>JAIUSX010000144.1:1200000-2400000 GCA_026573805.1 Hesperophylax magnus | reverse complement strand
AATCTAAGTACTCATTTATACAGTTTGTTATTTTGTTATTTTCATTTATATTTATATTGATATCACCGGTTAATATTGCAAATATGAAGTTATTTCTGTAAGTCATTTTTAAAAGCGAATTAAGTTCGTTATTGAAGAGAGATTCGTTTAGTGAAGGTGATCTATAGATAGCTATTTGCAGATAATTATAATTGTTATGGTTAAATGTTAATTTAATAGCTTTTGCTGTTTTAAAATCTAAAATCTCGAAAGCAGTTTTCATGAGACAATTATTCATAAATACCGTGACTCCATCGTGTCCAGATGAAATGGTTATATATCCTGGCAGGTTATAGGGGATTACCTCTTTCATCTGTGTCTCTGTTAATATAATAATACTAGGAGAAAAATCTAGACTTTCGATTAGGACACAGAGTTCTTCAAAGTGCTTTCTTAAACTCCGTATGTTCATATTTAGAACTGAAAAATTAACATTTTTAAAATGATTATTTAGTTCACTTGTGTTTTTACATATAAAGTTTTTATGCAAAAAAATTTCATCAGACATTTTGAACAATGATGAAGTATTTATACATGTATTTTGGTCACTTGTTTATTTATTCGGGGAATGTCTTCCGGCTGCCTTATGTGGATGATTGGGGCTAATTCATCTTTTCTCATCATTATGTTACCATTTTTGCCCAGATAAACTTGTAGCCTAGTCTTGATGATTTCGCCAGGAAAAGGAGGTGTTTATTATTTTGTGACAATTGTTCATTAATGTAAACAATGTTTTTATAATCTTCAGAATAATTTATATTTTTTGGGTACAAAGTACCATATTTTCTTTTCTGGGTTATAATATTGTCCTTACTTTCTTTGTTTTGAAATGAAACTACTATCCCTGGATTTTTATTTAATGGGTTTCTATTTTTAATTCTATATGTGTTTGTTATTTTAGGTAATTCAGTTTCGCATTTTATTGTTTCCAATATATTGTGAACTATTTTAGGTAAGTTTTCATTCTCTTTGAAAGGAACACCTTGTATTTCAATATTATTTTGTTTTTGAAATTGTTCCATTTTAGGTAAGTTTTTAGATTCTCACGGCCAAAAGCATTTTTGTTGTTTGTTTTTGGGGTGTTATGCCGTGTTGCGCTAACTCCTTCTTTAGCCGACGTTTCGGACAGCGTTGCAGTGTCCATCATCAGGGCAGATCCGGTAGATCCGAAGATGTGTGACACATCTTCGGATCTACCGGATCTGCCCTGATGATGGACACTGCAACGCTGTCCGAAACGTCGGCTAAAGAAGGAGTTAGCGCAACACGGCATAACACCCCAAAAACAAACAACAAAAATTGTTCCATTTTGTTAAATTGCATTTCGATTTCCTTATTTTCTGATTGTAATTGTTTAGTTAAATTATCTTTGATTTTATTTTTTTCTTCGTATTCTTCAATTTTATTACAACAAATTTCCACAGACTTTTTAAGTTCTCTGAGTTCATTTTTCAGTTGTTCGTTAAAAGATTTCATTAACTGTTCTGATAAGTCCTCAAATTTTTTTCCATAAATTTCATCATTTTGTTAGTATGATAGTCTTCTTCCGAATCGCTAGATGGCGCCTTTTTGTGGTTTTCTTTTGCCAGTTCATCTTAATGTGTTTTTGGTGTATTGCACCTAGATGGCGTTGTAATTTATATAGAAGGTTAGTGTACTAAATCAACATATTTTAAAATAAAAAAAACCGTTAGGTTACGACGGGGAGCGAACTCTGTTCCCTTGGTACTGCGCTTGAAGCAAGTGACGTCTGCCGCTCTAACCGCTTTGCCACCGCCAATATAGCAGGAGCTGCGATTATACTGTTATATTAGTGCTGTGAGTCTTAGAAATGTTAGGTATTCTGATGTTGAGTGGTTATTACAGGCAACAACACTGAACAAGCTCACTTCACAGATTTTAAATCACTTAAAAATGTATATTACGATGCCGTTTTTATTTGAATAAAGTAAAGAAGATTACTACTGTTACACAGTTATGCGATTATCAAAGTCTTTTATATTAAATTCGATTTATAAACTATTAATTATAATATTTTATTTGCGGAGCAATTTTTGGCGTGCACACTGTTGGTACTAGGTATGATTCTTTTGATTTCAAAAACTTTTTCTGAACTCTTTCTATGTTTGATTTATATGTAGAACTATGAGGGTTCCACACTGTTGATGCATACTCTAGGTGGCTTCGGACGTAAGATATGTAGAGAATCTTAAATGTTTTTGGATTTTTGAAAACTGAACATACTCAGTATAAATCCCAGCATTTTCAAAGCCTTCGACGTAATATGCTCGATATGAGATTGAAAAAGAAGCTTACTGTCCATTAGGACTCCAAGATCTCTAATCACATTTACCCTGTTTAAGAGTTTGTTTTTAATTTTGTAGGGATATAATATTGTGTGTTTCTTTCGAAAGTATGATATGACGTTGCATTTGTCTGCATTCAAAAGAAGGTGAATTTTTAAACAATATTCATTCACCAGAGAGTCAAGGTCATGCTGGAGTTCTATGCAATCCATCTCAGACTTTATGATTTTGACTATCTTTTTGTCATCAGCATATAAGTATAGCTGAGAATTACGGATGATTTTGCTAACGTCATTCATAAAAATATTAAATAAAAGGGGGCCAAGGTGAGATCCCTGGGGTACTCCTGAGGTTACGGGCACGAAACTAGAGCAAAACCCTTGAACAGTTACATCTTGTGTACGATTGTAGAGGTAAGAGGCTAACCAACGAAGGAGGTCACCGTGTATACCCATTTCTTATTTATATTTCGATGGGGAAATAAAAAATTGGCCCATATTTTATTCAAGTTTTATCAACACCGTACACAATAACGATACACTTTCGAATTCAGAAAAGTTATATTATTTGTTGGGAAAAATCAGTAACCGTGTTAAATCAACGTTCGCCGGGATCATTTTATCGCCGGAAAATTACGAAATTTTTTTTAACTCGTTGATCGATAAATATAACGACAAAAAAGTAATATCTTCTGCATACATCGATCAAATTTTGGATTTCAAATCCTTTGCTGTTGCCAATATCAATAATCTGGAATCCTTCATTGATCATTTTGCGTCGGCTGTGGCAGTCATTAAAAATGTAAATTTAGATAATTTGTGTGACTTTATTTTCTTACACATTGCATGGAAAAAACTGGATATGAACTCGGTGAAAGGATTCGAAACATACACTCGGGAAAATGAATTCCCCTCGTTTGAAGACTTGGTGAAATTTGTGCGGGAACAAGTTAAGATCTTGCAAAGAACCAGTTCTTCAAGGATATCGATGGAAAATAAAAATGAAACGTTAAAACGGTCACAAAGATCGACGCAAGCCTATATGAGCGCTGGTAGTGAGGAAAATCGTCAGCCTATTAAATGTTTACTTTGCAATAATCAATCGCACGGAAATTTGTTTAAATGTTCAGAATTTAAAAAATTGAATGTAAGGGAACGGTTCAATTTTATCAAAAGCAAGGGATTCTGTTTTAGATGCCTTAGTGATAGACATAAGGCTAGGACTTGCAATTCAAATCAAAATTGTCATAAGTGTAATGACAAGTTTCATTTTGAAGAACAGGGTGCATCACACAAGGGGCAGTCAGACTCTCAAAATGCCCAAAGAATTGATAACCAGAAAGCTGATCAATCGAATGATCCGAAACCGGGCTGCTCCGATTCTGATGTAGCTTTGTGTACTTTTTCAACTGTTCGATCTCATAATCTAAAGACTCATTGTACTGTATTGCTGGCTACCGCACGAGTGGGAATAATAGACGCACAAGGAAATGAACATATCGTTAGGTGTTTATTGGACTGCGCATCTCAGATCAATTTCATTACTCGGGATTGTTGTAGAAAATTGGGATTTTTTGAATATCAACGCCCATCTTGTTCACCGTTAAGGGTATTGGAGGATCGTCTAAGCCCATTACAGGCTCCATACAGACCGAAATTTACTCTCGTTTCAATCGAGCAATAAATTATAACATTACTTCATTGATACTGAATAAAGTTACAGAGCGCTTACCTACCGCCAAGGTTGATGTACCTTCATTGTCATATTTGAATGACTTGCCGTTGGCGGATGAGTCATATGGAGAACCAGGAGAAATTGATATGTTGCTAGGAGCCCAGCTCTTCCCGCATCTCCTGTTGTCAAAAAGGGTTCAAGACCCTTTTCAGAGGCATAATCTGCATGCTTTAGAATCAGTTCTAGGATACGTTATTTTGGGATCAGCACCAACTCGGGTTGAGGATAATGTTAGCGTATCTTGCTGTGCCATGCTAGAAGAACCAGATGATATTTGTCTCAAAAGATTTTGGGAATTAGAAGAGGTAAACGTACCGTCTATTTAAAGTCCTGAAGATCGTGAATGCGAGGAAATATATTAAAGAACAACCACAAGAGATCCTGAAAATGGAAGATATATAGTAGCTTTGCCATTTAAAGGGGATGTTTCAACCCTTGGGGATTCATTTGCAATGGCAAAGAAACGTTTTTTATGCCTTGAACGTAAATTGGAAGCCTCTCCAAAATTAAGAGAAGTTTAAAATAATATTATCAATGAATATTTAGATAAGGATTATTTGACTCCCAGCACTCCAAAAAAAGGAAACGAGATGCCTTCATACATAATTCCGCACCATGGAGTTGTACGAGAGGATAAAATCACGACCAGTTTGAGAATAGTCCTGGACGCTAGTGCAAAAACAAGCACTTCCGTGTCATCGAATAATATTTTATATAGTGGGGAAAATTTACAGGGAAATTTATTTAATATAATAATGAATTTTCGTGTATTCCCAATAGCTCTCTCAGCTGATATACGCAACATGTTTTTGTGTATAGGAGTGAAAGATAGTGATCGGAGATATCAACGAATCTTGTATCGCTTCTCGCCCAACGAATATATTAAAACTTATGAGTTTAACCGCGTTTGTTTTGGTCTTACATCCAGCCCATTTCAAGATTTACGCACTATCAGGCAATTGCCCTCCGATGAAGGAGAAGCTTTTCCTGAGGCTAAGAAAATTATTGAAGAATTTTTATATATGGATGATTTTGTATATAGTATGGAAACTGAAGAGGGTGCAAAGGAAACGTCCTCTCAGTTAATCGCATTATTGAAGACTAACCAATTTGACCTTGTCAAGTGGACCAGCAATTCGCAAGATGTTCTGGAATCTATTCCAGATTCGCATCGTTTATCAGCGATAAAGGAATTTGATGAAGTGAGCATGCATAAAATATTGGGCTTATACTGGTCACCAAATTCCGATTTATTCTCGTTCGTCACTTCTACACCTAAAACAGGTTGTACAAAACGAAATATATTGTCTTGTGTCGCAAAAATATGGGATATTATGGACTTCATCGCACCTGTCGTTTTATATGCCAAGCTTCATTGGCATATAAAACGAATCAGTTCTTCATTAAGCAATTGTGGCTACACAAATGCAATTGGGATGATGAGCCTCCTGACGATATTGTAAGGATATGGACGCAATTATGTAAGGAACTTTCCTCACTGAATATAATACAAGGTCTGCGTCATACTGGCATCACGTCCAGTAGCATCGTAACCATTGTTGGTTTCGCAGATGCCAGCGAAAAGGCATATGGAGGTATAGTGTATTTCCATGTCCAAAATCATGAAGCAATTTCAGTACATGTTGCTTGTGCAAAATCGAAGGTTTCTCATGTAAAAATTGTTTCTCTCGCACGATTAGAACTTTTCGCTGCATTAATACTTGCAAAATTAATGCATAACGTAGTAGAAACCTAAAACGCTTGAAAATTGAAATTATATACGCATTTACTGATTCCACTGTAGCACTTTGTTGGATTCGGTCTTCTCTGCACCGTTGGGGGACATTCGTGGCTAAAAGAGTTGCTAAAATTCAATCTGAATTATCGGCTACCGGTTTTAATCATATCGCAGGCACAGATAATCCCGCTGATTGTCTGTCACGAGGGCTTACCCCCAATCAGATTTTAGATCACCCGCTACGGTTTCATGGCCCACCGTGGATGAAATTTAGGCCTGAACGGTGGCCCATTACCACATTTGATGTCACCATGGTGACAGAACCACCCGAACAGAAGTCTATTTCGTTAGTAATGACTTCTGGTTTAGAAGAATATGATATTCTAACCCTGTCAAAGCGCTTTTTCTCGTGGAATAAATTATTTCGATGTTTGGTTTACGTATTTCGTTTTCTTAAGGTGTTGCCATATCGAAAATATATAAGTGGGTCAGATTTAGAGTTCGTTGAGCTTAAGATATTGCGCGAAATACAACGAGCGTACTTTCCCGGGGAATTGATAAATCTACAACAAGGAAAGACGTGTAAACCCGTATTTCAACGTTTGAGACCGTTCTTGAATGACGTAATCATTAGGTTGGGAGGTCGTTTAGTTAATTCGGATTAAAATAAAAATAATAATAATAATAATACTTGGATGACTTGTATAGCGCCGTTTTTGTGCGAAAACACCTCAAGCATGATCAAAAGCACCCCATAGTTCTCCCGCGAAAGGATCACGTTTTGAATTTGTTGGTTGATCATTATCATAAAATTCATAGTCATTCGGGACCCGCATTATTAATGTCTATTTTGAGGCAGAAATATTGGATACTGTCAGCCCGTAGTTTAATTCGAAATCGAGTACATAAATGCAATTCGTGTTTTCGGCTACGCCCTAAAGTAATTGCACCTTTAATGGCGGATCATAAAAATTGTCGTATAATTCAGTCTAAAAAACCATTTACGCATGTGGGTATAGACTTTGCCGGGCCTTTAAGGGTAACCGTATCACGTGAACGTGGAATTCGTTATCAAAAGGCGTATATTTGCTTATTTGTGTGTTTGACAACAAGAGCTATACACCTTGAATTGGCGTCTAGTTTGAGCACCGAATGTTTTCTGAACGCATTCAAACGATTTCTTTCTAGACGTGGTCCTGTGTCAAATTTATACTCAGACAACGGAACTAACTTTGTAGGAGCCAAGAGAAAATTGAATGAATTGCACGCATTTTCGTCATCTTCACATTTTGGTGAAGAATTCGCAAGTATTTTGGCCAATAATAGAATAAGCTGGCATCTGAATGTGCCAATAGCACCCCACTTTGGAGGAAATCGGGAATCCAATATCAAAAACATGAAGACTCATCTTTTTCGAGTAATAAGAGATCAGATTCTATCGTTTGAAGAGGCAACTACAGTACTTGCACAAGTAGAAACCATTTTGAATACGAGGCCATTGTGTAGAACGCTCTCTTCAGACCTGTATATTTTTCTGATTTTGGACCTTTACTGGAAACACTTGTAGCTTATTTTAACTTTTTTATTACATATCACAAACATGCTTTTTCTAATATCTACGTTGACAATAACAATTTATTGATAACGGGCCCTGACCCTTGTACAGATAAACACTGTTTACTGTAATGAATTTCGGAAGGAAAGAACACTTTTAGACTGAGAACAGGCCCTTTATAGATTAAAAATACTAAACCATTGACAGTTGTTGAAATACATACACAATGAAAAAGAAGGCGACTGCTTATCGACAAAGTAGAGCTCAAAAAATGTTAGCACAGATACACACCATTTCTAATCATTAACTATTCAAACAATACATAGATGGCGACTGTATCCAGATTATTAAACCTTATCTTTTACAAAATTGAACATGCAGCCGGGCCGGGAATGAGGAAATCAAATAAAAAATTGATTTGTGAAATTCCTAAAGATAGTAACTAATAATAATAACAAAATAATACTTAATCCACAGACCAAGCACAAGAAAATAATAAATCACAAAAAATTAAAATCACTAAACAACACAATTGTTCATTTTCACTGGCCTCTGCTTGATCCATCCAAGTTGATGTTTTTAAGGGCTTCTCAGGAAGTTGCAGTAAAACTCATAAAAATTTCTGGACATCTGGAGGTTGATTATAGAGTTAAATGAGTCATAATTGTATTACTCATCAGCGTATCAGTTGTTCCTGAAGTCATCTAATGAGTGAGAGATTTTTTTTTACACTTCGGGAGAATCCGGAATTTCCAAGCGGTCCGGGAGGTTGGGCCGGACAGTTTCAGGTTCTGGATCCGAGTCCATGGGCATCAAGCATATTTTGGTGATGGGCCTCACGAAAGTTCCTTGAGAGGTTTTTAGAGTGACCACTCTAACTACACCATCAGCGCCAGGATGAGTAGCCAGGATCCGAGCCATTTTCCACATAGTAGGAACCAAATCGTCTTCCTTCAGTATAACCAGGTCGTCTTTTTTCAGCGCCCGTTGACTGCTGGTCTGCCATTTAGTCCTTTTTTGTAACTCCATCAGGTAATCCCGTTTCCATCTGGACCAAAAGGATTGAATTAGAGAATTGATCTTTTGATATTGGGTTAGCCTGCTAGCCGGTATCGTTTGGACGTCGCTCTCAGGTATGATGGAAGATGCAGTGCCTATAAGGAAATGGTTAGGTGTGAGTGGTTGGTAGTCATGGACGTCGTCGGACAATGACGTTAGGGGACGGGAGTTCAGACAAGCCTCAATTTGACAAATTAGAGTGTACAAAAGTTCAAAAGTTAACGTAGAATTGTTAGTGACTCTATACAAATGAAACTTTGCGGACTTTACCGCAGCTTCCACAACCCGCCGTGATTTGGGGCTCGAGGGGGTATAAATTTCCATTCGATACTTCTATTAGCTAAGTAATTATGAATCTTGTCATTGTTTTCCCTTAAACTGGCGTAAAGCTCCTTGAGCTTGCTGCAAGCACCTTTAAATGTTGATGCATTGTCGGACAATATCTTTTTAGGCTGCCCTCTACGGGAAATAAATCTTTTTAAACAATTTAAAAAAGCATTGCTAGTCAAATCTGAAACTAACTCTAAATGAACCGCCTTTGTGGAAAGGCAAACAAAGATACATAAATACGATTTCACGATAGAAGCCTTTCTTAGTGTCCCGCTTTTAATAGCTATCGGCCCTGCGTAGTCGATTCCTGTGGTTGCAAATGGTCGGCTCGGAGTGATCCTCTCGATTGGGAGATCACCCATAATTTGATGACCGGATCGAGGACGGCATCTAAAACACACAATACATTTATGTAGTATCCTTTTGACAGTATTTTTCCCAAATATGGGCCAAAATTTTAACCGTATTTCTGCTAATAGGGCTTGAGGTCCTGCGTGTAAATTTACATAATGGAAGTGGCGTATAATTAATTCCGTCAGCTCATGTTTTGCAGGTAAGATAATGGGGTGTTTTTGCTGGTACGATAGGTGCGTAGCTAAATTTAGTCTACCTCCCACATGTATCAGACCTTCACATAAGAAGGGGTGAAGCGCCTTTAAATTACTATTTTTATTTACTGTGCCGTGATTTTTCAATTCTTTCAACTCCTTTTGAAAGACTTGTTCTTGAGCTGCACGCTATAGGCATTTTAAAGCTGATTCCAGTTCAGCCACACTCAAATTGCCCGAACTTATTCCTTTGAGCTTTCGGCAATTATTTACAAACCGTAATACATATGCGGTAACTCTCTTCAATTTCGTAAATGAAGAAATTTTTTTAAATACATCCCATTCCTGATTTTCAGTGGATAATAGAACATTTTTGCTCTTGAGTTCAGGAGGGTTTATGCAAGAAAAATTTGATTTAGGCCAAGCGTTGACTTCCTTGGTCAACCAACTTGGTCCATCCCATCATATTGAAGACTCTATTAATTTATCAGCGGTAGTTCCTCTTGACAGTATATCCGCTGCGTTGTCGGATAATATTTTTTCCGCAGTGGCCAGTGAGCTCCCCAGCTGATCAATGCATGCTCGGCGCGGTAATTGTACCATGTATCTACCGTCTGCATCTCTAGTATGAGCGTTAGCGAAGCTGGCTTCGCAAACCTTTTCCTCATGATTTTGAATCTTAATAGGATTAATTTCCTCTAGTCTCCAAAATTTTTCTATTTGATTACTTATCTTGTTTATAGATAAACTACAAAAATCTGATACAGGCCTTTGCTTAGGGTTCATGCTGATTGGCCCTGATACAATCCATCCTAGTTGTGTGCGTTGAAGCGTAGGCCCAGATTCAAGTTTTAGTCTGTCGTGGGTCAGGATTTCCCAGAAGCTCTCTGCGCCCAAAAGTATGTCGATAGGGGCAGCTATATGAAACTTCGGGTCCGCTAGCTCCAATCCCGACGGCAGCTTGAATTCCTTTTTAGCCAGGGCCACTTGTTGAAGGTTTGTCGTAATTTCCTGCAATATTAGACAAGATATTTTACGTTTATATTCAGTATTAAGAGAATTCATGTTCACTGAAACTCTTTCCTTAATGTGTGCGATGTTGTTATGAATTCCAGATATGGGTTTGTTTATCACTTCACATTTTAATTTTAATTTATTTGCGAAATCTTTTGTCATGAAGTTAGATTGCGCCCCTGAATCAATCAGGACTCGTGCTTTAAAAATGTTATTGTCACGACCTACCACTCCTATCATAGCGGTTGACAATAATATCAAATTTTCTGCTATTCTGGCTGCAGAATGATTCGAGACTGACACCTCGGCATCAGAATCTTATTTATTTATTTATTTATTTATTTATCAAAAGAAAGTACATATTACATATTGGATGCTTTGCCTGTCCAACTAGGAAAGTTTCCCGTTCTAGGACAGACAAATTGACATGTTTAGTTCATATTATTACTGAGATGTACATAATTACATAACAAAAACCAAAAAAAAAAAAAAAAAAGTTTCATTTTTCTCTGAAACTAAGTTGTGTAATAAAGAAAATGTATATAATAAATATAAGTACACATACATTGTTTTGTGAGAAGTAGAAAAAATTAATCTGGTAGCATATATTATAATCGGATTTACCGAATTAACCTGGTAACATAAAATATTAAAATTTACAGAGTATGAGGTAAGCGTTGTAACTAGAATGTGTAATAAGTTATGTGCATGATTGATTTCACTGAATTAAAACATGATTTCAGAACAAATTATATTATACGACAATACGAATATACACCGCGCTCATTTCTTGAACTACTGCTAACATGTAAAAACAATAACTATATATATAGATAGAAATATAAACTATGAAACATAAACTATGAATATAAATACATAGTACCTGATTTAGTGCTACTTTGGTAAAATTGGTGCATTACTTCGTGCGCCATATTGTGTTATGTATTTATTATAAATCATTACCGTAGTAGGTACCAAGTTTCACACAGAGTTAGTGTGCGACGTACAAATGTGATATGCTTTACAGTAGTGATGTACCTAATGAGCAGACAGGCTTCAGGGGCGCATAACCATAAATCTTAGGTTGAAAAACATCAGAAGGTATAAAAACATCAGAATGGATGACGAAACATTGCGGAGCAATATCAGAACTCAATGAAGTGTGGTAGGAATTTTGGTCTAGTGATCAGGAAAGTTTGGTGATTTTGTTTAACAGTTATACAGCATACGTTCACTTTCGACTCTCCCTAAGTTTAGAATCCAATCATTGACTAATTTACGCAGGACGCTTCCACTTTTCAATTTCAAAGAACCGGGTATAAGGTTGAACATTTTTGGACCTAGGTAAGAATATTGTCTTTGAGCAAGGGATGTCATAGTAGCAAGTGGAACTATTGGATTCCTCCCTGCATGTCGGGTGTTGTGATAATGTTCTACGGAGGGGAAGAGGTGACGATATTTTTGTGTGTATAATATAACTTTTCTTATAAATAGTTGCCTCACATCCAGAACTCCTATCTCTTTGAATAAATCATTACTGGGGTATCTAAAAGGTTTTTTAAGTATGACCTATAGTAGTGATTTCTGTGCTTTGGCTAAGGGGTCCAGAATCTAAATTTGAAGTATCCCTCGGATGATCTTCTTTGTGTAGCAAAGTATTGTGACTTGCTTTGTCACAATGCCTGCAAGTAAATGTTACCTTACAACTCTGTGCAAGATGACCTAATTTTAAACATTTAAAGCATGCTTGGATTGATTTGACTGCTTCGATCCTATCCTGAATATTTAATTTGAGGAATTTCTTGCAGTAGTATATTTTGTGCCCTTTTTCCTTACAAAAAACGCAGCCATTCGGTTTTACAGCTAAAAATACTGATGAATCTTTTTTATTGTAGTTGTTGCCTATTTGCCTTGGATATTTTTTTTCTCGGAAGTATTAATTAATTCCAACACCTGGGCTCTAGTGGTCAAAAACTTCAACAATTCTTTTAACGTAGGAAGATCACCTTCCAACGTACATTGTTCCCATGTTTTACGAGAAACCGTGTCTAATTTGGATGAAATTAAATAGATGATCAATGCGTCCCACTGGTCTACCTTAACTCCGATATTTTCTAAAGCTTTCAGATTAACATTCGTTTCGTCTATTAAATATCTCAACGCGACCTGGTCCTCCTGTTTCATTTCTTTTAATTGAAACAGCATATGGATATGTTTATGAACGGTAGCTCTTAAATTTGAGTATCTCTCCTGCAACAATTCCCAAGCCGAAGTATAATTTAATTCGGAGATTTCTAAATTGGCAATAACCTTCAAGGCATTTCCCTTCAGCGTGGATTGTAAATAAAAGAATTTTTGCACGTTACTTAAAGAACTATTATTATGGACCAGAGCTTTAAAGTTTTCGACGAAGTTAACCCAATCCTTTTGATCGCCATTGAATTCGCGCAATTGTAAATGTGGCAATTTTTTTTCAACTTTGCTTTGTTCTACCGAATCCATCGCTCCCTTAGCCGTCGCTAATACCGCGAAATATTGATTTTCAAACGCTTCCCTCTGGTTGTCGTTGTCGAGTTCGTTTGTTTCTGGTGATGATTCTATCTGTTCCTGAATTGTTTCGAAGTCATCCCAGAGCGATTTTATCCGGTCATATCGTAATTTGATCTCAATTGCGGATAATTGCCTCTGCAAAACGAGTCAATTTTCCCTTAATCACGCCCCTTTTAGACACTAACAGCTTTAATTTCTCCATGTTTGTTATTTCCGCACGACAATAATTTTATTTATTTATTAAAATTTATTTCCGTGAGTGCGTATTAAATTAATTTGACTAAGCCGTTTTAAAGATACAACAATGACAATCTTCAAAATTTGTACCTGAAATTGCTATTTAACTATCACTATGCAGTTTATATCGTGTGGGTAGTGAATTATTTTTTGAACACTGATTCTAATATTCAAAAACAATAAAATAACATGTTTTCAATACATGAGGCTTGACTAAATTTTGAAAGGAGCTGGAATATGATATAGGAGGCACTTATCTTACGTGACCTGAAGCGTAGTCTCGATTTCAATGATCATCCTCTTCTTGCTTTCAATCTGGCTTCCAATTTGATATATATCCTTGCAGCAGGTTCTTGTTTTTTATAATCCTTTGGTTATAATCCGGTTTGTAAGGACCATGTATATTTTTCTGATTTTGGACCTTTACTGGAAACACTTGTAGCTTATTTTAACTTTTTATTACATATCACAAACATGCTTTTTCTAGTATCTACGTTGATAATAACAATTTATTGATAACGGGCCCTGAGCCTTGTACAGATAAACACTGTTTACTGTAATAAATTTCGGAAGGAAAGAACACTTTTAGACTGAAAACAGGCCCTTTATAGATTAAAAATACTAAACCATTGACAGTTGTTGAAATACATACACAATGAAAAAGAAGGCGACTGCTTATCGACAAAGTAGAGCTCAAAAAATGTTAGCACAGATACACACCATTTCTAATCATTAACTATTCAAACAATACATAGATGGCGACTGTATCCAGATTATTAAACCTTATCTTTTACAAAATTGACTTGTATTGGTGTTCACCCGATTGTAGACATGCCGAGATGCGTATATATTCGTGTGTTTACACGTGCTGAGTGAGTGCTCCATTTCCGGGCCGTGAGGATATACATAACTGTGCAGTTAGCTCTTGCAAGCTATGTGCAAACATAACACTACCCTCCTTGTCGACGAAAGAAGATCCCAGGCAACGTAGCTGAAGCAGGGCAACGTCTTCCTGTTTGCCGTACGAGAGGTACAGAGCTACCTCATTTCACAAAGATTTAAACACTCCCTAACTTAAGAGCCAAAACAAAATTTAAACTACCTGAGAGCCAAGTTGAACAACCCTAACAAGTACACTGAACAAGGGTTGCCAAACCTCTTTCAAAAATAATTGCAGAAATGAACTCCAAGGCGCGATACAAAACACGCTATGATTTACATACTCGATTTTTTTTCCAAACAAAAAAGAATACACATGGCCTTCCTTCCAAACAGAAAGAATACATAATACTTTCTCCAACAAAAAAGAATTCACATGGCCCTCTTCCAAACAGAAAAGAATACATATGACTTTCTCCCACAAGAAAGAATACACATGGCTTTCCTTCCAAACAGAAAAGAATACATAAGACTCTTTCCAAACAGAAAAGAATACATAAGACTTCCTCCAACAGAAAAGAGTACACATGGCCTTTTTCCAAACAGAAAAGAATACATATGACTTTCTCCCACAAAAAAGAATACACATGGCTTTCCTTCCAAACAGAAAAGAATACATAAGACTTTTTCCAAACAGAAAAGACTACACATGGCCTTTTTTTTAAGACAACACCAAAACAACAAATGTAGCATACAATGTGGTATATCCGAATGGATGTACACAATTTACCACAAGGCCTACACTTTCCATCAAACCACAAAAGAAGAACAATTAAGCCATGTTCACAATTGTACAATGTTATACATAATGATATTCTGGTTAGAGAATATTATTCGCTTATGCGATTGACCAAAATCAATCCATATTCGCGTTTTTCACAATGAAATTCTTAAACTAGACATGGTTTTTTATACACAAAATTCCTGTTAGGGAATATGTACGCTGATTATATCATGCAATTGACCGAAATCAACCCATTTTTGCGTCACTTACAATGAAATTCTTGACACTATACAAAACAAGTATCAATACACATGTTATGTTATTTCTTATTATCCATTGATAATTTTGAAAAACGGAAAAAAAAGATTCTCCTCAAGATTTTAACAATATATACTCATTTTCGTCATGGTTTGTCTGGTTTGCTAGTAATTCTTAGGCATATAGACCATCCTCTCGTATCGCAAATTAATTATTAAGGTCAACGCTACCAAGACCTCCCATGTAATTAATTCTAAGGCTAATATCATACTATAACATTTAACGATTTACTTCCTGTAAACCGTACAGCGCTGTACCAGGTGTTTAACAAGAAACACCAGCACGTCGTAACGATAACGTTCGACAAAACATTCGGACCACTCATAAAGTGTCCTTCTCACCAAATAACCAGACAAAACCCACAATGACCTTAAGTGCAATTATCAACCCAATTCTTTGGTTAAGATTCAATAATGTCCCAAAATGACATAAATATGCAACCTCCATTTGTCCTTAATGACCAACAATTTTTGATTACCAACGAATCTAAGACATAATTACGTTATCTTTACAAAAACTATTTCTTCTCACCGGGTATATACTATAATTCATCTTCCTATGAGAAATATACACACCACACTTGACATGGCGTAACACATATTACAAATGACACAATTTTATTTCGTCTCAACTTTATGAAGGACTTTACACGCTGGTTTTTTACCATATTGATACCGAAGCAATCAATTACGTGTTTACAAAAAATTACAATACACAACCCATAACTAATTAATAATTAGTTAGGGAACAATTTACACAATTATAATTTACAACATATTACATACCACTCAACAACTACTGTGTGTGATTATTCAATTTCTGTTATATAAGACTTATTTGAGTCTTTTCAATTTAATAACCGAGATCCACATAATCCGATTCCTATAGTTTGACTTCCTTAAAAATAAACGACACGTATTCACTACGCAAGAAGAAAGAGAAAAAAAAAAATTCCAGAAAAAACAAATAATTGGTAGGTAACCAATTAAATACAAAAAAACATTAGACATAATTTTCTATACAAGAGAATGTCCGAACAAAGACCACATAACAGGGTTTTTCTTATTTAAACTATACAATTTTTATAACACAAGATATTTGAGTTATAATAACTTCTATTTCACAATAATTACAAACGCTATGAATGAATTTGATTTTTTATTGTTATATTCTATTGCAAATCAAGTTTCAGTTACGAGAAAAAAAAAATTATTATTCCTATTAGAAGGTCTGCTAGCGTCCTAGTCAGCCAACTTTATAGAGAACAAAGACGAAAGAAACAGCGTGGTTATTTTGTCATCCGGAACAAGATCCACTCAAAGGTTCATGACGCCCTTCAGTTAATACAAAACGAATGACACTATTCCCTCTACTATTCACTATTAAAAAAATAACGCGAACGAAATAGTATTCAATAATTATTACGTATTTTACTGCAAAAAAAATATATCATACTACTGCTTCGCGGCGAGTTTTGACAAATCCCTGTTATTATTATTATTTTTGTGCGTAAAGAATGTTTACTGCGACGCGAGAATAATAATTTCTTGTCCGCAAATTCTCCGCGTAAATATAAAACATATCGTGTTACCGAGCGGAGTTTTTTGTTTTTGACCAAACAAATTATTTTCTGTGTAATATTATTTCCTGTTCTAAAAGTTGTTTTACTGTTTTACCATTTACTGCGAAAAATGTTGAAACAACTGCGTATTCCAACCAACAATCTCTTTACTGTGTAAATGTTATTTCTGCTGCGAGTTTTTATTCTAACCAACTATTATTTTCTGTTATATTACTTTTGCGGCAAGTTAATAATAATAATTCTCTTGTCGGCATATTATTAACAGTGAAATTGTTAACGATATTTATTCTCAGACCGGATGAGCAACGTGATTGTATGTGTAATGACCGCCGTTGCCTTTTCAAAATTTAAAATTCTACCAATATTGGGAGGATCCATGATTTAATAATGGTAATAACCGGTAAGGTCTACGGATCTTAATTAAAAACAACCAATACGATATTTATTAAAGAATGTGAATTAAAACAATAACTGAATTTAATCCGATCGCAAATTGATACTTTGGAAGTTCATTAGAGTATTTGAATTATTCCAACTTATTACAATGAAACAGATAAGCAAAGCTTAACCTGACAAAAAAAAATTATTTCTATAATGAAACAATTAAATTGCATTCCAAAATTGAAATAGCACATCTATCTCTCGGAAACATCCACATTTAATATTTATTACGTCGTAATTTCTCGTATATGTTCTACTGCGCATCTAGTAACAGAATGTATTTGCTTCACACTTCCGACGGCACATTCAATATTTATTACGACTTACTTTCGCGTGTCTGGATTACTGCGCGCTTAGTAATTGAAACTACGCATTACGAATATGCCTATTGCGAACAAACCCGGCGGACCGAAGCGCGTATTTAGATAATAAAAAGTTACGCGTTACACTACCGACTGCACATTTGTATTACAAACACTCCCGAATCAGAAATTGAATTATAACACACAGCTGTGGGGAAAAAAAAAACATTAATATTACAGTAAAACATAGCAACAAAAGACATATTTTATCGGGCTAATTGACTATCCAGGTTGTGGCGCCAGTGTTACATTAGCGTTTAAGCCAAGTAATATATTACAGGTGAGTTACACAAGTAGCCATCGCCGCACAAGTCAGGCAGTAGGGCTTGATACTCCAATCTTTCAGGGTGTGGATTATAGTCAATTTCCCAATTAAAACAAGTCTCTTGATATGAGGGTTTATTGTACAGGTAATACAGGTTATCAAACAGATCTACAGTGGAGGGGACCCACCCTTTCCCGACGGCTGTGTGAGGAAACTGATTGTTTAACCTCCTTAGCCGCACACGTCAGGACTCTAATTTTTTTTTGTAAAAAGAAGCTACATTTATTTTAAAACGATTCTAGACCCTCCAATGTCCCTGCATGCATGATTGTTAGTACGAAATAATGTATGCATACTTACATTAATAGTAACACAAAATAAGAACACATATGAAATGTGTTCGCCTGGTGGTTTGGCATCTAAAATTAAATAATAAATAAGGAGCACAAATTTTATAAGTGGAAGTATGATTGAAACATAAAAAATATACAAGCCGCGTATCGAGGGCAGTTTACCCCACTATCACGGGGCGGTCCCGGCAAGAATGAGCATGGCAAGCGGCCTGGCCACAACGATCCCAAGCACCCGCGTCCCTTAGCCAGTTTTCCGAGAGTACCCTCGAAGAAATGTAAATGGGGGGAGGTGGGGGGAGATACTCCCAAAGACCCTAGGGAATGAAGTGAGCCTCAGGTCACCGGAGGCAGGACGGAAGGGGACCGGGCCCGCGCAAACATTCCCCAGGCCCGCTCATGATGCCGGGGGAGGCACCCGTGGTTCGTGGGACAGCCGCCCCTGATTAATGTCACCTTACTGGATGCAGGAACAGGGTCTATCCGCCCCCGTGGTGGGGAAATGAACAATACAGTACGATAGAGTTCAGTTCGACAACCTATTCATAAACCAATTTGTTAGTAACAAATAAAAAGGCAAATAACAAACTTAGAAAATAAGTTGTGATCAACAACAAATTGACTGTTCATAATAGAAAAAAAAGAAGGGAAAACAAAAGATTAACATAGTATTAAAGAGCTAAAACACAAAAAGAAACAGTATTATCATTATCAACGCGTTCCTAATAAATAAGGCCCAAATTCAAAAGTAAAAGGAAGAATGTGCATAAAAAATAAAAACAGTGTAAAGAACTGGCAAAAACGGTGTAAAAAGCCAATATACACAATAAATGAATAAGAAATAATAAAACAAACAAATAAAATAACAAATGCATTGCGATCATGCCATAAGACAAAGAAAGTAAAACCAATGAGTATATAAAAATAAAACATAAAGCAATCGCGCATAAACAATATTAAAGTTGTTATAGAGGAGTAACCGTGGAGTGACAGGAACAATACGCTTGGCACCTGAAACAAAGATGATTTTAATCTAAATCAGCGACTCTAAGCACAGGCCATCTCTCTACCCAGGACTTTACAAACTTTTTGAAGCATTCAAAATTCTCTCTGTTCAACACGAGATCGGCATTCCATGCCGGTCTTGTAATCCCTCTCAAGCCATCCAACATTTCCTCTCGGGCATCCTTCATCAACTCGCAGTGCCACAGAATGTGCTCGGCTGTCTGGTTAGTGTCACCACATGAACAGTTCGGATGAGGAGACAAGGCGAGACTATGTAACCGCCCCCTGAGCTCCCCATGACCGGACACCAATTGCGTCATATAGTGATCCAGTTTTATGTGCGCCCCTTCCATTCTGCTTTTAACTGAAGGGAAGAAAGAGAAAGTCAATCTACCCTTCGTCGACCTATCCCATCGCTCTTGCCATACACTCAGCGTTCTATCTCGCATGGCTTTCAATAAGCCAGGAAGGGACACCGCTCCACCGGGTGTCAGTTCGACTCCCAGGTGGACAGCGGCCTTACCTCTTGTCAATGCCTTTTTTGTCAAAACTTCCCTAATTTCCAAGTCAATCGGCAGTGTACCAGCCAGAACCGGTAATGCATCATTAGCCACAGTTCTATATGCGCCCGAAAGAGCCAACAGGGGAGTCCGTTGGCCCCGCTTGAGGGCCAAGTGGATCAATGCATTATCCAGCCGGTGCTCCCACACAGAAGCTGCATACGAGACATGCGTCACGTAAACACCCCTATATATGAGGCGAAGTGCCGGAGTCCGCAATCCCCACTCAGCCGTTGAGAGCCTTCTCAATTTCAAGAATAGGGCCTGGGCCCTGCTAGAAACGCTCTTGACGTGCGCTAGGAACGAAGAAGATCTATCTAAAGTGACGCCTAAATACCTGGTGCTTTCAACGAATCGAATAGTGGAGCCTCCCATTCTGATGGTAGGGTTTCTGGCACGACTGAGCATACCCTTCATCAAGAGTCCCACGGTCTTATGGGGAGCGAAGTTCAGCCTGTTTCTCTTACCCCATTCAAGAATTTCACGCAGACCCTCTTCTGCTTTACTCTCCACTTCCTTTCTGCTGTCCCCTGAGACCAAAAGAAACTTATCATCTGCGTAGTCGACCGATATGCATCCTTCAGGCAAGGGTAACCTAGAGGAGTCGTCAAAAAGGATGTTCCACAGGTCAGGCCCGAGGACTGACCCTTGTGGACAGCCCATGTTAACGTCACGTATGATGAAAAAATCACCATACATCACAATAACCTTTCTGTTACGTAAATAATCACTAATAATATTGAACAGTAAAGGCGGGCAATTACGACTTTTCAACTTAGTTAAAATCATCGGCCACCACGCATGATCGAAGGCACCCGAGATGTCCAAAAATATTCCAATTACATACTTCTTAGTACAAACCCTCACCCATTCAAGCGCATACTTAATGGCGTGCTCAGTGGACTTACCGGGGACGAACCCAAATTGGCGGTCGCAGGGTGGAGACAGGGTGAGACGTAGCCTATGTTTGATGATTTTTTCCAGTATTTTACCTAAGATTGGAAGTAAAGTGATGGGTCTGTATGCTCCGATATCTGTTCTCGGCTTGTTGTTCCCCTTTGGTATAATCCGGAGCACGCCTTTCTTCCATTCTGTAGGGAATACTCCTCTACGCAAGCACGTTTCCAACACTTGATAAAGCTCCTCTTTAGCGTGGATCCAAACATTCTTCGCTATTATGCCGTTCAATCTGTCAAATCCCGGTGCCTTCTTCGGACCCAAACCCTTAATTATGATTTCAACCTCTGCTCGACTTAATGGTGGTACGCCGTCCCCCTGGGCGAGGTCTCTAGGTGGAAGCCGTGACAGGTTTCTAACCTGTTGATGGTGAACACTTTCCCCATTAACTGAGTCTAGAGGAACTAACTTGCCCAGAAGTGTCTCAAGAGTGGAGACTATGTCAACACTCTCTGCGTTCCCTTCGCTATTACCGAGCACAACGCTCGATAAGTATCGTTCTGATCCTTTTCCCGAGTTTTCAAGAGCGCTGTGGATTTCCCACGGGTTGGCGTTACCCACTTCATCCACCCAACTATGCCATGCAGCTCGTTTTGCTGAGAGGACGGCCGAACGATAGGCGCCACGGGAAGCCCTAAAACGGGCCTGAAGTGCAGCCGCTTCTTCAGGCGAGCATATACTCCGCCTAACCACTACCAGGCCCCTATAGGCTCTTTTGTAGGCCCCTTTCAGCAAAGTCAGCTCTTGTGTCCACCACGGCGTCCTAATTAACTTCTTTGGGTTTGATCTGCCCAAAGAAGTTTCAGCGGCTGATACCACCGCCGCGTTGAAGAAATTCCCCAAGTTGTCCGGTTCCCTAGCGGCTACGTCATGAAAACCCCTTAAAGATTGACGCAGCGCATCCCCAAAGCTATCCCAATTCGCCCTAGTGGTTCTGAAGTTCCAAGATGATTGTGGAGCTTCTGTCTTTGTAATTCCCACTGAAAAAGTTATCAATCTATGATCAGAAACTATCATGAACCGTCCACTTTGATATTTTTGACGCAACAGATCCAGAGCAGAGAGTGAGATCAATGTTGCTTTCGCCACCAGTTCCTGAAAATGTTGAAAACGTACCTGGTTCATTGAGGATGAACAGACCTTGCGCTGAGATAAGATCTTCGACGGCATAGGATCTTTCCGTTCGATTTCCGTTAAAGTCAAACCAGAGAGGCGAGCGCGCATTGAAGTCACCTCCAATAATTATGTTTCGGCCTTTTAATTTATGCAAGGCACGCGTGAGGCTCAAAATATGCGGTTCAACTAAATTACCATATTTAAAATATACTAATATCACGATGATCTCAGTATCGCCAAATTTAAAGGAAACACAGGTTTGGTATTCGTTCGACAGTCCCTCGAGAAGGAGGGGGCTAATCAAGGAAGTATTGACCAGAACACCCGCCCCGGGAGAGCTGCCTACTTCAAGTACCACCCCTGGACTAATGATACCAGGTGTACAAAAGGTACATAGCTTTTTAAGGCCTAACTAGTTACTAGGCAATCTATTGACTCTAAGGGCTCTGATTGACAAAGGTATATTATTCGCTCACGTGTAAACTAGGCTGAAGCGGTGAATGATGAGCAGGGGCCATAGGCAAGTGCCTAGGCAGGGTGCAGGACGAAGGGCGGCTACGATGGGCGGATGCCATAGCACGGCCTAGGCTGATGCGGTAGGGCGGGAATACGACGAAGGGCGGCACAGAAGCGGCCTGAGGCGGCCAGGGCGGCTAACCTCGTGGGCGGCAGAGCGGTGGCAGAGCGAAGGGCGGGAATACGACGAAGGGCGGCACAGAAGCG
Source organism: Hesperophylax magnus (assembly GCA_026573805.1). NCBI lineage: Eukaryota > Metazoa > Arthropoda > Insecta > Trichoptera > Limnephilidae > Hesperophylax > Hesperophylax magnus. Next base: position 2,377,548 of record JAIUSX010000144.1, on the reverse strand, counting down.
GCCTGAGGCGGCCAGGGCGGCTAACCTCGTGGGCGGCAGAGTGGTGGCAGAGCGAAGGGCGGGAATACGACGAAGGGCGGCACAGATGGAACCTCGTGGGCTGCGGCGGGTGCACGGCCGCGGCCCAGGGATATGACGCAATCATATCCATGATAGTGTAGTCGGCCGAAGATTGCCTGGACGTGATAACTGAGTCTAGAGACGCGGCACATTATAAAATGTATGCACGCCGGTCCATATTTACGGCGACACCGATTTGGCGGTAAATATTAACTCGGAACTAAAGCATAGTGTTGCTTTCTACGCGTCTCGCTGTGAACTCAAGCGTGGGTCTGCTGGCGGGTGGAAGCTTGCCCCTTCCACCTCTCTTTTAGGTGCCTGGCCGATGCCCATATAAGGATACGTTTTTGTCAACTATCCATTTGATTGGTTGTAGGTACTTGTAAGCCTACGTGACCAATATCAGGCGGTGATGTCGCGAGCTCCTGCGTATGTATTGGTGTTCACCCGATTGTAGACATGCCGAGATGCGTATATATTCGTGTGTTTACACGTGCTGAGTGAGTGCTCCATTTCCGGGCCGTGAGGATATACATAACTGTGCAGTTAGCTCTTGCAAGCTATGTGCAAACATAACAACTGTATCCAGATTATTAAACCTTATCTTTTACAAAATTGAACAAGACCCCTCCGAGCCCCTTGCGTTAACGCCAGCTCACTTCTTGACGACAACTCCCTTAAAACACCTGCCAGCCGTGGAAATCGAGAAGGATAATTTAAACCTTCTATCGCGTCATGACTTACTCGATAAATTAATTCAATCATTCTGGATGCGATGGAGATTGGATTACTTGCATACCTTGCAAGTACGTCCCAAATGGAATATTCCTACTAATCCAGTAAAGGTCGGCTTAGTAGTAATAGTGGGAACTGAAAACGCCCCACCACACATTGGCCGTTAGGTGTTATTGATGAAGTTTTCCCCGCAAAGGATGGAGTAATTCGTGTTGCTCGTGTCAGAACAGTGCTGGGATCTTATATTCGCCCAGTAATACGGCTATACCCTTTGCCAACTCAATAGTAGTCTAGTAGCATTAGGTTTAGTCAATGTAGGTTAGGAAATTTAGGATAACTATAGGTTATGTTAATTTGTTTATATGATAAATGTGATGACAATGCGGTTTTAAAAGGGGTGATTACGCACCCTTTCAAGGCGGGGGGGATAGTTGCGCGTGAGGTTTTAAAATTGAATTGCCTTAAAATGTGAACCCTTCACCCCCCCTTTGCCCCTTGTCCCCTTTCCTTGACCCGGGCCCAAAGACAAGAAGCATTGTTATCGTTGCATCTTACCGCGAACATTCGTGTCATCTTGAATACCCGCATATGTTGAACTCGGCTGTGATTATTTTGGAGCATCACAATCGTCCAGTGAAACGTTTTTACCCGCCGCAGTGAATGTCACTGTTTTTGTTTTGTGTTAAGTGAATGTCAAAAAAAGGGAATTGCCCCTTAATTGTATGCAAGCTGATAAGTGTAAATAAAGGAACCAGCGGCTACGAAGTACAAGACCAGGGTAAGTCTTTGGCCTTTCCCACTCATTTTCCTCTTGCAAACACTAAGGCAAATTCAATTCGTTTTTGTTTTGTCTTAGTCTTTATCGCACTTTACCGCAACCAACCCCGCACAATTGCGAACGAAGGATTTGCGCACCACCATCAAATAGATTTGGTCGTAGACTTGGTACACACTTAAAATATGTTTTGTGCTCATGAATGCTGTATTCATATTATTTTTTGAATAACTTTATGACTAAAACCTTAAATTGAAATATTTAATCATTTAGAACAATATTAGCGACTCAAATGAATATTTAAACCAGAAAAAGATTCAGTCACAGACTTGGTTTACATTTAAAACGTGTTTTGTGCTTATAAATTTATTTGTGTTTCTTGTTTCTGTCATATTAGTGAGATAAAATAAAAATACTTCACATGTAACAAAGTTTTTCATTTTTCTGATAAACAGAGAAATGTTAACATTCAACACTGTCGTAGAAAAGCACAGTCATTGTTTGAAAATGTTTTTCCTTAAGTAAAAGAATTCAAATTTCAAGTAATTTGAAGCTATTTTTACGACACCCTCGGGACGACAGATTTTCAACTTACAAAGCGCCGTCCTGAGAAAATGTGAAAGATACCTTATAGCTCATTTTTGCAGGACCGCACTTTGTAAGTTGGAACCTTGTCGTCCTGAGAGAATTTGTAAACATTTCTAACATTTATTTTTGGCTGATGAATGGCACAATATGATCTTTCCTAGGTGTCTACCTAGGAAAGATCATATTGTCTATTGCCGCGCCTTTTTTTATTGTTTCGGCTACCTTGTCTATGAAATCAAAGGCTGTAATGACAAAATTTCCCCCTACAAAAGCTCGGAGTTATCAATCTAGTGATTGGTTTATTTATGGGCCAGTGTAAACAGGGAGTCGCTATATGCACAGCGACTAGTCGACAGGGGGCGTGGCCAACATATCCGAGCATACCCGAAGTGAAGTGTTTCGGCGCTTTATTTGAAATTGGTTTTCCGCTCAGATTTTTTTTGTGACGTCACGGCCGAGCATTTCCGAATATTGCCGAGCAGCCGATAGCTAATTTTCATCTTTAGTTTCATACAATTCTTGCACCTTGATTTCATTTGGTTAGATTACATTACTATAGGGCCAATATCATACAGTCAATTCCAAAGCCTTAATAAAGACTGTTTGGTATGGCAACCACATTCTAATTCCTGCAAATATAATTAACTTTTGGACAATAAAGACTTGTGGTAGGCCCTATGTTCAACTTTTGTACAGATTCGTACTAGGCCTATATATACTTAAAGTATCTAATCTTTTTACATTACAAAACAGTACACCTATGGGAAAGTAAAACTAGCATTATTTGGAGTCTATGTGAAAATTTGGATGCCATATAGTATGTTGGAGGATAAGTGAGCAATGAAGGAAGTTGGGCAATTCATTGATTCATATACTCACTTAGAAAAATTTAGCATTATAGACCAAAAACAATATGGCTTTCAAAAGAAAAAAAGCACAGAGAATTTATTACAGGATTTTTAAAATTATATTAATAATGAATTAAACCATAAAAGACATGTTTTAGTACTATTTATAGATAACTCCAAAGCGTTTGATACAATTGATCCACAGAAATTATTAAAAATCTTAGAAGCAATTTGGAATTAGAGGTAACCTACTTAATTTGTTTAAAAATTAATTATTTAATAGACATATCTGTGTAAAAATATTAGAAAAAATGAGCAGGAGGAAAAAAATCCATGCTGTAGTCCCGCAGGGGTCGATTTTGGGTCCAACCCTTTATATTATATTTGTATCAATAATGAAAAAAATATTTAAATATTTAAGACACTTTGTATATGCTGACGACACTGCTCTTGTCATATCCGATGAACAATTATCCATTGCGATTAAATATATGCAACATGACTTTACGTCCCTGATAAAATGGTCACATGACGCAGGTCTAATCATTAATACCAAGAAAACTAAATTGATGTACATACGGTCTCCACATGCTTCATTTCAGATCATGCCTAAAATAATTTCACATAACTTTATATGTAGTCATCAAAACATTTTACAGCCCTGTATGTGTGAAAGTATTGAACTGGTAAATGAATACGTTTATTTGGGGGTGACTGTTGATTGTCATTTCAAATGGGATACACAAATAAACAAAACTTGCAAGCGGCTGAGAGCGATAGTGGGTAGGATATACAAACTGAAATGTTTCGTTCCGGTGAATATTTTAAAAATTATTTACCTATCACTCGCAGAATCAACTTTACGGTATGGTTTAACTACTTGGGGTCACTCTTGTAAAACTAATTTAAACCACCTGCAATCAGTACAAAATTCTATGGTTAAGTTATTAGCTCAAAAACATATTTTTTCACAGAGACGAAACATACCATTGTTGTATCGGAATTTAACAATATTACCGGTGCAGGCCTTATTATGGTACAAAATATATCTGAGTCTGATTATAAAAAGAAAGTGGAACATGAATATAATACAAGGTTTACAAAGAATGAAGGAATGCTTGTTCCAAAATATAATAATAAATACGGACGGCGAACCCTAGAATTTAACGTGCCAAAAATGCTTAACATGCAGAGATGTGCAAAATGGGTACCCAAAACCATTTGAAATGCAAAATGGAAATGGGTCAAAACTTTTCCATTTGAAAATGCAAAATGCAAAATGGTTTTTAGAAAAGCATTTCAAATGCAAAATGCAAAATACCTATTTTCAAAATGCATTGAAAATGCAAAATGGTTTCTCAGGTTTAAAATAATTATTGAATTTTTAAACAACTTTCTCATTAATGGACATCAATGTAGAACAACTTGTGGAGTAACAAATCGTATATACTGATTTGTACGGTGTAAAAAACAATTGAAATTGAGTGGAATATAATAGAATCTATTATTAACTAAATATTGTCATTTTTAATGATTTTTTCTTAGGGCCATCATCATTTTTGTAGTAACTCTCTAGTGAGGGGACATCCATCAGTGAACAATAAAGAAATACAGGACAGTGAGACAATCAGACAATATAAAATGTTGTTTTCTAGTGCGCACCCATTATTTGACCATAGATTGTCACAGAAAACTCCAAGCAGGCGCACTAGAGAACCCACAGATAATATAATACAACTTTCAGAAAACCAATATATTTCTATATTATGTAGCCTTAACCATTATTAGATTTTAGAAGAAGTTGAGCTTCTCAAAAACATCATCACTCATCTTTCTTCTATGAGGTCTCATGATTATAAATCCATTTGAAAAGAGACATTCAACTGGTGCTGAATTCGGAAGACAAGTATTGCATCTGATGAACATGTGCCTAACAGTAGGGTAGTCATGAAACATTTCAAAATCGGTTCTTTTGTCTTGAAGGCTTCTAAATACGGAGTTCCTGCTGTTGCTGCGGAAGAATCAGATGAATCTTCATTATCTTCGAAAAAATAAGTTTTATCCTGTACAAGACTATTACATAACATTTTTTGGTACTTCCTTTTAATTTCCTTATTTGTAGTAAAAACACTGAACGGACTCTGTCATTCTGTTCTTTAGGTGTCCACTTCATTTTAAAAAATGGATGCGACACTGTAGCGCAAATTGTACTTGTAGTAGCGACCATGCTTCCTTTTAAAACCTTTGAACAAGTTCAGTAAGTGGCAGAAACATTTCCATGTTGCCATACTGCTTGGCAGTTCGTACATATATTTATAGAATGAAATAAGATAAGCAATGCCATACAAATTATCCATCTAAATCCATCTTCACTTGTATATTCTTAAACTACTGAATATACTAATATAGCATTCTACAATTCTAGCATAATACATGGTTTTCCAATAAGAGGTGTTATTTTGAATAGCCCGCTATTTCGGTAAATGTTACTTTTGAAGCTGTAATTTTTTGACATTTGACAATTAGAAACTACGCCAGAAATTGGTGGAAGAATTCGAGCTGTTGGGACAACTTAGTGATGTAAAGAATATAACCCGTGCGCGTCGCTCAAGAACAGCCGAGAATATTGCTGCTGTAGCCGAAAGTGTTGAAGAAAACCCAGGTTTGTCCATTCCCCCGTCGTTCTTTGGAATTAGGCCTTCCACAAACGTCATTACACCGTATTTTGAATGAAGATTTGTGTCTTAAGGCTGATAAAGTTCAGTTAACACAAGAACTCAAGGCGGCCGATCATCAACAACACCTCTAAAATAAAATAACTCCTCCTATTGGAAAACCCTGTATATTGGTTTTCTTTAGGAAGTGTGCGTAGGTAGATAGTTCGATATGAGATATAATAATATTAATTACAGTACTTACATGATTGTAAATCCAAAAATGCTACGACCACAGATTATGAAACCATTGAAAACACAAAAGTAATATTGGCAACGTAAAAAAATAGAAACTGTTATCTAAAATTTAATAATACAGCATCATGGCCCCGTGTTCACTATTTGAATCTGTATTTTTTTAATGGTATCACTTAATTTCCAGGGCTCCTACCAGAGAGCAACTTGACAGACGTAAATTATCTCTCATAGCGAGGTTGAGGATCGACTGATATACAGGGCCTATGATAAAAAGATGAGTGGAGATAACAGGAAGAATGTTGCAAAAAAGCATTTAAAATGGAAAATGCATTGAGAAAAGCATTTAAAATGCAAAATGCAAAATGGTTTTTAGAAAAGCATTTAAAATGCAAAATGGAAAATACCTATTTTGCATTTTGCATTTCCATTTGAAATGGATTTATTTGAAATAAAGCACATCTCTGTTAACATGTTACCCATTAATATAAAAAATTGCGATTCTACAAATGGATTGAGATATATGCTGAAACAATGGTTACTAAATAGAGATAGTTTATATTAATTTAGGTGTGTTAATTGTATAGTTATAGTAATAATAGTATGTGTGTATGTATGTAATTGATCATTAAAATCCTGTTGACAAACTGCTTTATTGCAGTTTAACGGGATTGTAGCTTGAAAACCAATAAAAAAATAAAAAAAATAAAAAAAATAAATATTATTTTATTAATGGAAAATAATACATTACACCACACAAAGGAAATATAAACATTGAGGGAACAAACCCCTTTAAAAACATGACAGATAAATCCTGAATTGAGCCGATCAGGTTCTGCCCCATCCTGAAATTTATGTTTAATAAATTGCTCCAACAATAGAGACACATCTCGTGTACTGAGGAAACTCCAGCTTCAACAAGCCTGTTGATCTCCTGTATCAGGTCAGGATGAATTTGTTGGGTCATCTTGGCCGCGTCTCTGCTGTGGTTGTGGCTCGCTTCTCCGGTTGCCGAGACGTAATAACGTAGCACACATTTAGGTGGGCTGGTGGATTGAAGTGCTGTCTTCACTTGTTTCAGAATCTGAAAACAAGCCACAATGTTTTACTATAAATAAAAATAACAGAACCCTACAAAAACAGTAATTATTGGTTTGGTAGGCAGTAAAAAATATAAAACAATATTTTCAACAAAAAAATATCTGATTTCCTGAAGGGCACAGGAAAGTATGCTTCACACCTTCTATTTTGCAGTGTTGAGGCCCTGGGAATCATATTTCCGGCCATGGTACTGTGCTGACATCTACCATGGCTGCACAGTCAAATTCAATAGATAAGAATGTTGAAAATGTGTTTAAGTAAGCGATGGGAAGTTGCGTATTCCCACCACATTTCCTTCTAAACAAATGTGTGTTGTCCAAAACGGTATTTGTATAACATTGCATCTAACTAGTGTTGTGTAGTATCTAGATACATTTTTGTGTATCTGTATCTAGCTATATTTCTATAACTGTATCTGTATCTAGATACATTTTTACTAGTATTTGACACCTCAGATACTTTATTTTCGAAGTGAACTTCTTTACCGATTTTCTCTAGTTAATTTTAAAGTTTTCTCACAGATTCAGCTAGTGGGTACCTTTGTCCATCTAGTGTATAATATTTTAAAGCAGTTTATATACATGCATTTTAGGGATCCTAACCCGAGTAACTGAGTACCCGGGTACCCCCGTATATAAAAAAAAATGAATTTAAAAAATAAAATAAAAATAATGAATAATTATTTTTTTTTTTAAATTTTCCATAACCCAAAGTAATCAAGTTGCACAGAGTTCACGTATTTTTTATTTATCCAAGTGGCGTCGGGTACCCGGGTAGTAATATGCTACCCGGGTACTCGCGAGGACCCCTAATGCATTTATGTTATCACCGCTTGCAGGCCAATTTGCCAATATCTTTTTGGGCAACGAATAAAACAAGCAAGTGTAAATATGTAAAATAATCACAAGCCTTTACGTCTACCGTCTTTAAGAAATTAAAGTAATCGCTGTTTTCGATAATATATATATATATATTTTTAAGTTTTCCCCAAAAAAGAAGAAAAGTATCCGAGTATCTGTGAGTTACTTTTAAAAAGTATATGTATCTACATACAGATACAATTTTACAATGTATCTTGTTTTTTTTTTTTTTTTATATTAACTCCACACAGGAGGCCCTGAAGAAAATAATTTCCCTCAGGGCCTCTGTCATCTTTGGGGATGCTGTGTGGAGGGTCTTTTTGTGGAGAGGAAGGAGTGAACATGGGTCTTGAAGAGTCCCATGTTGTAGGAGGGAGGAAACACAGAGGCCGGCAGTTCGTTCCACAGCCGAGCTGTTGAACTTAAGAACGAATCGTAGAAGCGACCCGTTCTCATGTGACAAGTGTCAACTGTGTACAAATGTTGGGCACGCGTTTGGCGTGTATCCCGACTACGCACCGGTGCCGAAGGGATCAATGACGCTAGTTCCTCAGAGCATCTTCCATTGTAATACCGATAGAACAAGGACAGCATACCTACCTGACGCCTGTGCTCTAAAGATTGCAGTCCGTTTGTTAAGATTGGGGAATCTATCAAACGGACCGCCCGTTTTTGCACAGAGTCTAGGGTTTTTTTCAGGTATTTAGGGGCTCCGGACCAGAGATGGCTGCCAAATTCGACAGTAGGGCGCACTTGCGATTTGTACAGGGTCAGCAGTTGTGTATTATTAAAGTATCTGCGGGCCCTGTACAGTACGCCCAACTTCTGAGAGGCCAACTTTACTCTGGCTTCGATGGAGCCCCCGTACCTGAGCTAGTATCTAGCTACAACTTTTGCCAAGTATCTGTATCTGTATCTAGATACTTTTAAAAAGTATCTGACACAACACTGCATCTAACTATAGTGAAAATATTAAAATAATGTAATAAAGTGATTGCCCATGTAGGGATAAGCAGAGAAAAGAAACTATCATACCTTCGTTTTTGCTCTTTCTGCAATTTGAGGTGGAACAGGAAATTCTGGAAAATATTTTATTTGTTTCACACTCATCATTGCGGGACAACCAAGCTTCTTGGAGTCCAAAACCCGGAACCTCTTCTTCTTATGGTTTGGGTGATCAGCCTGAAAGAACAATTCAAGGTATAAGGTCTAATAGGCTTATACGCATAAGACGCCTATTATTTATGCGGCAAATAAATTGCCCATGGTTAACTTATTTGAGGCAGATGAATAACTTTTACAAAAGTTGTTAGGGCCTATGCAATGTTGACATTAGTATAAAATTACAAGTGTGGTTATAATCCAGTGTGATATGAATTAAAATTGTGAAATGAGATATAGCTGCAGGGGCATTAATTAATTTGGCACTTTGAGCATGGTCTTCTTTAGACTAACACGACATAAGGATGTGTTACGAGCCACGGCACACTTTTTAACACACAAAGATGAATTGTGATTGGTGTGATTGTCGTGTTAATCTTAATGAGACGGAGCTTCAACTGCCATATTAGGAAGGCCCCTGGTGTAATCTAGTCCTAGCTTACCTAGGCCCAGGCCCATCGCTTTTTTTATATTTTAAACACATCACCGACGATACGGTGATCATTTTGGGGTTATAGACATTAATCTTGGACCAGAGAGTCCTCGGTGCTCTGTCAATGCTACTATTGAAAGACGAGGGGGGGTAGGCCTAGCTGATGTGGTTCAAGGGTGTATTAACATACCAATTCAACTCTCTTTTCTTCTTGTTATTTGGGCGGTGTAGTCGGGGGCCTTGGGCGCACTCTCTGTACGCATTCATACCGAATGTAAATGGCATCCCAAAAAAATGGAATCCCAAAGAACTCCACTGTAGGCGGGCAGAACGTGTATACTGCATCTGAAAGATTGGAAATGTTAATTTCGAATAACTCGTAAATATCAGCAGCTGCTTATGAACTGAAGAAATGGGAAGGCCTACCCTAGACCTAGGCCCCAAGGTTTAGAACTTACCTCCCAACTTCTTTTTCATACTGTCTCTCGTTGAAAAAGAGTGCCCCAACGCGTTCACAGAACACAGACATGCTTCATAATTTACTTCATTGTCAATGTTTCCACTGATAACACCCGTCTCTGAATTCTTTTTGAAATTACTTAACGAAACTTCTAAAAGACGGTCTAAGTCGGCACACAAAGACGCCATTTCTGATGATTTCTGACCATAAATAAACCAATCACTTTCTGACGTTTCGTGACGTGACGTGAGAAACAATTTCCTCGGAACACACTCGGGTATGCTCGGATATGTTGGCCACGCCCCCTGTCGACTAGTCGCTGTGCATATAGCGACTCCCGTGTAAACACCGACAAGAACGTTGCGCCGCGTTACGTTGCGTGGCGCGGGCTAAGTGTGATTCTGCTGATGTCATAATACTTGTCTATGACTTCATTATTGTCTTTGTAAAACTAACCTAATTTGTTGACTCATCCTTTTGTCATCGCCAGTCGTATCACCCGGTTTTTACTGTCTAATTCTACATTTTATCCCTTACACTGTTTAACCCACGAAGTTCAATTTATCTTCCCATACTTGTGATATTTATAAGTGAGTTCTAATGCTTTTAATAATTACTCTAATCATTTCGGTAGTGGCCCTTATCGGTACACTAAGTTAGGAAATCTATTGGCGTTTTGTTTGCGTAACGTTCAAACTGTCAATTAGACGTCTGCTTATTTAAATAAAGTGTTTGGAAAATATTTTAATTTTTAGTATAAAATATTTTATTAAAAACGGATTAGCGGACTTAACAAAGGGTTTACCCGCTTAACTTTACTTATAGTTATAGTTATATTAACTTATCAGACGATTAACAACAAATCTTTCAACAGATTTCAAATGTCAATTTCAAGGTCAAGATAGTCACAATATGTATATCCCTATTTCCAAATATGAGTATCGCATAAGATATCATTGTTTTGACAGAATGTTTCAATCAAAAAATATTAAGCTCATTCAAAAGAGGGTTCCGTTACAACTATGTTCTGTTTCAGGTACATATATATTTGTTTGGGCTTATACCAATTACCAAACCCTACCACAGCAGTGCCATGGATCTAGAAAACCAAGAAACTGTTTCCGTCAAGACGGAACCAGGTCCCCAGGAAGGAGGCGGATGTGTAATGCCGAACACGTTTATGGATTTCGACCTCCCAGATGTAAAGAAGGAATGTGCGGAGAGTACTCAGACAGCCAGTTAGTTGCATTACTTACGTAAAATTAATTAAATATTATTATTTCGAGTCCATTTTGGATTGCCATGGCGACAGAACATAATATGCTTGTTCACGCGGTCCTCTTTTCCGTGGTAATTTTAATTTTTATCATGATATATATCTTTACCAGAACAGCCAAACTACAACGTTAGTCAAAGTTAGTAATTTTTATTTAGTTTTTGTGAATTCCCCAAATGAGTCCTAACTGCTCTGAACCTGTTGGTTTAATTGGTGTATGTTGTAAGGCTGGTAGAAAGGAGGGGATGAAGATGGGGAGGTGATAGGTGTGAAGTCCTGGCGATTCAGATGGCGTCATTTCAATTAATGTTTAAATTGTGAATTGTTTATATTACACCAAGGCGATACCGAGAGTATCTTCCACGCTGGAACGCGCTACGAGAATAAATTGTAAGATGTTATGAAGCAATCAAATAAAATTTGCTTGCGTACACTGGAATTTTATCCCGGGACCTCCAGATTACTAGTCGAGAGCCATACCCTACAATCACAGAAGCCGCTAATGCTCACAATAAGTGCTTGATTCATCAAGTTGTCACTTTATACTCATACGTTAAAAATACATATTTATGGAAGAAAACATCATTTTGTTGACGTAAAATGACTCCACACTGAAGGTGCTTAAGAACAAAAACCTTTTCCTTCCTGAAGCGGACGTCCTGGTCATACTTAATTTTCTTCAATTAACCTTGAACTCTTTTCTCCTAATACTCACTAGTACAGGGTTAATCTACGATTTTGTTTAAAAATGTTTTTTTTTGTTTAAATTGTCGATGTACGAACATGTTGTTTTATAGCTTGCATTAATATGGAGACTATAACGGTCAAGGCAAAACTCGGACGCCGAGAAGAAAATGATGGGGGATTTTCTTGTATGGAAATTGACATTGACCTGCAGGATGTAAAAAAGGAATGCTTAGAACGCTTTGAAAGAATTGACCAGTCCGGTAAAAATAATTTATTTTGTTTATAATTTCTGCCTTCATATTTTTTTGTACATTTTTATCAATTTTCTGTGCTTCCTTATGCTAAGTGTTGATATTTAGTCGTGTTGAGTCTTTATAATCGTATTTCTTTATTTTTATCTACAGATCTTAAGACGCAGCCTATGGAAAAACAATTACTTTGTCCTCATTGCACCTATTCCAACTCTCATAAGTCGATTTTCAAAAGGCACTTAAGCACCCATACAGGCAATCTGACGAGTCACATGCAAACTCACAGTGGAGTAAAACCTTTTTCATGTTCTGAGTGCAATTATTCTTGTTCTGGAAGTGGCCGACTGAAGTACCACATGCTGACTCACAGTGGAGAAAAACCTTTTTCATGTTCTGAGTGCAACTATTCATTTTCTCTGAAGGGTAATCTGAAGAGCCACATGCTGACTCACAGTGGTGAAAAACCTTTTAAATGTTCTGAGTGCAATTATTCATGCTATCAAAGGAGCTATCTGACGAGCCACATGCGGACTCACAGTGGAGAAAAACCTTTTTCATGTGCTGAGTGTAACTATTCATGTTCTCGAAGGAGCAATCTGACGAGTCACTTGCTGACTCACAGTGGAGAAAAACCTTTTTCATGTTCTGAGTGCAATTATTCATGCTATCAAAGGAGCTATCTGACGAGCCACATGCGGACTCACAGTGGAGAAAAACCTTTTTCATGTTCTGAATGCAACTACTCATCTTCTCGAAATAGCCATCTAATGAGGCACATGTTGAGTCACAGTGGAGAAAAACCTTTTTCATGTGCTGAGTGTAACTATTCATGTTGTCAAAGGGGCAATCTTACGAAACACATGCTGACTCACAGTGGAGAAAAACCTTTTTCATGTTCTGAGTGCAATTATTCTTGTTCTGGAAGTGGCCAACTGAAGTACCACATGCTGACTCACAGTGGAGCAAAACCTTTTTCATGTTCTGAGTGCAACTCTTCATTTTCTCTAAAGGGCAATCTGAAGAGCCACATGCTGACTCACAGTGGTGAAAAACCTTTTTCATGTTCTGAGTGCAATTATTCATGCTATCAAAGGAGCTATCTGACGAGCCACATGCGGACTCACAGTGGAGAAAAACCTTTTTCATGTTCTGAATGCAACTACTCATCTTCTCGAAATAGCCATCTAACGAGGCACATGTTGAGTCACAGTGGAGAAAAACCTTTTTCATGTGCTGAGTGTAACTATTCATGTTCTCGAAGGGGCAATCTGACGAGTCACATGCTGACTCACAGTGGAGAAAAACCTTTTTCATGTTCTAAGTGCAACTACTCATCTTCCCGAAAAGGCGATCTAACGATTCACTTGTTGAGTCACAGTGGAGAAAAACCTTTTTCATGTGCTGAGTGTAACTATTCATGTTGTCAAAGGGGCAATCTTACGAAACACATGCTGACTCACAGTGGAGAAAAACCTTTTTCATGTTCTGAGTGCAACTATTCATTTTCTCTAAAGAGCAATCTGAAGAGCCACATGCTGACTCACAGTGGTGAAAAACCTTTTTCATGTTCGGAGTGCAATTATTCATGCTATCAAAGGAGATATCTGACGAGCCACATGCGGACTCACAGTGGAGAAAAACCTTTTTCATGTTCTGAATGCAACTACTCATCTTCTCGAAATAGCCATCTAACGAGGCACATGTTGAGACACAGTGGAGAAAAACCTTTTTCATGTGCTGAGTGTAACTATTCATGTTTTGAAAGGGGCAATCTTACGAAACACATGTTGACTCACATTGGAGAAAAACCTTTTTCATGTGCTGAGTGTAACTATTCATGTTCTCAACGGGGCTATATGACAAAACACATGCTGACTCACAGTGGAAAAAAACCTTTTTCATGTTCTGAGTGCAATTATTCATGCTATCAAAGTAGCAATCTGACGAGCCACATGCGAACTCACAGTGGAGAAAAACCTTTTTCATGTGCTGAGTGTAACTATTCATGTTCTCAAAAGGTCTCTCTGACACGCCACGTGATGATTCACAGTTTATAAAAACTATTTCATGTTTCGAATGCAAATATTCAAGTTCTCGAATAAGATTACCGACCAACCACATGCTGACTCACAGTGGTGAAAAACCTTTTTCATGTTCTGAGTGCAACTATTTATGTTCTCAATAAAGTTTTCTGACAACACACATGCTGACTCACAATGGAGAAAAACCTTTTCTCTGTTCTGAGTGCAATTATTCATATTCTCAAAGGGGCAATCTGACCCGGCACATGCTGACTCACAGTGGAGAAAAACCTTTTTCATGTTCTAAATGCAACTACTCATCTTCTCGAAAAAGCTATCAAACGAGGCATATGCTGACTCACAGTGGAGAAAAACCTTTTTCATGTTTCAAGTGCAACTATTCATTTTCTCTAAAGGGCAATCTGAAGAGCCACATGCTCACTCACCGTGGAGGAAAACCTTTTTCATGTGCTGAGTGCAACTATTCATGTTATCAAAGGGGCTCTCTGATAAGCCACTTGCTGACTCACAGTGGAGAAAAACCTTTTTCATATTCCGATTGCAACTACTCATTTTCTCCGAAGTGCAAAGTGACAAGACACAGCTCACTCATAGTGAAAGAAAACCTTTGTCACGTTACGAGTGAAACTAATAATTATCTTTTCTGACGAGCCACGCGCTGAATCACAGTTAAAAGTTGATGGATAACATTTTTAATTTAAATATTCAACAACATTGCTTTTCATCAACTTCTCTATGAAATGCAAGGTTATGGTACACACGAAAAATTTATAATCGTTAGTGAAGTTAAGCTTAAAAAGCTCTTTTTAATTTTATATAGTTTGGAAGCAGTTCTGACTCACACAGCTCGTGCATCTGCGAACGTTCTAAGTGTATCTTAAAAAGAAAAAAATGATAATGCGGCCAACGAGAACGAAACGATGGATGTGTTGAAGAACGATAATGCTGGCCAACTGGCCGCGTTTAATTTAAATTGAACTAAATGACCTATATTTCGCAAAACATATACTTTTTATCTAGTGCAATCTATTCTGATTTAATAACCTGGTTTAGAAAAAAAAAATATCTTTACTACATCGCAAGCAATTAACTGTCTCTCGGAGTGAACTCGAGACGGGGATATTGAACGATGTAAATGATCTCACAAACAAATATATACATTCATCATCAAAGTCTTGTTAACGACAGCGGATGCACTGTAACCGATGGTACCGAAAATTGAAACTTACATCGTTTTTTAAAAACATCTTCTGAAAGTAATGCACAATGGGCGAATGATTATTGAAATTTTTAATGTGATATTTGGAACCCTTTATGTACCTTCGAGCCACTTGAGTTTTTCCACATATTATTGTGACAATAATAATACTCCCTCGGTGTTCGAAATTTTACAAAAAAACTCTAATTATTAATCAATGTATAACATTTTTCCTCGTACCTACCTTCCTTTATTTAAAACTCCTATGATAGAATATATTAATGTTATAACTTTTAAATGTACATATTTCAACTCGATTGTATAAACATATATTAATGTATTAATGTTATAACTTTTAAATGTACATATTTCAAATCGATTGTATAAACATTATTAAAATAGAAGTAGGCCAAGTGGCCCAGTTGTAGCATTGTGTACGATGTCATTTTACTAACTTCATTATTAGTTCTCATTTTCTTAGTAAATATTAATTTTTATTTGTTTATTTACATGTATTTTTATAATAATCATATTTCCTTAAATCATTATTGATTACAAAATGTTGATTATCACCACACTTTTAAACACAAGCACTTGCTTCTATAAAAGAAAAACATTTTAAAAAATCAAAAGCGGTGAAAACTAATTTTACGAATTATTTTAGTTAGCATAAAAGATTATTCTCTGTAAATTGGTTAATTATTTACTAAAATATAAAAACAGCTTGAGACAAATATTCGTCCTATAATATCTTTTTGAATGCACCATAAATTATTATTTTTTTTATGTTTACATTTTTTAAATAATAGCGAATGCAACAGTATTAGTCACAATTTTTAATTATTAATGTTAGTAATTCATTTTTTTAACAATCAATAAAGCAACATTATTTTCAAAATTTTATTTATATATTAGATGTAATAAAAAAACTCACAATTTAGCGCAAATTTATCCCCGAAAGATTAACATTAAAGGAAATCAATAACAATCCAAAAAGTTATAAATTGCTGATGATGACTCTTTTAAAATGAAAGCGTATTTTTAATTGATTATTGACGTTAGTAAGAAGCACAATATCCTTGCGCCTCAGGAGTAGAGTGTTTAGTGAAGTTCAAACACGTCTGACAGCTATACATGATGTTTTGTCAGAGAAGCAGTCGAAGGTCTCTTAAACGTATCGGAAGTTTTTAGATTCGTATCTCAGCTGTCGGAGCACAAATACCTGCCATATGCATATTTCCAACAGATGCAGACGCCACCAAAAATTGTAACCGTATCAAAAGATTATCCAAGACATAATTCGGTCATTTGAGCTAGGTGTTCGGGTCACGGGAATAAAAAATAATAAATAAATGTATCTCAATAAACACGGCAATTGCAAGCGACCAGCAAAAACTATTAAATGCATCCAGCTTCGACAAATCGAGCACAATTCAGGACCGACTATCGACCAAGCGATTTCCGATAGTAATTTTTTTTAGAATACCGCGGGACCTGACTGATAAAGAATTTTTAAGGGTCTCAACACTCGCGTGTTACAACCATTACGTGCTGTAAATTAAGTTACTTTGCTGGTGCTCGCTCAGGAAACATCGTATTTATGAAATGCCCGCTACCATGCTTAAATTAATAACTGAACAGTAGAAAGTATTTGTAAACTGGTTTGTTTGCCGCGTCAGAGATTTAACCGGACATTCATGCAAACATTGCGCAGATACCAAACCTATAATATGTAGACACTATGCGCTAGAAAAACACACCCATGAGATTGTAATTTCTCGAGTGCTACTATTAACATAAGATTTAAAATTGAGGTGCGTCATCATGATAATGGAATCATTTTTTCTTTTGAGTTATGTTTTGTAAAAATATTTGTATTTAAATCACTACACACTAAAGTAAGTTTTCGCGGTAATTTGCTTAGATATTCACACAGTTCGTTTATAAACTTAATTATGTTTAATTTGTGTGTTCTGTACACTGTGATGATTCTGTATAACGTATTTCTTAATCTCATATCTATTTTTCGACAGTCCACATATTGTATATACATTTCTTCCATGTCAGAAATTTCACACACATCATGAACAAATATAATTAAATCAGTATTTTTTTTAATCCGTGTTGTTGTTGCGATGCCTTTGTAGTTGGGTAGCGCATTAATGCATTGATAATTATTACAGTGCGTTTCCGTTAACACTATGCAGGTGGTGATGAATGCAGAACATTAATATTTATCAAAAGTTCATTGATGTTTTGGCGATGCCATGAATATTCATACGTAATATGAAAATGGGTTATAATGCACCACTTATCTTCTGTAATATTTTACATTGTCTTCGTTTATTTTGTATTTTTCGTCAATTTGTTTTAATATAAAATCGGTCATTTTTAAATATTATCATTTTTTTCTTGAGCAATGGCCATCTTCATTCTGTGTTTGCATTTTTCGCTATTTTATTTGTGGTCTGTTGGTTTCGTGATTTTACATTTTAAATTAAGTTCTTTGCAATGAATGCATTTAGGTGTTTGGAAGTTGAAGGCAACGCATCGCTGTGTGCCCATATTTTTGACAGTGGTAACACTGCATTAGGCGGTTACAATCTTCTAATTTGATTTGGTAAAAACCAAGGTTAACCTTTTTTTTCTCAGTTAGTAGATTTCTCAAATCTCCACTGGTTTCGGGGATGATATTTTTTTGTAGAATTTTTTTTATTGGTGTGGTTCCTTTATATTTTATTTTATTTGGGTCCTTTTCGTACATTATTTTTATATCTTCATTTTTCAGAATTAGATCCGACATATATTCTTCATGTGTGAATTTTTCGTTGATTCCTTTAAAGATCATGCACGGTGTTTTTTATCAATGTTTTCAATTTGTATTCCTTCAAGTTTTGGTTTTGTAATTTCATTTTTGATGTTGGCCATATCATCTGCTTTTTATAAAATAATTTATTTATTCTTTTTGGATATTTTCCTGATGCTACTTACTCCGATTCCTAGTTTAGATATTTTGACATTCTTCGTGATTGTTTCTTTTATGTCTTCAGTATTATTTTTAGTTTTTATTATAACGAGGAATACTGGAATCTTAGGTGTCGTGTATTTTCCACTTGTGATGTTAGCGTAACTTCTCGTAGTTGTCTTGTTTTCGAGATTTTGATATTTTTCTAAGTTACTGATATATTTTCTGTCACTGTTGATTATATTTTCTTGATGAAGAAAAGATAAAATGGCATTATACTTTAGGTAGAAAGTTAGCGAGTCGACAACTGTGACCGCGATCGTGAAAATGTTCGTATATTAAGTGCTATCAGCATTTAAACTGACAGGTAGGTATAGTATTCTGTTAGTTCATTTGCAACAATAACTAGCATTAATCACTGCGCAGATCTTAAAATCACTTGAAAAGAGTGTTTCGTTGGCGTTTTAGATTTAGGCGTTTTTAGTTTCAGAGCATGGAAATGTGCAAAAAGTCGACTGTCCTCATAGTCTGATTGAAAAACATCTACGACCCATATTTCTTCCGTTATCACTGCTGAGATCGCTGATGAAAACGAAGCCCAAATCTTTCAATTTTGAATTCATTCAATGGGCCGTTTTCGGAGGATTTTGGTCGCTAGAGGCGCTATTGTTCAACCAGTCCAACTTTTTGTGTTTAACTGTCAGATCCCATACATTTTTTAGGCCGTTTGACGCAATTTAGTGTTTTTAAATATTACAATAATGCCTGTTGTAGTGTTCCTATGTGTAGACATAGGGGTGGGCACCAAAGATAGAGACTTAAAAGGGATTCATTCCATCAGACGTCTAAAATGGGCACCGACTCTGTAGTCTGTAAAGCAGATTATGTAGTCAATGATATTTCATGGATGAGATAGAAAGATCAATTAAGTGTATGAAGAATGGTAAGGCTGTCGGTTTCGACAATATTGCTGCTGAATATTTTAAAGGAGGTAGCCGTATAATTCTCACATGGTTGTGCAATCTTTTTAACCAATTTTTAAAGGAAGGTTACACGCCCTTAGATTGGAGAAGGGCAGTGATCATGCCATTATACAAAGGTAAAGGGTCACGTATGGAATGTGGGAATCATAGGGCTATTAGCCTGCTAAGTTCAGTTGGCAAGCTGTATGGTAGAATTTTGATTGAAAGGGTAAGAAAGGAAACAAAGGATAAAATATGGGATGTGCAAGGTGCTTTTATGAGTGGAAGGGGGTGCATGGACCAGATCTTCTCATTGCGTATGCTCACCGAGAAGTTTCTGGCAAAAAACCAGAAACTTTTATGTGCCTTTGTAGATCTACAAAAAGCATACGACCGAGTCGACAGGAAAAAGCTATGGAAGGTGTTGTCCAAGTATGGAGTGAATGCGAATCTGACTCAGGCAATTGCGTCTCTATATGAGGGAAGCGTTGCATGTGTTAGAGTGAACGGTGGTTTTACGGGGTGGTTTGATATCACAAAAGGTGTTAAACAAGGCTGCGTAATGTCACCGTGGTTATTCAATCTATACATGGATAATTGTATGCAAGAATTGAAAGATGTGGGATTGGGCGCGAATTTTAGTAATCTGAAAGTATGTTGCCTGTTGTATGCTGATGATGCGGTGCTGATTGCTAATAGTATGGATGAACGAAGTATGCGTGAAGAATGAGTTAATGATGAATGTAAGTAAGTCTAAAGTAATGGTGTTTGAAAGAGAAAGTACGAAAACAGTGTGCAATATAGCTGTGAATGGGGAATACTTGGAGCAGGTGGATGAATTTGTGTATTTAGGAAGCATGTTTACGAGAGATGGGAAGGCGGACAGAGATATTGAAAGAAGAGTAAATGCAGGTAACTCCATTAATGGAGGACTGAACGCAGTTGGCGCTAACAAAAAATTGTCCAAAGAAGCGAAGTTAGCAGTCCACAATGGAGTGCTGGTACCTACCCTGATGTATGGAAGTGAGGCATGGAACTGGCAAAGAAAGGATGAAAGTAGATTGAATGCTGTTGAAATGAGATCCCTGAGGCGTATGTGTGGTAAAACCATGTATGATCGTGTGAGGAATGTGGATATCCGCAAAGAGTGCAAGGCTGATGTAAGCATAATGAGTAAGATCAAGAAAGGGACGCTTAGATGGTTTGGGCATGTAGAGCGAATGAGCGAAGAAAGGAGTGTAAGGAGAATATACGATGCAAATGTGAATGGTAGCAGAAGTCGGGGACGCCCGAGGAAGACATGGCACGACCAAGTGAATCAGATACTTGAGTCGGGCCATGTCAAGAGTCAGAACAATAGAAGAGTATGTATGAGACGATGTATGAATGTGAATGAGGCAAGGAGTGTGTGCCAAGACCGAGTTGTTTGGCGGTCCGTCCTCTCTGCCTACCCCTGCGGGGAAACGGCGTGATGGTTAGTTAGTTAGTTAGTTAGTTTATGATATTAACCATAACAGTAAGTACATTTAATTAATATCTTACTATAATTCAATATTATATAAAGGTATAGTATAATGAACAAGTAAAGAAACATTTGCCTTCTTTCGCAGTTAACATTATTTAACAAACGTACCTAATAACCGTAAATATAAGTGTAGTCAATCACAACTAACATTAATAATTATTGTAGACATAATATCTTATTTCCTTTTTTAAAATTAACCATATTTTTAATTATTGCAATAATTTTATTACACGGTTATCAAACTGTCTGGCACGAGATTTGTGGGCGGCTGATTCTTCATTGTTGGCAATCTAATTTACTGTGCATTTCTCGTCCAATGTCTGTGTATCTCGTAATTGTAATTTAATTTTCAGTGGCAATGTTTTAGGAAAAAAATCAAATTGTTATTATTTCTTAACGTAGACAATTTTGTATTTTATATCATGCAAGTATGGAAGTTTGAGCCTAATTTTATTTTCAGATGTACTGTACAGGCAAAAGCTACTGAAAGGTGTAGTTCCTTCAATATTTCCCTGGATAAAAGTAGAAGGAAGTAATTAAGAATTAAGAAACAGACTGGAAAGGCATCTGAAACGTGAAAAAACATATATAAATTCTACAAAACCAAAACCACAAGATGAAGTGGCATTGTCTGTGAATCTAGAAGACGTGGCAGTGGAAGTCATATTGCCTTTTGATACTCCGTGTGATAGACCGACTCTAGATAAAGACACTTAGACAGATAATAAAAAGGAAAGGTTAACAAGAGAATTTTCAAGTCAAACCATAAAACACTCTGAGTTCAGTACAATGACATACAAGAAAGACCCTGCCTCAATTCATTTTTATACCGGTTTAGAGTCATACGAGAAAGTGCTGTTTGTTTTTCAATCCTTAAGACAAGCCTCACACTGTTTAAAATACTTTTATGGTAATCCTCCCAATAATATAAATGCATTTGAACATTTTTTTTTTAACATTAATGATATTGAGAACACACAAAACAATTTTTGAAATTCCAAGAATGTATCTTATATCTATTAAAGACAATTCTAATATTTTTATTACATGGGTGAAATTCATATCACTGCAGTGGAAAGAGCTCAACCTTTGGACATCAAAATCAAACGTAATTTTTTTTTTCTCCAACTGATTTTAGAGACAAATACCCTAACACGAGGTTAATGATTGACAGCACGGAATGTGCAATTAAACGGCCTACACTACCGACTGCCCAGCAAGCAACCTTTTCTACCTATAAAAACAGAAATACGTACTTATCGGTGCTACTCCTAGTGGCCTCATAAATTTTCCAAGCTATGCAGGCTCTGCCAGTGATTGCCAGATCATTGAAAAAAGCAACCTTTTATCCCTGTGTGCTGTTGGTGATTCTATTATGGCTGACAAAGGTTTTAATGTCCAGGACATCTTTGCACCATATGGTGTCACCATAAACATTCCTACATTTTTCAAAAAAACAAACAGAATCACTAGGAGTGTTTTAGAAAATGACAGAAAAGTTGCAAGCAAAAGGGTGCACATAGAAAGAGTAATAGGACTTTTAAAAACATATAAAATTTTGAAGTCCCCTATGAACTATACCGAGACAATACTTTCATCGGATATAATATTTATATGTTGCATGTTGTATAATTTTAGATCAAGTATAATAGATAAAGATGCTCAATAAATTGTATGTAAAAAAAAATGAGTGTGCTTTAGACCACACGAGTGAAGTAAAACTTCACTAATTTATGCCGGGTACACGCTGTATATAATGCTAAAATACGATATACGGTAGTAGTCGTTAGCTAGCTCTAGCTCCTTCTCCTTCTCCCACCTCGGATCACTGTTTGCATCCATTAAGACCCTCCTCCGATCACCGTTTCATCGATTAGCGTTGGCATGTGATTTTTCATAACGCTTTTTTTAAAGCACCAGTTTACCCCCCAAGTGTCGAGCGTGCGTAAAGAAGTTTTACTTAAAAAACTGTTAATATAAATACTGTTCAAATTTTAGATTATATATTATAGATAACTTCCCGAAGAGCTCATCCATCAGCGCGCACGATTTCTAACTTAACCCTTCTTTGAAGTTTCTTTTGTTATATGTATTAAAAAAATGTGTTAAGGGACCTACTTGACTTACTTTAACCAGTAATTCCTGACATTATTTGGAATAAAAACCGTTTCTTTTAATTTAAAAAATTCTTTTATTTCTCGACGTCAATACGAAAAGAACAAGATTACAGACATAATATAAATGTGTCGTAAAACATTTACAAACATTATACACATAGAAGAACATATCAGTACAACAAATAATTAACATTATACATAAATTGTTTTGGCATTTATTTTATTTTTTTTACATATAGTTGTAGCATTGGTCAACGCGTGAGCAACTTTGTGAACAGTCAACCTGTTAAAATAAAGAAAATAAGATTAGCAACTTAAATGTGCAACTAGTGCAGAATAAAAACATAAATCTTTTCAAGTAAGTTTGTCAAATCAATGCCTTCAGAAGGCGAAACAGCCGCCATGCATAGTAAAAGATACAGTTAGTGAAACATTTTAAATCCTATTTTATTTAAAATAATTATATTAAAAATATACAAGATATTATTTTTCTAATAATAATTTTGGATGACATGTATTTATATTACTACTTATTTACATTCTGTACAGTTATTGGAGGTTGTCCACCACTTACCCGCCCTGGTATAAGTAACAGATGGTTACTCCTTCAAGGCTATCGCAAGGACTCTAATTTTTTGCGAATCTAGACCTCCAGTGTCCCTGCATACGGTGTTAGGAAGCAGTATGCAAGTGCTTACATAATATACAAAATGCAAATGATATATGATCAATAATATAAAGTATTTCAAATATAAAGTAATTAAAAACATAAACATACAAGGCTGCTGCTTACAAGGTATTGGCATCTTGCGTATGCTGCAAGCATCTGCATGTGCCTTAAATTTGAATTATGTGCAGAAAATCCCATAGCTAAATTACAGAAAATAGTTCAGTAATTTTTGTTTTTAATGGAAGTAGTTAGCCTAGGATCAAAATCAAGGAGCTGTTGTTGTTTTTTTAGTTGCAGATATTCCGCTTTTATAGGCGCATCATGATATTTCCTCGGTGTATGAAAATTTTGTAACATGCTTGTACAACTTTGCTGAACAACATTTTTTTTTATTTTCACTAAAATCTACTATTCCATGTAGAACTACAAATACGTGCTTGCAATGTGCATTAGGCCCCACGCCGGCTGCACACTCACATTGGCATTCCAATATAGTGTTACAATTATTGTGTATATAGACAGCATAAGAAAGATGTTTCCGAAGCACACTTTCCTAAAATATAGGTTGTGCCATTTTCATGTGCACTTCGAACACTCAGCAAATATTGTTCAGAATACATACTTAACGCTTTGTCGGTGTTCTTCAAACTTTCTCAGGAAACACTGAATTTATGTAGTTCTTCCCGCGTCAGTGCTGGAATATTAGAGGCCATGTTGATGTCTTGAAAATCTTCCGGCTTTGGCGTAACCATTTCCAAGACATCTTCGTCTGCAACGCCAGCAGGATTGAAATTATGAAGTTTATCATAGTCTTCGAGTCTTAAATAAAACGCATTATGATAATAACTATTGATAAATTAGAAAAGAAATTATCTTGGCAATATAAATAAGCAATAGTGGTGTATTTACTAACCTTTAACAGTTTTGGCATTACGTCCTTTCAATTCTTCCTTCAATTGGAAAATAGTCCAATGACCGTAATTTCTGTGCATTTAACTTACAAATCGAGCAAACTAGGTTTGTTCGAGGAAAACAAATAGCTATCGAAATGACAGATCCTTGGAAGACAGAGGTGAAAGGAGGACCGGTGCTGCCATCTCTTGGATATTTTGAAATCACTCAGAAAACGGCCCATTGTTTGCGATTTCTTTCGAAATGATTTCCACATAATTTGACATTTTTAATTATTCCATGCAAATTACATCAACAATAGATGGGTATCATTAATAACACAAAAAACTTACAACTAACATTCTTTCACATCTCCCTCTAATACCTTGGTAATCTTAGGTCGTATATATCTTTATCTTACCGCGGTCATGTCAGAAAATCCCTTGAAAATAAATTTTGTGACGCTAGCATACGTCAGACATAATAGTGTTTACCTCGTTTGCCTGTATAGCAAAGAGAAAGAGAGGAGATGAGCTTAGCCTTGGGATAAAACTTGATGTGACCCATGCTAGGTACATGCAGCAGATTCTCATTTGGACGCTAGATGGCACTGGAACTCGCTATTACCGTACGAATATGCACGAATATTAAAAAATAAATTAATAATCGGGTAGTTTGTTAAATCCTCTTTTATATTAACACTATTTTAGCATATTTTGGGAGGTCTTTGACTAAAAGACCTTCGTAGATGAGCCGCCACTGATGTACGTCATGAATCCCAGGGTAAATTTCCTTTATCCTGGGAATGCTGGCTTTCTGCATTTGATCGTATTACTGCTGGTGACTTATAAGCTTCTTAATACGATACATCCTGGCTGAAGTAGGATTCTATGTCCCGGACGATTTCACGCGAGGCCACCAACACAGGACACTGATTCTTCCCAGGTGCAGAACTAACTAACCTGGGAAGACTAACAAGGTTAATCTGCCTCACATGAGATATGGATATTTGCCACAAGACATGTCCTTTAACAAATTAATCATGCGTACCTTATACCTCATTGTAAACTTTTTTTGCCCTATATGTAAACTTTGTTATCTTTATCGTTTATATGTTAACTATATTGTTGTAATTTTTTATCGTTTATACAATGTCTTAGTTTTAACTGTTTTAGCAAAATAAATAAACAAATTGCAAACATTTTTCATCTTACTATGGGATACAATTTAATTCAGCATTATATCTAAATCCGATTATAAGAGGAATGTAGAACGTGAAACAAATCTAAGTTAACATGGAATTGGCATGCCTGTTACAAAATATATCAATAAATACGGATAGCGAACCCTACAATACAATGTACGTGTTCAAAATGTTACCAAGTAATATCAAAAATTGCATTTTCCCAAATAGATTCAGATAACATGGCTCATAAGTAGAAATACTTTATACTCATCATCACTATCATCCAATATTTGTTATTTAGTAGCATGTAGATTTAGTGTTATTAATAGCAACAATATTATGTATTTAATTATTGAAGACAATATTAGCGATTTCTAAACGAAAATCTGAAACAGAAAAATCAGAAGGATACGGTCACATCTAGGACTCGAACCCAGGACCCTTGTCTTGCCGGGACACCACTCTACCAACTGAGCTAATAGGACCCTATCCCCCTCGGTCACTTTTAACTGTATCATACTTCGAATAAGAACTACCAACATTGTCTTCATTTTTTCACCGCACATTTTTATTGGCAACTATCTTTATGTATGATCGCAAGATTCAACCCGAACTAAATGCAATCTAGACATCGTCTTTTTAGATAAACATATCTTATTTTTTATTTAATGTGCGACATCTATTGACTTTTCTGCAAGTCTAGAATGAATATTTATTTTTCGGAATAACTTTATTGAGTAATACCTCAAAATTGTAATATTTAATTATTGAAGATAATATTAGCGATTTCTAAACGAAAATCTGAAACAGAAAAATCAGAAAAGAAAATTACAATTTTGAGGTTTTACTCAATAAAGTTATTTTCGAAAAATAAATATTATGTATGTTTATAATAAGTAATAATTGAACATGTTCAACTTGTTCACAAACTGCTTAGTACTAATAATAAACTGTCGATTTCCTGAAAATTAATAAATAAATCCATGGGGCTGTTAGCCTGTTCAGTTGGCAAGCTTATAGTAGAATTTTGATTAGGGTGAGAAAGGAAACAAAGGACAAAATATGGGATGTGCAAGGTGCTTTTATGAGTGGAAGGGGGTGCATGGACCAGATCTTCTCATTGCGTATGCGCACTGAGAAGTTTCTGGCCTTTGTAGACCTAGTGTAGTCTTTGTAGATCGACAGGAAAAAGCTACGGAAGGTGTTGTCCAAGTATGGAGTGAAAACGAATCTCATACAGGCAATTGCGTCTCTGTATGAAAGAAGTGTGGCATGTGTTAGGGTTAATGGTTTTACGGGTTGGTTTGATACCACAAAAGGTGTTAAACAAGGCTGCGTAATGTCATCGTGGTTATTCAATCTATACATGGATAATTGTATGCGAAAATTAAAAGAGGTAGGATTGTCCAAAGAAGCGAAGCTCGCAGTCACAATGGAGTGCTGGTACCTACCCTGATGTACGGAAGTGAGGCATGGAACTAGCAGAGAAAGGATGAAAGTAGACTGAAAGCTGTATAAATGAGATCCTTGAGGCGTATGTGTGGTAAAACCATGTATGATCGTATGAGAAATGTGGAGATCCGCAAAGAGTGCAAGGCTGATGTAAGCGTAATGAGTAAGATTAAGAAAGGGACGCTTAGATAGTTTGGGCATGTAGAGCGAATGAGCGAAGATAGGAGTGTAAGGAGAATATACAATGTAAATGTGAATGGTAGCAGAAGTCGGGGATGCCCGAAGAAGACATGGCACGACCAAGTGAATCAGATACTTGAGGCGGGCCATGTCAAGAGTCAGAATAATAGAAGGGTATGTATGAATGTGAATGAGGCAAGGAGTGTGTGCCCATACCGAGTTGTTGGTGGTCCGTCCTCTCTGTCTACCCCTGCGGGGAAACGGTGTGATGGTTAGTTAGTTAGTTAATAAATAGTACTTGAAAGAACAATCTGTATATAAATAATAATGTTAAAAATCTTAAATCTCCAAATTCTTCACCGATTTCTTTGAAAAATTAACACATTATTATAACATAAAAATTACATTCGAATACGCGCGTGATTTTATATACCTATACAAAATCCACATTCCTCAAACATACACTACAAAATATGGAATAAAATCTTTAAACTACATTGCCTACACATTTTATAACTCGGTTCCAGAAATGTAAAAAAACCATTGAGAAAAATAAAAAAAACTAACAATGATGGTTTAAAGAAATTTTTAAAAATGAAAATCAGTAATTCTATATTTG
Organism: Hesperophylax magnus; assembly: GCA_026573805.1. Taxonomy (NCBI): domain Eukaryota; kingdom Metazoa; phylum Arthropoda; class Insecta; order Trichoptera; family Limnephilidae; genus Hesperophylax; species Hesperophylax magnus. The sequence goes on along the minus strand of JAIUSX010000144.1, from coordinate 2,349,597 downwards.
TATATCTTTGATTGTTCCTTTATTTGTTTACTCTTATTTTTTTTTTGTTCTACTTAACCTGTCCTTTAAAAATATTATGCAGGGTTTTTTGTATTTTTGATATTTTGATGCCAATGTAAAATTATATGTACTGACTTCTGTATGAATTCTGCTTTTGTATTATTTTCCGACTACTGTATTGTAATTTCTTCCCGTCTTAAAATGAGTTTTTTAACTCATCGGGATTGCCCAAGCAAGAAATAAATTAATAATAAAAAATATATATATATATGTTATAGCCATATATGTTTTGGACGTAAAAGCAACAGGCGCTATTATTTTTCTATCTGCACAGACAGAGAATATTTAGATTTAGAATAGAATACATATTTAGAAAGCAGAGTTTCATGATCGTATTTAGGATCTGTATATCTAGAGGCCATGGTGCGAAATTAAAAAAAAAACTTCATTAGCTAAACAATGTACTAAACTAAAAACTAACAAATTAAAAATTATATTAATACCTGTTCAATACGTATTTATATAGCTAAAAACAATTAACCATATTTAAAAAAAAAAACACACAAAATTGATTATCATATATATGTTAGTAAACATGCAAAAAAATCCTGGGTTCGATTCCTAGTTGTGATCTTTATATTTTTCTTTGTCTTGTTCTATTTCATGTTTTGTTTAGATTTATCAGTAGGATCTTCTTCTTCGATGATATATTACATTGATGGGTATAATCTTCAAAGTAAGTTTCTCCTGAATATTCATTTAGACTTTTTAAAAGTCAGGGTATGTTTATCCGAGACAATATCTAAGTTACAAAAACCAATTTCACTAGTAACTGTATCGAACGCATTACGCAATGCTACCCAAAGGCCGCAAAGCAGCTTTCTGACCATGGGAGGATAAGAAGCTAGTATTTACCCGGCCGGCGAGTACTGAGCACAACGCGCGCCTGGACGCAGTATTTACGTGGTATCCCCTCCCCGGCTGGGGAGCACTGGGCACATCGCAAGCCGTGGACCCAGTATTTACGTCGCATCCCCTCTCCTTTGCCCAGGCGAAGCAACGCCAAACACTGAACAGCGATGGTCAGCCAATCAGCGCAAAGCACGATAAACCTAGAAATATTTCTCTTTTCATATATAATTGCGCAAATTAATGTTAGATTTGCGTGAGTCTCGCCGCTATAATGCTAAATAAAAATATACAGATTGAAAGGCTGGACTCGCGTCTATGTTGTAAAGTAGTATTGAATTATGTAAACATTAATATTAGGTAGTTATAAGGATTTCCTCACACCAATGTCGGTCTGAGGACCCACTGATTCATATTGTACAATTTATTATAAAAACATTAAAAATGCTAGGGAAAAACAGTTTTCATGAGATGAAGCGGCGTAAAGAGTACTATTGAATAAATAATTTTAATATTGACTATTAAAGTCATATGAAAACACACGAAGCTGCACAAAGATGCACCTCGTTTACGTGGGGCGGTTCAGACGCGCGCATACCGATGTGTGCACGCTCCCGCTAGTCCTATATATACCGCGCGTAAAGCGATCTCAAGTCTCTCTCTTCCGACATCTACTCTCGACCGCTTCACTCTGGACTGCTTCTCCCGCTGGAACCGCTACAACCGCCTTTGACTTCTGACCTCTCGCTTCCTTGGACTACCTACCGCTCTCTCCTTGGATACACGACATCACAGCAACCGGAAAAGGCCCTGAACATAAAGCAGCTCACCGACTAGAAGATTCAGCACCCCTTATTTACAGTCAATGTAAAGGACTTGCGTCTGATACAAGTAACTTTGTGGTCATTTAAAAAGTAACTTGCCAAAAATGTGGGAAAAAATTGTTGCAAGATGATATTATTAATTCATGGTCATCATCAACCAGGTTTTGATGGGATCACCGTTGAAATTCTGAAAAAAAATCTTAACTTTTTGAAAAACCTATTACACATATCATAAATAATGGTCTTAAAAAAGGAATCTTTCCATATATATACAAAAATACTATTATTTCACCGATAATCAGGTGATACTTAAGAAATTAATAACTACCGACCTATATCAATTTTATTAAATATCTCAAAAATTTTTGAAAAGGTAGCAAAAAAGCAACTTCTAAAATTTATTGAAACTAATAATATATTGAGTGACCAACAATTAGGATTTCGCACAAAAATAAGCACACAGGACGCAATCATAGATTTAACAACAAAAATAAATCAAGCACTAGACGAAGGCAAAAAATATCTTGTAATATTCATAGACCTAAAGATAGCCTTCGACAGCATAAGTCACAAAAAATTACTGTAAAAGCTTAACAAAATAGGGATTATAGATAATGCTAAAATGTGGATAGAAAGTTTTCTGAACTCTAGAAATCAATTTGTAAAAAAAAAACACTCTCAGTGAACCGAACACATATGACTTTGGAATACCACAAGGCACCATTTTGGGCCCTCTTCTATTCATATTATATGTTAATAATATCTTTAAATTACCATTAACAGGAAAACTCATTTCATATGCAGATGATACTGCAATTATATTTCAAGCGAATTCATTGAATGAACTTGAAATAATTGCTAACAATCATATCAATACGTTAAAAGAATGGTTTGATAAAAACTTATTAACATTAAATATTGAAAAAACATATTATATAATTTTTATTATAAAAAAAAAAACTTTTATTACCTTAAATATTAAAATACATTTAAAAAAATGCACATTGAAAATAATGACGCATAACAATGCGTGAATGTTTATGCATAACAAATAAAAATAAAATAAAATATTTAGGTGTAATAATAGATTGTAACCTTAAGTGGAAAACTCTCATAAACAATATCATAAATAGATTAAGAAAACTCATTTACATATTTATTAGTCTAAGAAATATACTTAACTTAAAAATTCTTAAAAATATTTACTACCCTCTAGCCTATTCAATAATACAGTATGGTATCGTTGCATGGGGGGAGCTTACAAATCATCACTTTTATCACTCGGAAATCACTCAAAGGCAGTTAATAAAAAAAAATTATAAAAAAAACCATCAGACTACCCAACATCACAACTTTTCCAAGACTTTCAAGTCCCACCACTAAAAAATACATATACAAAAAATATGTTGCTTCAAATCCACAAAGATCTGTACAAGAAGTCACACCATGCCATGGTTCGTGTTGAGAGCAATAGGCAAAATACAATGGGTCGCTTATGCACTCCATTAATGCACACCAGTTTTGCACAACACTATTACACGTACACTGGAGTGGTGTGGTTTAATCAACTAACGACAGAATTAAAGGCATATAATAGGCAAGGCAGATTTCCGAAACTGCCAAAATATGTTTATTATTAAATCGCTAGGTGGCACTAAGGATGCCTTCACCAATGTAAAATATTCAACATTATACGTGAGTTATGAAGAGACATATAGATATTCAAGTAAAAAACAAACCAATAACAAAATGTGGCTTGTTTATGGAACTTACTATTTTGGTAGAGTATTTAGTATGATCTTTTTTACAAATGTTTCATCATTTGCTTGTTATTGTAAATCATATTAGGTTTGAAAAGCTGACAATAGGTTTTTAAGTTCGCGATATTATGTGAAAGGAGGAAAGCAACCGTAAGCGGCGTTTTGCACCGTTAGCGGTTGCTTGGTTCCTTTCGTGGTCGCGTTTCGTTAGGGACTGAAGTGTAGGTAGGTAGGTAGGTAGGTAGGAGTGAGCGCTATTCCATTATAAACGGTGTTTGGGATCTCATGTTTTAAGTAATCCATTAAATTATTATCAATAAATTTTACATGTTATTTAATGTTATCATGTTATACATTTTATTGTTACTGTATTTGTAATGTTAAAGTGTTGCTTTGCTTGATTCTCCGTAATGGCAATCTTGTATTATTCTTCTTATATATTGACCTTGAGAAATAAAATAAAGTTTTTTTTATATTTTTTATTTTTTAATTTTTCTGTGTTATTTAGTACAACTAAACAACAATATTTTTTAACCATGGCAGTAGCTGTCGTGCAAGGCCGCAGAAAACCATGACAAAACTGCAGCGACACTCATTCTTTATTTTAATAAAACAAATATAATAATGAGAGTTTATTCCAGAATGTACAAAAATAGTACAAATATTGACAAAATAACAATGCATTCATACATAGAATGGAACAGAAAAGAAACAAAAAATATAGTATATGATAATAAATGTTCATGGGGGATATTTGACAGGCTCCTGTTTCGTTTGAAGGCCATCAGGGGGGACTCCATCCAGGCAACCATGGCAGTGATGATGGTATTCTTCGACTGGCGTAGTCTGCGCCATAAGCTTCCCCTGCGGTGGAACAAAGGTTTATTTTAATATACACAGGATGTTAAGGGACGTACTTGACTTACTTTAACCAGTGATTCCTGACATTATTTAGAGAAAAAATGTAAATAAAATTTTGTTCTCCTGTGACTTTTTCGAGAAGTTTACCTCTTTTTACAATTTTGTTACTATTTTATGTGTAAATATTTAATATTTTTAATTTATACTGTACGCTGAATTTAAACGCTTTCCGAGAATATAGCGTATTTCGTAAGTCAAAGAACCATACAAATTGGAGAAGCTGATACAGTAATATTTAGTCCTGTACAACTAAAGAATAATTGAGAAAAATGCATAAGGAAGGTAGTTTCATGTGAATGTGCAGGGAAAAGTATTATGCCTACTTTATTTCATTTTTGGAAGCCTTTCCTACGATTTTTTTATAATTTTGTTACTATTTTATGTGTAAATATTTAATATTTTTATACTGTAGGCTAAAATAGCTTTTTGACATTACCCATTTTTTGCGAAATAAATTACGCCTATTGATGTTAATCGCAATCTGCATTTGTTGTGTTTGTGTTCGACCCGTACTTAGAGTTTCCTTCCTTATTAATTTAATATTAAAAATAATTATTTATAATCTTTCACATGGAAATATGTACTTGCAAATGAAGGTTAAACATATATTTTACCAAAAATACTTAAAATATGGGCTAAAAACATTCACGAAATACATTTTTTTCTATTTTGCTACAAAACGCTAAATTATGCCTCAAAATGCTATAAAACCCTAAATTTCCAATTGTTAATGCTAAAAAATCTGAAAATTAATGCTAAATTTTGCCATCTCTAAATATAGGTAAATAGGCTATGAGAAATCGTCTTTTCAAACTTTGACACCTCATATCTCAGAACAAGTTAAATGAAGTTAGAATCCTATCCAAATGAGGTGACGAATAGTAAATGCGAAATATTTGAAGTATATAAGTACCTTTTCGACAGTAGTGGCTGATGAACCAATAAGAATATCCTCGTGGTCTAAATTTTCCAAGTTTGGTCCTTTGTGTGCAATATTTACAGTAGACTCATTTGGTTCTATCGTATGTTGGTGTTTTTGCTGTATTTTTTCCTAAATAAAAAAGCAAAAAAAAAAATAATATTATGATGAAAAAGTCCAGAACCCCATATTTTTAAAACAAATTGTTATTTTTATTGTTATCACTGTTGTCATTAAGTAAAATAAGTTTTTATCTTTTTTTAATATTTTTTTATGTGAAAAGTTGCCATCGACAAACTACTGAAAAGTAGTTTATTGGAACTTTTCTGTATTTTTATTTTATTATTTACTGTAATATGTATTTCTGTCTTGCTTTCCTTAAATAAAAAAAATCTTAAAGACGTATGTAAAGACTCCATGCATAACATGCGACGCTTTGCCCTGATGTATTGGACAGAAAGTTGAATTTTCCCTAGCAAATCTCTAAAATAAACTGGGAATCTTAACGGCATAAGTGATGAAGTTGTGTAAAAACAATATTTGGAGAGCGGCCCATCGTAATGGACCTACTGTTGACTCTGCCCTAGCAGGCCTTTCTGTGGTGTTTATTTTAATTATTTCTGATGAACATTATTTAATATTGAAACATGTGGAAATCATAAAATTCCAGTTCCTACCCAAATTGCCCTTTCCCTTGTTTTGTTCCATTTACTGAAGTTCTAGAAGGTGCTGCCTTCAAAGAAAGCAAGAATGAAGACTTTTAAAAAAAGAAACCTACAGCAAGTGTTAATTGTTTTTTTTAATGTTCAAATAATTTTCTTCGCATATAGTAGCATATTTTCGCCCCTATTTGCAAAAGAGTATAAATTATCATCCCGAAGTGAACAAACATTAAATATTGTCGTCTTTGATCGCAAAACAGTTCGTTTTGTGGAACGGTGCTTAGGCATACAACTATAAACTATTATAGTGTCCACGGAACTTCCAAATGAAGCAACATCATTCACAAGACAAAGGCCTCCTTTACCCACTCCTAAATTTCCTTGATAAATAAAACGATTGTTTAAATATTTTTACCCCGTAAAAATTAGGGTCTATTCATCCAGTACCAATTGTTCAGTACGCAAAAAAAATAGAGATTTTAGTAATACGTTCATCAAAAATAATTAAATAATAATAAGAATTTATGTAGGGATGCAATAAAATTTAAATAACATATAAAATAATTAGAATAAGAAAAATAATAAAGAAAAAAAAGATAGACACAAAAATGTGTGTAAGCAGCTTTTTATGAAGGATATTTGGACATCTTCCGTCTCCAGAGGAACATCAGGGGGGACTCCATCCAGACAACCATGGCAGTGATGATTGAATTAATTGATTGTGCGCCATAAGCTTCTCATGTGGTGGCGTTTGCCATTGGGATGCAGTGTAATCCACCCACAGTTCTGACGTGTACAGCGAAGTGCAGAATGCGTTGAAAAGTATCTTTTTCACATTTGCACTGCAAAAGTGAAAACGCCTTGACAGCATACCTGCTCTAACGGATATCGCTCTTCTTTGCCTTTCCATATCCTCGATGTCTTTCAGGTCGTCTGTGATAATATGTCCCAGGCATTTGACGCTACGACTAACATAAATTTTCCTTCCGTCTAGCCACACTAAAGGTGTTAGCAAGTTTTCGTTTTTGCATTTGAAAACCATAGCGATAGATTTGGACGTATTATATACAAGGTTGTGATTGCGCTAAGTGACGGTACTAGAAGAACCATATCATCTGCGTAATTAATATTATTTACACATACTCCTTGAACATGGCAACCTATTTTTTGTGTTATTAAGACTTTGAATTAGGTCATCAGTGTAAATATTGAAGAGTGCTGGAAACATGCTTCCTCCTTGCCTTACGCCACTTTTCAAATAAAATGAGTTGGAAAACTCGCCAGACCATTTCACCATATTTTCTTGCTGCGTGTGCCAAATTGAAGTTTATTGTGACAAACACGATTAAAAACTCTGCTTAAATCTAAAGCAGGTATAGATTGGGGTTTTTCTTAGTTTATAAAAGCTGATGGTTTATTTTAAGTAATATATTACCATAAATGTTGACAGGGCAGATTTAAATCTGAACTGGTTATCTATCCTCTGTCTTTAGATGGTCTGTTACAACTGTCGATAATTTTTTTTCAAATACCCTTGTTAGGGCGGTCAAGAGTTAAATTGGTCGGTAGTTATTGAACACGGATGTATCAACTTTTGTATAATATTTAACTATGGGAACAATTACTGTCTTCGTCATTTCATTCGGGTTGTGCCTATAACGCATAATATTTGAAAAGAGTTTTGCTAGGATAATATGAATCGCTGACCCAACATACTTAATGTGCTCAAGACCTATTGAGTCATATCCTGTGGCTTTTCCTGTAGCCATTTCTCTTACAGCTCTCTCTACCATATGTGGAGTAATGCTGTTAGTGGTAATATTACCTTCATAGATTTTTCCGCTACTTCTTCACCCATCATGCTAAGGAAGTTACGAAATTCATTGGCGATATTTTCCTTTCCTCTTACTCCATTCACACAGACAGGAGTTTTCAATTGTGAAGAGGGTTTTTGCCTAAATTTATAGAAAGCTTTATTTAGTAGTGAGGTGGCAATACCATCCATTCGCTGTTGAATTTCTCTTTGTTGGCATTTGTCAGAGCTACTTTGAAAATCGTTCGGTACTTCTTCCTGTTTTCGGCAGCAGGCTCTGAGAGTAGTTTTCTCGTTTAGTTAGCTTTAGTTGTAGAAAGGAATAAGTAGAGTTTACCATAATTCAAAGTTAGAAGGTTTTGTCTAGCTGTTACAACAAACTGTGGCCTGGCCAGGCCGTATAAGAGGTGTGTGCTATCAAACTAGTTTTAGATTTTTTTTATATTAACTCCACACAGGAGGCCCTGAAGAAAAAGATTTCCCTCAGGGCCTATGTCATCTTTGGGGATGCTGTGTGTATGGTATTTTTGTGGAGAGGAAGGAGTGAACGTGGGTCTTGAAGAGTCCCATGTTGTAGGAGGGAGGAAACACAGAGGCCGGCAGCTCGTTCCACAGCCGAGCTGTTGAACTTAAGAACGAATCGTAGAAGCGACCCGTTCTCATGTGACAAATGTCAACCGTGTACAAATGTTGGGCGCGCGTTTGGCGTGTATCCCGACTACGCACCGGTGCCGTAGGGATCAATGACGCTAGTTCCTCAGAGCATCTTCCATTGTAATACCGATAGAACAAGGACAGCATACCTACCTGACGCCTGTGCTCTAAAGATTGCAGTCCGTTTGTTAAGATTGGGGAATCTATCAAACGGACCGCCCGTTTTTGCACAGAGTCAAGGGTTTTTTTCAGGTATTTAGGGGCTCCGGACCAGAGATGGCTGCCAAATTCGACAGTAGGGCGCACTTGCGATTTGTACAGGGAAGACGTGCAAATAGTGTATATGAATGTGTCAGTATGTTGTATATGTATATATAACGGGATAAACACACTGTTTGCGCGTACAGTACCAACAATGGCGAGATCTTTTTCCATCAGAATTCTGGCCGAGTAGAAGAGTGACGTAAAAAATTAATACAATTCGCCCGGTATAGCGATATTCGTCAACTAAATCCAACACATCATCATCTGGAAGTTTTCCGGGTAGCGGGTAGTTGGTATCCGAATCGCAGACCCACCAGACCTTAATGCCATATGCAATGGCCTTTCAAGGCCATGTGGTACAGTCCTTAAAGTTTTGTTTATTCTAACAACTTAACGCAAACTCATCGGCAACAGCACCATTCGACGCAGCTCGCTGATTTATATATTATACCAAAAAGTCAACGGAATAAAATTAAAATCACTTCTCAGAATCAAAATGGCCTGACCAGGTCACATTGCCCATCGGAGGGTTAACTCCTGAGGCTGATTTGTTCAGTTTTGGGAAAAAACAGCTATTATCCATTAATGTCATGATAATAAATATGTTATTTTATTTGGTTTTACGCCTAGCCGGGCTTTTACATGAATTTTAAGGACAAAATTTACCTAGTTAGTTATCGAAAACTGTACACGATTTTTTTAAAGCATGTAATAACATTAACTGATAAACTTAATTTGAAACAATATTATTGAAACATGTAACAGTAATATAAAATAATATAGAAACTAAAACATTTAGAAACTACCCTAATTTGTAGGATTCAACAATGTGCTGGTATAGATTACGCTTAATTCTATAAATGGAGGCAATTAATATATCAATAGTACCCCCAAACTTCATGTCCAGATCATGCATCCTATTGGTTAGTGAGTGTGTCTGATAGTTGGTCGTGTATGTATTGCAGAAGAATGTTACATTTTGTCTTGTGTTCCTAGTCGGAACATGGAATTTAACAGTGGCAAGGATGAGTAAGATTAAGAAAAGAATGCGTAGATGATTTGTCATGTCAACAGAAGAGTGTTTATGAGACGACGTATGAATGTGAATGAGGCAAGGAGTGTGTGCCAGACCGAGTTGTTGTTGGTGGTTCGTCCTCTCTGCCTACCCCTGTGGAGAAACGGTTTGATGATTAGTTAGTTGTAAATTTTATCAATATTCTTACAAATTTTAGCTCAATCGTCGATCAAATGTATTATCAATTTCTAATCTATTAGGGTGTGGCGTACTGATAAAACCTAAAAAATAATTCTCAAAAGGTATCGATATAATTTTCCACGCTGCCCGTTGACTTGTTGGTCGTTTTACCGAGTATCGAGGTAAAGAAAATACAGGATGTCCGGGGGTAAAGTGATTCTACATGATTGTAGAAGTATAAAATAAAATTCCTTTTTTTTAGAAATTTCATTGTTATTTTTCCATACAAACAATTTGGAATGTTGGAATTTCTAAAAAAGGCATTGTTTTTTTTTACTTCTACCATCATGTAGAATCACCTCCCGAAGTTAGTGCACTTTACCCCCGAACACTTGTAAACAGGGTGTTACGGGGCATACTTGACTTACTTTAACCAGTGATTCCTGACATTATTTGGAGTAAAAAATAAGAAAAAAATGTTGGTCTCCGGTGACATTTCTCACGTTATTTTTTTCAACTAATAACATAGAAAATCAATAAGGTATTGAACAGATAGGGTCGATGCGAGGGGACGGGCCTTTACTCAGCTGATTAACCCGACATATGAAAAAGAAAAAAAAAAAAAAAAAAAAAACTAAAGTCGCCGGAGACTTTTTTATTTTTATTCCAAATAATGTCAGGAATCAATGGTTAAATTAAAACACCCTGCAGATTTTAATGTAGTTTCTCTTCATAAACCAGTCAGAGTCATACCTTTTAGACACTTTCAGTCATTTGCTAATCTTAACCCTACGTTTCCTTCACCTTATCTTATCTCTGACATCCTGTTAACGGGCGAATCTTATCAAAGAAATTATTGTGTGAGAATCCAAATCATCAATACCTTCAAACTTCACACCTCCAATGGCTAATAATATCATTGCATCAATTCAAACACACATGTCCTGTACTGTACTGAGTTCTTTATAATAATAATACCTACTTTCTGCCAAATCAAAGTGTCATTTAATAATATCTGTGATTGATTCATACATCAGTTTAAAACAAATATTTAGTATTTTTATGGTTGACAATTCTGTGACCTTGTGTGGCTAATTCGTGACAACTTGAGGTGAGTCTACTATTTGTTTTTGGTAACTACCCTAAAAAAATGTATTTACAGCAAACTTGATGATTTTTTTATACATTTGATAAACAACCGTGTATGTAAAATCCTTACTAACATAACGGTCATTGCAATATATATGTACTATGCAGCAAAAGGTTGTTTAACTTAAAGTTTCTCATTGAATTTCGGAATATTTCCAAGGAATTTTAAATGTGCAGTATATTTATTATTTTTGAATCTGCAAGAAAATTGTCCCTTAGCTTTTTATTTCTTTTATACAGAAAAAAAATATGAAAAATTATAATAATATTTCCCAGAAAATAACCAAATATATACCTACAAATGCATAAGACATTTTGTTATTAATAAATACATATCTCTTTTGTGGAATTCTTTTTAAATTCACGCGGTAACAGTTAATTAAAAAATAACATGTCAAAAATAATTTAACTTTTTCAAGACGGGAACCTCGTGTCTCGGTCAGAAAATGGAGGCGCCAGTTATTTCGCAGACAGTTAGACATATTTTATTAGTAATAATTCTAAACAGAAATTGTACAGTCTTCATTAAATGTGGAACTAAAACATCGTTTAACGGTTGGGAAGTATTTTTTTATTAGTGATACTGTTCGTATATAAGGCCGTTTAGTGTAATTTAGCATAGAACAGTCCATATTGAATTCAACATATTTTAACAAATTTTACGAGACCATTGACTTTTTTAAGTCTAAATAAATATTGAATATTAATTAGAACAAATTTTCTTTAACTATTGAATTGTTTACCCACCAATGTAATATATCATTGAAGAAGAAGATGATATTAATAAATCTAAATGAAACATGAAACAGAACAAGACACAGAAAATAAAAATATAACCGTCTCACAGAAGATAAAGTTATAAGATTATGAATGTCTCCTGTAAGATAAAAATCTTGATAAAAAGTATTGGTTTCCAAAGGTGTGAAGCCGCTGTATAGGGGAATGAGCGATATGGTTAGTTGCTTTTGCGTATGCTGCAGTAGAATAGTGTATTTTGTCATGTTGTTATTGTAGGTTTATGAGTTGTGTATTGTTATGAGCGAGCTTTTATTACTAGGTCCCTAATATGTCGGCGTTGATCAAGAGTTTTAAGGTTCATGGAGATATGAAATCAACTTCGAATTTCAACAATTCATCAAATTTTAAAGTTCATTTTCAAGTTCTCTGAGGGTTCTATTCAAGTTATGTTAAACAACCGGCCAATAAAAAGTTATTTTTTAAGAATTTTATGAATTTACTGAGTAATTTTATTTATTTATTTAACGCCCAGAGGGCTTTAAATAGTTGGTAGTATAATTTTAATTTGACAGATACTTTGAAACATAAAAAATAAGAATAAAATAACATTTGATAAAAGCTATGCAACAAGTCATACAAACACAAGAAACAAAAACAGAAAATTACAGCTATTTGTAGGTTTACATGATGTGTTTAGGAGTATTGTTGAAATAAATGTTTTAAATGATCCACAAAAGGTTGGTATTGAATATGTCAACATCACCCAAGTAATGATTTCCCATGGTGTGAAGTCGTTGTATCGGAGAGTGGGCAATGTAGTTACGCTTATGTGTGCTGCTGTAGAATATTGTATTTTGTCGTGTTGTTACTGTGGGTGTATGTATGTTTATAAGTTGCAGTAGTAATAGATAGATTATGTCTGAGCATAATCTATTAAAAGTACTACGGCTTCTTATAAATACATTTTTCAGGTAAAATACAATTTGAACAATTCTTCAAATTTCAAAGTCCATTTTCTGGTTCTGTGAAAGTCTAATTCAAGTTCTGTTATTATATCATTATAGGCTAGCTGCTTGACAGAATTTAAACAAACACAGAACTTGAAAAAATCTTTCACAGAACTTGAAAATTAACTTTGAAGAATTGTTCAAATTCTCCGAAACACCCCGTCATTAGCTTTCATCATTTCGCATGCGATAAGAAATATATTACTAAAACTTTTTCAGAAACCTTTCTATATTTGATTTATATGTAGAACAGTGAGGGTTCCACACTGTTTAAGCTAAATTACACTAACGGCCCTGTATTCGAACAGTATCACTAATAAAAAAAACACTTCACAACCGTTAAATGATGTTTTAGTTCCACATTGAATGAAGACTGTACAATTTCTGTTTAGAATTATTACTAATAAAATATGTCTTTAACTGTCTGCGAAATAACTCTAGAAGGCTTTTGACGTATACTCGTAAATCCCAGCATTTTCAAAGCCTTCCATGTGAGATTGAAAAATAAACTTTCTGTCTAACAGAACTCCAATTACATTTATCTTATGTAAGTATTGCCATTGTATAACGATTTCCTATTACATTTAGTATCAATATCGGTTCGGGTAACAACGGCGCTACCATGCTCGAGATATTGATGTAAAATCGTCGGAATAAATCTGTCGTTCTGGTTAATTTTATCAATTTTATCGTGCTAGACCCTCTGAATTTTTTGTGAGGAAAGGGTATAGACCACAGACATAGGAATTAATAGACGAGAAGATATGGGCGAGGGGTAAAATCAACTGTTGAAGAACGAAGGGAGTGAAGCTGACTGTGATTCGTCAATAAATCAATCTGACAGTAAATAGGCATCTTGCATTATAATATCACCATTTACTTCTTAAAAGTAAAATCTGCTTTGAATGAATAGACATTTTTACATGGGAGCGCAAATTACTCGCCACGTTATGAACAAATTTGCGAAGTCCAAATTCGGCAAAGTAAGGCAGCTTCTATTTTCAGAGTCGTAGTTAGTTTCAGAGTATTTAGTTAAGACACTTTTATAAATGTTCATAATTTACTTCCCAGCAACCAACCAGCTTTGTGTTTCGCGTCCAGACGTTTCTCGATGTGATAGTAACAACTGATTCATATTATACGATGTGAATATGCTTAAAATAAAGTAAAATAATGCTTATATATGGAATGTAATACGACAATTGGGTTTATTCTCTTTTTTCACATCTATTTTTACCAGTTTTCATAGTACAAGTCAAAATTTTGCCGTGTTATTTAGTAAAATGAACCGATGATGCCTCGACCATAGTTCGCACAAGAATGATGACGTCACGTTTTCAAATTTCATTTGAGGCCATACGCGAGCCCAGCCGGCTCAATGGAACCGGTATGGGGAGTGGGGATAATACGCTTTTAATCACTTAGGGCAGGTCTACTAATATTCATATGTCTATGGTATAGACAGAGTTGGAAGGAACATGGTGTCGGGAGAAAACAATGAAAGTCACACTTTTTCAATTTTGAGTTCATTGTATAATCTGACAAATTCTGAGAAACAACCCATCTTTAATGTCAATTTTGAATTAATCATTTTTATATGAAACGACTAAAAAGCGATGTGGCAGAATTGTTTATAATACATTTGTCTAGCAAAATACGTTTTTGTTTTTTGCTATCGGTAATTTTAGTCGAGTGCTTAGATGAAAAAACCTAAGGTCAGGCATTTTCAAAACGTTTCATGTTTGATTTAAAAAATTTAATATTTAAAAAATTAATTTTAGGAAATGTAACGGTTATTATGCCAGAGTCCTGAAAGGTTGTAATTTTATTTTGTTTATTGCAGAAACAAACAGTACATAATTACATTACAGTAACTACAGGACAATAGTTACAAAGTTATAAAAGTTAGTACAATAATTGGTTCCAATGACATGTCGCTGACATATACAGGGTGTGTCGGCAAGTACCCGACAAACTTTAACCAGCTATTCCTCAGCACATTTGGAGTAAAAAATGTTATGGGCGCTTTGCTATCCGGTAAAATTTTTTTCCATTAAAAACAAAAAATAAATTTAAAAATCCACACTCCGTCACTGTCATTTGCATTGCTTCTCGCGTTCAACAGCTGTTATTAGCAAGTGTGTCAAAGTGTCCTCGCTCTTTCGTACACACTAAATAATAATAGTTAAAAATGAGACGAATGGTGCCGTGCCATTTCGTTGTGATTGTAAAAGCGCGCCAACGTAGGTACATACGTACATTATTCAACGAAACTCGAACAAAATATTGGCAGATGGGTTTTCAAACTTTGACAAAGGATAAAACATTGGTAACATGTGGTGAAAATATGAATAGTAAATTTTTTATTAAAAAAAAATGTTACCGGACAGCAAAGTGCCCATAACATTTTTTTACTCCAAATGTGCTAAGGAATAGCTGGTTAAAGTTTGTCGGGTACGTGCCGATACACCCTGTATACATATGAGGTATATTATACATTTTACGGTTAAGTTACATTTTTAAGTTAAGTTGATTAGTGTGCTGGGGAAGGAGAGGTGTGTGTGAGTGTTTGTGTGTGTGTGTGTACGTGTGCATGTGTGTGTGTGTGTGTGAGGGAGGGTGAGGGTGTGTGTGTGTGTGTCTGTGTGTGGTTGTATGTGTTATGTGGGCGAATTCAGTGTGCTAAAAAAGTTTTTCTTAAATAGAGGGAGAGAATCAAAAAATACATTGGTACTTGTGCTTGTTTGAATTGAGTTGAATGTTTGAAGGATGCGAGAAATAGGGGGAATTGGCTGCAGCGTTTGTATTATTACTAGTTGAGTAAAAAAGGTTGGTGTGTCGAGTTCTTTTAGATGGGTTATTAAAATTTATTTGGGATTCTGAGCAGTCTATTTCGTTGTGTATTATTTTATGGAGAAATGTCATGTTAGCTACCGTTCGCCTGGATTTCAGGCATTGGAGAGTGCAGATATAATTATTGTTGAATTTATAAATAAGTAATGCAAATAAATAGACAAAATTACCTATAGAAAATATACAATGAACAATAATATTAATCAGTTGTTGTTTTAAAAAAGGCAATGATCATTATAAGTTGGTTAGAGAGTAAATATGGGATTTTTAAATTGCTAAACTTGAAGTATAATTATTTAAAAATACTTTTTTTCTCCACTTCTTCACATTGTCAATAATCATGTGTGAGTGAACATAAGATTTAATAAACTCTTTATTATATTTTCTGATTAACATTTATCCAATAACTAGCTGACGTATACCCGGAGTTGCTGTGGATTTTCCTTAGGAGAAAGACATATACCATCACTGACTTTTCTGTAGGCCTTTTTAAGATATACAATTCGGTCGTAAATAATGTTAATGGTTTAGTCCACAAGGTTTAGCCAGCGTTAGCAATGTAAATCGCCTGAAAATATTTTTTTACGACCTTATTACAAAACATCAACTTTTCTCTACTTTGTATAAGTGTAATATGCATGTATTGTATATATAAACCTTCCGGAAGAAATTCTCTAAATGATATATAGAGATAGTTTAGAAGAACTAAGCGCACAAACAGACAGACGTGGATAGCGACTTTATTTTATACTACAGGGTGGTGCAAAACATCCGATATATATATATATTTTTTTATAGTGAATACCTCACAAGAGTCCCAACTGCTCCCGTCTGGAGCCAGTGAGACTATGGCATCCCCAATTGGGGGATGTTGTGAGGCTGAAGGTAAGTGGGGAAGGGAAAGAGGAAGGTGGGGAAGTACCTGGCTATTCAGATCTAGTCACTAAACACGGCTAAAGCCATTTGGAGCAACGTTTCAATTCTGAATGGTGGTCTTACACCAGGGCGATACTGGTAGTATCTTCCACTCTGGAACGTGCCGCAAATATACTATATATTATTTAAATTAATTAATTGTGAAATAACACAAATTAATCAAATAAAATTTATTTGCGCACGCCGGGTTCGAACCCGCGACCTTCGGAATGGCAGTCCAATGCGTTACCACTGGACTATGCCGGGTATGGTTTGAATGTGTAATAACTTTTTTATTTAATGGTTAATTATTATAATAATTTTTTGTTATACAGTATATTAATGGGGAATATTTTTGGCTAAAGTGTGAAAAATTATATCCCGCAAGTGGTGGCCATTTTCGGCTTCGCACATTCGTGCTCTTTCCAGTACATTTTGCATAACTTTTCGTAAAATTTCCGGTGTTATGGCTGGAATTTCATTGTGAATATTTTGTTTTAGCTGTGATATGGTCGCTGGCTTATTTGTGTATACTCTTTCTTTCAAATAACTCCAAAGAAAACAGTCTGGCGCTGTTAAATTCGGTGAACGTGGGGGCCAATTGAAATCGCTTCTGCGTGAAATAATGCGTTCGCCAAAGAGAGCTATTGTGTCTCTTGCAGTGTGGGCTGTGGCCCCATCTTGTTGAAACCACAACTGTGGATGGTTTTGTACAGCTGGCGTCAAAAAAATGTCCAGCATCGTTCGATACTCAGCACCACTAACAGTAACTGAGGCGCCATGTACATTTTCAAAGAAATATGGACGAATGATCCTTTCAGACGATACACCACACCAAACCATACACTTAAGTGGGTGTAATTGTTGCTGGTGAACTGTTTTTGGATTTTCCGTAGTCCATATCCTGCAATTTTGCTTGTTTACAAAACCATTCAATTGGAAATGGGCTTCATCGCTCATTATCAAATTGTTAATGAAATCACGATTTTCTTCTGCTTTTTGTCGGAATGAAATGGCATAATCAAGCCGTTGTTAATAGGCTATTGGCTTCAATTCTTGTACAAGCTGAACCTTATACGGGAACATGTGCAATGTGGCCAAAATCCTCTGAACGGACCTCCGCGATAGCCCCAGTTGTGCCGAATGTCTTCTTGTTGATGTTTCTGGACTGTCGCGCATACTATCCACAACATGTTGGATATTTTTTTTACGTGGTCTTCCGGTACATGGAAGGTGTCTTACTGTACCATGTTGTCGAAAATTTGCAACCAGGCGGTTTATTGTTGGTGCTGAAGGTCCAGTACGCACATTAAAAGAACGACGATAAGCACGCTGCGTCAAAACAATTGACCGTTGATTTTCATAATAAAATTCAACAATTGTTGGTCGCTGTTCTGTTGTGTAGTGTTCCATTTCAAATTCCCCAAGCTTTCTTCACAAAATGCTGAAATAAAAATAAAAAATATAAATAAATTTAAATAGTTATTAAACATTTAAACCATAATGGTAGTTTTGCGCCACCCTATATTTAGAGATGTTGTGTTATAAGATATATTTAAATTTGTTATAGACATTAACAGATAATATACATACATATTTAGCTTTCAGTAATTTAAAAACATTTGTTCAGTTTGCAATATTTTCTGTGCATTCCAAATTCGCTAAATGCATCTTATTTTTTAATGTTCCGTAAAAACAAATACTTTTTTAGAAACTACGGTGTATGCATTTAAAATGAGTATAACTTTTTGTAAATAATAAACTTTTCATATCAAATATGCTAAACACATTTTTACTTAATTTTTTACTTGAGAATTGAAAATTGAGAGAACTCAATATTTCGAAAACACAATCGTTTTGTTTGGGGAATTTGTAAGAAAACTGTCACTTCACTTTTATCTCGTTAATATTATAAAAAAAATAGAAATAATTTTAAAAGTTAAACCGATTGTTACGATAGCTAATTCATGGTGAAATATGAATTATTCATTTGGGCTATTTAAGTATTTTATTAATGGATTCCAGTATGAATATTTGAGGCAATCTGAAAATAATTATTATTTCTCTTTTCAATGTCAAAAAAATTACTTATTTCTGCATTATAGAAAAATAAAAAAGAAAACAAAATCTACATAAATGTAAACGTAAAAATATTAAATCTCGGAAAGTTTTTCATCGATTGCTTTGAAATTTTGACACAACGTTGGATTTGAATACGCGTATGTTTTTATGTATCTATATTATATAGATGTCACCTGTGAAAGGTAAAAGTATACGTTTAAAAAAAAAACAGCGCCATCTTTTGGACTTAAAAGCAACACGCACTATTGTTTCTCTATCTATATGACGGCCTCCATGATCGGGGTTAAAGCTCTCGACTAAAAAGCCGAGGGTCGCGGGTTCAAATCTCGTCATGCGATAATTTTACTTGATTAATTTTGTTATTTCACAATTTGTTCATTTAATATAATATGTAGTTTACTTGCGGCACGTCAAAGAGTGGAAGATACTCTCAGTATCGCCCTGGTGTAAGACCACCATTAGAATTGAAACATTGCTTGAAATGGCTCTAGCCATTTTTTGTGACCAGATCTGAAAAGCCAGGTACTCTCTCTCATCTTCTACCTCTCCCAACTACCTTCAGCCTCACAACATACCTTAATTGGGGATGCCATAGTCTCACTTGCTCCGGACGGTTGGGAGCATTTGGGACTCTTGTGCGGTGTTTACGTTAAGAAAAATCTGCACAGACAGACTGAGGCACAGCAATGCGAGGCGGGGCATAGTTAGTTATTAATAAAAATAAAAACCGTGTCATAAACTATTTTACTTAAATCATTTTAAAAAAGACGTCTTAAATTTGTTGTACAAAGGATTAAATCGATTAAATTTTTTTTTAAATTAAAAGGAAAAAACCAATAAATGAAGATATTTGTCTCGACACCATCTAGTGAGAAATTTAGCACTTACAAAGCATTTCCTACAAAAATAAAGTTGGTTGTTTACAGGTTGAAAAAATATAATAAGCAGTAATTGTTGATTGAGGTACTAGTACATATTGAATCATTTGGCGGGTTGGGAATAAGCCGACATAGCTCAGTGGTTACAGAGCACCTGACCAGACATCAGAAGGCATTATTTTTACTCGGGAGATATTTTCAATTTGTATTGATATTTCAGGTGACTAATTATTGCTTATAATTATTTGTTAGAATTATTAGCAGTTGACATAAATTATTCTTTAATTAAGGAAGATAATTTGTATCAATATTAAGTTTATTAAAAACAAAAAATCGATTCATTCCAATGGGAACCAAAAACCACATGAAGAAATGAAGCATAGTTAGTTTTTTTTTTTTTTTTTTTATATGTTCTTTATTCAGTAAAGTTTATACATTACAGTAAACGGGTAAATTTTTGGCCACCACACTAGGCACATGCCCGTGTTGTAGTGGTCAATTTTATGTTAAGTATAATAATACAAATTAAAAATAAGTTGAATGAAAACAAAATAATATAAAAATAAAATAAAATAATTTATACATCTAAAACAAGTATGAAGTATAAAGGAATTAAAAATAATGCAAAATATCTACATAAGTTTAAGATATATGAATATAAAAAATAGGTGTAGAAAACAGAAAAATTTAAAATAATATAAAAATTATATCAAAGAAAATACGTATTATTGAATTAAAAATAATACAAGGAGCATGTATCAAAAATACAAGTACATTTGTGTTATTAAAATAGAATTAAAAGTGTAGTAAAAATACAAGTACATTAAGTACAAGTGTATTTCTAAAAAAAGAATACAAATACAATATAAAATCAAAGAAAGTACTATTTGGTAAGAAAGTAGGGATAAGTTATATCTTGATGAGCGATTTGCATGTGCGTGTTATGGTAACATAGGTGTATAGATATATATCGGCAATTTTTGTGTAAATCCACGTTTGAGCTACGGCTAAGGATATGTACACAAATGTGGAATTATTGTCACAATATTTTTCGTAATAAATACTAGAGTATAAGAAACATATCAGTGGTGGTAAATATATATTTTTTTAATGATGAATATGAAAAAGAAATATATTGTTTAGTAATATACAAGTTATTTAAATTATTTACTGGTGATATAGGTTCATATGTTCCTTAAAGAAATTTCGCCCCTTTTCAGATATCCATTTATGCACACCGGTTGCAAAGTGAGTAAGTGTTTTTGATGTTTTGATGTCGTTTTTTAACGTGTTGAATATTTTAGGTGCGATGTATGAGTATTGCCTTTGTGAAAAAGTGGTTTTTGTTACAGGAATTATGCATTTTCCGTGCTTTGAGTAGCGTGTATGTATGTCCGTTTGTGCAGAGTTTATCAATCCATTTTTCCAGATATGGATAAGAGCTATCTTGATATACAGTTGGCGAATATCAAGGGCTGTGAGTTTCTTGAAGAGTGGCTCTGATGGATGAGAGGGAGAACATTTGAAGATGACCCTTAGCAAAAGTTTTTGAACGGTCACAAGAGGGTAGAGGATGGATGCTGCACAACCTCCCCATCCTATAATGCCATACGTTGCTATCGATTGAAATAGAGCAAAATATACAGTTCTAAGAGTGTTTATATCAAGGATTTATCGTAGAGAATAAAAAATATGGCATAACTTACGGAGTCTCTTAGTTATGGAGTTAATATGGGCCTCCCAGCGTAATTGGTTATCTATAATGACTCCTAGGTATTTTATTTCATTTGATGGTTTAAGATTTGGGCATGAGCAGCAATTATTGGGTGATAGTGGAGATGTGTTTAGATTTTGTGAGCAAGTGTGAATGATTAATTTGGGAAGGTTTTCTGGGAGTGTGAATTTACGGATTGAAAAGTGTATGCATTGTGTTTTTTGTACATTTAGGGTGAGGAGGTTGGAGTCTAGCCATTTTTTAATTTTGTTAATACCATAATTTGCCTTCTCTATTGATGTCTTCCATGTTTTGCTAGTGAATATGATAACCGTATCATCAGCAAAAGATATTATATTGCCATCAATGTCCAGTTTCAATAGTGAGTTCATATATATGAGAAATAGGAGCGGACCTAGAACACTTCCTTGGGGCACACCGTAGGAGATAGATAGACATTTACTTCTATATGCTCGGTTTGAGTGAATAACAGTTGTTTGCGATCTTTGTGTAAGGTAGCCTTTAAACCAATTTAGGGCAGTACCTTCTATCCCAATCTGTTGCAGTTTTTTTAGGAGAATGTGATGTGAAATAGTATCAAAGGCTTTAGATAAGTCTAGAAAGACAGCAAGAGGTTTATTACCCTTATCAAGGTTATCGGATATCAGTTTGGTGAAGGTTGCAATTGTATCATCAGTACTACGGTTTTTGCGAAAGCCATACTGGTTATTTGAAAGGATTTTATTTTCCTCAAGGAACTTAACCAGTTTTAGTTTTACTATTTTTTCAATGATTTTGGAGATTGTACTCAGTAAAGATATTGGCCTGTAACTATTTCGGGAAGATCTGTCACCCGATTTGTAAATAGGGATAATTGAGGCATGTTTAAGAGAGTTTGGGAATATACCGGATTGGAGGCTAAGGTTTATAATATGCTCTAGAGGCTTGGCTATAAGTATTTTTAAATGTTTTGTAAGTTTAGTAGAGATTTCATCTATTCCTGTTGAGTGAGTATTTTTTAAAGTTGATATGATTTCTATAATTTCTAATTCTGTGGTCTAATTGGTCTAATTCTAAGTTATTTATTAAGTTAAAAGAAATACATATTTCGCTTTGTTAACTTGTGTACATTGATTAAAACTAAAATAATATATATATATATTTATCCCCTTTCGTACTATGTTGATCTCGCGCGACGGTACGCCAGGTATATGTTGATCCATTTGCATTTGTTGATCCACCCCGGATATGTTGATCCATTACCCAAGCTGGCATACATATGTAAATCCCTACAGATCAACTTGTGTCATCGAGATTTAGCTGTAAGCCACGCCCATTTTTCGGTCGCATATACATTTTACACGATTTATTTTGTTGATCTATATATTTCTGACAAACTTTACAGCGTGCATGCGTTGTAACTTAACCGCCAATTTCGCGCGCGTTGTCGTACTTTTTAGATCCTGTTAGTACATCCATATTCTATGAAAATGACTTTATACTAACAGAGGATAGAATGCCTCACGAGTATTTATATTGAAATGGAACTTTCGCAAACGTCAAATCCATGCTAAAAAAATCTTTTGAACTTGAAAACAAAAATTGTAAATTTAATAGATCATTTACCACGTTTCGTGACTTAGCAGGGGTGCCCGGGTTCTTGGGGTGAGGTTTGTCTGGGTCATTTTATAAGAGAAATTTTGAACTTTGATTGAATGAAATTTTATTTTAATGTATCTTTTACCATCTCTCCCGACGTAAGTTTCTTGTAATGATTAAGTTGAAACAAAGCGTAATATCCATAATATGTGCCTATTAAAATTGCGGCGATTAGATTGGTGAGAATTAAATTTTACAAATTTTAAATTATGATTGCTAAACAATCTATTCTAATTTGTTTATTACTAAACATGGCTAAAGTCATTTCAAGCTACGATTCCAACCAACGATGTTTTAGTATATGTTCGTCAATCAACAGGAGCCATAATGTCTGTACATCAGAGCCCTCGAGAACTATTACAATTATGTGTACCGCCGCCCCGGGAACCATTTATTAGATAACCAACACCCCTACCATAGGTCACCGCCAACGTTTAGCGAGATTGTTGTTTATTTCTTATATTTTTTACAACATATCCACTCAGGAGGCCCTGAGGAAAATCGTAACCCTCAGGGCCTATGTCATCTTTGTGAATGCTGTGTTGGGGGAATTTTGAAGGAAAGGAAGGAGAGTGGGTTCTGGGAAGTAAATAGGTATGATGGGTGGGTAGTAATCTGGGGTTCAGTGTGATTGAGTGATATACATAAGAATCCAACTCTCCTACTGCGTTGCAAGGCGATGCGTTGAAAGAGGACTAATCGATCCGGCCCACCACGCAGTTATTAGGCAGGCGCATCCGCCGCCAAGCCCCTCACATACCTCACCCCATAAACTCGGGCACACCTGATAAGTCACCAAACATATCAAACAACTTGGGGAGACCTATGGCAGAAGTGTAGGTTATCCAATAAATGGTTCCCGGGGCGGCGGTGCACATACCCTCCTCCCAAATTGTAATAAACGTCTACTTTCAAATGTAAAACATAATTTAAAACGTTCCTAAATGGACGGCCTCCGTTATCGAGGGGTAAGGCTATCGACTAGCAATCCGAAGGTCGCGGGCTCAAATAAATTTTACTAAAATTAATTTGTACTATTTTACAATTAGTGTTTGGCAACCAGATCTGAAGAGCCAAGTACTCTCCCAACTTCCTCATCTCCTTCGAGGTTCACAATATCTTCAGTCTCACAACAACCCCAATTGAGGATGCCATAGTCTCACTAGCTCCAGACGGGAGCAGTTGGGACTCTGGTGTGGTATTCAAAACTACAAATCTACAGCTAATTTCGAGAAGTTGAATAAAGTGTTTTTAGCACGGCAAAATGGCAAAATTTCAATATTATTGTAACAATAGCAATATTATTATTGTAGACTAATATTAGACATTAATACATCAATGAATAACATTCATTTTACATGACCACCCAATGAGAAGCTGATTTTTTTCACAGTTTGTGTAGAACCGAACACGTGCATGTTATACTAATACCAGCTAGAGGAGAGCGTAAAACACTTCAATATTTTTTTATTTAAATATTGATAATTCCTCGATGCTTCATAATAATGTTTCATAAAAAAATACAAATCAAATCACACCACATCCAGACAAAGAAGCCGATATGTTTTTATACACAAAAAAGGTTTATTTGGATATTCTCTGTATTAAAACTAATTTCGTTAAAAAATAATACTTTATTGTGAATTTGATCAGACCTAAACTTCGTTGTTAAGATAATGCAGCTGCGTAGCGTCCGGCCGGGATATATCCCTGTCGGCGTTCTTTTGTTATAACAACACCCTGATTAGAATACATTTAATTGTTTTGTCTTTGATTTTATAAATATTTTTAATAAATTAAAAACGGCTATGGAATTCCACGTTTTGCCACCGCGTTTCCGGATACTATTGATTACTTAACACGGCTAAATATTTCAAAACGACTTATTAACGATTCCAGAATGTACTTTATTTATTACTGTTTTAAAAATGTATCTGTTTCTTTAGACAATTTTTTTTTTATAAACTGCCTATAAACTACGTTTTATTACTCATCCACTGGAGCGATCTCTGTCATATTTTAGACCGGTCGGTGGCCGAGTTGACATCGCGTTTGGGTCCCACCCAGGCGCGGCGTAGTGTGTTCAATTCCTGGGCTGGCTAAGTCCTCCATCACAACACAAGCAACATTTTCAGCTGACTGTGGTGGTAGTAGGAGATTTTCAAATATTGCCAGGTTATTCGAAACCCGGGAATGTATGTCTTTCTTTTAAAAAAGTAGTTTATATTGTTTCCGTTTTAATGTTTTCGGGGGATAATTATACCAGTACAACTCAATTACTGTCAAACTTGTTGTGAAATCCGATATGAGCGCATCAGCAGAATGCTGCCTGCTCATTACATAATAATAATAATAATAATTGACCCCGAACTACAAATAAACCCAAGTTTTTTTAAAGTTTCTGTGAGTACAGCTCCCAAGTCTTGCTCAAGTGCATGTCCGTCCGTAACACTTAGTCAATGTACTTATTTGTTCGTTGTCCTCTTTCCTAATGTGAAGTTTATATTTTGATTTTAATTAATATATTTACACGTTGTTCGGGGTAAAGTTTTATCTCATTCATAAAAAAAACTTTTTCTTCTTCTTTTTTTATCGAGATTAAAGAAAACTATGATATTAACATATATTTGTTTTTTCTTTTTTTATTACATCAAGTAGTTACGGTTCGTGATTAAACAGATTTTCTTGAGGATATATAGTGTATTACGTTAAAAATAATTGAAATTTTGAAGAGTAAGCTTAAACTAATTATAAAAACTGCTTTTCGTCATCGAAGTTATTGAAATTGGACAACTATGTGCCTAAATTCTACATTTCAATCAACATTCTGTTAATGCTGCAATGACCCCGGGGTCGGGGTCATTGCAGCATTTCACTCAATTGGTTTATGAGTATATAGCTTAATTTATATGAGATTGAAAAAAAATCATATACGAATTTGGTGGGCAAATTAATTGTCTGACGTTGATTATAAGTATTTTTATCGTAAACTTTATATGTAAGACGTAGAAAATGTTAAAGTCAAATTGGTTCAATTGGCTTTGGTCTCCTCTACCGATGAAGCAAGTGATTTCATTGTATAATATTCATTGGGCCTCTGTGAAAAATTCTTCACATAAAATATAATCGAAAAAATTGATTAAATATAATTACATTTGTAACCACCTTGTGGTGTTTTTTTAGTTTTTGCATTATTATATTTCACTGAAATGCCGACTTCCGGTCATATTGTTTAAATAATAATAAATGTGAGATAATTCTTTTAAATAAGAAGATTTAATTTTATTTAGAGAACTTTAAAATATAACGATTTCCGGTAAGATGTGACAATAATTTATACAGAATATTAATATTTAAAAAATAATGTTTATTCGATTTGAATGATTTATGCCAATCATTGGGACTTTCTTTTCAAGAGTTATGTGATTATAAAGTTTACGATTTTTTTAAAATCCTAATAAAAAGTGATAATCGATAAAAATTGGGTGAATTCATTGGTTATAACTTATAATATAGATCATTTTGTATGTCTCCATATTCAAATTCGGAGGTATGACTTTTTTATGTGACACATCTCACTAGAGCGCCCCTGTCTTTACACGTTAAATACAGAGAAACTATGTCGCCACCCAGATGGGCAGCGTTATGGGGCGGGTTAAGGTAGGGTCTGTAGGAATGAATTTATTAATGCGGGTCTTAAAGAGGCCCGGATTATATGGAGAAGGAAAAACAGATGCCGATAGCTCGTTCCACATGCGAGCCGACTTACGATAAAACGAGTTGGAGAAACGACCCGTTCATATATAAACAGGCTCCAATAAAATACCCCTAGAATAGACACAGCATACGCACATTTCGTCATACATGATTTTACCGCACATATGCCTCAGGGATCTCATTTCTACAGTATTCAGTCTAATTTCAGCCTTCTTCTGCCAGTTTCATGCTCACTTCCATATATTAGGGTAGGTACCAGCACTCCATTGTGGACTTGCCGGATCGAAAGAGACTGGTTGAGGGATACCTTTTGGCCATAAAAATCTAAAATGGCGGCAAAAGGAATAATGTTATATGGTATATTTTGAACTTCTTACCACCTCTCCTGATTACGCTTCGTGACTTAGTAGGGGTGGCCGGGTTCTTGATTATAATGGGTAATTATTTAAAATGGGTAATCAATGGATGATTGAACGCGGTTGGAGATAGCAAACAACTGTCCAAAGAAGCGAAACTCCACAATGGAGTGCTGGTACCTACCCTAATATATGGAAGTGAGGCATGGAACTGGCAGAAGAAGGCTGAAAGTACGCTGAATACTGTAGAAATGAGATCCCTGAGGCATATGAGCGGTAAAATCATGTATGACGAAATCTATTCTACAGGTATTTTATTAGAGCCTGTTAAAAGGAGCTAGCAGCATTGATCCCCGGTGCACGTACGTGATACTCGACGGTCACGAGCGGAACGCACGTTCACAATAAAGTTGATGTTGTCTTTATGAGAACGGGTCGTTTTTCCAACTCGTTTTTGCGTAAGTCCGCTCGTGTGTGTGTTTTTTCCTCCATATAATACCGTGCACCTGCTTGATACTTGGCGGACACGAGCGGAACACAGGTTCACAGTAAAGTTGATGTTATCTATATATGAACGGGTCGTTTCTCCGACTCGTTTTACCGTAAGTCGGCTCGCATGTGGAACGAGCTATCAGCATCTGTTTTTACTCCTCCATATAATTCGCGCCTCTTTCAGATCCGCATTAATAAATTCATCCCTACAGCCCCTACCTTAACCCGCCTTATAACGCTGCCCAACTGGGTGGCGACATAGTTTCTCTGTATTTAGAGTGTAAAGACAGGGGCGCTCTTGTGATAGGTGTCACATAAAAAAATCATATTTGCGAATTTGAATATAAAGACATACAAAATGATCATTGTTGGGCAGCGTTATGAGGCGGGTTAAAGTAGGGGCTGTAGGAATGAATTTATTAATGCTGGTCTTAAAGAGTCGCGAATTATATGGAGGAGGAAAAACAGATGCTGATAGCTCGTTCCACATGCGAGCCGACTTACGGTAAAACGAGTCGGAGAAACGACCCGTTCATATATAGATAACATCAACTTTACTGTGAACCTGTGTTCCGCTCGTGTCCGTCGGGTATCAAGCACGTGCACGGTGCACCGGGGATCAATGCTGCTTCTCCTTTTAACAGGCTCTAATAAAATACCTGTAGAATAGATACAGCATACGCACATTTCGTCATACATGATTTTACCGCACATATGCCTCAGGGATCTCATTTCTACAGTATTCTGTCTACTTTCAGCCTTCTTCTGCCAATTCCATGCCTCATTTCCATATATTAGGGTAGGTACCAGCACTCCATTGTGGACTGCTAGCTTCGCTTCTTTGGACAGTTTTTAGTTAGCTCCAACCGCGTCCAATCATCCATTAATTACCCATTATAACCAAGAACCCGGCCTCCCCTACTAAGTCACGAAGCGTAATCAGGAGAGATGGTAAAAGATACAGGTTCAAAATTTCCTACATAACATTATTCCTTTTGCCGCCATTTTGGATTTTTATGGTCGAAAGGTATCCCTCAACCAGTTTATTTCGATCCGGCCCGCCACGCAGTAGATGGGAAAACGCATCCGCCGCCAGGACCTAGACAAACCTCACCCTATGAACCCGAGTACCCCTGCTAAGTTATGATTTTTTTATGGATTTGTTTTTGCGAAATTTTCGTTTCGATCTAAATACGCATACATTTCTTTTAAACAATTCAAGCAACACACGTCATTTTGATTTGAAACGGTACCATTTCACAGTCATTTCATGCGATATTCGACTCTAGAGACTAATACTTTGAGTTCAATATCACAAAAGATTACGGAATCACATAAAACCTTGTGATGAACAGTCCACCGATTGCCCCTTGATTGGTTCATTTAGTAAAACCATATATAGGGACACAGATCAACTTTGTCTAATAACTTCTTACCTGGATCAACATACTACGGGAATAGATCAATATATATGAGATCAACATAAGTATGCCAATTTGGGTAGATCAACATAAATTATGCATCCGATTTCCATACAAATTTTGAAAATTTTATTAACAGTATATCAAATGGTTTTTCTGGCAAACTGGCAACATTGATAATTATTGTACCACTGTTGTCAATTCATTCAGATGTATTCCATAATAGCCAAGTTATATGGTGTTAAAGGTGGATCAACTTAGTCTAACAACTTCTTACTGGATCAACATAATACGGGAAGAGGACAATATATATATATATATATATATATATATATTGACCTCTTCCCGTAGTATGTTGATCCAGTAAGAAGTTGTTAGACTAAGTTGATCCACCTTTAACACCATATAACTTGGCTATTGTGGAATACATCTGAATGATTTGGCAACAGTGGTACTATAATTATCAATGTTGCCAGTTTGCCAGAAAAACCATTTGATATACTGTTAATAAAATTTTCAAAATTTGTATGGAAATCGGATGCATAATTTATGTTGATCTACCCAAATTGGCATACTTATGTTGATCTCATATATATTGATCTATTCCCGTTGTATGTTGATCCAGGTAAGAAGTTATTAGACAAAGTTGATCTGTGTCCCTATATATGGTTTTACTAAATGAACCAATCAAGGGGCAATCGGTGGACTGTTCATCACAAGGTTTTATGTGATTCCGTAATCTTTTGTGATATTGAACTCAAAGCATTAGTCTCTAGAGTCGAATATCGCATGAAATGACTGTGAGATGGTACCGTTTCAAATCAAAATGACGTGTGTTGCTTGAATTGTTTATAAGAAATGTATGCGTATTTAGATTGAAACGAAAATTTCGCAAAAACAAATCCATAAAAAAATCATAACTTAGCAGGGGTACACGGGTTCATAGGGTGAGGTTTGTCTAGGTCCTGGCGGCGGATGCGTTTGCCCATCTACTGCGTGGCGGGCCGGATTGAAAGAAACTGGTTGAGGGATACCTTTCGACCATAAAAATCCAAAATGGCGGCAAAAGGAATAATGTTATGTAGGAAATTTTGAACCTCTATCTTTTACCATCTCTCCTGATTACGCTTCGTGACTTAGTAGGGAGAGGCCGGGTTCTTGGTTATAATGGGTAATCAATGGATGATTGGACGCGGTTGGAGCTAACTAAAAACTGTCCAAAGAAGCGAAGCTAGCAGTCCACAATGGAGTGCTGGTACCTACCCTAATATATGGAAATGAGGCATGGAATTGGCAGAAGAAGGCTGAAAGTAGACAGAATACTGTAGAAATGAGATCCCTGAGGCATATGTGCGGTAAAATCGTGTATGACGAAATGTGCGTATGCTGTGTCTATTCTACAGGTATTTTATAAGAGCCTGTTAAAAGGAGCTAGCAGCATTGATCCCCGGTGCACTGTGCACGTGCTTGATACTCGACGGACACGAGCGGAACACAGGTTCACAGTAAAGTTGATGTTATCTATATATGAACGGGTCGTTTCTCCGACTCGTTTTACCGTAAGTCGGCTCGCATGTGGAACGAGCTATCAGCATCTGTTTTTCCTCCTCCATATAATTCGCGCCTCTTTAAGACCAGCATTAATAAATTCATTCCTACAGCCCCTACCTTAACCCGCCTCATAACGCTGCCCAACCGGTTGGCGACATAGTTTCTCTGTATTTAGAGTGTAAAGACAGGGGCGCTCTAGTGAGAGGTGTCACATAAAAAAAATCATACCGCCGAATTTGAATATGGAGACTTACAAAACGAAAAACGAGTTGGAAAAACGACCCGTTCTCATAAAGACAACATCAACTTTATTGTGAACGTGCGTTCTGCTCGTGTCCGTCGAGTATCAAGCACGTGCACGGTGCACCGGGGAACAATGCTGCTAGCTCCTTTTAACAGGCTCTAATAAAATACCTGTAGAATAGATTTCGTCACACATGATTTTACCGTACATATGCCTCAGGGATCTCATTTCTACAGTATTCAGTCTACTTTCAGCCTTCTTCTACCAGTTCCATGCCTCACTTCCATATATTAGGGTAGGTACCAGCACTCCAATGCGGAGTTTCGCTTCTTTGGACAGTTTTTTGTTATCTCCAACCGCGTTCAATCATCCATTGATTACCCATTTTAAATAATTACCCATTATAATCAAGAACCC
The DNA here is from genome assembly GCA_026573805.1 of Hesperophylax magnus. NCBI lineage: Eukaryota > Metazoa > Arthropoda > Insecta > Trichoptera > Limnephilidae > Hesperophylax > Hesperophylax magnus. Next base: position 2,318,483 of record JAIUSX010000144.1, on the reverse strand, counting down.
GGCCACCCCTACTAAGTCACGAAGCGTAATCAGGAGAGGTGGTAAGAAGTTCAAAATATACCATATAACATTATTCCTTTTGCCGCCATTTTACATTTTTATGGCCAAAAGGTATCCCTCAACCAGTCTCTTTCGATCCGGCCCGCCACGTAGTAGCTGAGCAAACGCAACAGTGTACCCCTGCTAAGTTATGATTTTTTTATGGATTTGATTTTTGCGAATGTTTCGAATAGCTCTAAAGATGATTCTTTTAAAATCATCTCATATTTAAAACAATATGACCGGAAGTCAGCATATTGTTTGAATAAAATAAAGCATAAACTAAAAAAACAGCTACAAGGTGGTTACAAATGGAATTATATTTAATCAATTTGTTCGATTATATTTTATGTGAAGTTGTTTTCACAGTGGCCCAATGAATATTATATGGGGCCAATTGAACCAATTTGACTTCAAGCATTTTCTACGTCTTGCGATAAAAACTTAGGCTTACGATAAAAATACTCAACGGCAGAAAACTAGTTGTCTACCAAATTCTTATTTTTTTAATCTCATATAAATTAAGCTATATACTCATAAACCGATCGAGTGAAAAGCTGCAATGATCCCGACCCCGGGGTTTGCAGCTTTTACGGAATGACGAGGAAAATAATATTTTTTAATTAGTTGAAAAAATTACTTTTCAAAATTTCAATTATGTTTAACGTAATACACTATCTGGCCTCAAGTAAATCAGTTTTATCACGAACCGTAACTATTTAATGTAATAAAATAACAAAACAAATTAATGTTACTATGATAGTTTGCTTTAATCTCAATAAAAAAATAAGGAGAAAAAGTTTTTTTTTTTTATGATTGAGATAAAACTTTCCCCCAAATAACATGTATATATATTGATTAAAATTAAAATAGCAACTTCACATTAGGAAAGAGAGGACAACGAACAAATAAGTACATTGATTAAGTGTTACGGACGGACATGCACTTGAGCTTATAAAACTTGGGAGCTGTACTCACAGAAACTGGAGTTTAGTTGTAATACGGGGTCAATTGTACCGGTATAATCATCCCCCAAAAACATTAACATAGAAACCATATAAACTACTAAATGCGGTTTAAAGCTAACGAATCCACCTAGATTTAATCAATAATCCCATATTTTTAGATTCCATAAGTACCCACTCTATTGTGTACCTAGAGGTAAAACTAAGATATTGCACAGTATTGGCAAAATATGGCAGAAATGGCTCCAGTGGATAAGTAATAAAACGTATTTTATAAGCACTTTTTAAAAAAAATTGTCTAAAGAAACAGATAAATTTTTAAAACAATTATGAATAAAGTACATTCTGGAATCGTTAATAAGTCGTTTTGAAGTATTTCGTCGTGTTTAGTAATCAATAGTATCGCGGTGGCAAAACGCAGAATTCCATAGCCGTTGATTATCAAAGACAATACAAATAAAATTATTATTATTATATGGGTTAAATGTATTATAATCAGGGTGTTGTCACATCCCGGCAGTCCGCAGGTGCATAGTCTTAACAACGAAGTTCTGGTCTGATCACATTTTCAATACAGTATTATTTTTTTAACGAAATTAGTTTTCATACAGAGAATATACAAATAAACCTTTTTGTGTATAAAAACATAGCTGCTTTTAAGTTAAGATGTAGTGTGATATGATTTGTATTTTTTTATTAAACACTAATATGAAACATGAAGGAATTATCAAAATTTAAATAAAATATATTGAAGTGTTTTATCTTATCTTTTAGTTGGTATTACTATAAACTGCACGTGTTAGTTCTACTTCTGCCATTTGTGTGCTAAAAATACTTTATTCAACTTCTAGTATAGCTGTGGCTTTTTGTAGGAAATATGATATCTGAATATAATATTGTCAATATTTAACTTTTCATTTTTTACAAATAAAAACTTGTGTGAATACCGCACCAGAGTCATACAGTCCTAACCGCTCACGTCTGGAGCCAGTGAGACTATGGCATCCTCAAAGGAGACCTCGAAGGAGATGACGAGGAGGAAGGTGGGAGAGCACCTGGCTATTCAGATATAGTCACCAAACACTAATTGAAAAATAGTGCAAATTAATTTTAATAAAATTGCTAGTCGAGATCCACCTCAAGTAGTTTGATATGTTTGGTGACTTAGCAGGAGTGCCCGGGTTTATAGGGTGAGGTTTGTTCGGTTCTTGGCGGCGGATGCGCTTGCCTACCAAATGCGTGGTGGGCCGGATCGATTATTCCTCTTTAACGCATCGCCTTGCAACGCAATAGGAGAGTTGGATTCTTATGGTTATCACTCGAACACACTGACCCCCAGATTACTACCCACCCATCATACCTATTTCCTTCCCATAACTCACTGTCCTTCCTTTCTTTCAAAATGCCCCCAACACAGCATTCACAAAGATGACATAGGCCCTGAGAGTTACGATTTTCCTAAGGGACTCCTGTGTGGAGACGATGTAAAAAAATACAAAAAATAAACAACTATCTCGCTAAATCCTTGGCGGTGACTAATGGTAGGGGTATTGGTTATCTAATAAATGGTTCCCGGGGCGGCGGTACACATAATTGTAATAATTCTCGAGGGCTCTGATGTACAGACATTATGGCTCCTGTTGATTGACGAACATATACGAAAACATCGTTGGTTAGAATCGGTGCTTGAAATGACTTTAGCCATGTTTAATAAAAAACAAATTGGAATAAATTTTTCAGCAATTTTAATTTAAAATTTGAAAAATTAAATTCTCACCAATCTAATCGCCGCAATTTTAATAGGCACAAATTATGGATATTACGCTTTGTTTCAACTTAATCATTACAAGAAACTTACGTCGGGAGAGATGGTAAAAGATACATTAAAATAAAATTTGATTCAATCAATGTTCAAAATTTCTCTTTTAAAATGACTCAATGAACCTCACCCCATGAGCCCGGGCACCCCTGCTTAGTCACGAAACGTAGTAAATGATGCATTAAAGTTACATTTTTGTTTAATCAAGTTCAAAAGATTTTTTAAGCATAGATTTGACGTTTGCGAAAGTTCCATTTCAATATAAATACGCGTGAGGCAGTCTATCCTCTTTAAGTAAAAAGTCATTTTCATAGAATATAGATGTTCTAACAGAATCCAAAAAGTACCACAACGCGCGCGAAATCGGCGGTTACAAGTTACAACGATGCAAGCCGTCAAGTCTGTCAGAAATATATAGATCAACAAAATAAATCGTGTAAAATGTATATGCGACCGAAAAATGGGCGTGGCTTACAGCTAAATCTCGATGACACAAGTTGATCTATGAGGATTTACATATGTATGCCAACTTGGGTAATGGATCAACATATCCGGGGTGGATCAACAAATGCAAACGGATCAACATATACCTGGCGTACCGTCGCGCGAGATCAACATAGTACGAGAGGGGATAAATATATATATATATATATATATAATATAATATATATATATATTAATAATTATGGTTTACTACCTAAGTAACATATTTTTCTTAAGTAAGAGCATTTTGGTTTTGCTCATTGATCTTGAGGGCAAACAGTTTTTTCTTAAATATATTTATTCTATTTACAGTTGTCAGGCTATCAGGAAGGAGATTATATATGTGTACACCCTCATGGCCTATGTTTCTTTTACCACACTCTGTCTTTGCTGAATTTGTGTGTAATTTATTATGTTGTCTTGTGTGGTGGTCCTGTACTTGTGATGTTTTCATAAATGAAGTATTTGTGTGTATGAGGCCATTTTGGATTTTGTGAATTAATAGGCATATGTGTACATATTCGTACAGTTTTCTAATTTTAAGTAAGTTAGTTTCTTGGTATAATCTTTTGGTGGGGGTATCTGGTCTATAGTTAAAAAGTTTTTTTATAACTTTATTTTGTATTATTTGAATTTCGTTTAGATATGTGATGTTTGTGTTTCCCCATATTTCTATGAGATAATTTAGATGGGATTGAATTAAACTAAAGTATAATCCCCTCTTTACTTGTATTGGTAGAAGATGGGCTATTCTACCAAATACACCAATTAGTGGGGTAATTTTTTCTTTTACTTTTTGTATGTGGTGTTTAAAAGATAAGTGTTTATCAATATGAAGATATATTAGCATGCAACTAATATATAAAAATTATGCGTGAAAAACGGACAATGATTTTTTTAGTATATACACCCCACTTGGCGCCACAATTCTTGGGCCACGAAATATATTTAAATATATGGCTACAAAAAAAAAGTTTTTCACCGCTCACTCTGGCGGGATCTTAGATCATAGAAATACAGAGATATATTGTGAACCATTTTTACTATGGAACCCAATGTCATCTGTTTTGTTAACCGATAGTATACTACTTAGCGTCAATAGAAACACTTTATCTTATTAATAGTTTTTATTATTTTACACTTGCCTATTGAATTGCCACTTTACCGCTTTCCAAACCTTTAATTTGCTGTGACATTATGTGGCATCATTTGGTACTATTGTTTCAGTTGATTCGAGCACATTCCAACCATGAAAGTCGACAATAAATTGCTGATGGGGCGTTCGGAGGAACAATTAATACAATTCCTTTTGGAATCCTCGGCGGAATGTCCACTGGACATCCTGGAGACAGATCCTCACCCCAGTGAGCTCACCCTCGTGCTGTTGGCTGAAAACGTGGACATCGAGAAGGAACGGTTTGAATCTGATGAAGTATACGATTCGTTCAATTTTAAGTGACGGTAGTGCTAAAATTGTGTGCCCTTCATGCAAGTACTCGTACAACGTAACTGCAGGTACTCCCCAGGTACTAGCGCCGGCGCCAGACTTAAATGTGTGTGTGCGCTCAGCGTACGGCGATATCACTAAGCAGCTGTCTAGGACACCTCCACCGCCCGGCCCCCCCGGCCCCGCCCCCGCTCCTGCTATTACCTTAGCCGCTCTAGCCGGCCAGACTCACCTTCCCGTTAGCGGCGTCCAGCCGCTCACTACCCGCAAAATGACCACAAGATCCACTGCTAAAAAAGGAAAACCGGAGGAAGATCTACATTCCGCTTCCACATCTACTGCAGCGGCGTCTTCTCCTCCACAACCACAGAGTACAATACAGCCTGTTGTGCCCAAGCTGCCAACCCAGCCAATAACATCGTATAGCGATGCCCTCGTCAACGGTAGACGACGATCTCGGCCAATCTGTAAAGGGACAGGGTCTATCGACGACAGCTTGGTCACTATTCCCAAAAACCTACATCTGCATGTATTCATGTTTCACCCGAATACCACAGAAGAAAATATATCTTCATTCTTAAAAAAGAAGAAGCCGGATTTAATTTACACTGTCGAAAAACTGGTTACGAGGCATGAACGTTATGCTGCCTTCAAAATAGGCATACCGGAAAATTACTTCCACTTTTTCCTGGACCCCACGATCTGGCCTGAAAACGTGGCCTTCAACGAATGGTCATTTCGGAGACCACGACCCCAAACTAGGACGGTCGATACGACGTCCGAAAAAGATAGACATTAGTGGAGTATACCAGAACGTTCGAAGTCTGAATAATAAAATTATCGACTTCATGACAAACGTAATGTACCAGAAACCACTTCTGATTGCTCTTACCGAAACTTGGCTAACTTCAAGCACCTTTTCGTCGGAGCTATTCGAAAATCTATACCACGTCTACAGGAAGGATAGAGGCAGTCGCGGAGGAGGGACTCTCCTAGCCCTCCGAGCTGACAGCCACTCACACGCGGAAAGAATGGACTGCATAGAAACCCAAGGTGAAGACTTGTGGGTGAAAGTATCGCATAGAAATATCATCATTTATATATGTGTTGTATATTTTCCTCCAAATACAACATCTGAACAGTATCAATTATTTTACGACAAAACTATAAGTGAAAGTGTAAAGTTACAATCAAAAAATATTATTATTTTCGGTGACTTTAACTTCCCCTCAGGGAAAAACCCAATTGACGTTTTCGATTACTTTTGTTCTTTTTATAATTTAACACAATTCAACACTGTTTATAACATAAATGCACACATGTTAGACCTAGTATTAAGTAATGTAAATTCTAAAAATGCTGTTATCTGCCGTCATGACTCCCCATTAGTCAGAGAGGATATTCATCACCCTTCACTTTCATTCACATTCGATTACACAACTCAATCACATGTACAAACAGACACATTGCCTCCAGACATAAACATGGGTTGGATTTTCCACGAAAGCTCAGATAACACACTTAAGAAGGCCTTAGAACAACATCACTGGAATCATTACGATTGCCTTGACGTAAATCTAGCTGTCGAAATGTTTTATGAACAGCTCAATAATATTTTCAACATTTGTTTTAAGAAAAGATCTACACGTATGCTCAAAGATGTTAGACAATATCCGAAATGGTTTAATGGGGAAATCATTCACCTCATACGAGAAAAAACTAAAATGCACTATCTTTGGAAAAAAACAAAATCCGAACATGCCTTAGCTAACTTTAAAACTTTGCGAAAATCAATCAAACGGTTAATTGGTCAGGCCTACACTGACTTTACACGTGAGGCCGAGAACAGTATAATAACAGACCCAACTCGATTTTGGTCTTACACTAACGATAAACGCCGCGGCTGTGACAAACTTAACCACATGGACTACAAAGACAATAAATATAATGGATCGTCTGAGATCGCCGCAGGTTTCGCACACTATTTTCAATCAGTATTTAGCGACAATATCCCCAAACTTGACATATCCTCTATAGCTTCATCGTCATTTAACTCTTTACCTGTACAAATTCATGAAATTAACGATGACGATATTATTACAGCTTTCCATAAGCTAAAACCTAAATACTCCGTCGGCCCAGATTGTATTCCACCTATAATCCTCAAAAGATATGCAAGTTATTTTGTTCAACCTCTAAAACATATTTTTAACCTATCACTTCGCAAAAATATCTTTCCGGAAATGTGGAAACTAACGAAAGTAACGCCTATACATAAAAAAGGAAAAAAGTCAGAAATAGATAATTACAGACCTGTAGCTGTGTTGTCAGCACCCGCAAAACTTTTAGAAACCATAATTTATTCACAGATATATAACCAAACAAAACACGCACTCACCGAAAATCAGCACGGATTTCGTCCCACACTGTCACCTTCAACGAATCTTATGAATCTCATTACCTTTATTAATAATTCATTTGAAAATTTTGTACCTGTTGATGTGATTTATACAGACTTCGAGAAAGCATTTGATAAAGTCGACCATGATATTTTATTAAAAAAATTAAGTGACATCGGATTCTCTCAGAATTTCCTCGCTTTTGTGGCTAGCTACTTACGCAATCGTCGTCAGTATGTCAGTTACGGACACCATATCTCTCACGAATACAAAACTAACTCCGGGATTCCCCAGGGATCGAATCTAGGACCCCTTCTCTTTCTCTTATTCATCAATGACATTGGCAACACTATAAACCACTCAAAATATCTCCTTTTTGCTGACGATATAAAACTTTTCAAAGCAATCAAAAGTTACATCGATTCCATTCTTCTGCAGAACGATCTTGATTCTCTTGTCAAATGGTCGGAACTGAACAACTTACCCTTCAGTATTCAGAAATGCAGTATCGTTACATTTACAAGGTCCAAAGATACATTCCTGTTCCCCTACCACATTAATAAACATGAATTAACACGTAAAAATGAGATTCGAGACCTTGGCGTAATTTTTGAAGCAAATCTCTCTTTCAAATCCCATATATCTGATATTGTCTCCCGTGCCAACAAAATGCTTGGATTTGTTCTTCGTAATTCAAGATCATTTACCAACGGAATCGCAATCCGAAGAACGTATGAAGCACTTGTTCGCAGTATCTTGGAATATAGCTCCATTATTTGGGCCCCTTCTGAGCAAAACCATATTCTCGAAATAGAAAAAGTACAAAAGAGATTCATGCGTTACCTATATATGAGGGAATATATGTACTACCCTTTCCTGTATCCATCCTTATTCTTAGCAGGAATGCTCGATCTTAATACATTAGAAGCCCGCCGAAAAATATTTTTAGGAAAACATTTTTTTAAGATAATCTCTGGAACTATACATAATCCACCTATTTTGAAAGAGATTAACTTATATGTTCCAGACAAGTATACTCGTGGAAGGTCCCATACCCTTTTTTATGCTCCAAAAGCGAGGACTTCTGCCTATCAGAACGCCCCAGTCAACAGAGCGACTGAACTGCTCAACGAGTCTGCATTGACCATCGACATTTTTAACATAACCTACAGGCAGTTTAACAATTATCTTTTGACGTATGTCACAAAGTAGTGAAACTGACCTTTTTATGTGTTTTGCTATACTTTTTGTTTAATTTGTAATCTTCTCCATAATGTATTGGTGAATAACCGTTTTACGGAGAACATGGAAAAATAAATAAATAAATAAATAAATAAATAAATAAATAAATAAAGAGACTTGCTTTGCCCGAGGGCTGGCGTCTGCTCGTTACTGGGTCTAACCCGGATTTGAGTAACTGGTACTTCGGTACAGTTTTCGTTCACACCGGGTTGCAGCAACTGGTGGTGGTCCACCGGGGGATCACAAACTGGAATTGGCTATACACCGATGTTCTTGGAATCTATGGAACCGGATACACCGATCAATTGAACTCCGCCATTACCTTTGTGGACAGGATCAGGCAGTTAATACTTTTTGTTAATTCTGAAGCTCATAAAAGGTCATATAACCTTACAATAACAGGCCACTCATTGGGAGGCTGGCTGGCGCAGATAACGGCATTCTCTGTCGAGTGTTTGGTAGTGTCGGATGGCCTCCTAATGAAGAGCAGCAGCCGTCAAATTCATGCTATGGTCGTAGCGTTCGACAGTCCAGGGGCAAAGAAAATGTTGGAAAAAATTTGCATTGATTATTACGGTACATATTCGGCAAATCTTTTCGAAAAGTTTGATATCACGGTTTACCTTACGGTGCCAAACTATGTTAATAGAGTTGGTACTCATCTCGGGACAGTTTATCATATTTTATTTGACGTATCCAATTTGATCTCTTATTCCGAGAAAAGTGTATACCATAATTTGAAGACTCACTCAATCAATAATTTTGTTAATGCTTTTAAAGAAAAATCGGATGTGTACGAAGTATTGGACTGGCCTAAAATCGTACAAAATTTTAAATCACACGGGTTGAGCTACAGAGATTTATTAAAGGAGACAGGTGAAATAGATTCATTTTCATGTAATTTTAGAGAATTTTCTGTAAACGAATTAGAAATTCTGCATAAGTTAGTACTTTTCTTGGATGGTAAGTTTATCAATGAATTTGTTTCAAGAAAAAACCTTAAAGTGGAAAGTGGAAAATTATTTCCAAATTTCATAATCGATAATTATAATCAAAAAATCATCTGCGAGTCCAAACAATCGTTAGGAGAACTGAAAAAACGTATAAAGCAGCTGAGGCGGTGGCTGGGGCCAGAGTTCACGGAGGCAGTGCGGATTTCGGTGTTTTCTATAACGCCCCTTTATCGCATCGAGGAACAGAGCTTTCTCGACTCATTACCAAAGTCTTGGTTGAATTTCGCCGACTCAATAGGCCTCCGGGACTTCTTGGATTCGAACACCGAGCGAGTTCTCTGGATAGTAACCCAAGACGGGGAATTCGAGATGACGCGACTTCATAACATATTCTCCCAACTAAAGGAAAATAACCACACACATTCCCAAATTAACAATTATACCGGTTTTAGTCAATTCATGTTCATAGATTGGCTACGGCTACAGAAAATTCATGATATGTTCGGTTCACCCATTCACCAAACTAACCTAATGATGGTTGACGCTTCATTCTCAACTATTAGATCAGAGGATCTAAATTTTTTTAACAACTATGCACAATGCTCTTCTACCAATGAAAAACTGGTTATCATCTCGTCATGCCCAATATCATTATTTGATTCTTTTACAAATATAAAAACAATTAATGTCAATCGAAAAATTAATCTAATGGACTTATCCATGGAATCACAAAATATCGTAGCAACAAATAAACTTATAGTCGTAGGCGGAACAAAGTATAGCTTACTAGATTTTTTGGGAGAAAAAAATTCTTTTCATGAAATAAGTCAGTTTATTAGTTCGGATTGTTTGAAGAGTATCGTGACTAATGAAGATTATGTTATTGTTATAAAAGACACGCGTCCAAAAATTAGTAAAACATCGTTCATTGAAACAAATACCATTACAAGCAAGGAATGTGTGTTAAGTTGTGTAGGTTTACCTAACACCCTGGTGGTGATCAGCGGGTTGAACCTTGGGGATCTGGAGACTGGGGCCGGTTGGGACCAGCTCGCGGGTATGGAAGTCATCCTCGCGGAGGGAGATTCAGAGCAGTTATTTAAAAAAACCTGCAATGATAACGAACTTAAAACTATTTACTTGTTTGAAGTTTCCGGGGACTCCGGGACAGATATCCACTGCAAAAAAATATTTAATGGAGATATTTACGTACAAAGGAATTTTCGTCATCGAGCAGGTATTAATTTACAAGAGTTGGTAAAAACTAAACATACTGATGACCTGTTTGTTATTAGCAGTGCGGAACATAAGAGAAAGCTTTTGGAATTGATTGGGAATTATGATAACAGAAAAGAGTTTTCAAAAAATCTACGGATTGCGGCTACAAAAGAAGACGAAGCACATGTTATTCAAAAATATTTCAGTAAAAATATACATTTTTTGGAAATTATGGAAAGCTATGGAGGCATTAAAATAGAGTGGAGGTATTCCCACGGCTCTGCTGGCAGCCTGAGGTCTTGTGTGTCCCTGGACACATTTGAGCCGATAAACGAACTAATATTGAGTCAAACAGAACGCAGATGGGTGATGATAATAGATAAGACAGGGATGGGGAAATCAACCTGTTTGGCGAGATTATCAAGACACATTGAATCGGAGTGGGTAATTTACATTGAGTTAAAACACTTCGAAGCGCATATAGATAATTTACCTAACGAGCTCACTCCACAAAACTTGGCAACATTTTTGTTGAGTGGGTGTTGTTCTAGGGCTGACGACGACGATCTGGCTAACAGATTATTAGAATATTTTTTGCTACAAAGTAAACCGAGTTCCAAGCGGGTTGTTTTAATGATTGACGGTTTTGATGAGATAGAAAATTATGTTAGAAATGAAGAGATTTCTGAAAATAAGCTTTTCAACCTCTTTGCTTTTTTGCAAAGTAAACCGACTATTCAGGTATTTCTAACGGCTCGAGAATATTTTAAAAATACATTGGAAAAAAATTTATGCCAATTCTCTACGTCATTCACAACGATCAACACACAAGAGCAAAAAAACTTTTTATTTTCATTTTGGCAGTCCTTTCTTCCCCTTGAGCTCGGAATTAACCGAAAGGCAGATGAGGTTCAACTCGAAAAATATGCGGAGAAGTTTCTCGAACAAGCTACGATACAGGAAGCTGAAATGGACTGCTTTATTGGCATTGGGATTCCCTTACATTTGAGGACTCTGGCCGAAGTCTTCCGGCCGCGAAGAAATCTGCTGACCGAGTCAATAGAAGATTTATTTAAAGAAATCAAAATCATCAGTTCGGCAAATTTATATAAGAGATTTATAATTCTGAAATATGAAATATTTTTAAACGATAAAACATTTTTAGGAAAGACGTTAGACAACGACGAAATACGGGATTACACTGAACTTTTGACCAACGACCACGGAGAACTCGGTTTCAAGACATTATTTCCTAATTTTTTTAATACATATCAGAAGCATTTTAAAGACATTTCAATAAAGAGGCTACTTAAATTAAATAGAGTCGGTTTGTTACAGTCACAGAAAAATGGAGCATTCCATTTTATTCATCGAATATATGCCGAATATTTTTGTGCCCACTTCATCATACAATGTCTCAATCAAAATCACCCCATCACAAATGAACTGATCAAACACATACTTTTGCCGCATTTACTTTTGCAACCGGACAAAAAGGTAATTAGGTTGTTTATGAATGATGAATTATATGAAACGGCGATGTCAGAGACCGCACGTGATATAAACGCCCGACATATTAGCCAACTGTGGCTTGAAGACAGTACCATTTTTAGGAATCAAAAACACCAAACCGCTTTGCACATTGCAGTCCAAGAAAGGAACGAACAAATCATCACATTTCTGCTCAGCGGATTGAACACTGAGGGTACGCAGGAAGCCTTCGTTTCTATTGTTACACAATATGACATGGATTACAACACAGCACTACATTTAATCGAGAATCAGAAAAATTTTCAAAGTAAAACTCTAAATGACTCACTGTGTAACAAAATAATGGGGATTATTTTCAAATGCATCCTAACTTCTTCTAAGGAAACGATGGAAAAGATTTTTTTTACATATTCATTCAATCGAAATTCTAAACCAGATATTGAAGATTATATTATGAGTGTGGGTTCTGTGAGTGAGGACACCAGAACAGTATTAAAAAAATTTCGCTACAGAATGAAAGTGGTTGAGAATCAAATTTTTTATTTTGAGATTGCTATATGTGAAAATAAAGTTTCTCGTATGAAAACAATACTTAGTCGATTTCAAAATAACACTGAACGTTATTGTTTACTTTTGGAGAGGTACGAATATCATAGAATGGGGACTGCCCTTCATCTCGCTGCAAAGTATGGCCATCTTGAGGTGGTTAAATTACTTGCGGAGGAAAATATAACCTCTGTCCCCTTTTCTTTGTTGATGTCACGGCGCGATGATGATGGTCAGATTCCTGTACATATAGCTGCTGAGTGCGGTAATCTCGCGGTCGTAGAGTATCTCGTTCAAAAAGGTACTGATATTAACTGTAGAAATAATAATGGTGACACTCCATTACATATAGCGGTAGGGAAGGACTATCTCGCAGTCGTAAAGTATTTAGTTGAAAGTAATGCTGATATTGACTCTAGAAATATTGGTGGCGAGACTGCATTACATATAGCTATAGGCAAGATCCATCTCGCTGTCGTGGAGTATCTCGTTCAAAATAGACTTGCTATTAAATCAAGAAATAATGGTGGCGAGACTGCATTAGATATAGCGGAAAGCAAGAAACATCTCGCGGCCGTGGAGTATCTCGTTCAAAATAGTCCTGCTATTAACTCAAGAAATTATGATGGTGAGACTGCATTATATAAAGCGGTAGGGATGAACTATCTCGCGTTCGTAGAGTGTCTCGTTCAAAAAGGTACTGATATTAACTGTAGAAATAATAATGGTGACACTCCATTACATATAGCGGTAGGGAAGGACTATCTCGCGGTCGTGGTGTATCTCCTTGATGTTGGTGCTGATATTCACTCTAGAAATGAAGATGGTGAGACTGCATTACATATAGCTGTAGGCAAGAACCATCTCGCGGTCGTGGAGTATCTCTTTCAAAAAGGTACTGATATTAACTGTAGAAATAATAATGGTGACACTCCATTACATATAGCTCTAGGGAAGGACTATCTCGCGGTCGTGGTGTATCTCCTTGATGTTGGTGCTGATATTCACTCTAGAAATGAAGATGGTGAGACTGCATTACATATAGCTGTAGGCAAGAACCATCTCGCGGTAGTAGAGTATCTCGTTAACATTGTTACTGATATTAACTCTAGAAATAATGATGGTGAGACTGCATTACATATAGCGGTAGGGATGGACTATCTCGCAGTCATAGAGTATTTAGTTGAACGTAATGCTGATATTGACTCTAGAAATAATGATGGTGAGACTGCATTACATATAGCTGTAGGCAAGAACCATCTCGCGGTAGTAGAGTATCTCGTTAACATTGTTACTGATATTAACTCTAGAAATAATGATGGTGAGACTGCATTACATATAGCGGTAGGGATGGACTATCTCGCAGTCATAGAGTATTTAGTTGAACGTAATGCTGATATTGACTCTAGAAATAATGATGGTGAGACTGCATTACATATAGCTGTAGGCAAGAACCATCTCGCGGTAGTAGAGTATCTCGTTAACATTGTTACTGATATTAACTCTAGAAATAATGATGGTGAGACTGCATTACATATAGCGGTAGGGATGGACTATCTCGCAGTCATAGAGTATTTAGTTGAACGTAATGCTGATATTGACTCTAGAAATAATGATGGTGAGACTGCATTACATATAGCTGTAGGCAAGAACCATCTCGCGGTAGTAGAGTATCTCGTTAACATTGTTACTGATATTAACTCTAGAAATAATGATGGTGAGACTGCATTACATATAGCGGTAGGGATGGACTATCTCGCAGTCATAGAGTATTTAGTTGAACGTAATGCTGATATTGACTCTAGAAATAATGATGGTGAGACTGCATTACATATAGCTGTAGGCAAGAACCATCTCGCGGTAGTAGAGTATCTCGTTAACATTGTTACTGATATTAACTCTAGAAATAATGATGGTGAGACTGCATTACATATAGCGGTAGGGAAGGACTATCTCGCAGTCATAGACTATTTAGTTAAAAGTAATGCTGATATTAACTCTAGAAATAAAAATGGTGAGACTGCATTACATATAGCGGTAAGCAAGAACCATCTCGCGGTTGTACAGTATTTAGTTGAAAATAAGGCTGATATTGACTCTATAAATAAAAAGGGTGAGACTGCATTACATCTAGCTGCAGATGATAACCATTTTCAGATCATAAAGTATCTAGTTGAAAATGGTGGTGCTAATATAAACTCTACAGATGGTGACAATGAGACTGCGCTACATATAGCGGCACGCAGGGGCCATCTTACAATTATAGAGTATCTAGTTGTTGTAAGTGGTGCTGATATTGACTCTAGAAATAATGATGATGAGACTGCACTACATATAGCGGCATTTTATGGCCATGTTCCAGTCATTAAACATCTCATTGGAGGTGTAATTGACTCTTTAAATGTTGACGGTCAGACAGCCCTACATGTAGCGGCGATGGAGGGCCATCTCTTAATAGTGAATTGTCTCCTGTTGGAGTTGGCAGACCCCGACATTGTAGACGAAGATGGGTGGACCGCACTAACTGCGGCCTCCTCAGAGAGGAATTGGGAAATAGTGCAGGCCTTGCTGAATTCCGGAGCTGATTATAACGCGGATGATGGTAAAGCTTTCTGTTACGCTATAAGTTGGATGGAATGGTCTATAGTTGAGATTTTTATAGATAAGGGAGCATCCGTTTTAGAAGAGAGCATTACCGAGAACTTATCTGATTTCAAAGAACATTTCCCAAATTTTGAATTCAAAACAGAATAATATGTATATTAGTAGTTGATATTGGTTGTATTTTGTGTCAATAATGGCTTTCAATTTCATGAATGCTAAATTTGTGGGTAATAATGCCTTTGAATTGAAGCCACAACAAGACCTCCGTGGTCGAGGGGTAAGGCTCTCGACCAGCAAGCCAAAACCCACAGGTTCAAATCCCGGCGTGCGCACGTAATATTTGAGTAATTTCACCAATTATTCATTTAATATAACATATATTATATTTGCAGCACATTCCAGAGTGGAAGATACTCCCAGTATTGCCCTGGCATAATACCACCATTTAGAATTGAAACATTGTCTTGTCGAGAGAGAATTCATACCTGAATTTCAAACACATGGGTACTGCCAAATACGATTACTTAACTAAAAAAGATCGACAATGCGAAAATCACTAAAGGCACATAAACACCACTTATCAAAGAAGCCGTTATTGCGAAAAATCACTAAATATATTTGTTTGACGTACTTATGCTTTAATTTAAAAAAAACCTTTAATTGTCACCATTTGACATTTGAAATTTCAACCACAAAACACCCAAAAGCGTCAATTTGTTAGTCAGGAATTTTCACCTTGAGGCAATGATTTTATCCACATCGCAAAGTTGAGTCTGCGAGAGATTAGTAAATATGTTTTAAAGTACACTACATACTACCTAGGTAGGAACGAAGCGCTTCAGTTTGTATATTGTAGAACCCGTTATCACCTGAATGTTGTTTATTCGTACGTCCCATTTAAAATTGCAATCAACCGTCACTCCTAAATAAATTTATGCATTTACCAGTCCAATACTTTACATATACCAGGCTGCATAGTGTTTTTATGAAACTAATGAAGTTGATTATAAAATGAATTATAATAAAACTATACTAACCACTGGAACGATTTCGGTCGAAAAATCGACCACTTTTATTTTTCTGCGATTGATATCGGTCCAAAAATGGACCGATTTTTCTACCATTCGTAAAATATTTATTGTAATTATTTAAAACGTTTCCATGGCCAGCTACTTGTTTTATCGAATAGCTGATAATATATTCTCTTTGTCTATGAACTTATCCGTTGTCTTTGAAGTGTTATTTAACGAGTTTTCGCGGTTTTTTTATGGCGTCCTGTCAAAAACAAAATTATAAATTTTCAACATTCACGAAATTTTGGACTCTTCCTAAAATGCCGTAAGTAATTAATTTATTGGGTTTTTAACGCATAATTATATATCTGTGTAATCATGATTGACTTATCTATCTTTGAAATGCGTTTTTAATTCGTTTGTTTGTATTATATTGTTTTGGTTGAAGTTTTTGTGTAAGATTACGTCAACTGAAGACGTCATCTGTTTTTGATTTACAATAATGTCTTAAATACTGCACTCGCGCATTTGAAATATAGATATTCCATCACAGTGATTCAAAACAAAGAGATATATATAAGTTTTATTTGAATTGGTTCATTATTAATACAGATATTCGCTAACCAATTATGTTAAGTCATATGTCAAAAAGTTGACTCTTTTTCACATGTAAAATGGTGTAAAGCCTTCGTCACACAATAAAAATTTAGTAATTTAGTTGTATAATTAATTAATTTGTTTACTTTTACCAAATTTGTGAAGAAACAGCTGTCGTCCAGGGAAAGGGATCACTCCACAACCCAATAATTATTTTCAAATTTTATATTAGTGCAATATTTAACAAAATTTAAACATTTAAGTACTTACATTAAGTGTTTTCAATTTAAAATTTATAGAGCGGTGCTGACTGCAAGAGGAGGCAGAGGAAAAGGGAGACGTGGGGTACGAGCTGGTGCCGGATTACCTGCACGTGGACGTCAACGCAGAGCTGCAATTGCAGCCTCGTCTGGAGTGTTAGTATTTTTTAATGTTTTTTTATGAAAGTACTTTGCTGTGGCCGTTGAACTCATCATATATTTGTATTTATTTAAACAGCGACCCTGCTTTGCTACTGGTGCGAGAGGATCGCGTCAAGGCCCTAAAGGCTGTTAGGGCCCTGCCTGCTTCCATCCGGCTAGAGCTGGAAAGCCGAAAATTCAAGAAGCAGGCGGCGCGCATTTTGCTCCCTACCGCACCTCCAAGAAAAACTAAACAAAAGTAAGTAATCGTATTTAGATGCTTGGTACAATATTATTGTTTTTTCCTGACAGCGTTCCACTCTTACAGTGAGAGTTGGTAAGTTCAGCGCTCTGTGCATTTGGCACATTCAGTGCATATTTTACAGAGTTCTTATTTTATTGTTTATTTACATACTGTACTTACTGTTTCACACGTGAATGAGAACAATTTTCTATGATTTATGTAAATGTTTTCAGAATTCCATCTCCGGAGAGAACAACGTGTCCCTTTTCACAAGGGACGCCTTCACCGTTGCCACGACCCGTACCACCACCGTGGATGTCCACTCCCGCACAGACCCAATCAACGGCTCCCAATGCACCAATTATGCCTATCCGTGCAGCATCTCCCGAGCCGTTACCTGGGACATCGCGGAGTGGGGAACTCTTCTCTCCGGAAGCCGGCTATCACAGCGAGCTGTGGGTGGACGTACCATTCTACGAAGAATTGTCGGCGTTTGGGAACGGTGAGTTTATTTTTTGAAATGTCATACCAGGGGCTCAATATAAAATCAATTATCTATATTTTATATTGATATCCCTAGCACAGTTTCACTGTTGGTATATTGGCAGGAAATAAGCATAGTACTTAAAAATTCCACATAACAAACATACAAAATGTATTGTTGTTATGTCGTGGATGCATCATTACACATCTTTTTTCTGTAACGGGTATTGCAGAGTGAGAAATAAGACATGCCGAACTTCTTTGCGAGGATTACATTTGATTCACCGGCTTCTAAACGGTGTAATACAGCATTTTTTTCTTAAATTGAAAAAACACTTTCGCTTCACGGGACTCATTGTGTTGCGAGGCTGTATTGGTAGGTGGGTTTTGTAACCGGACAAATTATCATTAAAATAGGTCGCTTTACGTAGTTGGTCACTTTAAACGGATACGTTTTCCTACTAAAAGCTATGAAACCTTACTAGAGTTTACATTATCGTCACTTAAAACAGTAGACCGTTAAATGCAAAGTCATTATATCCAAATTCTACTGTAAATTTGTGTTTTCTTTTATTTCAGAGTCAGACATGGGCAGAAAAAGTAACGTGGACGAGGCAGCTGTACTAGAAGAGTCTGTACTTGGAAACCGTGAGTTATAAAACTAACTAACTTACCTTCACGCCATTTCGGTAGGCAGAGAGGATGAACCACCATGCAACTCGATCTTGGCACACACACTCTTTTCTTCATTCCATACCTACCTGACTGTGCTATTCTGACTCCTGACATTGCCCGCCTCAAGTATTTGATTAACTTTTTATATTTTTTTTTATATGAATACCTCACAAGAGCCTCAGCTGGAGCCAGTGAGACTATGGCATCCCCAATTGGGGGATGTTGTGAGGCTGAAGGTAAGTGGGGAAGGGAAAGAGGAAGATGGGGAAGTACCTGGCTATTCAGATCTAGTCACTAAACACGGCTAAAGCCATTTGGAGCAACGTTTCAATTCTGAATGGTGGTCTTACACCAGGGCGATACTGGTAGTATCTTCCACTCTGGAACGTGCCGCAAATATACTATATATTATTTTAATTAATTAATTGTGAAATAACACAAATCAATCAAATAAAATTTATTTGCGCACGCCGGGTTCGAACCGGCGACCTTCGGAATGGCAGTCCAATGCGTTACCACTGGACTATGCCGGCCGTCAAAAGCCATTTCAAGCAACGTTTCAATTCTGAATGGGGTCTTACACCAGGGCGATACTATGGGTATCTTCCACTCTGGAACGTGCCGCAAATATAATATATATTATTTTAAATGAATTTTGTGTGAAAATAACACTAATTATTCAAATATAATTTATTTGATTTGATCCCGCGACCATCGTATTGCGAGTCATAAGCCGTACCAGAGGCAGTGGGTTATCGTAATATAGACACATTAAATTAATTTGGGTTTTCTGTTGTTTCAGAAATGGACAGATCGAGCGACGAGGATGACGAAGCGAGTGACGTCGACCACGAAGAGAGCGATGAGGATACCTTCTGCATGCCGCCAATACCTTATCATAATATTATCAACGTTTCACCTAACTCCGCTATGGCCATAGACTTTAGTAGACAAGACCAGGTAGATAGTGAGGCAATGCGTTTGATTCTGCCGCCTGAAGGTTACTCTTTCGATTGGTCTAATGATATCTTACGTTTTACTGGGATAAGGGAGACTTTCACAGGCACGCCGGGACCAACTTTCAATACCGACGAAATGGGCAAACCTGTGGATGCCTTTCTTAAAATCTTTGATGCAGATTTCGTTGAACTGATCGCGAGAGAGACCAACAGGTATGCAGATCAATGGATTGCGAAAAAACAATTTAAGCGTCATGCGCGTACCAATAAATGGGCTCCCACGAATAAAGAGGAAATGTATGTATTCTTGGCAATTTTAATGTATCAAGGTATTAGTCTTTTCCAGATCTAGTCACTAAACATAACTAAGCCAATTCAAGCAATGTTCAATTCTGAATGGTGGTCCCTCACCAGAGCGATACTCAGAATCTCACTCTATAGCGAGGCACAATGATATTATTATGTATTGATTTTCTTAAATTATGAATAAACCAATAAACTGAATACATTTTTATTATGACAAAGTGTGTAAACAATGTTTAAATCAAAATACTGCTCTTTCATTGTAACCATACAACTGTAATATTGATTTAAAAGGATATTAGGGCTTAATAAATAAATCAATTATTGGTTCCATCAATTATTTTCCCCTCATCCATTTTTTTTCGATACCTTTGCGTTTAGATATAAAATTATCACTATGATTTTATTTGCCATTCTACGGTCATACAAAGGTTTGATATATATATACAAATTTATCATCATTTTACATATTCCGATATACCCTATGTAGATTGACCTTAAGGTAGCTGTCAGTAGTGATTTTTCGTCAAATATTGGTGAATTTCATCAACTTTCAAAGTATCCCCCTGAAATATTGGCAATGTTTATATCTATGATGTATATCTCATTTTAAGCCTTATTTCCTCGTTTTGCACGTTATATAAAAACATGGTTACAAATCTCCAGTTCTAATTTACAATTATTTAAAAAGTAGCACCATGATTTTGACATCGTGAAATAGGCTCTCTGTATAATTCATCAAATGAATAAAATAAAGCCAACACGGCGACTATGCTTATTAATAATTGTAGACAGTTAATGTATCTTCCTAACGTAATACCAGTTTTTGTGGTAAATTTATTATATAGTATAATACAGTGATTTCAATTTTGACACGTCACGCACTCAAATTTTAAAAAATTATTTTCTAACCAAACTTTTGAAGAGAGCATAACGTACAAAAAAATATTTTCCCATTATATTCTTGCATCTGTGGTTATCAAACAGGCCATAGAGAACATAAAAACGTAGAAAATATTCTATAAAGATATTTAAAACTGCCACTGGCGGCAATTTCAAATCACAAAAACGCTAATTTCGCGCATTCATAAAGTTTAAGATTTTTTAATAATTTATCTATCAATTCTAAAAATATAGAATAATTATAAAAATATAGGTGAATTCATTGGCTGTATAGCACTACAATCAGTTTTATGTCTCCGTATTAAAATTCGGAGGTTTGATTTTTTTAATGTTGGCGGAAAATATTCAAATTCGTCGCCAAAAAACCGCGAGCAATCGGAGAAAAAAGTTTTTTGACGCGCGATCGTTCGAGTGGCTAACAGACCGAACGATTAGTCATAATAGACCCGATATAGTTTTACATGACAAAATTAAAAAAATAACTTATATCATTGATGTCGCTATTCCAAATTCTTCTAATATTCAAAAATCTGTAAATGAAAAAATAAGAAAATACACAGATTTAGGAAATGAAATTAAAAGAATTTGGAATTCTCAGACTATAAAAACATTACCATTTGTTATTTCGGCTACTGGCATTATACCCAGCTCTCTCATTCAAAATCTAGGCGTATTAGATCTGTCAAATAATTTATACAAAAATGCAAAAATCAGTCATTTTAAATGGTAACCGGATTAATCGTCACAATGATAATTCATCACATCTTTAAAAAGTTATATAAAGTCATGGAAAGTGAGGAAACAAAAACTTTATTAACTGGGTTATGTAGGTTAGGTTAGGTTAAGTTAAATTATTTTTGTTTCATCGTTTGTAATGACTTTATATATGTTTTAAAAGTGTGTTGAATTGTCACTGTGTTGAGTTATCATGGAACCATTTTAAATAAATGTAGGATTACGAAAGATTTTTTAAATATTTATATTGAGGGATCAGTAGGATTTATAGGCCCTGTTAGAAGTTCTACCGAGCCGAACCCTCTGATATGAAAATATATGGAGTCGGTGAATTATTTTCCCATTTTATCTCTGGTGAGTTGACGTGTTGTTTTTGTATTATTTTGTATTTATTATGCTTATATAATGCACTTGCATAATGTGGATTAACTAGATGGTCATTTGTGGAAATGTGTGTGGAAGGGTTTAGTTTTTCCTGTGAGGAAGATTTAACCCGGACATAAAGTCGGAAATAAAAAATAAAGCATGTTAGAACTAAGAGAGATTGATATATTTTTCTATTTGGGATATAATTGTTTTTTTGTAATATGAACAAAATGACTTCTTTCGCTAACTTAGGTATTATCGTCAAATTTTTCACGTATTTTAGTAACTTTTCTGTCAATTGTCAAACTCCGGAGATAAACCAATGTCTTCTATTATTTATAGAATTTCGTTTTCTTTCGTTAGTTTATATTGTTTCTTTTTCTAAATATTTTCATTTATGAAGTTTTTTGAGTTAATTGATTTATTAATACATATATTTCGTTACATAATTTCCAATTTTAGCTAAAAATTAGTTTGATTTCCATATAATTTTTATATGTGCTTTTACACAATGTACAAAATAAATCACTGGAACAGAAATCAAAAGTAAAATTTGCATTTAAAATTATATAAAACCCATGCAGAAGAATGGATCGTGGAATGAATGGAACCTAACCTAACCTAACCTTAATTGTTATTTTTACTGATTTTGTTATTATAGCCTTCTTGTAAGTATATTGCATGCAGTTAAACACATCAACAATTTCTGCGATAGTAAACAATCAAATAATGTATTTTTAAATAGAATTTTAGCACACCTCAAACAATTTAAAGTTAGTTTTGATTAATGCAAGAAAAAAACATTGCCGAAAAGTGTGTTTTATTTGATTTTGCAAAGTTCCGACACAAATATTTTATTTTTTTTATGATCATTTTTTAAAAAACTTTATTTGCCACATTATACAATAAAACTATTACCGAAAATAGGTTCGTAAGTAGGAGATTTTGATCTTTAAAGCAGTTTTTATAGGCCTGTTTTTTTTCTGAGCTTATAAAAATGCTTCATTATTTCAAAATCCAAGATGTGTACATTAGTACTGTATCAAAATATAACTAGCCGTTGGAAACAATAGTTATATTGTTTCAACGTCCAACGCTGTTGATCCAATACTGCCGATACGCAGCGCCAAGGGACAATCAAATTTATCTATTTATTTATATAACGCATCGGTTTTTATATTTTTATATAAAATGTAATACATTTAAGTAGAGTTTTAACTAATTTGACTTATGTAATACTGTTTGTTACCTTGACATTTAACTACATGTATGGTTCTTGTAACGACTGTTGGTATAGATTTGATATAATATGTTATACATATGTAGAGTTTTAACTAATTTGACTTACTAATGTAGTAATACTGTTTGTTACATTGAAATTGTACTACATATATGGTTCTTGTAACGCCTGTTGGTGTAGATTTGATATAAAATGTAATACATTTAAGTAGAGTTTTAACTAATTTGACTTATGTAGTAATACTGTTTGTTACATTGAAATTGTACTACATATATGGTTTTTGTAACGCCTGTTGGTGTAGATTTGATATAATATGTAATACATTTAAGTAGGGTTTTAACTAATATGTAAGACTGTTTGTTACCTTGACTTTTAACTTCATATATTGTTCTTTTAACGACTGTTGGTGTAGATTTTAAATAATATGTCATACATTTAAGTAGAGTTTTAACTAATTTGACTTATGTAATACTGTTTGTTACATTGAAATTTTACCACATATATGGTTCTTGTAACGCCTGTTGGTGTACATTTGATACATTTTCATTAAGTACAGGTCTAAAATATATATTTTTTGTTATATAAAGTAGAAGCTTGCGTTCTGCATGCTTCCTATTGATAATATAAGTAATGTCTTAATGGTACAAGCAACGAGGCAAGTCCTCAAAAACTTTTTTATCTTTGTAATGTTTTCTGTCTGTGAATCACATTGTTCTTTCTTGTGGTTACATATTACTTACTAGCATAGCATAGAAAGAGAGAGAGAGAGAGAGAGAGAGAGAGAGAGAGAAAGCTCTTTGTTTGGGCAACCCTCTTAAACAAATTTATTTATATTAGAATAAAATCAAATACTGACTGACGTACATTACAATAAATTGTATTTTAAAAAAAAAAAAACTTGTCTTATTGATTTTGATTCCCTCGAGGACTGACCTGTATTCAGTATTATTATCATAGTATTATTCAGCCCTGGATTTCTAAAAAATAACTTTTTTATTTCCATTTTTACTCCTTTATTGTTTGACCGACCTCAAAAATAATAATAAATTTATTTGACAAACTCCGTGGCTGAGCGGTAAGTTCTTTGTTCCAGGAGCCAGAGATCACGGGTTCAAATCCCGGTGTGGACTTATTCAATATTATCTATTATATTATTTATTTATTTATTTACTCATTAATTAATGAAATCATTCGCTTATTCATTTACACATTCATTCATTCACTCACTCATTCTTAGTTAATTCATTAATTCATACACAAATTGATTCATTCATTCACACATACATTTATTCACTAATTCATACAAACACACAATGATTCATTAATTCTAACATAAATTAAATCGCTCGTGCATTCATTCATTCAAACAGTTTCATTCACTAAATCATTCGCTAATTCATTCATACACAAAATAAGTAATTCAATTATTGATTCACACATATATTCATGCCCTCATTCACTCATTAGTTAATTAAATCATTAGCTTATTCATTCGCTCATTCATTCTTCGTTAATTCATCCATTCAAACACAAATCGATTAATTCACATCTACGTTCACTCAAAATCACTTAAAGTTCACTCAATGTTTCAAAGACCCAATCCTGTCTGATTACGTCTAAAAGGGATCCGAATGATAATCTAGTCTCCTTCAACGGAAGCAATCTTCCGAACAGGTCTTCCATTGATATGCTTGGTGTAACTATAAGTGACCAGCTTAGGTACGGGGGCTCCATCGAAGCCAGAGTAAAGTTGGCCTCTCAGAAGCTGGGCGTACTGTACAGGGCCCGCAGATACTTTAATAGTACACAACTGCTGACCCTGTACAAATCGCAAGTGCGCCCTACTGTTGGATTTGGCAGCCATCTCTGGTCCGGAGCCCCTAAATACCTGAAAAAAACCTTTGACTCTGTGCAAAAACGGGCGGTCCGTTTGATAGATTCCCCAATCTTAACAAACGGACTGCAATCTTTAGAGCACAGGAGTCAGGTAGGTATGCTGTCCTTGTTCTATCGGTATTACAATGGAAGATGCTCTGAGGAACTAGCGTCATTGATCCCTTCGGCACCGGTGCGTTGTCGGGATACACGCCAAACGCGCGCCCAACATTTGTACACGGTTGACATTTGTCACATGAGAACGGGTCGCTTCTACGATTCGTTCTTCAGTTCAACAGCTCGGCTGTGGAACGAACTGCAGGCCTCTGTGTTTCCTCCCTCCTACAACATGGGACTCTTCAAGACCCATGTTCACTCCTTCCTCTCCACAAAAAGACTCTCCACACAGCATCGCCAAAGATGACATAGGCCCTGAGGGATATTATTTTTTTCAGGGCCTCCTGTGTGGAGTTAATATAAAAAAAAAAAATTAAAAAAACTCATTAATTCATTCAATCACACACACAATGATTTATTCATTCATTCGATCGTTCATTTACACATACATTCAATCCCTCATCATTCATTCGTCAATTCATTTATTCACGCATACATTCATTTGATGCATTCAATTAATATTTTTTTTTCTTTAAAAACATAATAAAAATCAGTACATTGCAAAAGCGTTAAAAAAATTACAAATAAAAAGCATTGGGCCAATGTGTACTTGGTGTATATTGGCCGTTGCATGGGTTGGCTGTTAACATTGGCTGTCAACATTGGCTGTCAACATTGGCCGGCTAACCAGATTATTGTCAGTTTTCGAGTACACATCAAAGAATCATGACGACAACCTGCCAGCGGCGCTCACCAGGGTTTAAATTTTAAAAAGTAAAAATTTGTTACAGGATATGTGGAAAATATTCCACAACAGAATTGGTAAGTTAGTTCTGCATCTGGGAAGAACCAAAGGTCTGTATTGGCGGCCTCGCGTAATATTACTTAACATGTATAAAATATAACTGTTCCTCCCAGAATGCTATAGGACTGTAAAACTGCTATAGACTGGAAGACTTTCTCGCTCATCACCTATATCTGTAACCTCAGCATCTCGACAGGTTCCTTTCTCAATCAGCGGTCACAAGGAGGTGATCAAAGCGAATTATTAGCCAATATCACTCTTAGCGAGTATCTCAAAACTAGAAATAATTATAATATTTGGCTAATTTACATTGCGCCGTTTTCGTGGAAAATCACCTCAAAGGCGCTGTACAAATATATTTATTAAATAATTATTACTACATAGAAGTACTGACTTAAAACTAGTGACTTACATCTAAGGGGGTATTTCACTATCTCTGATTATGTTCTGACCAAGCACTAATCCGCGGATTAGTCATTTTTTCGTTTTCACTATATCTGAATAACGCTAACGCTCGGGTTAAAGTTAGATTTGACTAATCAGTGCTCGAACTTCACGTTAGGCGCTATTCCTCGAATCAAAGATGGCGTCAAAACATTCCGAGTTTAACAGCTGAGAAGTGAGTCGAATTTTGTAGAATGAATTTGAATGCTTGTATGATCCATCCTGAATTATTTGATTGTGTTCAAAATAAGAAACAATGTATTAATTCGACACGAATCTATCTAAAATGACCTGATAATCAACATAACATAACCAAAAAAATGCACACTTCGCGGTGTGCGGACTGTGACGCATGACAGCCGTGGCAGTAGATGGAGTAACTGCAAACATTTTGCGATGTTGCCAGACTATTTCGAGTGTTATCTATCCGGAAGCTCGAAACAATGGTGAAACGGTCGCCGTTGAATAAAGAAGTTATTCTGATATTTAAAGCCAGCCAACGGATAGCTAGTCAGATATTTAGCCCGACATAGTGAAATACCCCCTAAGACTTTATATCTAGTGACTTACACTTAAGGCCTATAACTATATACTACCTTAATGACATATATATTTACATATGTGGAAATCTACCTAGAAACCAAACATATCTAATGCCTCAAACAGTTCGGCTTTAGAAGCGACAGATGCACGGAAGTAGCGATGGATCATGACTTATTTTATGAATATATACATTGTAAGTAAATCAAATAAATTGCTTGGTTTTATTGTAAGATCAACTAAACTGTTCAAGAATTCTAATAGCCTAATAATTCTATTCAATTCGTTAATCCGCAGTGTTCTTGAGTATGGGTCAAACAGTCTGGAATCCACATTATATCACACAGGTATCTAGATTTGAATCTGTAAAAAGAAAATTTACACGGATTTTGTCTTATCGATCAGGTGTTTACCATCTACTAGACGGTTACGAACAAAGACTTACATATTTCAAATTAGAGAGTCTAGTTAAAAGACGAAACATAAATGACCTCTTAATTCATGAATAATCAAGTAGATAGTAACATAGTCCATCAAATCAAGTTAAACGTCAGGCCCAAATTCACTAGAAACTTTAACATATTTTGGACCGAAATTTTTGCCAATAACACTGGTTATTTTAATCCTATGTCTAGAATGTCTCGATCACACAACGATATTGCTAAAACACATACTTGCATAGATATTTTCGTAAATAATATAACTTGTTTCAAGAGATATCTCCACAATTTCTGTACCTAATAAAAAAATAAAAAAAATAAAAACAAATATTGTTTGTTAATTTTTGATGGTTTGATATTTTCTATTATATACCAAATTTAAACATATTTTTAAAATTATAATGTCTTGTAATTTTAAACTTTGTATAAAAAAATACTGATATTGTTGTGTTTCCTTCAGTGAATGTGCAAATGTGATTGCTGCAGACACATTAGTCTAGGGACATTTATATTTGTAAGCAAATTTATTTTATACTGTACAAGAATGTATTTTAAATGTCCTGTTTGTGTCTCAAATAAAATAAAAATGAACAGCAGGAGCCACTCAGATGGTATGAGCAATGAGAACACTGTGCATGCCTGATACAGCTTCCCCGATATATGCTCCCAGCGTATCAATGATCATACGACTCTTGGCACCAGTACACAAGTCCTACCACAAGAAGGCAGGTAATTAGTAGGTGTAAGCATTCAAGTGGGCATTCTGGTAAGCACTGGTCTAAGGCAGTCAACTCTAAGATCAGCCACGAATTGAGATGTATAACCAGTGCAACAGAATTTAGATCCAAACTAAAAATTCATTTTTTCAGACCCTCATTTCCACAAATCCGTCATTCTATCCAAATATTGCACTTTTTTCCTTTTTGTTATTGTTGATTCACACACATAAATTCTTTAGCGATTCCGTTCAACTACTTATCATAATGGACAATGGACAATGTCAGCGGGAACATAACACGTCAATCGGTTTAATTGTTGATAGATGAATCATCTAATCATACGTTTAAGATCGACATTCATTCATTCATTTAAGATATATATCCAGCCAACCCATTGGGCGCATTTTGTACCCGTGTTCTAAAATTAATTATAAAAACCCCCTAATATTATAGAACTTCCTTCTTCTTCTGGCGCTAGTAAAATTAGATTGTCAATGTTACTTGTAAGTTTCTACATATGTAAATATATATGTCTAGTAGTTATAGGCCTTAGTCGTAAGTCACTAGATATAAGTCAGTAGTTCTAGTATTAATTATTTATACAGCGCCCTTGAGGTGATTTTTAACGAAAACGGCGCTATATAAATTAGCCAAATAATATTATTATTATTATGTCCAAGTCTAGATGTCAGACTGTCAGATGACATTCATGTGTCCAAGTATGTTATAATAATTAATACTTGGATAATTTTAAAAGTAATTTTCTCCTGATAAAAATGAGTAGCCATTTAATTTAGCAGTGGTATGGTTTACTGGGAGTTGTACGACTGCGGCTAATCAAAAAAAGCCACCTCAATTGTGCGGCTCTTTCATGAATGACTCATCGCTACACGGGAGACGAACAAAAAATTTGCATTAACTGTAAATTGAGCGACTCTACCAATGTTGATTACGGAGTACCTCAGGGCAGCGCATTGGGCCCAATACTCTTCCTGATATACATAAATAATGTTTGTAATTTAAAACTTCAAGGTGGTCAAACCTTTGCTGATGATACAGGTATTAAATTTGTAGCCTCTACCTGGGAAGACGCTGCCAAGCTGACCGAGAAAGGAATGAGGAAAGTGAATGAAAATAACATTGAATTTCTCAAAAACATAACACATGTGTTTGATCCATTGACAGTAAAGAACAAGACCCTGTCCCTGCCAAGAAATAGAAAGGGTGGAATCAAATAAATACTTAGGGATACGTATTTACCACTGTCTGTGCTGGAGAACTCGTATAGAAGAACTTACGGCAAGGGTACGTAAATTTGTTTGTGTTTGGTAATTAATTATTTAAAACTGTATACTACCATGCTTTTTGTGATTCCATAGTTTCATATTAGGTTCATACCTCAGGCCTTTTTTTCTCAAAGTCTAATAATATGGTTAATTCACAAAGAGCGTTTATTTTTTGTATATTGAACTGTTTAGATGAGTTATTTAATATAAATTGTTAGAGAATATCATATGTTTATCATTGATAGTGTTATAAATTGGGGTCCTTAGAATAATAAGTCAGATTCTTGAGAGTTAAACTGAATCACTTTTTATTTGACAATAAACTTCCAATTTCACAGGTATGATTAAGCACTTTTTAATAACTACTCTGGGTACCGGTACTAGTTCCCGTAGTTATTTCGGAGAGGTGAAACCTTTGATTGTTTTCGTATTAGAGCGTTTGTAAGCAAAGACCACCTTTTTATAACCTGACAAAAGACTGTTGACATTCAAATTTAAAAGGCCGCAAAACAGAAATCGTCTTTGCTGACAGAATTTAATCAAGCAATTAGCAGAGGCGCGAACCTTTCATAAATAATATAATTTAGCATTCATAGATGTCACTAGTGGTACATAATTACCCTGAAAATTATACATGCACCCCCCGAAAGAAACTTAATTCACCAATTAAGGTTCTTTCTAATAAAAGAAAAATTATATAACTACATAATATAAACATTAATATTAACCAAAATAAAAAATAAAAAATTTAAATTCTAAAATCATTGAAAGAAAAAACAAAATACATATAAAATATAAAGGATTCAGTTTTTAACAACACAACACAAATCTTGATTGGCTTCATCTTCTAATTCCATCTGGATGGGTTCCTTGTTATGATTTCCATGAGAATAACCTTGTGCACGAGGGGTCATCAGTTTTGCACGAGGATTCATCAATTTGAGCCAGGGTCATCAATTTGGTTACATCAGTTTTGTGGCGTGCAATGAAAAAACATAAATTGCACGATCGTGGTGTTTCTTCATATCGCCCTTTGTTGAACGAAGCAGTCATTGGCGTTCAAAGTTGTCTTCTACGGGTAGCAGACAGATTTTGGTAATTGGTCGCACGAACGTCCCTTGTGATGTCCGGAGGGTGACTACCCTTGTGATTCCATCAGCTCCAGGATGGCAGGATAGTATACGAGCCATTTTCCATAGAGTGGGGGGTAAGTTATCTTCCTTCAAAATAACTAGATCATTTTCCTGGAGGGACCTCTGATTGCTGGTTTGCCATTTGTTTCTCCGTTGAAGCTCTCCCAGATAATCCTTTTTCCACCTGAACCAAAAGGATTGAATTAGTTCTGTCATTTTTTGATACTGATTTAGTCTGTTGTATGGTACATCTCGGACATCTTCTTCTGGAATAACAGATGCATTTGTGCCCATAAGGAAATGGTTAGGAGTCAGAGGATTTAAATCATTAGGATCGTTAGACAGTGGTGTTAAGGGTCTGGAGTTGAGACAGGCTTCGACTTGACATAGTACAGTATAAAAAAGCTCAAAAGTTAAAGATGAACAATTAGTAATTCTATACAAGTGATATTTGGCAGACTTGACTGCGGCCTCCCACAGACCTCCTTGCGTTGGTGCGCGTGGAGCGATAAAATGCCATTCTATTGACCTATTTGCTAAATACTCCTGAATTTTGTCATCATTTTTTCTCAAACTGGCATAAAGTTCCTCCAGTTTATTACATGCTCCTTTGAAAGTAGAAGCATTGTCGGAATATATTTTCTTGGGTTGACCTCTGCGAGATATAAACCGTTTCAAACAATTTAAAAAAGTTTCACTAGATAAATCTGTTACTAGCTCTAAGTGGATAGCCTTAGTAACAAGACAAACAAAAATACATAGATACGATTTAATTAGAGGAGCTCTCTTCAGAACTCCACTTTTGATTTGGAGCGGACCCGCGTAGTCCAAACCGGTTACAGAGAAAGGCCTGCTAGGAGTTATTCGGTCCATAGGCAAATTACCCATAATTTGCTGGCCTACGACGGGGCGGCATCTAAAACATATTATACAGTTATGTAATATTCGTTTCACTGTGTTTTTACCGAATATTGGCCAAAATTTTAACCTTATTTCGGCTAGTAACGCTTGTGCTCCTGCATGTAAATTCGCATAATGATAGTGACGTATTATTAATTCTGTCAACTTATGCCTTGCAGGTAAAATAATAGGATGCTTTTGTGTAAAAGTTAAATGTGTTGCTGTGGACAATCTCCCACCAACTCGTATTAATTGGTCATGTAAAAATGGGTTGAGAGCCTTTAGAGAACTATTTTTATTTACACTTCCATTTTTTATTAAGGCTTCTCGTTCTGCCTGAAAACTGTATTTTTGTGACGATACAATTAAATATTTCAAAGCTAATTCAAGTTCTTCAACGTTTAAATTTCCTGATATTTTGGTCTTTAACTTATCACAATTATTTATAAATCTTAATACATAAGCAGTTACACGTTTTAGTTTTGTTAAAGAAGAGAATTTCTTAAAGATGTCCCATTCTTCCGGATTAGTTACAATCAAAACATTTTTTCCTTTAATTTCCGGAGGGTTTGAACAAGATATTTTCGATAGCGGCCAAGTGTTGTTTTCTCTAGTCAACCACTCTGGCCCATGCCACCATATTGAGGAATTCACTAGTTGATCAGCAGTAGCTCCTCTTGATAATATATCTGCTGCATTGTCAGAAGATGGCACATGACGCCATTGTTCTGGGTTACTAAATTCTTGAATTTCAGCGACTCGATTCGCTACGAATGTGTTCCAACGTGCTGGTTGACCTTTTATCCAACATAACGCTATCGTGGAATCACTCCAATAATATGTATCTACTTCCATCATACCTAATGCTTGTTTGACATTTTTTATTAGTTTTGCTAGTAACACAGCGCTACATAGTTCCAGCTTGGGTAATGATATGCATTTTAATGGCGCTACTCTGGATTTTGATGTTATTAAATGAGAATGTTGCTTGCCATTGTGATCCATTGATGTGATATAAATGCAGGCTCCATAAGCCTTTTCAGAGGAATCACAAAATCCATGTAATTTAATATTACTAGCGTGCTTGCATACAATTTTCCTTTCAATCTTCAATACATTCAATTGGTTTAATTCATTTATATAACTTCTCCATGGTATCAGTATTTCATTTGGTAATACTTCATCCCAGGAAGCCTTGGATTGCCATAACATTTGCATTATTAATTTTGCCACAACAATAACTGGTCCAAGTAACCCCAATGGGTCAAATGTTGATGCTATGCTTGACAATATTTGGCGTTTATTTTCACTATGCTTTGATGGTTTTGTTATAACATAAGAAAAATAATCTAACTCATTATTCCAGATTAAGCCCAGAATTTTTTCATTCTTGGGTTTGTCAGATAGAATTTTTTCACAATTGTTCTGTCCGGCAATTTCAGCTTGGCCCGACTCGGATGACAAATCCAAGATATTAGATCTCCATTTTCTTAACCTCATGCCTGCAGACAGCAATATGTCAATTAATTGACCTTTTAAATTTCTACAGGATTCCAAATTATCGTCTCCGGTCAATAGGTCATCCATGTAAAAATTGTTTTTTATGACTTGACTAGCTTTAGGAAAAGTAATTTGGTTATCCATACCAACTTGTTGTAGGCATCTTGTAGCTAGGAAAGAGGAAGGACTTAACCCGTACGTTACAGTTTTCAGCTTGTAATGCTGAATCTCATCT
Organism: Hesperophylax magnus; assembly: GCA_026573805.1. Classification (NCBI taxonomy): domain Eukaryota; kingdom Metazoa; phylum Arthropoda; class Insecta; order Trichoptera; family Limnephilidae; genus Hesperophylax; species Hesperophylax magnus. The sequence continues at coordinate 2,285,364 of JAIUSX010000144.1, read as the reverse complement.
TCCGGTGATTCGCGCCAGACTATTTTCTGCAAGTTGCGGTCAGCTGCACTCACATTTATCTGCCGATACATCTTCTCGATGTCAGCTGTCATGACATATTGGTGTTTTCTGAAAAGTAACAATTGGGTATATAAATCCTTTTGAATGACAGGTCCTACCATCAAGGCGTCATTCAGGGAAATTCCTTTGGAAGTTTTGGCTGATCCGTCAAAAACAACCCTCACCTTAGTGGTGGAGCTCGATTCCTTAATGACGGCGTGATGTGGTAAAAAATAGGAGTTATGATCTCCTTCTAGTTTATCACATACCTCCATGTGACCTAGTTCCTGGTATTCTCGCATAAATTGTACATATTGTGATTTTAATTCTGTATTTGAAGATAATTTTCTTTCTAAGTTTTGGAATCTTTTCTCAGCTGTTGTCAATGAGTTTCCTAATTGATCAATACAAGGACGGCGTGGTAAAGTTACTGTAAATCTACCGTCTTCTTCTCTTGCATGAGTAGCTATGAAATTAGCCTCGCAAGCTTTCTCCTCATGATTTTGATATTTCATGGGGTTGACTTCTTCAAGATTCCAAAATTTTTCAATTTGATTGCTTAATTTATTTATGGATAAGCTACAGAATTGTGATACTGGCCTTTGGTTGGGATATATGTTGGTCGGTCCTGACACGATCCATCCCAGTTGTGTTCGTTGAAGTGTGGGACCGGTATCCAACTTCATTCTATCATTGGTCAGGATGTCCCAAAAACCTTCAGCCCCCAACAAGATGTCGATAGGCGCTGCGATGTTGAAATTCGGGTCTGCCAATTCTAATCCATGAGGCAACTTAATCTGGTTTCTTGGTATTGATGTTTGCGGCAGACTTGTGGTTATTTCCTGTAATATCAGACAAGATATTGTATTTTTATAGTTGGTTCTTAAAGAATTAAAGTCTACCGACACACTTTTACTTATGTGTGTAACATTATTGTATAGGCCCGATACCGGCTTATTTATGTGATTAAATTTTAAATTTAATTTTTTTGCAAAATCCTCTCTCATAAAATTGGATTGTGCTCCAGAGTCTATTAGTACTCTTGCCTTATATAAATTATTGTCGCTACCCACGATACCTACTATCGCCGTAGACAACAATACTAAATTTTCTGCCTTACCTACGGCAGAATGATTGTTAACTGAGACATCTTCTGCCTCAGTTCCTAAATTTGGAGATTCTACTCGGAATCCCTCTTTATGAAGCAACGTATTGTGATCATTACTGTCACATCGTTTGCATTTAAAGGTGATCCTGCAATCCTGTGCAAGATGACCCGGCTTCAAACATTTGAAGCATGCTCGGCTCTTTTTCAAGGCTTCTATCCTTTCCGATATTTTTAATTTTAGAAATTTTTTGCAGTAAAAGATCGGATGATCCTCACCGCAGAATGTGCATTTTCCCTTTTTTACAGATAATAACACAGTTGATTCCCTATTATTAATCCCTAAATGTGATTTAATTTGGCTGTGCGGTTTTTTGTCCGTAGTTTGCATAAGTTCTAAAGTTTGAGCTCGTAAAGCTAAACATTTCAAGAACTCTTTCAGTGTTGGCAACTTCCCTTCAATAGGGCTTTGTTCCCAATGTTTTCTAGTAATCACGTCTAATTTGTTTGAAATTATGTAAATAATTAAAGCATCCCATTGATTTACTTGAACTCCTAAGTTGTGTAAAGCCTTTAAGTTAACGTTAGTTCCATCTATCAATCGCCGCAATGCGACTGCATCTTCCTGCTTCATTTCCTTCATTTGGAATATGAATTGAATATGCTTATGTACAGTTGCCCTTAAATTAGAATATCTCTCATGTAATAGTTCCCATGCTCCTCGATATCCAGAATCAGAGATTTCTAAATTTGAAATGATTTTAATTGCTTCTCCCTTTAAGCAAGATTGCAAATAATAAAATTTCTGTACATTGCTAATCGAAATATTATTGTGAACTATAGTCTTAAAAGTTTCTACAAAGGTGTTCCAATTTTTCTGATCTCCGTGGAATTCTTGTAACTTTAGGTCAGGTAATTTTATTTCTACCCTCGATTGTTCTACGGATTCTAATGCACCTTTGGCCGTTGCCATTAATGAATAATATTGATTTTCAAATGATTCTCTCTGAGAAGCATTTTCGATTTCATTTACATCTGAGATTTCCTCAATTTCATCCTGAATAACTTCAAATTCATCAATTATAGATTTAATTCTGTCATATCTTAGTTTTATTTCGTGAGCTGAAAAAGTATTCAATGCATCATTGAATCTGGTTAATTTTCCCCTTAAAACTCCGCGTTTGTTCACTAATCCTTTCAATTTCTCCATCGTATTATGAATCGCGACAATAAATTTCCGATAATTAAATGATCACTATAATAATTCACTAAAACTGGTAAATTATTCGCGTAAATACTCCAATTTGAAAGAAATGATGACAAAATCCTTACAATGTTTACTATTTTCGATAAAATCTGCACATAAAACACGTAGCTAATATTGTTATTGTGAAATGTCATACAAAATTAAGTTATGACTTGCAATTTTTATGATGTTGACAACCAGTAAATCGGAATATCTCGTAACAAATTATTTCTAATATTATTATTTGAATAAAATAATAAAGATATTTTGGGGATTCTAGATGTGATAGGAGTTGGATTTGGAAGGATTGGACTTATCTGTCTGATGCGATGGCGTGTTTCCAGGTTCTCAGACTTCCAGCTACTTCCAGCTTGATCTCTCAAGGATCTCTTCAATATTTTTGGCCGCTTGGTTTTTGTTTAAATTTCTGTAATCTCGCTTGGATTACAATATCCGGATCGCTAGGACCATGTTATAAATTGGGGTCCTTAAATAATAACTCAGATTCTTGAGAGTTAAACTGAATCACTTTTTATTTGACAATAAACATCCACTATCACAGTTATGACTAAGCACTTTTTAATAACTACTCTGGATTTTGATGTTATTAAATGAGAATGTTGCTTGCCATTGTGATCCATTGATGTGATATAAATGCAGGCTCCATAAGCCTTTTCAGAGGAATCACAAAATCCATGTAATTTAATATTACTAGCGTGCTTGCATACAATTTTCCTTTCAATCTTCAATACATTCAATTGGTTTAATTCATTTATATAACTTCTCCATGGTATCAGTATTTCATTTGGTAATACTTCATCCCAGGAAGCCTTGGATCAGCCAAAACTTCCAAAGGAATTTCCCTGAATGACGCCTTGATGGTAGGACCTGTCATTCAAAAGGATTTATATACCCAATTGTTACTTTTCAGAAAACACCAATATGTCATGACAGCTGACATCGAGAAGATGTATCGGCAGATAAATGTGAGTGCAGCTGACCGCAACTTGCAGAAAATAGTCTGGCGCGAATCACCGGAAGATGAGATTCAGCATTACAAGCTGAAAACTGTAACGTACGGGTTAAGTCCTTCCTCTTTCCTAGCTACAAGATGCCTACAACAAGTTGGTATGGATAACCAAATTACTTTTCCTAAAGCTAGTCAAGTCATAAAAAACAATTTTTACATGGATGACCTATTGACCGGAGACGATAATTTGGAATCCTGTAGAAATTTAAAAGGTCAATTAATTGACATATTGCTGTCTGCAGGCATGAGGTTAAGAAAATGGAGATCTAATATCTTGGATTTGTCATCCGAGTCGGGCCAAGCTGAAATTGCCGGACAGAACAATTGTGAAAAAATTCTATCTGACAAACCCAAGAATGAAAAAATTCTGGGCTTAATCTGGAATAATGAGTTAGATTATTTTTCTTATGTTATAACAAAACCATCAAAGCATAGTGAAAATAAACGCCAAATATTGTCAAGCATAGCATCAACATTTGACCCATTGGGGTTACTTGGACCAGTTATTGTTGTGGCAAAATTAATAATGCAAAAGTTATGGCAATCCAAGGCTTCCTGGGATGAAGTATTACCAAATGAAATACTGATACCATGGAGAAGTTATATAAATGAATTAAACCAATTGAATGTATTGAAGATTGAAAGGAAAATTGTATGCAAGCACGCTAGTAATATTAAATTACATGGATTTTGTGATTCCTCTGAAAAGGCTTATGGAGCCTGCATTTATATCACATCAATGGATCACAATGGCAAGCAACATTCTCATTTAATAACATCAAAATCCAGAGTAGTTATTAAAAAGTGCTTAGTCATAACTGTGATAGTGGATGTTTATTGTCAAATAAAAAGTGATTCAGTTTAACTCTCAAGAATCTGAGTTATTATTTAAGGACCCCAATTTATAACAGATAGTAAATATAGGAATGACAATTTACGAAACCTTTTACGGTCCAATACCTTTGTCATATAAAGTAATCAACGTAAAGCGAGAAGCATAACACAAAGTGAAAAAGAAAAAATTTAAAAAACAAAACACATATTCTATTTGATTGCATGCAAATATAATTAACAGTATGAAATTAACATAAAAGGGTAACAAACTAAAAGGTCTACAACATTCCATACTAAATAATACTTAATGTATACAATGTACTTACATACATAATGTACTTAGATACTTTACTTACATAAGCAATGTACTTAGCCCAAGGTAAGGGACACACAGTGTAGGAAAATAAATTGACAACTCACAGTTTTGAGGTTACATATTCTTGACTAGATGTGTTTTTTTTTAAAGCAAACAGACAACTGCTGCATTAGCCTAAATTATCTTATTTATACTTCCCGTTTATTAAAAATGTACCTACATATTGTATTGTTTGTTTAAAATGCCGGTTTGATGTCTTATGGGAAATTTTTTATGCTTTCTAAAAATTATTGACGTAAAAGATTCTACATACTAAGAATAATTTGTGTAATGGTACTGAAAGTTGTTCTGCACAATTTCGAATAAATAGTGGAGGGATTCCATTTGGACCAGAACCCTTTTTGATATTGAAAGTGTTCAACTTCATCTTGACCTACTCTAGAGTTATTTTGATATTAGACAGTGGATAATTATAGAGTGGGGAAGAAAGTTTAGAGTCACTTATAGATTTAGATGTGTGAGCTAAATACAGAAGAGAAGTAAGATGGCGCTGTTTATAAAAAAAGCATGTTTTTACCTTTCTCAAGTGACAAAAAAGCATAAAAATCTGTTACAGGTGACATCTAAATAATATATGCATATAAAAACACAGGCGTATTCGAATGCAACGTTGCATCAAAATTTCAAAGCAATCGGTGAAGAGAACTTTCAGAGATTTAAGATTTTGAACAAACGAACATTTAAATTTTTATTATTGTAAAAAGCAATCACTTTGTGGCTTGACATATTTAATAAAATAAAATAAATTACTTTTTGTTTTAAAACCACGAGTTTTTAATAATTTTTACAAATTTTTACATATTACCCAGTAATAATTTGTACCCTGAAGATGCTTGAGTAAAACGAAATCGGTCGGTTCTAAAAAATATTAAAAACTCATGGTTTTAAAACAAAAAGTATTTTATTTTATTTTATTATTTACATTTTTTCTATAGATTCTTTGAAATATCTTTTTATCAAACAGTTTAACCGGTTTTTAAATATTTTTACCAAAAAGTCCTAACGACAACGGTGAATTTTTTTGGAATGCTTCCGAAGTATCTAAAATGTGCTACATATTACTTATTTTTGAAGTTGTCGTTAAAAGAAATACTATTTTAGAGACTAGATTAAATTGTCTTTGAAATAATTGCATTTGAAAAAATATTAATCTTTCTAAACAATAAATTTTTAATACCAAACATGAAAATGTTAACAAAAAAACTTACGTGGACATTTCATTATGTGTTTCGAACTCTCAGAAATATCCTTACTCCTACAACACTAAAATCAGTACACTATGCTCTCTGTGAATCCATATTAGTAAACGATATCATCATTTGGGGTAGCTGTGCTCAAACTATCATCGATCCTCTGCAAAAAGCTCAGAAAATGATAATACCATTTATCAATAAGCGACCAACAAGATATTCCACAATCCTTCTTTTTATTGAGTATAGTGTCTTAAATACACGTCAACTCTATTTAAAATTTATGCTAACACATTTCTTGTACAAATACAATAAAAAAAAAAGCTTACAACACAATCACACCATCAGAAATATAACCAAACCACACTACAATGTGCCGAAACTTCATACTACATCAGCGCAAAGACAATTCACCTACCTACCTCCCAAACCGCCAAACAACTCGGTCACACCACACACTTCTTGCCTCATCCACATTCATACATCGTCTCATACATACTCTTCTATTATTCTGACTTGTTGTGCCATCTCTTCTGCTACATTGCTGCTGGTTCATTCGCTCTACATGCCCAAACTATCTAAACGACCCTTTCTTGATCTTACTCATTACACTTACATCAGCCTTGCACTCTTTGCGGATCTCCCACGATCATACATGGTTTTACCACACATACGCCTCAGGGATCTCATTTCAATAGCATTCAGTCTATTTCTATACTTTCAAAACACAAATAACTCTATTGATCCTAACATCTGCACTACATTTCAACTACAAAACCCATAAATTCTCCACTTTAACACCCTAATCTCCATTCACACATCTCTCACATTCCTTAAGGCGATGCCATACGTCGAGTGACATTTTGTATCAAGCCGCTAACAATAACACCCCTTATGTAGATGGCGATAAGGTTTAAATTCCCGTTCCACACTATCCGTCTTTTTTGACAAATACAAGAAAAAAAAAATCGCCAAAAAGTGGCTTTTATTTTATTTTGTGGACGTTCACTCACGAATATTTAATTGTTTTATGATCATTTTATAAAGAACTTAATTTGCCACATTATACAATAAAACCGTAACCGAAAATGCATTCGTAAGTAAGAGATTTTGAACTTTAAAGCAGTTTTCATAGGCCTTATATATTATTTTTTTCTGGGCTTATAAAAAGACTTATCTAAAAAATACTCAATTATTTCAAAGGCCAAGATGTGTTCTACTCGCAGTATTTAATTAAAGCATCTAAAACATTTCTAAGTGATCTAATTTTCAAACCAAAAAAACATGAATTTGCATTACTATGCATGACATCGCCTTAATTGATTTAATTCATATAAAAAATAGCACTAGTCAATGTTTAATTAATTATTTATCACATTAAATATAATCTGAATAAGAATTGTATAATTTAATTTACTAACTATTATGAATATTATTAAATTCTTCAATCTGTATACTTTACCCGCCATAACACAACGGCAACCCCACATCCCTAGCGTGGCGCTTTAAATAATATTCAAACTGTATTATCCAATGAGAATTTTTTTTTTTATTCTGACTCTTTCGATAGAATTTGATATTTATAAAACACATTCCTTTTGTGTAGGTAATAAGTAATAAAACTATCACAAAAAATATATAAATAATTTTTTGACTTTCAACTGTCAATGAAAAAATGCCGCCAGTTCTTAATCATGAAATTCGACTGTTGTGAACTCCTGCAACTTATAAACATACATACACCCACAGTAACAACACGGCAAAATACAATATTCTACAGCAGCACACATAAGCGTAACTACATTACCAACTCTCCGATACAACGACTTCACACCATGGGAAATCATTACTTGGGTGATGTTGACATATTCAATACCAACCTTTTGTGGATCATTTAAAACATCTATTTCAACAATACTCCTAAACACATCATGTAAACCTACAAAAAGCTGTAATTTTCTGTTTTTGTTTCTTGTGTTTGTATGACTTGTTGCATAGCTTTTATCAAATGTAATTTTATTCTTATTTTTTATGTTTCAGAGTATCTGTCAAATTAAAATTATACTACCAACCATGTAAAAGCCCTCTGGGCGTAAAATAAATAAATAAAAATGACAATTTTTTTTAAATGTTATCCATGTAATTATGTTTAAATATTAGATACAAACTGTGAAGAATAATTATCTTTCCAATCACTTATATATATTCTTTAATAATGTATTGACGCCCCGGTCAGATCTGTCCTTCAGAAGCTATAATGGAATACGGTGTTTGTGGCTAGTAATGTCCTTCCGAGGCCTAAAGGGTTAATCTTAATTTTTTATTTCTAATAAATTTCTCCGTTTTATCTTTACCCGTACGCTGTACATATTTTTAAATACCTATGCACGCAATTAAATGTCAAATTATAGCATTCTGGCATGATTTATTGGACTTTATAGACAAAACAGATTATTCTCCACAATATGAAAACAAATCCTCGTGTGTCAACACTCTTAGATGTTTATAAAAACAAAAACATAAAATTTCATACAAAGACGTACCGTATCTTTTAAATGTGGTCACATGTGGCCATTCACTCGGCGTGTGTGTACTTAGGTGATAGACACAAGTGGGACGCCATGATCACTTATCATTTTTAGTTATGAATGACATACTAGTACTAACGCCATCCGTTGACCAAATTGTAAACTAAAGCACTCAAAGGCGCGAAGAGGCGCACAGAAATACTTGTAGATGTCAGCATCGTGATAGTTCTACAAATGTCCAAGTGAGCAAGAAATACATTTATGACGAAAGAGCGCTGTAATATCGGCCGTCAAAGTTTCCGTATCAACTGTTGATACAGCCGCGTGTGAGTATGGACTTTTTGCCGTAACAACAGTTGATATGGCCGCGTGCAAAGAGTTAATAATATGTATTTTTTTAAATTTTTAGTTTACCGTAACATGTCCTTTTCCCTTATGTTTTATTATTTGTTCTACAAAATATTATTTTGTTATTCGAATATATGACGCAAATATGAATGGTAGAAGATGTCGGGGACGCCCGAGGAAGACACGGCACGATCAAATGAATCAGATAGTTGGGTCGGGCCATGTCAAGAGTCATTAAATAGAAGAGTATGTATGAATGTGAATGAGGCAAGGAATGTGTGGTGTGACTGAATTATGGCGGGCCGTCCTCTCTGCCTACCCCTGCAGGGAAAAACGGCGTGATGGTTAGTTAGTTAGTTAGTTAGTCTGAATCACAATGTTGTAAATTGTCTCATCTGCTTTTTAAATGACAATAATATACAACCCTGTATATTATTATATACAGGATTCTAGATTTTGAGATTGAATATATAAATGACAATATTTATTTATTTATTTATTTATTTATTTATTACACGCCCTAATGGGCTTTTACACACTACAAAGTTAAATAGTTGAGTATCACAGTTATTTTTTTATTTATTTATTTTTTTATTATATTAACTCCACACAGGAGGCCCTGAAGAAAATAATTTCCCACAGGGCCTATGTCATCTTTGGGGATGCTGTGTGGAGGGTCTTTTTGTGGAGAGGAAGGAGTGAACATGGGTCTTGAAGAGTCCCATGTTGTAGGAGGGAGGAAACACAGAGGCCGGCAGTTCGTTCCACAGCCGAGCTGTTGAACTTAAGAACGAATCGTAGAAGCGACCCGTTCTCATGTGACAAGTGTCAACTGTGTGCAAATGTTGGGCGCGCGTTTGGCGTGTATCCCGACTACGCACCGGTGCCGAAGGGATCAATGACGCTAGTTCCTCGGAGCATCTTCCATTGTAATACCGATAGAACAAGGACAGCATACCTACCTGACGCCTGTGCTCTAAAGATTGCAGTCCGTTTGTTAAGATTGGGGAATCTATCAAACGGACCGCCCGTTTTTGCACAGAGTCAAGGGTTTTTTTCAGGTATTTAGGGGCTCCGGACAAGAGATGGCTGCCAAATTCGACAGTAGGGCGCACTTGCGGTTTGTACAGGGTCAGCAGTTGTGTATTAATTCTAGTTATTATAAATTCTACAAAATTAAAACAATAAAGGAAACATAATACAACGAAAAAAGAAAAATATTAAACGTTACAACAAAAGCATATAATAAAATAAGATATATTAGTAAAAATTATAAGAAGTCTCACATAAATAGATATTCAAAATAAAAAAATATATATATATTGCGGAAATTATAGATGTCTATTTGTGTCTCGATATACACGGTGTCCGGAAACTCGTAGTACAAGCGGGAAACTGGAGAATCTACACCACATGGGGAACCCAAAAAAACATAAAGTTTTTTGATTTGAGCATTTTCACAAAAAAAAAAAAAAAAACAAAAAAAAATATTTTTCGGCTATTATAGGGTTAAAGTTTTTTCTGGTGTTTAGGGTTGAACAACAGATGTTTTAACCCTGCAGAGCAGAAATATTTTATGATTACACCGGATTAAATGAAGGGTGATTTCAAAATAATGCTTCAAATCCGAGTTTCTTCATTTGTTTTACTTTCAAATAGTTTTAATTAGTTGGGTACTTTGATCTTCAGTAATAATTTATAAGAATTTGATTAAAAAAAAAAAAAAAAAAAAAAATCAACTTCAAACTCGATTTACTCGATAACAAAAGCTCAAATCAAAAAAAAATATACTACAAAATCGACTCCAAATGTGATGTAGATTCACCAGTTTCCCGCTTGTACTACGAGTTTCCGGACACCCTGTATAAAAGAATTGAAATAAACAATATTTATATAGATTATTTTTAAGACGAAATATATCTCCCAGATCAGAATATTTATTTCCGAGACTGTGAAGTCTTGGAATCGGGGAATTTTGATAAGACAATGTCCTGGTGTTGTAAAAATAAATGGGTAGTAAATTTCGGCAAGATCTTTTGGGTATGTGGATGCTGATTAATTGAAGTAACTCAGGACAGTCAATTTTGTAATGAAGTATTTTATGTAATACTATTAAATCTGTGTTTATTCTTCTTTCAGAAAGTTTTAATAGGGACAATTTATTTAGTAAGTAGATATAATCAATCTTTTCTACAGGAATATGCAATTTATAGTTTATATACTTCAGGAACTTATGTTGAATCTTTTCAATGTTATCGGAATGAATATTGTAAAAGGGAGACCATAACGTAGAATTATACTCAAGTTGGCATCTAACAAGGGTTTTGTAAAACATGATAAATGTGCCTAAATTATTGAAGTCTTTTAAAACTCTCAAAACAAATCCAAGAGTCTTAAGAGCCTCATTGATAATGTTATTAATATTATGATACACAAAAGTTAGTTTGCTATCGAACAATATACCAAGGTCATCATGAATATATCGTCACCTCAGTTGGACAGGGTTCTAGATTTTGAGATTGAATCCTGGGTTAAGTATTTTATTTTATTCGTAATCCGAGAATATTTGTCTTTTTTAAAAAAAAAAAAAAACCATAAAAATATTGTTAGTGCCAGGAATGTTCAGAAAATGACGTATAACATCAAAAATGTCACCGGACTCCAAAATCTCAATTACATTTTTTACTCCAAATAATGTCAGGAATCACTGGTCAAAGTAAGTCATGTACCTACATTCCTGTATAATACATGCATATTATATTTATAGAAAGTAGAGAAAAGTGGAGCAACGCCGGGTACACGTCAGCTAGAGATTTATACAATAAATCATAACTTACACATCCGTTGTAAGATTTCTTGGCCCATTCTCCAGCCATACTCGCCAGCAGCTCTCCTATTTGCTCAACCTCCTTCTGTTTGAGAAGAATCATCTTTTCGTCGAGAAGACGGATGCGTTCTTATAATGAGATTTTCTCAGCTGAAAGTGAAAATATTTTTATGCGACCATGTACAATTACATATTACACTAAGTTAATACACAAACATAAAACAAAGGATAAAATATGGGATGTGCAAGATGCTTTTATGAGTGGAAGATGATGCATGGACCAGATCTTTTCAATGCGTATGCTCACTGAGAAGTTTCTGGCAAAAAACCAGAAACTTTTCTGTGCCTTTGTAGGTTTACAAAAAGCATACGACCGAGTCGACAGGAAAAAGCTATGGAAGGTGTTGTCCAAGTATGGAGTGAATACAAATCTGACTCAGGCAATTGCATCTCTGTATGAGGGAAGCGTTGCATATGTTACGGTGAATGGTGGTTTTATGGGTAGGTTTCATATCACAAAATGTGTAAAACAAGGCTGCATAATGTCACCGTAGTTATTCAATCTATACAAGAATTATTTTATGCTAGAATTTAAAGCGTTGGGATTGAATCTCAAAGTATGTTGCCTGTTGTATGGGGTGGTTTGATATCACAAAAGGTGTTAAACAAGGCTGCGTAATGTCACCATAGTTATTTATTTTTATTTTTTATTTATCTATTCACTTACACATACAGTATATTAAAGGTAATCATATTGACAATGGGTAGTAGAACTTTATGTGATATGCAACTGTATATAGGTACATGATTGAAGCTTAGGTAGTAATGTTCTGTGAACACCTCACTAGGAGAAGCTGTGCCGAGGTATTCGCATGGGTGTTATTCTGCCGTCATAGGAAGAAACACAATATTCTCCTTGGGACTCTCCACCGTAGTTCCACCCGTGGTGGCAGTATTTTACATTATTAGGTTAGAAGTTAGAAACTGTGTTGAAATGTTCATCATAATATTATATTATTTATTTATTATTTATTACACGCCCTAGTGGGCTTTTCTTTAAAAAAAAATCCAAGCATTTTGTATCAGAGTAAACACTTAAAAATTAATACAATAAAGAAGAATGTAAACATAATGGCAAAAATGAATCCTCACGCATTTCATTGAGTTTAAAAGATTCAACAAAACAAAATAGTAGAAGCGGAGAAGTTATATGGGTACATAGGTCTATTTGTGTCTAGAAGAATAAAAGTGATAGAATATACAACATTTATACTGATTAGTTTTCAAATGAAATATATCACCAAGATCAGAAAGACTGTGAAGTGTCGGAATCGAAGAATTTTGGTAAGCTAGTGTCCTGGTGTTATTGAAGTAAAAAGGTAAGAAATGTCGTCATGATTTTTTGGGAACATGGATATTGATACATTGAAGTAATTCGGGACAGTCAATTTTAAAATGTAGTATTCTTTGTAACAGTATTAAATCTGTGCTTATTCTTCTTTCTGAAAGTTTCAATAGAGACATTTTATCCAAGAGGTAATTGTAATTTATGTTTTGTATAGGAATATGCAATTTATATTTTATAAACCTTAGAAACTTCCGTTGAATCTTTTCAATGTTATCTGAATGAATATTGAAAAATGGAGACCAAAACGTAGAGTTAAAAAGTTCAAGTTGGCATCTGACAAGGGTTTTATATAACATAATAAATGTTCCTAAATTATTGAAATCTTTTGCAGCTCTCAAAACAAAGCCAAGAGTCTTTAGGGCCTTGTTGATAATATTATTAATATGACATACAAAGGTGAGTTACATATAGACACAATGTAGTAATTTTAGGTAAGTTAAGTATCAAAATGATCTGTAGACACACTGTAGTACAAGAGTAAAGATACATTGTACAAATGTAGAACATGATTTAAACTACATATTATATATGAGTAGTAAAAGTAAAAAGTAAAAGTAAGAAAAATACAGGAAAGAAACTTAATGAGCAGTTAAGCTAAAACGGGAAAAAAGCTTTACAGAAGTTATATTACAATTAATTGTATACTTTAAATACTAAATTAATTATTACGTTTGGTTTGGAGTAAATAGGTTTTGGAAAAATAGTGTTCTTTTAGATTTTATCCAGTCTGTGATCTGTTTTTTTTGTTGATGTCTTGGTGAATAATCAGCAGGTCGTTTCAAGGAAGGTGGCGTGTAGTTATACAGGTTAATGGAGTAGTATTTAAAGGATCTTTGTCCGTGGGTTGTGTGCTTTAGCGGGATGTTAATTGTTAGGTTTGTTGAAGACAGATTTATTCTTAAGGACTGAGATAGTAAAAGGATATGTAGTTTGTATTTAAAGAGGTGAAAATAGACGATTTTGCATAGAGTTGTCTGATAGACAGAAAGTCGAGCATCTTAAAAATTTTTTCCGAGTCTGTATCGTATGGTACTGGAAGAATTAGTTTAATAATTGCCTTTTATGCTTTTTCTAGTGGATCTAGAGAACTATTATTTGCACAATAAATGGATCTTATTATTGTGCATGGGAAGATGTTTTTTATTCAATCTTTACTTTATGTAATTTGTGAAATAAAGACAAATTAATAAAATAAAGTTTACTTGCCTACGCCGGGATTTGAACCCGCGACCTCCAGTTTACTAGTTGAGTGTCTTACCCCTCGACCACGCAGGGCGTCGGTGATGTATTAAACATATTAAAATAGTAGTCTAATATGTTTATTGCATACATCCGATTCTTATGGTTTGTCATAACATCTTTTCCATACAACCATTTTTCAGAATTAGTACTTACAAAATCCTTCACCAGAGTTAGGCGTGGTCTTCTTTTGACGTTAGACGGGCCAGGCGCGGGCGTACGCATTGCAGGGAGAATCGTGCTGCCTCTTGCGATTGAAGGACAATTACACCGCATCTGCGAGGAACTTCGAAATCGGTCATATCATTAGTTAAAATATCTAACTACAAAAAAAGTTATGAACTACCAATTAATTTTTCACTATCCATTTTAAAAAAATAATTTATATTTATGGGACACCTCGCAAGAGTTCCCTGTTTGTCCAATGTAAAGGTTGGGAGACTATGTCGCCACCTAGTTGGGCAGCGTTGTGAGGCGGGTTAAGGTAGAGGCCCGGATTATATGAAGGAGGAAAAACTGATGACAGTAGCTCGTTCCACATACAAGCAGTCCTACACAAAAACAAGCGAAGCGGCACAATCTAATGAAGCCAACATCAACTGGATCAATGCTGCTAGCTCCTTAGAGCAGGCTACATTCAAATACCTGTAGAACAGACCAGCATGCCCACATTGCGTCTGTGCATTAGACATGACAATCGGTCTGTTAACAAATTATCAAGTTTTATCAAGTATTGTGGGGCTCCAGCCCAGAGGTGTGCTTTAATATAATCCGGAAGATACAAACTGAAAAGAGGTCTCCTCTGCAGGTATTTCATCAACGGGTTCTAGCACAATAACGGCCAAAACTTTTTCCTAAAGCGAAGTGTTCTTCGAGTTGTTCTTGAGGTCCCTCCATGTCTGAAACAATTAGTAAATGGTCAAACTATGTTTGTGTACTTGTGACATGTTTGTAAATGTTGTGTTCATGTGTATAAGTCCAATAGTTTTTTTCGTGGGGGTATCTATCTAGCCATATATATATTTGCCATTTGTCCCCAGTCTAACCCAATGGCGGTAAGCTCAGCCCTCCAACCCCTGGTACCTTCCTGAGGCCATGGCTGACCGCTCTCCGAGCCATGCCACCAAACATTCCATCTGCTCACTTGAAACTACCGTTCCGTCAGTAGTCTGTGGAAGAATACTAAGACGAGTTATATTCATACTAATAGAAAATATATCTAGCACGTTCCAGTTTCCAGTGTGTAACGAAACGCATTGTTTAAACAGATGAAATAGCTCCACATAACAGCCTAGCCAATGCGTTAGAATGTAACGAAACGCATTAGAAAGGAATAACTATTCAATATATGTACGTAAAATAAACATTCACTTTCATTATAAGATTATATGAGAAAACATCCATTTAAAATAATCGTTGATGACATTTTCTTATATTGGTTTTCCTGATACGATTGGCTAGAAGATATGTTATTATGATTTACTTTAGGTAGGTACTATTTTGACAGACTGTAAAAATTAAATTAAATTAAATAAAGGTATTTAGGTAAATATTTTTTTAAAAGGTTGGGTTATGTTAGTATAGGATAGGTTAGGTTAGATAAGGTAAGTATATGTTAGTATAGGTTGGGTTAATATAAGTTACTAGGTTAGGTTAGGTGAGATTATGTTAATATAGGTTAGGTTGGGTTAGTATAGGTGAGGTTGGTTTAGGTTAGTTTAGGTTAGGTTAGGTTAATTTAGGTTGGGTTAGATTAGGTAGCGGTAGTTTAGGTTAAGTTTATTTACATAGGTACAAAATCATTTTTAAAAAAATATATAAATACCTTAATATTATTTTATTTTTATATGCATGAATTAAATTGTACTTACGTTTCATCTAGACCCTCGTGTAGCATCAAGAATACCAACATATGAAAATACCGTTGACAGAAATGATTGGAAACGGTTATCATCCCATACAATTTTCAAGTAAATGGTAATAACTTGTCTTCTAGCCACTCGTGTAGCATCAGGAATACCAACATAAGAAAATGTCATCAACGATTATTTTAAATGGATGTCATCCCATACAATCTCATATAACGAAAGCAAATGTTCATTTTACGTAATTAAAAATTAGAATGTTAAAATTAAAAATTTCCAGATGGTTTCCTTTTAAAGTAATAAAGGTGAATTAAAAGGTTTCATTTTTAAAAAAAACCTATTAAGCGAGGCCAGCGATCATGAATTATTACAAAATAGTAAAAGTTACGCATAAAACTCTGTTATTATCAAAGTGGATTTGAGGTTATGTTTTTCTGTACCAATTACTTCTTGGCCATGTCACGATATCTTACGACATACATTTACCAACGTAAATAAACATGAAAGTAAAAAATAATCATTTAACTTGCGGTCATCGTTGCTTATTGCAGAAATAAAAATAAAAATCTTTTAGCCCAAACCATAAATAAACCACTCCGAAACGTAAAAAACGAATTCTAAACACAGTGGAAGACAGTGATGGTATGGCCAAAAAAATTATTTCACTAGATTCGGGGGATACCACATTAGCTAGTAAAAAGTTAAGGGCGGGGGGAGGTGTGTCAATACAAGTATAACATTTGTTGTACGTTTATTACATTGCAAGGAGTCACTAATGTAACCCTTCAGTACTTTCATCCCAGTCATTTGTTCAGTTTTCAATGTTTTCTGCATATTCCAAATGCGCTATACACATCTTATTTTTAAATTTTCCATAAAAACAAAAAATACTAGAAACATGTTAAAATTATTTTTCCAGTGTATGCATTTAAAATAAACATTACTGTTTTAAATAATACAATTTGAAAATCAATTGTGAAAAATAAATTTAAAAAATTGAAGAACTCGATATTTCGAAAAAAAAATTGTTCTCCCCTAGATTTAGGAAAATTTCCCAAGACAATTGTATGTACCGTGGCGGACATTTCTCTATGCCTTTTTATGTAAAATTCCGTTGAACATTATTTTGATGTATTAGCGTTAGAAATGTAAAGCGTCCGATTTTTTTTTAGTACTTGATTTCAAAACATCGACTTTTCCTCTGCTTTCCATAAATGTAATATGCGTGTTTTAAATATATTAACCTTCAGGAATAAGTTTTGTAAGTTATAGAGTATATATAATTGTATATCAAAAGCCGTGGCTAGAAAACTAAGCGTACAAACAGACCATAAATAAACCAATCACTAGATTGATAACTTTGGCCTTTAGTGGGGAAAAATTTTGTCCACCGATGACGTCATTACAAGATTTGGATCATAAACAAACCACTGCGACCACCGCGGCCATAGACAATATGATCTTCCCTAGGTAGGCACCTAGGGAAGATCATATTGTGCTATTCATCAGCCTAAAATGTTATTTTAAAAATAAATGTTAGAAACGTTAACAGATTCTCTCAGGACGACAAGGCTCCAACGCAGTGAGTGATTTATTTATGGTGCGCATCTTCGAAGCGATCCATTAGCATTTTTAATTGTTTTGTACTTTTGTAACTTCCGTATTTTGGGTATTTATGACGAGTGGACTGTCTGTCTGTACAGCCCTTCACACAACACAGCTTCATAATTTCAGACATTTTCACACAACAACAATTCATGAATTCACGAAAGCAAACAACACAAATAAACCACTCACGCAAACAATCTGAATCTGTCAGAAGGACGCAACAATGGAGTCACATCGTTTCCGGGGGAAATGGAGCGTCGCCTCTCTTTTTGTTACACGGGCGAGAGTGAGAGACCAAACCACGACGGCTTTTCATTGGATAGTCTTGTGAAGACGTCATCAAAAAACCAAAAAAAGTATCGGAGTTATACCCCCTGAAACAGACAAACGTGGAAAGCGACTTTATTTTATACTATATAGAAATGTCGATATCTTGTATTCGTTCCCAAGCACGACTGCAGTTGGCTAACGTATAAACAACAGTTTACATCGAATAAATTAAAAACGCTTAGTCGTTGTGAACTGTTTTTTTTCTTTGCCATTTGCAGTCGTGCTTGGGAACGACGACATTATTCCTTCAAAATGAAACAATTTTTAAATTAATTAATAATATTAGTATTATATATAAATATTTTATCAGTTGCTACGCGTAGTGATGATTACACACAGCAGAATTCGTTTCGAAGTTAACCGTTTTTTTGTAAATTTAATAATAATATTTTTGAATATTTAAAGGAAAAACCAAAAATTAAAATTGATATCAATAAATATGCCATTTATTTAGATTTTCTTAAGAAGCGGAAATACACACAAATTCTTCAACTTTCCATGAGTCTCTGTCTTTAAGAAACGTAACGATCATATGCCAGAAGCCTCAAGGGATATGCACCGTATTCGAGTGGATAACATAAAATATCTATAAATAGTATAAAATAAAATGGCTATCCGCGTCTGTCTGTTTGTGCGCTTAGTTGTTCAAAACTATCCATCGGATTTTGATAGAATTTTCACTATCATTTAAAGATTTTTTTTCCGGAAGGTGTACATATAAAATACATACATATTACACTTACAGAAAGTAAAGAAAAGTCGATGTTTAGTAATCAAGTCTTAAAAAACATATTTTCGGACGCTTACATTGCTAATGCTGGCTAAACCATGAGACACATAAAATAAATAATCGTCTACGGAATTGTATATCTTGAAAAGGTCTACAGAAAAGTTCGCGATTGTATATTATGTTTATCTTCTAAGGATAACCTCCAGCAACGCCGGGTACACGTCAACTAGTATAAATATAAATCACAATACAATATTCCGACGCGAGTGGTATATTTATGATTCTGACGTTTATCTATGGTGAAATAATTTCACACTCGCGAAATATCGCACGTGAGTGGTTTATTTAACACTTTCACTCCGCTCTACTTGTGTTATGATATTGGACGTAATATTGTCCTTCTATTGATTTGTAAACGTAATTTAACTAATGCAATACATTTCATACAATATGGAGTGAAAAAATCAACCGTAAACGAGATAAATTTTACGGCAATGTTAGCCGAAACGTTTAGTTGTAATGCAGCGGCTATATTTCAACCATAGCCATAATTTGTATATACGCCTTGTTCTACGCTTACAGTGTTGGAGTTGAGACGATTTGCGCTGTGATCTGCTAACCAGAAGATATTTTAAAATTATCCGACGGCCGGAGAGGGGGTTAGAACAATTTACGGAGCGCCGTAATTACACGGCTGTAATCTATCAAAGTGACAGATCCCATACAAAGAAATGATGTTCCGCCCAAGTCCAGTCCCCCAATTGCTCTGTTCCCTCTCCTGAGGAAGATTATAGCGTAGTGTCACGCCCAATTAATGCGCCTATTAATTTTGGGCTAATTAATGCTGTTTTTTTTTCTTTTCTAAAAACACACTTTTTTCCAGTAACTGACAGTACTAGAGGACACGATGGATAGTAATTCAACTGTATGGAATGTTGCTACCATAAAGACAGAACCAGAAAGTCTGGATGAAGACAGAGTTAATAGTTCAGACTTGGAAATTGATATCGATCTCCACAATATTAAAGAAGAATGCAATGAGCGCTCTTCAAATGTTGATCAAGCTGCAGGTAACTATTGCAAACTATTTTTTTGTTAGTTGCTACCAAACTGGACCTAAGAGTTGTTTGTAATTTTTTATTAGTGACATTTTTTAAAAATTTATTTATTTAACGCCCAGAGGGCTTTTACATGGTTGGTAGTATAATTTTAATTTGACAGATACTTTGAAAAATAAGAATAAAATTACATTTGATAAAAGCTATGCAACAAGTCATACAAACACAAGAAACAAAAACAGAAAATTATAGCTATTTGTAGGTTTACATGATGTGTTTAGGAGTATTGTTGAAATAAATGTTTTAAATGATCCACAAAACTTGCCAAGTTGGTATTGAATATGTCAACATCACCCAAGTAATGATTTCCCATGGTGTGAAGTCGTTGTATCGGAGAGTGGGCAATGTAGTTGCGCTTATGTGTGCTGCTGTAGAATATTGTATTTTGTCGTGTTTATTGTAATTTGTTTTAAATGTGAAAGCACACAAGATTCCAAACTTCTCCCAATCCCAATTGGCGATTGGGGTTTGTTGTGAGGCTGAAGGTAGCAAGGATAGGAAGGAAATTGGGTAGAAAAGGTGGTGAAGTACCTGGCTGTAAAGGTCTGGCCACCAAACACGGCCAAAGCCATTCCAAGCAACTTTTCAATTATGAATGGTGGTCTTACACCAGGGCCATACTAAAAGTATCTTCCGCTCTATTTTATAATATATAGTATAATAAATAAAAATAGTATTGAGTAGTTCCTACGTATAACAGCACTTCTCACTTGGTCAGTAAGGTACTAATTTTCCATCAAATCTGAGTAGAGTTTTATACTAGTGGAAACATTTGTGATTATTGTTTTTTTTCTCACTTATTCTTCTAAATCATAGTATTTTATAAACAAAGTTCATTTAATCTAACTGTTGATTTTTTTCTAGGTACGAGCGTGAATTTAAAAAATAAATATGAACAAAATTACGATGAAAGGCAAAGCATTTCCAAACCCTTCATGTGTAATGAATGCAACCATAAATCTGCTTCGAAATCTCTCCTACTAGCTCATAAGCGGACCCATACTGGAGAAAAACCGTTTTCATGTTTAAGCTGCAACTATTCGTGTTCACTAAAGTCCAATTTAAATCGACATTTAAAGACTCATTCTGGAGACAAGTCATCTGACTGTTTTAGCATCGCGTCTTCCTGCAAAACCTATTTGCGAACTCACCCTAAAGATGAACCATATACGTGTCCTTTCTGCGGGAAGACTTATTCAAACAGATCTGCCTTGAAAAGACATTTTTTTATCCATACCGGAGAAAAGGCGTTCGCGTGTTCTAGCTGCAGTTATTCGTCTTCGCGACGGTCTCACTTATCAATACACTCACGGACTCACAGTGGAGAAAAGCCATTCTGTTGTTCTGAATGCGACTATTCATGTTCAAACAGCTCTGCCTTAAAAAGGCACTTTCTGATTCACTCTGGAGAAAAACAGTTCTCCTGTTCAAACTGCAACTACGTTTGTTCACGGAAGTCTCACTTGTCACTACACATGCGGACTCATAGTGGAGAAATGCCATTTGCATGTTCAAGCTGTGGCTATTTATGTTCAAGAAAGTCTGCATTAAAAAAGCATCTGTTGATTCACACTGGAGAAAAATCATTCTCCTGTTCTAAGTGTCAGTTTTTGTCTTCACGCAAATCAGCCTTAACGAGGCACTTCCGTATACACATTTCAGAAACCTTTTCTGATGTAGAGAATGCTGATACTCGTAGCATCGCAAGTGATCATGGGAAAACTTCCAGCAGTCTCGAACTGGAGAATTAACTCGTGTTCCCCCTGTGTTTTGATCATAAATATAAACAAAAGTGCAGTATTAATTCCTCTTATTCACAAGTTAGTTTAACTTGTGTCACATTTAATGCAGGTAAAAAGATTTGGGCATTGTTTAATTTATATTAATATAAATCGACAGCCTCCGTGGTCTCTGAGTAAGGATCCCGACTAGCAAGCCGGATGTCGCGGGTTCAAGTGCGCAATTAAATGTTATTTCATTATATTGTGTTATTTCATAATTTGCTTACTTAAAAAAATATTTTATATATCTACGGCAAGTTCCAGAGTGTTTTCTCATAACCTGCCTCACTAGGCTACCGGCTAGAGTGTGTTGAGGCAGTCATTTTAAAAGTTAGCTTAAATACATGTGAATATACCTACGCTTAAATTATATACAATCGCCCAATATTTTTGCTAAATCAACAGTTTCGAATTTGGGTGAGGGCACCGGTAAAGGCCCTATTATTACTTTTGATCCAAATTATAATGTTCTTTTTGAAATTTGTTTGAGTATCACATTTTTTATGTTCTCTGGAAGAGTATTGTACAATCTTGTTGCAATGTACATATAATTTTCATGACCTAAAATAGTATGCATTACCGGAATTTGGACTAAATCTTTATTATCTTTTCGAGTATTTAAACTTTAAAGTTAGCGAGTATTTAAACTTTAAAGTTAGCGAGTATTTAAACTTTTTGTGTAGTATTTATGTATGTTTGTATATAGTTTTTGCGTATATCTGCCGAACTTCAAACACATTCATAATATTTAAGATTATGTTCGAGTCTGTAATTAGAGGAAGCCTAAAGGTTATTTTGATTATTGTTATCTGTGCTTTTATGATTGGGTCTAGTGCAGATGAAGTGCCACATCCCCATGCTATGATTCCATACTTAATGATAGATTGACAGACAGCAAAGTAGATCATTTTCAATTGTTGTAAGTCGAGAAAGTTTCGTTTTCGTTGTTCTGAAAAAAGTGCATGGTTTTTCTTATTTTGTTTGCAATTATTTGAGTGTGAAGATTCCATTTTGGTATGGATCAATGGTAATGCCGAAGTTCTTCATCTGAGTAGTGCGTTCAATGTCGGGGCACTGACAGCATTCATCGCAATTCAGACATGAGTGTATTCGAATAGAGTCGCCGTCACGGGGTTGACCTGTAATATTTATATTTGATGTGATATATTTAGTTTTCTGGTTGTTCAGTGTGAGCGTGTTTCTATCCAACCACTTTTTTACAATGCTTATATTCGTTTCAGCATTTTTGTAAGCAGCTAGCCATGTATCAGCTTCAAAAAGTAGGACAGTGTCGTCGGCAAAACTAACAATTTTTCCCTGAATATTAATATTGCCTAAGTCGTCTATATACAACAGGAACAAAGATGGTTCTAATATGCTTCCTTGAGGTAACCGTAGTTAGTTGAGCACTGGTTGCTAAGGATGTTATTTATTTTGACTTGTTGCTTGCGTCCATTTAAGTAGCTTTCAAATAATTTAAGTTCGTTGTCCGTAATACCAATTTTTTCAAGTTTATTTATTAATTTACGGTGGGATATTGTATCAACGGCTTTAGAAACGTCTAAGAAGATTAAAATACCCTTTTTGCTTTTACCGAGGTTTCTAACAATAAAATCAGTAACAGCGGTAATAGCGTCTGAGGTATTCTTGTTTTCTTGAAATTTTACCAACTGTGCATTGATAACTTTTTCAAATACTACTACTAAACTGGTCACTAAAACTACTTTAGATAAACTGGTCAGTAGAGTTATTGTCTGTAATTGTTTTAATCTGTCTTGTTATCTGTTTTATGTATACGAATAACAATACCTTGTTTCAGGTTTGAGGGGAAGTGTCCCGGAGTGATACTAAGGTTTATTGGATGTGTGATTTATTGGAAGAGCGATTTTTAATCGTTACGTTACAGTATTTGAACCAGACATATTTGTAGCCCATTTCTTGTGCATTGCTAGACCTTTGAAAATAGGGTCCAATGATTTTGAAAACAAAAATCTTCTGGAATCCATGTTTTTGGGTTGTGATTTGGTTTAATTGCTTCTTGTTTATTAGAATCTGACGTCTTTTTTGGAGTCAGTAAATCTGACATGCAATTTTGGATAAACTCCTAGTCGTATACCTGGAATTTTCTTGATGGCCAGTATATCTTGGCCTTTTAAATCGACTCCTATGGCTGCGGCCATGCATTTAATTATGTCTGCAGGTTGCTCTCCCTCTTTTTCTCTAATACCTGCAAATTCTATGGTGTCTTCTCGTGATATCTGCTCCACTTCTGCCAATCTGGGCTCAAGGATCTTAATTAATCTGTCTTTTTTTCCGTCAGCTCCTTTCTCATTGATTCGACCTCTGAAACCAGTCTAATTATAGATTGATTTCGTCGCATTGGCAGCTGATGAAATCTTTTGTGTTTCTGTTTTCTTAGTTTTCATCGTCTTTTTTTTTTAATGATCGCTTGTTTAAATATTTTTCTAAATTCGGGAGTGTGTGGAATTAATAATCTGACTTACCTTTAATACCAAAAGGTAGTAACGACAGTATAAACTTAACATTAAATATCTTGAAATCCGAGGATGATCTGTGGTGGATTATTTATTTATGCAATAAAAGATATAAATTTGTTTTAGACCACTTAAATTTTAATTGGTCTAAAACAAATTTATATCTTTTATTGTAAATTATGACGAGCCACAATGTAAATGCTTATTACAAATATGTATTTATTTATGTATTAACGCCCTGGTGGGCTTTTACATAACGATTATAAATTAAATTTAAAACAACGGTGTAATCTAACTTAAAAGATTTTAAAAAATAAAGCTTAAAATACAATTTACTTGTTGTTATTATCACACTAACTTTCAAGAAGCCTGAACATTTATTTAAGAGTAATAATAATAATTTTTATTCCAGGATGTGGAAATGTTAGTGCAATCCCACATGTCCCATATATATATATATATATATATATATATATATATATATATATATATACATTTTTTTGTACAAAAGGTATGTGAAAAATGAAAAAAATAAATAAGGAAGAATAAATTAACAACAGAGTACTATGCAGTGCGTGGTCTTGAGTGAGCTTGGGCCCAGCGCTCATACATTTATGCTCATTCGACAAATACATTTAGTCCTAATTCCGTGAACATTGTTGATGCTACAGATATTATGATTATAACTTCAAACGACCAGCATTTTAGGCGGCATGAGGAAAGAAATATACCTGTGAATTCAGTGGTGCAGTCTGCGTCAGGCAGATTTATTAGAGATTAATTTATCCAAAGACATTTTGCATGGCGGAAATGGTGTGTAATGAACACTGAAAGGACACCATATCTAATGTAATGACTAGTTAAATGAAAATAGAAAAAAGAAAAAAAAATCTAGTATAGATTAACATTTTATTACATTATCTTTTTATCCCAGATGCGGTCACCAACGCTATTTCTAATTCAGCTTCAGCTTTTTTAGCTCTTAATTCTAATAGTTTAGTTTGCAGACGGGCTGATTTTAATTGCTCCCGGGCAATCTCCGTCTCGCATATCGCAGCCTCCATATGTTCCCGGGCAGCCTCACTTTGTTCCTTGGCAATGTCCATTCTAAGTTTGTGAATTTGCAGGCGATGAACTTCTGCCTTGTCCCGAACCACCTGCCTACTGTCTGGAATAAGACAAAATTACAAGCACGATTAGTCAACAATATAAATAATACGTTCAGGCCTCCTGAGGTGTACAGCTTTTCAGGGAGAGGTTGTGTTTAGCCTCTCTGTTACATGAGACGTCATTAGACGGCGGAGAGCTAGTGCGTTAAGCTCTCCCTGGACAACCTCGCACTACCGAGTCACACTCATACCATACCCTTATACCTTGAATGTTTCGTAAGCAATTTACGATCCATGACAACTAAAGAGATTGTGATTTCATTAATAATCATCTGCGGCAAGTCATAGGAGGTAGGAATAAGCCTCTCTATCCATAAAATGACTCATGAACTGTGACGAATAAACTTATGAACATAGTCACCTCTCTTGGGAATCATGCAACATGTTGGCAGCTGCTGGGACGTAGAACTCTGGTTAGGCGTTCTTGTTATATCTGAAAATTGAAAACATTTGTATCTCAAATATTACCTTTGAGTTAACATGACAAACTGATAACATATACATAAAATGATGTAATCTATAATGTTTATAAAACAAGATCTTGTATTGAGCTCTTCTAGAGAAATATGAATGCTACAATCAAAATACAAATAATTCATTTTAATGTAAAATTCAAAAGTATCAAACATACTTATTGAATAACTAGCCGTACCCTGACACGCATTGCTGTGGCTCAGTCTGTTTGTGCAGATAGAGAAACAATGGCGCGTATTGCTTTTATGTCCAACATATGGCACTGTTTTTTAATGTTTTTACCTGTCACAAGCAGAGATGTGCAAAATGGGTACCTAAAACCATTTTAAATGCAAAATGGAAATGGGTCAAAACTTTTCCATTTGAAAATGCAACATGCAAAATGGTTTTTAGAAAAGCATTTCAAATGCAAAATACAAAATACCTATTTTCAAAATGCATTGAAAATGCAAAATGGTTTCTCGGGTCAAACAATTAAAATAATTATAAAATTTTTAAACAATTTTGTCATTTAATAATGGACATCAATGTAGAACAAACATATTACATGATGGTAAATCCAAAAACACCACGACTACAGATTATGAAACCACAAAAAATTTGCGCGGAACTAATGTTGCCAAAGTAAAAACGTAGAAACTGCTATCTAACATTTAATATAACAGCGTCATGGCCCCATGTTCAGTATTTTTTGTAATGGTATCACTCAATTGCCAGGACTCCTACCAGGGAGCAACTTGACAAATGTAAATTATCTCTCATAGCGAGGTTGAGGACCGACTGATATTTGGGGCTTATGAAAAAAAGATGAGTGGAGATAGTAGGAAGAATGTTGCAAAAAAGCATTTAAAATGGAAAATACATTGGGAAAAGCGTTTAAAATGCAAAATGGTTTTTAGAGAAGCATTTAAAATGCAAAATGGAAAATACCCATTTTGCATTTCCATTTGAAATGGATTTATTTGAAATAAAGCACATCTCTGGTCACAAGTGACGTCTATATAATATAAGCAAATAAAAACACACGTGTATTCGATTGCAACGTTGCATCGAAATTTCAAAGCAATCGGTGAAGAACTTTCTTAGATTTGAACAAACAAACACTTACATTATTATTTATATAGATTGAAGTATGTTATTGTAGCCTTCTTGTAACTATATTACGTGAACTGAACACTTAACACTATTAACTTACATCTAAGACTTATTTCTAGTGACTTACGACTAAGGCTCATAACTACTGGATGAGAGAGGTCAATGAAAATGATATAAAAGAATTGTTGGTTATACCCGCGGTTTGGTGAATTCTACCAGCGTGCTCCAATAATTCCTTCTTAATATCCATGTGGTCAATATCAATTTCTGTATATGAAATTTCACTTCCCTCTTCCATTGGTGCTGGTTCTGCGTTAATGGTGACTTCCTCTATATCAGAATGCTCCGTTGTACTGATTTTACCTGATAAGAAGTAATTTTATATTAGAAATTGGCTGTTGGTAACTTGTAGAGTCGTAACTCGTAACACAGTTAAATTATGTTCAATCGGATATAAAATTGTTGGTTTATGTGCGGATCTTTCGAGCACTGGGCAAGCAACTCTTATCATGATCAAACACAAGGTAGTAAAATTGAAAAGAATCCATTACACTTTACAATTACCTCAAGGGCGCTATACAAATATATTTATTAAATAACTATCTGTACCCCGCCACGCGTTATGATGGCTCAGTCTTTCTGTGCAGATAGAGAAACAATGGCGCGTGTCGCTTTTACGTCCAACAGATGGCGCTGTTTATACCTGTCACAAGTGACGTCGATATAGTATAGGCATATAAAAACACATGCGTATTCGAATGCAACGTTGCGTCAAAATTTCAAAGCAATCGGTGAAGAACTGGCTTACGACTAAGATTCATAATAACTATTGACTTACATCTAAGACATATTTCTAGTGACTTACGACTAAGGGGGCATTTCACTATCTCTGATTATGTTCTGACTAAGCACTAATCCGCGGATTAGTCATTTTTTCGTTTTCACTATATCTGAATAACGCTAACGCTCGGGTTAAAGTTCGATTTGACTAATCAGTGCTCGAACCTCACGTTAGGCGCTATTCCTCGAATCAAAGATGGCGTCAAAACATTCCGAGTTTGACAGCGGAGAAGTGAGTCGTTGCGAATTATTATGGGTACCGAGGTTTTCGATTTAATAGAAGAGATCGAGGAGGCAGAAGCAGGTGAAAGGGCGGCGATGCGAAGGCCGCGAGTTTTAAGAGCTCGAATAAATTTTTTGGAGGTGTTAGACGACACGGATTTTCGTTCACGTTTTCGGCTCACAAAAAATGTCGTCGTTATAATTCACGACCAAATCAAGGAGAGAATCTGCCCAACGACTAACCGGTATGTAATTTTAATATACAGCCTCAAAATACATTACAGAATAGTTATATTCACATGTTTTATCAATCAATGCAATGTATTCAATGACATTACTGTTTGTAATATAATATTGAATTGTTTTCAGAAATGATGCTGTACCGACAATTGTCAGATTATTACTGACCTTGAGTTTCTTCGCAACGGGGTCGTACCTGATGTCTGCCGGAGATTTCGTTGGTGTGAGCCGATCATCCGCTTGCAGATTTATCAAGGAGTGCTCAGAGGCTATTGGACAACTTCGTGCCACATATATACAATTCCCTCAGGACCTGATTCCCTTAAAAGAAGGCTTTTATAACCTGGCAAGGTTTCCGAGAGTCGTTGGGGCCATCGACTGTACGCATGTTGCAATGTCACCGAGTAAGTACCCTTGCTATTACAATATCACACTACACTAGTAATATAATAGACAAATAATAGTCATTACAATCACGACTACTAAACAATAAAAAATAAAAGCACAAATTGACTTCATTCAGAAGACTATGGTCAGACCAGCGACAAGCTTAGTTGTTTAGTGTCGCCTAATGGCACTTGTTTGTAGATTCGACATGAAAGGATTCTCACCTTGTACCTGTACAATTACAACATTATGCCATTTCCCTAAGTGAAAATATTTTCCTTTGTTTCAGATGGAGAAAATGCTAAGGTGTACCGCAATAGAAAAGGTGTTTTCTCCATGAATGTGCAAGTCATCTGTGATGCAGAGTTAATGAAACGAGACATTGTAGCCCGTTGGCCTGGATCCAGCCATGATCAAACTATTTTTAATAATTCCCTCGTAAAGGCAAGATTTGAAAATGGCGAGTTCGGCAACGGTGTTCTGTTAGGTGACAGTGGCTATCAAAATGGGTTTTTAAAAGTAGGTTCCCTGTACTGCAGAGGAAAATAACACTGTCTATGGAACGCACCACAGCTATTATAGTGGCATGTGCTGTGTTGCACAATGTGGCAGTGAGAATGAACGATGAGCCCTTTCAGTTAGATAGAGAACAAGAATTTGACGTGATAGAGGAACAAATAATTCAACCTGATGATGCAGTCAATAATCCAAGGAGAAATCTCATCTGAATAATTAAAAGGGTGTCGATTGCCACTATAATAGTAGTGGTGCGTTCCATAGACATACAGTACATTCTACTCCGCAGTACAGGGAATATACTTTACATTTCTGCTGCGAACTTGGGATTCGTTGTAAAGGTTTACTGCTGGGATGTGTGTGTTTGTGCCTCTGCGTTGAGAGAACAAATCTAGGAAATTATAAGCTTAATATTCCTGTTCAAAATGTTAACTACAGAAGAAAATAAAAATACAGGTGTTTTCTAAAATTTTTATTGCAAATGAAAAAAACATTCATTTATAAAAATATATATTATTGTTCAGTCTTTATTTTATTTTCTACCTTATAAATATATTGTATTGTAATATTATCCTAAAACAGGATCTTCCTAGTTTTCCTTTATAACATATTAAATAATTAATACACAACAACATAATTTGTTATTATTATAATTGTTTGTAAAACATTATCCGTTATCAGTCTATGCTCTAAATTTAAGATTAATAAATTCACAATGAATTATATTTTTTGTTTACTGTCCTTATTTCAAGTAAATTAAAATGTTATTTGGTTATCTAGTTTGAACACAGGGAAATGGTTACATTCATACAATAATCCACCCCAAAGAGGGAATTCCTGAGTCTCCAGAGGAAGTGGTTGTTACTTGATTTTGAGCAGAAGCAAAAGCTGAACAACGTCTAAAGAAGTAGAACGTCTATTTTACCCTTGCAATTTTTTAATTTTAAATTTTAAATGTTCTTTTTGAAGCTCGATCAGCTCTTGCTCCTGCCTGATCCGCTCTTGCTCCAACTTGATCCGCTCTTTCTCCAGCTTGATCCGCTCTTGCTCCTGCCTGTTCAGCTCTTGCTTCTGCTCAAATTCAAGTACGAAGCACTTCCTCTGGAGACTCACGAATTCCCTCTTTTCTTCCATGAGTAGGCGTCCTACTTCAGACACGTGCGGGCTCGCACCAGAAACTGGCCGCTTAACACTGGACAGTGGCCGCTTCACACCGTACACTGGCTGCCCTACCGTCAAGGCGGGGTGCCTGGGGGTGCGAAGCAGCGGGACGCTCCAGTTATCCCACGGGATAAGGTCTGAGGCGGCAGGCTCTGGAGCAGGAGTCTCCGGAGTGGAAGTCTCTGGAGCGGGGGCTTCTGGAGCAGGAGTCTCTGTAACGGAAATCTCTGGAGCGGGGTGCTCATGCACCGCAGCACTGGATGTGGAGGGCTGGTTGTCGATTTCATCATTCATATTTACTGGAAAAAATAATAACAAGAATTGAAAGATTGTTTCAAGGCATTAACTTTTCCAACTTTTAAATGCTCAGAATTAAAATTGTTTGTACTATTTGTCGCTAATATACGCATCTGTTGATTTTTAAATATGCAATGTAAATGGTTTACCGTTATAGTATGGCAATCTTACCTATGAATGATGAATCGCTGTCTATATTGTTGTTGCTCCCTTCGACACTCAGGTAGATCATTTCCAGAACGGTGGTCTCCATTGTGTCGCATATTATAAGAATTTTAGTTTTACCCAAAATGAAAGTGATAAAATCGAAAGATGGATATATGTTGAGGAATGAGGAAGAAATAAAAAAGAGATGGATGAAGTACTTTGAGTCTTCGAAAGTAACCCGAGTGACAGTGATTTCAGCGGCGAATCAGATATGAATGACCA
Source organism: Hesperophylax magnus (assembly GCA_026573805.1). Lineage (NCBI taxonomy): Eukaryota > Metazoa > Arthropoda > Insecta > Trichoptera > Limnephilidae > Hesperophylax > Hesperophylax magnus. The sequence goes on along the minus strand of JAIUSX010000144.1, from coordinate 2,254,437 downwards.
TGGGGCAAATGGTACCGAAATCAGCCGGGATTGGATAAAAAGATCGATTAAATGGATGAAGAATTGTAAGGCTGTCGATTTCGACAATATTGCTGCTGAATATTTTAAAGGATATAGTCGTATAATTCTCACATGGTTGTGCAATCTTTTTAACCAATGTTTAAAGGAGGGTGACACGCCTTTAGATTGGAGAAGGGCAGTGATCATTACGTTATACAAAGGTAAAAGGTCACGTATGGAATGTGGGAATCATAAGGCTATTAGCCTGCTAAGTTCAGTTGGCAAGCTGTATGGTCGAATTTTGATTGAAAGGGTAAGAAAGGAAACAAGGGATAAAATATGGGATATGCAAGGTGCTTTAATGAGTGAAAAAGGGTTCATGGACCAGATCTTCTCATTGCGTAAGCTCACTAAGAAGTTTCTGGCAAAAAAAACAGAATTTTTTCTGTGCCTTTGTAGATCTAACAAAAGCATACGAACGAGTCGACAGGAAAAAGCCATGTAAGGTGTGTGTTGAGTGCTGGTACCTACCCTGATGTACGGAAGTGAGGCATGCAACTGGCAGACAAAGGATGAAAGTAGACTGATTTCGGTAGAAATGAGAACCCTGAGGCGTATGTGTGCTAAAACCATGTATGATCGTGTGAGAAATTTGGAGATCCGCAAAGGGTGCAAGGCTGATGTAAGCGCAATGGGTAAGATCAAGAAAGTTACGCTTAGATGGTTTGGGCATGTAGAGCGAATGAGCGAAGAAAGGAGTGGAAGGAGAATATACGCTGCAAATGTGAATAGTAGCAGAAGTCGGGGACGCACAAGGAAGACATGGCACGATCAAGTGAATCAGATACTTGAGTCGGGCCATGTCAAGATCCAGAATAATTGAAAAGTATGTATGAAACAATGTATGAATGTGAATGAGGCAAGGAGTTGGGTGCCAAGACCGAGTTGTTTGGCGGTCAGTCCTCTCTGCCTACCCCTGAAGAGAAATGGCGTAATGGTTAGTTATTTAGTTAGTTAGTTGGTTATACCTGCGGTTTGGTGAATTCTACCAGCGTGCTCCAATAATTCCTTCTTAATATCCATGGGGTCAATATCAATTTCTGTATATGAAATTTCACTTCCCTCTTCTATTGTTGCTGGTTCTGCGTTAATGGTGACTACCTCCATATCAGAATGCTCCGTTGTACTGATTTTACCTGCTAACAAGTAATTTTATATTAGAAATTGGCTGTTGGTAACTTGCAGAGTCGTAACTCGTAACACAGTTAAATTATGTTCAATCAGATATAAAATTGTAGGTTTTTGTGCGGATCTTTCGAGCATTGTGCAAGCACCTATTATCATGATCAAATACAATAGATAGAGAGTCTGAGAAATGCTTGTGGTGTATGTGTAGAGAAAAGAGTTCAATCAAATATGATTTAAGATTTTCACGGCCAAAAGTATTTTTGTTATTTGTTTTTGGGGTGTTATGCCGTGTTGCGCTAACTCCTTCTTTAGCCAACGTTTCGGACAGCATTGCAGTGTCCATCATCAAATAACACATCTGCCCTGATGATGGACATTGCAATGCTGTCCGAAACGTTGGCTAAAGAAGGAGTTAGCGCAACACGGCATAACACCCCAAAAACAAATAACAAAAAGAGTTCAATCATTTCATAGGTTTATCGCTGGAAGTTTTACCTGAATGGTTTATCTCTCAAAGTTTCTGGTTTTAAAGTGTCTGGGTTTGGAATACAATTTCTATAGTATTGAAATTATCGTGGAATGTTTTGGATAACCCAAGATCTTATTATAATATGTGCCGCCTTTGATGAAAATAATAATAAAGAATGTCGTCTTCATCATCGCTTGATTCTTAGGACGTTTTTGAATGCACTAGATTTACTACAATTTTATAGTTAAACAAGCTGAGATAATGACTGAAATAGTGAACTTAACTAGCTTCATGAGAGAAGCTTGGTCGCCAACAGTTTTAGTTTCCATTTCCTCGCTAGCCCATAGCCTAGCATTCACAATGCAGTTGCGAATAATCGAAAGCCAAGCAAAAACCTGCAGTTTAATTTTCGATTTTGTTGTGTCAGAATAATAGTAATAAATAATAATGAAGAAAAGAAATACCTGAAATGCTTTCCGAACATTCTGTCTTGATTAATGCGTGATCTTCATTGATTTCCGTGTAGGACATATCAACACTCTCTTCCGCACTTGTATCTAGTTCTAACTTGATGAAGGTGGAATCCATTATTCTATGTAAGAAATTGGTAGTTCTGTTTATCTGAAACCAATACAATATTAGATCACGTAACCGTAATAATCTAATAAATTAACTAATTGAATTAATAAGTCATTTCCATGCGGATAAACCGTTCTTAATATCCAGCCGACATTTGGGAGAAAGATAATCTAGAAGCTGGCGAAAAATAAGACAACACGCTACCGCTGGAAGTGAACCTAGTAAATAATTTCGTCTAGTCTACAAAACAGATGGAGTTGCTGATAATAAAGCGAAAATAAATGCAATCGTTTATTTTACAAGTTTTCAGTCGTCATAGGTCACAAATGGCACCTGTTTTAGTTATAGCCGTTCAGCACAGCACGATTTACCCTGGTAAAGTAAAATATAAATCAATTAGTTACTTTGTCAATCAAAAGCGGAACTTCATAACAAGAGTGAGGAATTTCTTAATAAAAACCGATTGGTTTCAGCGCAGGTGTACAAATTGACGAAACGAGTGAAGCCAATAAACATAACCTACAAAAAGTGACAGCACAGAACGCGACTAGAGGATATTTAACCATAGAAAATAGACATAATAGACATTAATTCTGGTTTTTAGCCCAGTGTTGCCAAGTTTCTCTGTTTTCTAGTAAATTTGACAATATTTTGTACCTACTACGAGTACCGAGCCGATGATTTTCTTGGTGAAGAAAAAATGTCAACTCTGAGATATCGTCTTGCAAACAAGAACTATTTTCAATTTTATTGGAATAACTTTTGAAGATTTTATCGATGTAAAGAATCCCGGTTGCGACCATTAAACTCTAGTTCTAAATCTTATTTGCACATGCGAAAAGGTAAGCACAAACCAAGAATATATTGTAGTTAAAGGATAAACGAAGGAAGTCAGTTTTTGTGATTTTGAGTTAAATATTTGAAGTTAGACATCATATTAGTAACATAAACACGGGAGTCAAACATACTTTGTTTATCCTCTAAGAAAAATCCATATTCATACATATATTAGTACCAAAACACAGGAGTCAAACATACGTTGTTTATGCTTGACTAACAGTTATTGGATGCCGGCATGTGATAACTGTCAAGTACAGAAGTGTATAAACGTTTATTATTGAACTAGCTAACGTGAACCCGGCGTTGCTCGGAAACTAAAACTAAATGGTTTGGGTTAAAGTTTTGAGGTTGTAAGAACTTTTAAGATATACATTTCTGTAGTAAATTATTTTGATTCATCTCATTAGGTTTAGCTAGCGTTGGCAATGTCCCAAAAATATTTTGTTTAAGTATTGATTACAAAACATGGACTTTTCTTTAGTTTCTAATAATACGAATGTAATGTATATGTAAATAAACCTTCCGGAAGAAATTATCTAAATGATAGTGAAAACTCTATCAAAATCCGTTGTGTAGTTTAGAAGAACTAAGCGCACAAACAGTCAGACGGCAATTCATTTTATACTATTTAGAGATAAAAATGATGTTGAGAGCAGAAAGAATGGTTCAAATAATGAAAGGTAATGCTCTATCAGCTTTATTATTATTATTCATTATTTATATTGTACTTACATAAGTTGTACAGTTTGAATATGTATTTTATTAAAAACATAACATTTAATTTTAGATAATTTATCTTGAATCGTTTAATGTTTCTTTTTTATGTTACCATTAGGTACCTACCTATTATGTTTTATTTTTGTTTTCATCTGGGGTTGCACTACTCTCCTAGTCCTGTTGGATTAAAAACCTTAATAAATAAAATCTGTTTAAATAATAATGTAAATGTTTGTTTGTTCTAAATCTTAAATCTCCGAAAGTTCTTCACCGATTGCTTTGAAATTTTGACACAACGTTGCATTTGAATACGCGTGTTTTTTTATATACCTATATTATATAGATGTTACCTGTGACAGGTTAAAACATGTTTTTTTTAAAAAAACAGCGCGATCTGTTAGACAAACATGTTTTTTGTAAACAGTGCCACGTGAGTGGTTTATTTATGGCGCCACCTATTGGATATAAAAGCAATACACGCTAATATTTATCTATCTGCGCAGACAGACTGAGCCACAGCAACACGTGGTGGGGTACAGCTAGTAAATAAATTACCTCTAAAATTTCCTATGGCCGGTCATGTTATACCAACTATTGTGATTTACTTACGTATATTTTAATTTAATTCAATTTAATTTTAATTTTTTAAAAGAAAGACAAACATTCCCGGGTTACGAATATCCTGACAATATTTGAAAATCTCCTACTACCACCACAGTAGGCTAAAAATGTTGCTTGTGTTGTGATGGAGGACTTAGCCAGCCGAGGAATTGAACACACTACGCCTGAGTGAGACCCAAGCGCGATGTCAACTCGGCCACCGACCGGTCATTCTTATATACCGGACCGGATATTCTTATTTTATTATTCGTTATGCATTGAAAAAGGCATTCATAACATTATATTGAAAATAGGTAACATTTTTAATACTATTATTCATTTTCCAAACAAAGAATTCAGGACACAGAGAGACAAAATCAAATAAAACAATCAGCAATTTAGGAATGTGTGCCCGAAGGATTGTAGAAGATTTTGAAATAAATGTAATCATCAGTAACTGAAAAAATCCATCGACGAGGTGGGAGGTGTGTTATTCAATTATTTCAAGTTCATATTTCATGGTTTTTCTCTCCGGTTGAATTGTTACTTGCCGCACTTTACCTAGGTGCGTGCCTCTTCCATGTACAAAATCAAAGGCGGAGTTTGAATTCCTACTCTATGGTTGGTGGGAGCTGAACAAAGCTGATAATGCCAGAAAAATGACAAACGTCATAACGAAACAACGTAGTTTAGAAGAACTAAGTGCACAAACAGACAGACGAGGATAGTGACTTTGTTTTATACCATTTAGAGATATTCATAAACAATTGACAATTTTTTTCCTAACTATGGCCAATAATGTATTAAATTATGAAATTAACCGTTCACGGGTATTAATTATTACATAAAGCAGAAAAGTTATAGAATTTCAAACATTCGGTTAATACAAAAATGACTTTCCTGAACAAAATTCCAAAGTGGACTCCCGTGGTTTATCCTTTAAGATATAGAATGACATTACATAGTGAAGTAATTGATACTTATTAACAATTTTAATGGTTAAAAATTATACAACATTCTGTAATTCTAGTGCAGTACTCTTTTGGATTTGGTTAACAACAAACAACGATTTTGTAGCTTATTGTAAATATCAAAATCTCGGTTTTATTATATGGTTTACAAGCGTTTTTCATGGATGAAAAATATGCGACGTTGCCACGGTAAGCTCACAGCGAATTTAACGGGTAAGTTTGTACCTCACACTAAGGCTATTTAGTAGGTATTTTTGTATGGAAAAAATAGTCGGAATTTCGGAAAAAGTTTTTTATTTATTCTATCGTCATGTAGAATCACCTCCCGGAGTTAGTGCTATTTACTCCCAGACACCCTGTATGTACCTATTTATACTAAATGATTAATTATTAATTGTAATGTACATAAGTAATTAATTAATAATAAATTAAAAATACATTCTAATAACACATTATCAGCCTTTGAAATATTACTGTAATTAAATAAATTTATTTGTGTTATAGTACGAATGTGTATCACTAAGTGTGACTTCTGGTAACATGAATAGCTACAATAAGAGTATGAAAATGGTTTATATTGAATGGAGCGCAAATGTAATTATGTCTGACTTCGGCGAAAATGAATATTTACAATAAGAGCATGAAAATGGTTTTTATTTAGTATGAGTAAGCTTGTGTCTATGTAAGTGTGAAATCTGGGCACATACATAGTTACAGGAAGAGCAATAGAATGGTTTTTCTTTAGTATGAGTACGTAGGTGTATCGCCAAGTTTGACTTCCGAGAACATGAATAGTTACAGTAAGAGCATAAGAATGGTTTTTCTTTAGTATGAATGCGAATGTGTGCAATAAGGCTTGACTTTTTAGAACAAGAATAATTACAGTAAGAGCATGATAATGATTTTACTTCAGTATGAGTGCGAATGTGTTGAGTTAAGCTTGCTTTCACGGAACACGAATAATTACAGTAGGAACATGCGAATGATTTTTCTTTAGAATGAGTACGAACGTGTAAAGTTAAGCTTGATTTCACTGAACACAAATAGTTACAAAAAGAGCACGAGAATGGTTTTTCTTTAGTATGAGTGCGAATGTGTGCAACTAAGCGAGATTTCGTGGAACATGAATAACTACAGTAAGAGCATGAAAATGGTTTTTCGTTAGTATGAGTACGAATATGCGTGATTAAGGAAAATTTTGTTGTACATGAATGACTACAGTAAGAACATGAGAATGTTTTTTCTTTAGTATGAGTAAGCTTGTGCCTGGTTAAGTTTGACATCTGTGTACATGAATAGCTACAGTAAGAACATGAAAAGGGCTTTTCTTTAGTATGGATCCGAAGATGAACCACCAGACTTTGTTTCGAATTTAGTTTTCTGTCACATTTAGGACAAGGGAAAAATTTTGAAGTGTTGGAACCATTTTTGCTGATTTCTTGATCGAATGTATTTGTGTTATTTACTCTCAATGCTGCACCTAGAAGAAAAAAATAAAATCACATTTTATATGATTTATATTTGTACTTAAAATTACAATATTACAAACATCCGCTACAATACATTTATAAACTACCGTGGACACAAAACAGTTGAGTATATAATACTAAAAACTATGCAAAGTCACTGTTGTAGGTTTCGAAGAATACGTCGCATATAACATCCACCGTATTCAGGAAGTGGATCGCTCTTTTGTAGATTTGGTGACCCAAAAGTCAATAGAAAATATTGTGGTTACGTGAATTCTGGCAGAAGTATTTTGATTTGTGGCAGAATTTCACTATCACTATTTCACTAATGTAAAACGTCTACGAGATTCTAGTTAAAAGTTTGTCATACCTAGAATTAATTGAAAGGAGGCGAAATGGATACGAAAAAGAAAGAAAAATTTTATGAACATTTCAATCTTCAAAATTGGGGCCCAGATACTACAGTTCGACTGCAACACACTTACCACAAGTGAGTATAAGTATGCATATTCATCACTTCTGATTGAATTATTTCACAAGTATATATATTTTTTTATAAATGTCGTTTATACAGATGCCTGTAAAAACATGTAACATTCCGTGTACCCAATATAGAAGCTCTCCGGCCATGAAAAATAGTAAAATAGATCAACTCGTAAAATACTAAGATTTTTTTAATATCTATTTTTAATTTCCGACATAGTTACGCCATCTCTTGGGCTGGCTGGTAACCAATTTCAAAGAAGAAAATTATTTTTTTTGGTTTGACTGAGGATTGAATCTTCCTACCGAGGAACTAAAATGAGCGAATAGCATTAACATCTAAGCCAAATCATAATTGAATGGTACCGACATTTATTCCGTATATTAAGCGCTGTAATTTTTTTATATACAATGTCATCCAATTTCAGAAAAATGTAAGTTGGTGCGCGTGCGTGTACGTGCGTGCCACCAAAATTGACAGAAGGAATTGTCATCGACAACGAGTATTTCTGCTTAGTTTCAGCACGATCTCAGGAAGTGGGTTAATTTTCACTTCTAAGGCCGGGTTCCCACTACACCGGACCGGCAGAAACCGGACACCCGACAAGAGTGTTCACATTACACCGGAGCCGACAAGAAAATCGGACAGTCAAGTAATCACCTCAGTTGAATTTGGACCTGTGCGTACAATGGACAACGAAATTGTTGTGTTGTGGTAGTATCTTAATAGAAGGCAAAATAAAAGAAAACATTGAGTGCATCCTATTTTACGGGGAAGATTTTCACTTGGAACATTTGAAACATTAATATGTGAACTTAGAAGTGACGAATCAAAGTTCTTCAATTATTTTCGAATGACAGCAACCACTTTTGACAATTTACTGGGACGACTTCCAATAGGAGTACGAGATACAAGTTTCAGAGAATGTATTTGCCCAGAACAAAGATTAGCCATATGTCTAAGGTAAGATTATTTTATGCACTAGTTCTGAATGAATGAATGAATGTTTGATATGTGTTTGTTTGATGAGTGTGAATATATATAATATGTGTGTGTGTGTAAGTGTATTTGATAATAATTATGATAATTAAAAATGCAAATAACTTATTTAAGTATTTATTTGTACTCAAACTTAATGCTTTATAAAAATTCTTCAAACTTAAAACCCTTCAAAATCTAAGTATTCTTGGGAGTCTTGGGAATTTCCGGAATGATTACTAGATGCTGTTGGCGAAGCTGGAAACGGATTGGAGGATGAAGATGAAGTTGATGGTATAGGTGTTGTTGCCTGTTGATACGTAGAGTATCCACAGTGGTTTTGATATTGCGTAGGTGTTGCATGTTGATTGACGCTTGTGTAGTTTTGTCCGGTCATCTGATTAGAATCACGCCAATTCCTACTTTTAATTTTTCGCAACATTGTCAGGACGCTAGCTTGAAATTCTAAAGTATCTTCAATATTTAAAGTGTTCAAGATTGGTATAATGCCTTTGAAAAAAGACAGATGATGGTTTTCCTTTTCTGGCTTTATTCTGGAGTCCAAAAACTTTACCATCTTGTCATTTACCTCTTTATTATCAATTTTTCTTTTATTTTTAATTAAAGGTGAACGAAAATCTGATTCCATGCTTACTTCAGTCTCGGTTCTTGCTTTTTTTGAAACTGACTCATGAAGTGGTCGAGGTTCGAAGACTTTTTTTAAAAACATTAATTGCTCGTGATATAAATAATTTCGTGTCTGTTTGGTCGAAGATCCAGATTTAGACTCATCTTTTTGTATCTTTACTGTCTTAAGCCACGAATCACGTATATTGTTCCGTTTAGTTGAAACCAGTTTTCCTGAAATTAAAAAAATATCATAATAAAATAAAATAGAATTTGTTTATTGGTGACGTATAAATTAATAATGTAGTAACAAAAGAATCTTTTTTTTCAGATATTTAGCTTCAGGATGTTCATTCAAAGAAATACATTACTCATACAGAGTAGGCGTTTCGACAATAAGTAAAATAATAAAAGAAATGAGCCACGTCATTTGGGAAAATCTAAAGACAGATTTCCTTAAACTGCCTGATACTGAGAGAGAATGGAAGGACATCGCTTCAGGATTCGAAAGAAAAGACAACTTTCCTCACTGTGTTGGAGCAATAGATGGCAAACATATTAGAATTTTGAAACCAGCCAAGAGTGGTTCTATGTTCTTTAATTACAAGGAATATTATTCTTTTGTATTAATGGCAGTTTTTGATTCAGAGTACCGATTTATTTTTATTAGTGTGGGCTCATATGGCAAGGAATGCGATTCTACTATATTAAAGGATAGTACATTTTGTCAAAAGATCAATGATGGTACTTAAAATATACCAAAGCCTAGACCGCTTCATGAAAACTTGCACGAGGAATTACCGTTTATACTAGTTGGCGATGAAGGCTTTACTTTAACACCTAATCTCCTACGTCCGTATGGAGGTACACATTTGAATACTGATAAAAAGATTTTTAACTATAGATTAAGTCGAGCAAGAAGGTATGTTGAGTGCGCTTTTGGTATTCTGGCAAATAAGTGGCGAATACTCCATCGAGCTATAGATCTGAACGTTGACACAGCAATTCAAGTAATTAAAGCTTGTAGAGTCTTACATAATTTTGTTAGAGAAAAAGACAGTATAAATTTTGAAAATTACCAAAATATAGAACAAAGACAAGAACAAGAAACGACACCTGTGAATCGAAATGGGTCGAGTCGAGGTGGCCCTAATGCCAACGCTGTACGGACAGCATTTACTGATTATTTTGTTTCGGATATTGGTTCCGTTCAATGGCAGGCAGCAGCTATAAAATAAAATTTGTGAATGCAACATTTTATCAATAAAACATTAAAAAAACTCACCGTATTGTTTTCTTTCTTTTTCTTCCAGTTCATCGAAGTCTGGTTACAGTATTAAACATACTTCACGCCATGCTGCTAACTTTAAATTTTTGTCTTTATAGACGTCTTCGGTCTTATCCCACAGAAAAGGTCTCTCTTGGACAAGCGTAATTAAAGTTTCGGTTTGAATTTCCATGATACACGTCTACTTTCAACAAAAAATGCACAACAAAGGGAGCACGAGCGGGGCGAACACGTCTACTTTCTTCAAAAAATGCGACAGCCGGATACCGGCACAAACTCGTTTACATTACTCCGGTCCGGTGGTTCTACCGGCACTTTCGCAGTGACAAAACGCTCGGTAAAAATGCCGGGCTCGGCAAAAATGCCGGACCCGGGATAATGTGAATAGCTACATATAAATTGTACAGCCACTAGCCCTTCCGGCAGTTTTACCGGCCTGGCAGATCTGCCGGTCCGGCGTAGTGGGAACCCGGCCCAAGATTTGCATTAATTCATTTACAAAACAAAAACGAAATACAAATAAATGTATTGAAAAAAAATTATAAAAATGAATGTCAATTTGTGAGGTCCGTGGATCCAGTTAAAAGCTCTGTCCCTAAACTTAACAACATACATACATCGACCAGGGTGTTGGCGTATCTTTTGTCTGTACCCTTCATTTGAAGATTACGGGATGTGCACGGTCAATAAAAATTATAGAAAATAATTTTAGGTATACCTGCCGTTAGGTGAATTCTTTCATCGTGCTCCAAGCATTCCTTTTTAACATCCTTGAGGCTGACATCGATTTCTGTACATGGAATATCACTTTCCTCTTTAATTGTTGCTGGCTCTGCTTTGATGGTAACTTCCTTCATATTAGAATGCTGCGTTCTACTAATTTCACCTGATAACCAGCACAAAAAGGAATGTTTGTTATGTTGTTTGACTTTTGGTAACTTGTACAGTCCTAACAGGCAGTTGAATTTTGTTCAATCGGAAATAAAATTATAGGTTTTTGTGCGAATCTGTCGAGCATTCTGCAAGCATCTCTTAACATGATCTAACCCAACAGACAGTAAGTCAGATAAATGGGTGAATATAAAATGCTTGTGGTATAGATATAGAGTTAAATCATTTCTTAGGTTTATCTCTGAAGATTGGATAGTTATTTGAAGATCTTGTGGAGGTGTTTTGGTGTCTGGGTGTGGAATACAATTTGTATCATAATAAAATTGTCGTAGAATGTACTGGATGACCCAAGATCTTATTATAAGACGATTCCGCCTTCGAAGATAATAAATAATGTCGTCTTCATCATCACTTGATTCTTAAGACGTTTTTGAGCACAATATAGCAAAGACAGATGATAGAAGAAGTGGTTCTTCATTCCATGGCTAAACAAGCGGAGATAATGACTGAAATCCTAAACTTGACTAGCGTCGTGAGAGAATCTTAGTCGCCAAGCAGTTTGCAACCTGCAGTCGTCAACTAGTTTTAGTTTCCGTGTCTCCATTTAGCTTTGGATTTCCTTGTTAACCAAGAGACTAAAGATTAGTGGAGGTATTCATAATCCAACAATGAATAGTCGAAAGCCAAGTAAAAACCTGCAAGGTTTATTATCGCTTATGTTGCGTCTGAAAGACAGTAATATACTAAATAAATAATACCTGAAATGCTTTCCGAATATTCTTTCTTGATTGATGCGTGATCTATATTGATTTCCGTAAAGGACACATCAAAACTCTCGTCCGTACTCGTCTCTAGTTCTAACTTGATGGAGGTGGAATCCATGCTTCTACGTAATGACTTGGTAGTTCTGTTTATCTGAAACCAATACAATATTAGATCATTCACTGTGATGGGTCTATTAAATTAGCTTATTGAATTACATGATACACGGTTATATTGAAAAATAAGACAACTCGCTAGCGCTGGGATTGAGCCTGGCAAATAAATTCGTCTAGTCTAGAAAAACAGATGGATTTGACGAAAAATAGTAAGAATTATTAAGAAGTTGTCGGCAATTCAGGATTTAAATGGTTACCGCAATTCCTTTTCCTTGCAGCTATAAATTGAGACTTCTACAGCTTTGAACCACTCGGTTAATAGTAAAACAAGTTTTTTCACACAAAAATCTAAAAGATAATGGTTCAATGAATGTGTATAAAAAATTTAAGAAAGCTAATTTAATAGTTTTCATTCGTCATAGGTATAAAAATGGCACACGTTTTACTTACTGCCGTTCAGCACAAAGCAATTTACCCTGGTACAGTAAACTATAAAACAATTAATCACTCTGTTAGTCAAAAGCGGATCTTTATAACTTTTCCAACAATATTGAGGAATTTCTTGAGAGAAAACAGATCGTTTTCAGTCCAGCTTTACAAATTGACGAAATGAGCGAGGCCAATTAACATAACCTATAAAAAGTGACAGCACACATCGTGCGGCTGGAGGATATTTAACCATAGAAAATATACATTATAGACAATAATTCTTGTTTTATATCAGTGTTGCCAAGTTTTAGTACCGGAATCTGCCTAGCATTTTTGAGGAATTTGTACTACCCGGAGTAATATATTTTCTAACTAACTAACTAACCATCACGCCGTTTCCCCGCAGGGGTAGGCAGAGAGGACGGACCGCCCAAACAACTCGGTCTTGGTACACACTTCTTGCCTCATTCACATTCATACATCGTCTCATACATACTCTTCTATTACTCTGAATCTTGACATGGCCCGACTCGAGTATCTGATTCACTTGATCGTGCCATGTCTTCCTCGGGCGTCCCCGACTTCTGCTACCATTCGCATTTGCATCATATATCCTCCTTACACTCCTATCTTCGCTCATTCGCTCTACATGCCCAAACCATCTAAGCGTCCCTTTCTTAATCTTACTCATTACGCTTACAACAGCCTTGCACTCTTTGCGGATCTCCACATTCCTCACACGATCAAACATGGTTTTAACACACATACGCCTCAGGGATCTCATTTTAACAGCATTTAATCTGCTTTCATCCTTTCTTTGCCAGTTCCGTGCCTCACTGACATACATCAAGGTAGGTACCAGCACTCCGTTGTGGACTGCTAACTTCGCTTCTTTGAATTTTTTGTTAGCGCCAACGGCGTTCAGTCCTCCATTAACGGAATTACCTGCATTTCCCCTTGTTTCAATATCTCTGTCAGCCTTCCCATCTCTCTAAAACATACTTCCTAAATACACAAACTCATCCACCTGCTCCAAGTATTCCTCAGCAACAACTATTGTTAGAAAATAGAGTTTAGTGGAGCTTTGCATAGATGTCGCTATATGTAGATACTTGAGCTGATGTTTATGTTAGGATAGTTTTTCATAGATGTCGCCATAGATTCTTCCTTGTTAAAAGTTAATAAATAGGTTGATTTATCATTTTTATGTCTCTTCTGCAATAAACATTTCTGGCGAAATAAGTGGGTTTATATTTCTACCTTGATCCAAAATTATACATTGATGAAAAACTATCCTAACATAAACATCAGCTCAAGTATCTACATATAGCGACATCTATGCAAAGCTCCACTAAACTCTATTTTCTAACAACTATATTGCACACTGTTTTCGTACTCTCTCTTTCAAACACCATTACCAGACTTACTTACATTCATCATTAACTCATTCTTCATGCATACTTAGTTCATCCTAGATACGATAGACTGTAGATCATCTATTCTATTAGCAATCAACACCGCATCATTAGCATACAAAAGGCAACATACTTTCAAATTATTCAAATTCTCAATAATTCTATTTTAAACTTTATTGGAATAACTATTGACCTTTTTAAGATTATACTCGTACCCATCAATGTAATGATACGCAGCTGCAACCTTTACCTTTTTCATGTTTCGTTTACATTTATTATTTCCATCTTTTCTTCAGTGATGTAAAAAGTATTTTTTTTGTTATTCTGTTATATCTGTGGTTTAACGTCCTTTTGCTATTTGCTGTTTTTATTGTGGTTAATTTGCAAATTTCGAACAAGACATTCAAACCTTCTATCAATAAATATTTCAAAATCATTATATAGTTCGACGTGTTAACAAAAACGGCCAAAACATACTGATTATTTCCAGTTTGAATACATTTTTGGACTGATTGGAATGTTCACGTGTGTGAATAACTAGAACAAAACTAATGGACAGACACATCCGTAGCCAAGACCTTGACAAACCTCACCCCTGCTAAACGAACCAAATCGGATCACTTATGGTGAAGTTGTTGGTACCAGGGGTGGCGGTACCTATACCCGCCCCCGAAATTGGTCTTGTTCTCTTCACAACATTCTTCAAGTTGAGGGTTCCATAGTCTCACTGGTTCCAAGCGTTGTGATTCTTGTGTGGTAATCACGACAATTTTATATTATTTTGAGACTTCATCTCTGTTATTATTTATCGTCTTTGTGAAAAATTATTTATGACTTAAACTTCCTTTACCTTGAGTTTTTTTATCATTTGCTCTATTTTTTTCCATGTAACTTTAGAGCGTGACCTCAGTGGATTAAAAAAATATAAATTCCATACGTTCAAATCCAATAATGATCTGGTACCGAGGGGAAGCGCCAAAACTAGACAAAAAATAAGTCAAACTAATCGTTATTCCTGAATTTTTTTTATTGTATACAGTGAAACCCGCATATATTGAAGAAGTTTTTATTTTCAGTCCCAGGAAAATTAAATAGTTGTTGTTTTGATTTACGATTACGACAAGCATTTAAACAATTACCTTCATTTTCATAATAGTTTTTTATTTATTTATACTGAGTATTACAGATGTTCTCACTTACGTTATCCAGTTACAAAAACTCAGTTAAGTTACAGCCAAAATCTACAAATTACATAAATACAGGTAAAAATGCAATTAAATACAAGTTACGTACAGTTAAAAAACCATGTCAAATTATACATAGGCTCAGTAAAATGACAAATAATACTAGGAGAGACAAGAAACACGAGAGTTAGAATGATTCATAATATAATTTTCTAAACATATTATTTAGCGTTAAAAAGTACCAGTTATAAATTTAGGTATTTCTAAGTTGGTCGGTTACGTATGTTTATGGAAATTATTGTTGAATTGAAATGGTCTTTGTGAGTAATATTGATGTATTTTATTATCTTTTTTAAATAAGATTAAATGGTAGTTAAAAGTTATGATAAAAAAATTGTCCGGCAAAGCTGACATGTGGGGTGCTTGTCTGCCAGTTGTTAACATTTGTATTAAGACGAGACAATTCCCTAAAATAAAGTCAAAAACATAACGTTGTAAGTGAAGCAGCCGTGCACAAAAATATGTGACGCACGGGCCTGGTGTATTGGGCGGACCAAGGTTGAATTTGCCCTAGCAAATCTTTGAAATAATGTGGGGATCTTAACGACATAAGTGATGAAGTCGTGTTGAACAATGTTCAGCGCGCGGCACGGTGTAGTGGACGGACCTACGGTCGACTTTGCCCTAGCAGGCCTAGAAAATCTTTATTTATTTATGATGAACATATTACAAAAATCTCAAATGTTTCTAGAGGGATCTCTCGGGAAGTTCCTAATCAATCGTCTAGAAAAATAAAATATGGTGCTTACCGCTAATTCTATACTTGAAAAACGTTTTATAAAATCTACGAACCGTTTTACAAAAATTATATTAGTGGTAAGGTCTTGTTTTTTATTAATATATAAATAATATCAAATAAATTCACTATTCACGTCTGTCTGTTTGTGCGCTTAGTTCTTCTAAACTACGCACCGAATTTCAAAACGGTTTTCCCTATCATTTAGAAAATTTCTTCCGGAATGTTTACATATATAATAAATTCTCATTATATTTATAAAAAGTAGAGAAAAGTCGATGTTTTATTATCAAGTCGTAAAAATATGTTTTCGGGCACTACATTGTGAACGCTGGGTAAACTTTATGAGAAACATCAAAATAATTTAATACGGAACTGTATATCTTAAAAATGCTTACAGAAAAATACGCAATGGTACATGTCTATCTCCTAACGATAACCCCCCCAGCAACGCCGGGTACACATGAGCTAGTCTTAAATATAAATAACTTACATCTGTAGGGATTCTTTTAGAAACATTTGAGATTTAAGTAATACGCTCATCAGTAATAATTAAAATGTGAGCTTAGAGCAAACCCCCTTCATTGGGGTATTATGTAGCCTTAATTAATAAGAATAAGGATAAATTATGATAAAACCCCTTTTATTCCCTTCTATAATACCCAAAAGTCATCTCCTAAAAATAATCTTAACCTTAAGTTCCATAATGTTAATTCCAACCCTGCGACATGCTCAAACTGCGAAGATATATAATTAGGAAATTGTATCAAATACCTAGGTGTAACTATTGACTGTCAACTCAAATGGACTTAACACATAGAAAAAACTGTCAATAAACTGAGGCACCTAATTTACATATTCAAACGAATGAGCAATATCATTAACATAAGAACCATGAGGCTTGTTTATGATGCATTGGTACTTTCATCCATTTCCTACGGAATAATCGCTTCGGGGAGGAACATACAATAATCATGTGAAACGTTTAGAAATTGTTCAGAAGTCTATCAGTAAGATAATGCACCAGAAGACCAAGACATATCCGATCAATTGTTTCAGGAAACTGACATTATGGAACTAAGGCGGATCTACTGTGTCCAATGTCTTAAATTTATATACACTCGTCCTTATAATTTCTGTAAAAACCCAAATCGTTCTAGCCAGAGAAACAAACTAGGCTAGCCCAAAGACACATTAACTATAATATTGTCACGAAATTCTTCAATTCCTTGCCGAGTTATTTATTTATTTAACGCCCAGAGGGCTTTTACATGGTTGGTAGTATAATTTTAGTTTGACAGATACTTTAAAACATAAAAAATAAGAATAAAATTACATTTGATAAAAGCTATGCAACAAGTCATACAAACACAAGAAACAAAAACAGAAAATTACAGCTATTTGTAGGTTTACATGATGTGTTTAGGAGTATTGTTGAAATAAATGTTTTAAATGATCCACAAAACTTGCCAAGTTGGTATTGAATATGTCAACATCACCCAAGTAATGATTTCCCATGGTGTGAAGTCGTTGTATCGGAGAGTGGGCAATGTAGTTACGCTTATGTGTGCTGCTGTAGAATATTGTATTTTGTCGTGTTGTTACTGTGGGTGTTTGCTCATCAAGATTTGCCAAAACCTGGAAAAAATCTGGAAGTGAGAAATTTTTTTCTTTAATTTGTAATGCCTAAAATATGCCATTACACTCTACATTTAAAGAAGAAAAAAAATTAACTTCTACCTTAACTTTTATTATTAAATACGCAATAACTCCAGTAAAATCATATCAATCTATCTATAGGTTTTATATTTTTGTTCTTTATTCAACCACCACTGTTTTGAATACATAACTTATAATAAATTTAACCTTCACGTAACACACAAAACCAATATAAACACACATCACTCACAAACACACAAGATTATTTTCAATGTAGGTAATATTTTTTTTTAAAATTTTAAATATATTATTATGTATTTTTAATTTTAAATGTATAATTTTTCTCATTAAATGTATTATGTAGTTTTTTTATATTATAAAATGAAGGCCTTAGCACGGGCAAGCCACCCAGTGAGGCCAACATTACTGAAAACCATGAATTGTAAAAAATATTGTACCTAATAAAAAAATAAAATAAAAAAATGCCCACGCACAGGATTCGCCTTTGTGGGATTTTGTTTTGTTACTGTCTTATGTTTTGCATAATAAAGATTCGAAATTTTAAAATTGGAAATTCATGCCAATTGGTAGGCAATTTGGTAGGCGGGAATGGGTACCGCCGCCCTGGGAACCATTTACTGGATGACCAACACCTCTGCCACAGGTCACCCCAAGTGGTTCGCTACGTTTGGTGACTTAGCAGGGGTGCCCGGGTTCATGGGTTAAGGTTTGCCTAGGTCTTGGTGGCGGGTGCGTCGGCCCACCTTCTGCGTGGCGGGCCGGTTGGGAGATGCTGGTTGAGGGAGACCCTTTACAACCGGTTACCGCTGTCCGGGCCGCTCGATAGTACAGGGGCCCGACCCTCAGGCTCACGACTAAGGGTGGGCTGCCCCATCAGCGAGTGAAAAAACCCTGCCACTGCTGTTGTGCCGGTTCGTGACCGGAGGGGACCCAGCAGCAGCGTTTGGGGCGCATTGGATGCCCTCTCCAGCCGGACTCTCCCAGCCTATCGCCTAGCACCGCAGTGAGTGGGCTGGAACCAAACGCTCATCACTCCTGGACAGCCTGAACCCCAGATTCCTACCCACCCCTCATACCTTTCCATTCCAGACCTTCCTTTCACTTCATACCCTTAAAAACAAAAAAATAAATTAATTAAAATCATGAATATACATAAAAACAAACTTAACATCATTACAGCGGCGAGTAGCAGGCGTCCCCGGTGCGGGCCAAAACTGTTGGTAAATTTTGCCAACATTCGCGGTCTGCACACTAACTTAAATTCTGTTCATCACCATCTTTTGTCCCAACGTCCCAACCTTCTTTTCCTATCCGAAACTCAGATAGCCGAGCCGCCAGACTCCTCCTATCTGGACTGCCCGGGCTTTACCCTTGCAAGCAAGTTCCGACCCAAAGGAGGAGTCTGCCTCTATAGTCGAGCTGACGTCAACTGTGTGCGACTATTGAGTCTGGAAAACTCCAGATTCGACGTAATGTGGGTGCGCGTCAATCTTGCCAGTACGGCAAGATTCTACGCATGTCTATACCGCTCACCGAACCATAGCGAATCAGACACTGACGAGCTCTTCAAACATTTGAGAGACACTATTGATGATCTCTTGCCCCGCTACCCTTCGGCCGAGTTTATTGTTCTGGGGGACTTCAATGTTCATAACGAACCATGGTTGAAGTTCTCAGGGCCAACGGACTCGGCTGGCCGACAGGCGGAATCCTTTGCCATTTGCTACGGATTAGAGCAACTGGTTCAGGAGCCTACAAGGGTTCCTGATGTCCAGACTCACCGTTCCAATCTGTTAGACCTATTCTTAACTACTGTGCCACAGGGTTATAAGATTAACGTCACAGCGCCTCTGGGATCATCTGACCACTGCCTAGTGACAACATCAATCCCCGTTAGCCTCAGACCAACCAATGAGAGGCTGAGGAGAAAAGTATGGCACTATAGGTCAGCAGATTGGTTCGGTATGCGGGCCCATTTCAACGCTTTTCCGTGGTCAGCTGTTTGTTTTCGGACTTCGGACCCTTCAAGATGTGCCCAGGAGATTGGTGAAGTCATCAAATCGGCGATGGATGGCTTCATACAATCGACTACTAAAGAAACTGGTGTGGGCTCAAAGCCGTGGTTCAGTCGACAATGCTCCGAAGCAGTTCGACGAAAAAACGCGGCTTACCGAGCCTACAACACATCTCGAACGCCCGAAAGCAGATCAGCATACAACAAATCGGCAAAGGAATGCAAGAGAATCATAAATAGGTCAAAATTCGAACACGACCTGCAGATCAGCAAAAAGCTGGCTGCCTGCCCGCATGGCAGCAGAGCATTCTGGTCCCTTGCGGGCTCAATAGGTCGGAATTTTTGCAAACCCAGTTTGCCACCTCTTACCAGACCTGACGGCTCACTAGCAAACACCGCCACCGAAAAGGCTAACTTATTAGGGAAAATGTTTGCGAAAAACTCGACCCTCGATGACGGAGGTGCTGTTCCGCCGTCGGTTCCTCACTGCGGCTCCTATATGAAAAAGCTGAGGATCCGGCATCGGGATGTACTCCACGTTATACGGGGGCTCGATGTTAACAAAGCTAGTGGACCTGATGGAATACCTGCCCTGGTATTGCAGAGGTGTGCTGCGGAAATAGTTCCAGTTTTGACAAAGCTCTTCAAAATGTCCCTGAAGTGTGGCACTGTGCCCTCTGGTTGGAAAAAAGCGGTCATTCACCCTATTCCCAAGAAAGGTGACCGCTCCAACCCGGCCAACTACCGCCCCATAGCGATCACATCAGTTCTGTCCAAAGTGATGGAACGTGTGATCAACGACAAACTGCTCACATACCTCGAGAAGAACAAAATTATCAACGACCGTCAATACGGATTCCGGCGGAACCGCTCGTGCGGTGATCTTCTCGCGTATGTAACGCATGTTTGGGGGCGGTGCCTGGAACGTCACGGTGAGACCCAAACGGTCGCACTAGACATATCCAAGGCCTTTGACCGGGTCTGGCACCGAGGACTTGTCAACAAATTGCCTTCTTACGGACTTCCCGCATCCCTGTGTACATGGATTGCTGACTTTTTAAGGGATAGGTCGATTCAGGCAGTTGCTGACGGTTTCACCTCATCCTCACACTCTATAAATGCTGGCGTCCCACAGGGATCGGTTCTGTCTCCGACTTTGTTTTTGTTGCACATCAATGACCTTTTGACATGTGCACCGATTCATTGTTACGCGGATGACAGTACAGTTCATGATAGCTTTTTGTTTGACAAGCCCCCAAAGGGCACACAAACTCCAACGGCTCGGAGGGCTTTGAAGCAGAGAATGGACGGTTATCTCGAGAGTATTTCCTCCTGGGGTAAAAATAATCTCGTCGAATTTAATGTTTCAAAGACCCAATCCTGTCTGATTACGTCTAAAAGGGATCTAAATGATAACCTAGTCTCCTTCAACGGAAGCAATCTTCCGAACAGGCCTTCCATTGATATGCTTGGTGTAACTATAAGTGACCAGCTCAGGTATGGGGGCTCCATCAAAGCCAGAGTAAAGCTGGCCTCTCAGAAGCTGGGCGTACTGTACAGGGCCCGCAGATACTTTAATAGTACACAACTGCTGACCCTGTACAAATCGCAAGTGCGCCCTACTGTCGAATTTGGCAGCCATCTCTGGTCCGGAGCCCCTAAATACCTGATTAAAACCCTAGACTCTGTGCAGAAACGGGCGGTCCGTTTGATAGATTCCCCAATCTTAACGGACGGACTGCAATCTTTAGAGCACAGGCGTCAAGTAGGTATGCTGTCCTTGTTCTATCGGTAGTCGGGATACACGCCAAACGCGCGCCCAACATTTGTACACGGTTGACATTTGTCACATGAGAACGGGTCGCTTCTACGATTCGTTCTTAAGTTCAACAGCTCGGCTGTGGAACGAACTGCCGGCCTCTGTGTTTCCTCCCTCCTACAACATGGGACTCTTCAAGACCCATGTTCACTCCTTCCTCTCCACAAAAAGACCCTCCACACAGCATCCCCAAAGATGACATAGGCCCTGAGGAAAATTATTTTCTTAAGGGCCTCCTGTGTGGAGTTAATATAAAAAAAAAAAAAAAAAAAAAATGCCATACGGCATATATTCTGGTCTAGTAATGTGTAATTTCTATCACCTAAGAAATTCTAAAAAAAGTACACCAGGATGCATATGTCTTATACTGATTTATAAATGTGGAAATTCTAAGTATACAATTGTAAATATTCTCCAAAATGCCCTGGAAAGAGTCTCAGACTTGTGATGTCCCGAAAGAAAACAATCATCTATTCTGAATGCAATTACTAATGTATCCAAATTGACCCTTGTAATAAATTACATCTTTGCGATTCTTTCAAGGATAAATAAACCATCCTGTCACTTCGAATGCAATCAACAATGTTCCCAAAATTTGTTTTGACAGCATCGCCATTCCATTGTAAGAATATTATGTACAAAATACACAATTTGGCTGTCCTGAAACGGGAATCCTTCCCAGTTGGACAGACAAAGGTTCATTTTGTTATGTATTGTTTGTAATTTATATATATAAAATAAATATATGTACCTGTATGTAACAAAAAAAATGTACATTTTATATTATTTGTATTGTGTTAACGCCAGAAGAATCAATACTCCACATGTTATGGACATAGAATAACAGATACATAGGTTTTTCTTTTCTTTCTTTATTGTTTTTTCTTTTCTTTCTTTATTCTTCTTATTACGTACGAGTATATATATTTTATTCTTTCCAGCAATTTTTTTTTAATTTAATCCATCTTTTAATTTTGTACATGAAATGGTTTTGCGTTTCTCATTTAGTCATTTAGTCGTTTCATAGTCATAGTCGTTTAGTCATTTCAATAAATTTGAGATATTGAAAGTAGAGTAAAAGCAGGTAACTACCATTAATGGAGGACTGAACGCAGTTGGGGCTAACAAAAAATTGTCCAAAGAAGCGAATTTAGCAGTCCACAATGGAGTGCTGGTACCTACCCTGATGTATGGAAGTGAGGTATGAAACTGGTAGAGGAAGGATCAATGTAGATTGAATGCTGTTTAAATGAGATCCCTGAGGCGTATGTGTCATAAAACCACGTATGAGTAAGATCAAGAAAGGGACGCTTAGATGGTTTGGGCATGTAGAGCGAATGAGCGAAGAAAGGAGTGTAAGGAGAATATATTATGCAAATGCGAATGGTAGCAGAAGTCGGGGACGCACGAGGAAGACATGGCACGATCAAGTGAATCAGATACTCCCATGTCAAGAGTCAGAATAATAGAAGAGTATGTATGAGACGATGTATGAATGTGAATGAGGCAAGGAGTGTGTGGTGTGACCGAGTTGTTTGGCGGTCCGTCCTCTCTGCCTACCGAAACGGCGTGATGGCTAGTTAGTATGTATGAGACGATGTTAGACGAGTTGTTTGGCGGTCCGTCCTCTCTGCCTACCGAAACGGCGTGATGGCTAGTTAGTATGTATGAGACGATGTATGAATGTGAATGAGGCAAGGAGTGTGTGGTGTGACCGAGTTGTTTGGCGGTCCGTCCTCTCTGCCTACCGAAACGGCGTGATGGCTAGTTAGTATGTATGAGACGATGTTAGACGAGTTGTTTGGCGGTCCGTCCTCTCTGCCTACCGAAACGGCGTGATGGCTAGTTAGTATGTATGAGACGATGTTAGACGAGTTGTTTGGCGGTCCGTCCTCTCTGCCTACCGAAACGGCGTGATGGCTAGTTAGTATGTATGAGACGATGTTAGACGAGTTGTTTGGCGGTCCGTCCTTTCTGCCTACCGAAACGGCGTGATGGCTAGTTAGTATGTATGAGACGATGTTAGACGAGTTGTTTGGCGGTCCGTCCTCTCTGCCTACCGAAACGGCGTGATGGCTAGTTAGTATGTATGAGACGATGTTAGACGAGTTGTTTGGCGGTCCGTCCTCTCTGCCTACCGAAACGGCGTGATGGCTAGTTAGTATGTATGAGACGATGTTAGACGAGTTGTTTGGCGGTCCGTCCTCTCTGCCTACCGAAACGGCGTGATGGCTAGTTAGTATGTATGAGACGATGTTAGACGAGTTGTTTGGCGGTCCGTCCTCTCTGCCTACCGAAACGGCGTGATGGCTAGTTAGTATGTATGAGACGATGTTAGACGAGTTGTTTGGCGGTCCGTCCTCTCTGCCTACCGAAACGGCGTGATGGCTAGTTAGTATGTATGAGACGATGTTAGACGAGTTGTTTGGCGGTCCGTCCTCTCTGCCTACCGAATCGGCGTGATGGCTAGTTAGTATGTATGAGACGATGTTAGACGAGTTGTTTGGCGGTCCGTCCTCTCTGCCTACCGAAACGGCGTGATGGCTAGTTAGTATGTATGAGACGATGTTAGACGAGTTGTTTGGCGGTCCGTCCTCTCTGCCTACCGAAACGGCGTGATGGCTAGTTAGAATGTATGAGACGATGTTAGACGAGTTGTTTGGCGGTCCGTCCTCTCTGCCTACCGAAACGGCGTGATGGCTAGTTAGTATGTATGAGACGATGTTAGACGAGTTGTTTGGCGGTCCGTCCTCTCTGCCTACCGAAACGGCGTGATGGCTAGTTAGTATGTATGAGACGATGTTAGACGAGTTGTTTGGCGGTCCGTCCTCTCTGCCTACCGAAACGGCGTGATGGCTAGTTAGTATGTATGAGACGATGTTAGACGAGTTGTTTGGCGTCCGTCCTCTCTGCCTACCGAAACGGCGTGATGGCTAGTTAGTATGTATGAGACGATGTTAGACGAGTTGTTTGGCGGTCCGTCCTCTCTGCCTACCGAAACGGCGTGATGGCTAGTTAGTATGTATGAGACGATGTATGAATGTGAATGAGGCAAGGAGTGTGTGGTGTGACCGAGTTGTTTGGCGGTCCGTCCTCTCTGCCTACCGAAACGGCGTGATGGCTAGTTAGTATGTATGAGACGATGTATGAATGTAAATGAGGCAAGGAGTGTGTGGTGTGACCGAGTTGTTTGGCGGTCCGTCCTCTCTGCCTACCGAAACGGCGTGATGGCTAGTTATATGTATGAGACGATGTTAGACGAGTTGTTTGGCGGTCCGTCCTCTCTGCCTACCGAAACGGCGTGATGGCTAGTTAGTATGTATGAGACGATGTTAGACGAGTTGTTTGGCGGTCCGTCCTCTCTGCCTACCGAAACGGCGTGATGGCTAGTAAGTATGTATGAGACGATGTATGAATGTGAATGAGGCAAGGAGTGTGTGGTGTGACCGAGTTGTTTGGCGGTCCGTCCTCTCTGCCTACCGAAACGGCGTGATGGCTAGTTGGTATGTATGAGACGATGTATGAATGTGAATGAGGCAAGGAGTGTGTGGTGTGACCGAGTTGTTTGGCGGTCCGTCCTCTCTGCCTACCGAAACGGCGTGATGGCTAGTTAGTATGTATGAATGTGAATGAGGCAAGGAGTGTGTGGTGTGACCGAGTTGTTTGGCGGTCCGTCCTCTCTGCCTACCGAAACGGCGTGATGGCTAGTTAGTATGTATGAGACGATGTTAGACGAGTTGTTTGGCGGTCCGTCCTCTCTGCCTACCGAAACGGCGTGATGGCTAGTTAGTATGTATGAGACGATGTATGAATGTGAATGAGGCAAGGAGTGTGTGGTGTGACCGAGTTGTTTGGCGGTCCGTCCTCTCTGCCTACCGAAACGGCGTGATGGCTAGTTAGTATGTATGAGACGATGTTAGACGAGTTGTTTGGCGGTCCGTCCTCTCTGCCTACCGAAACGGCGTGATGGCTAGTTAGTATGTATGAGACGATGTTAGACGAGTTGTTTGGCGGTCCGTCCTCTCTGCCTACCGAAACGGCGTGATGGCTAGTTAGTATGTATGAATGTGAATGAGGCAAGGAGTGTGTGGTGTGACCGAGTTGTTTGGCGGTCCGTCCTCTCTGCCTACCGAAACGGCGTGATGGCTAGTTAGTATGTATGAGACGATGTTAGACGAATTGTTTGGCGGTCCGTCCTCTCTGCCTACCGAAACGGCGTGATGGCTAGTTAGTATGTATGAGACGATGTTAGACGAGTTGTTTGGCGGTCCGTCCTCTCTGCCTACCGAAACGGCGTGATGGCTAGTTAGTATGTATGAGACGATGTATGAATGTGAATGAGGCAAGGAGTGTGTGGTGTGACCGAGTTGTTTGGCGGTCCGTCCTCTCTGCCTACCGAAACGGCGTGATGGCTAGTTAGTATGTATGAGACGATGTTAGACGAGTTGTTTGGCGGTCCGTCCTCTCTGCCTACCGAAACGGCGTGATGGCTAGTTAGTATGTATGAGACGATGTTAGACGAGTTGTTTGGCGGTCCGTCCTCTCTGCCTACCGAAACGGCGTGATGGCTAGTTAGTATGTATGAGACGATGTTAGACGAGTTGTTTGGCGGTCCGTCCTCTCTGCCTACCGAAACGGCGTGATGGCTAGTTAGTATGTATGAGACGATGTATGAATGTGAATGAGGCAAGGAGTGTGTGGTGTGACCGAGTTGTTTGGCGGTCAATCCTCTCTGCCTACCGAAACGGCGTGACGGCTAGTTAGTATGTATGAGACGATGTATGAATGTGAATGAGGCAAGGAGTGTGTGGTGTGACCGAGTTGTTTGGCGGTCCGTCCTCTCTGACTACCGAAACGGCGTGATGGCTAGTTAGTATGTATGAGACGATGTTAGACGAGTTGTTTGGCGGTCCGTCCTCTCTGCCTACCGAAACGGCGTGATGGCTAGTTAGTATGTATGAGACGATGTTAGACGAGTTGTTTGGCGGTCCGTCCTCTCTGCCTACCGAAACGGCGTGATGGCTAGTTAGTATGTATGAGACGATGTATGAATGTGAATGAGGCAAGGAGTGTGTGGTGTGACCGAGTTGTTTGGCGGTCCATCCTCTCTGCCTACCGAAACGGCGTGATGGCTAGTTAGTATGTATGAGACGATGTTAGACGAGTTGTTTGGCGGTCCGTCCTCTCTGCCTACCGAAACGGCGTGATGGCTAGTTAGTATGTATGAGACGATGTATGAATGTGAATGAGGCAAGGAGTGTGTGGTGTGACCGAGTTGTTTGGCGGTCCGTCCTCTCTACCTACCGAAACGGCGTGATGGCTAGTTAGTATGTATGAGACGATGTTAGACGAGTTGTCTGGCGGTCCGTCCTCTCTGCCTACCGAAACGGCGTGATGGCTAGTTAGTATGTATGAGACGATGTATGAATGTGAATGAGGCAAGGAGTGTGTGGTGTGACCGAGTTGTTTGGCGGTCCGTCCTCTCTGCCTACCGAAACGGCGTGATGGCTAGTTAGTATGAGACGATGTATGAATGTGAATGAGGCAAGGAGTGTGTGGTGTGACCGAGTTGTTTGGCGGTCCGTCCTCTCTGCCTACCGAAACGGCGTGATGGCTAGTTAGTATGTATGAGACGATGTTAGACGAGTTGTTTGGCGGTCCGTCCTCTCTGCCTACCGAAACGGCGTGATGGCTAGTTAGTATGTATGAGACGATGTTAGACGAGTTGTTTGGCGGTCCGTCCTCTCTGCCTACCGAAACGGCGTGATGGCTAGTTAGTATGTATGAGACGATGTTAGACGAGTTGTTTGGCGGTCCGTCCTCTCTGCCTACCGAAACGGCGTGATGGCTAGTTAGTATGTATGAGACGATGTTAGACGAGTTGTTTGGCGGTCCGTCCTCTCTGCCTACCGAAACGGCGTGATGGCTAGTTAGTATGTATGAGACGATGTTAGACGAGTTGTTTGGCGGTCCGTCCTCTCTGCCTACCGAAACGGCGTGATGGCTAGTTAGTATGTATGAGACGATGTATGAATGTGAATGAGGCAAGGAGTGTGTGGTGTGACCGAGTTGTTTGGCGGTCCGTCCTCTCTGCCTACCGAAACGGCGTGATGGCTAGTTAGTATGTATGAGACGATGTTAGACGAGTTGTTTGGCGGTCCGTCCTCTCTGCCTACCGAAACGGCGTGATGGCTAGTTAGTATGAGACGATGTATGAATGTGAATGAGGCAAGGAGTGTGTGGTGTGACCGAGTTGTTTGGCGGTCCGTCCTCTCTGCCTACCGAAACGGCGTGATGGCTAGTTAGTATGTATGAGACGATGTTAGACGAGTTGTTTGGCGGTCCGTCCTCTCTGCCTACCGAAACGGCGTGATGGCTAGTTAGTATGTATGAGACGATGTTAGACGAGTTGTTTGGCGGTCCGTCCTCTCTGCCTACCGAAACGGCGTGATGGCTAGTTAGTATGTATGAGACGATGTATGCATGTGAATGAGGCAAGGAGTGTGTGGTGTGACCGAGTTGTTTGGCGGTCCGTCCTCTCTGCCTACCGAAACGGCGTGATGGCTAGTTAGTATGTATGAGACGATGTTAGACGAGTTGTTTGGCGGTCCGTCCTCTCTGCCTACCGAAACGGCGTGATGGCTAGTTAGTATGTATGAGACGATGTATGAATGTGAATGAGGCAAGGAGTGTGTGGTGTGACCGAGTTGTTTGGCGGTCCGTCCTCTCTGCCTACCGAAACGGCGTGATGGCTAGTTAGTATGTATGAGACGATGTATGAATGTGAATGAGGCAAGGAGTGTGTGGTGTGACCGAGTTGTTTGGCGGTCCGTCCTCTCTGCCTACCGAAACGGCGTGATGGCTAGTTAGTATGTATGAGACGATGTTAGACGAGTTGTTTGGCGGTCCGTCCTCTCTGCCTACCGAAACGGCGTGATGGCTAGTTAGTATGTATGAGACGATGTATGAATGTGAATGAGGCAAGGAGTGTGTGGTGTGACCGAGTTGTTTGGCGGTCCGTCCTCTCTGCCTACCGAAACGGCGTGATGGCTAGTTAGTATGTATGAGACGATGTTCGAAAAAACGAGGGAACTAATGCCATTGTTATCTCAGACGAAAGCATATTGGCTGCGCTTTGATAAATTTGAATTAATGGCTATTCTTTCGAGGTATGTCTTGACCCGTGCATTTATGTCTCGCTCTATATTTCTCCATATTTGTTTCATTTCCTACCCTTCTGGAATTCATTTGTTATGTATGTTATGCAGTTCCTGCTACCTTATTTTTATTATTTTTATTGTTTTGTCTTCTTGCTATCTCTTTCATAGTACTATATCTAATTACATTATTTATACCATATTATTATATATTACTCATATTTGTATAATTTACTACCGTTTTCTAATTCATTTGATATCAAGCAATTCTTGCTACCATTTTGTTTTTACTTCTTGCTATCTCATTAATAGTACTACATCTAACTACAACATTTGTACTATATTATTTATACTAAGCACATTTACCATTTTAACTACATTTGGAATCGCATTTAATTATATATTACTCGGGAACCAACTTCTATACAACACACAACCAACACATACTTATGATTCTATTAAATTATGATACCGGAAATGATTCCGGCATAGATCTTAACATGAATGTCATTGATGATATGAACAATCTAAATAACTATAAATGGTGTGCTTACGGCGTTAAAATTATACACCAAAATATAAGAAGCATTTCTAATATTGACGATTTTTTAATTTTTCTGGATCAATTCAATTACCAATTCGACGTTATTATTTTATCGGAATGCTGGCTTAGTAAAGATTACACCTCAAAAGTTATTCACAATTACTCTGAACACCACACAAACATATATCTTAATAAGTCTAGCGGGATCGTTGTATACATCAGAGACGGACTTCAATCTCAAGTTGATGAAATTTTCTTATCACAAGCCAACTGCCTGAAAATTGTATTGAATAATAATCTATGTATTTTTGCAATATACAGATCACCCTCTTTTCAAAATATTGACACTTTTCTGAATTCACTCCAATCAATTATCAACAGCTCAAAAAATATAGAACGGCAAATAATTATAGGCGACCTCAACATCAATACAATTCCCGAATACCACCGCCAATCCAACGATTACCTATGTTTGCTAACTGAAAATGGGTTCATTCAGACAATTATTAGCCCTACTCGTGAGCAGGGCATGAGTAAATCTTGTATTGACCACATCAACGTCAAAAAAATTAACCATGTTGACTCATTTGTCATTCACTCTACAATCTCAGATCACTATACAACAGCACTCTGCCTTAAAAACAAACCTCCTAATCCTGCTAAAATTAAACATGTTGCAAGAATAAACTATAATAACTTAATTGAAGATTTGAGCTCAGAAAACTGGCAAAATGTTCTAGACCAAACGGATGCCGACTCATCGATGAATGAATTTATCACTAAATTACATTCATATATTTCTAAACATACAAGCAATAAACTTATACCACATAAACAAATAAAACTTACGCCATGGATCACCCCTGGCCTTATCAAATCGATTAACATTAGGAACCAACTTCATAAAAAGGCGAATAGGTGCCCTGAAAATATTATAGTACAAGCTCATTACAAAAATTATAGGAACTTTTGCAAAAAACTAATAAAATCGGCCAAAGAAAATTATTATAAAAAAATAATTTACGAAAATAATTGTACTCCAAAACGTTTATGGGAAGCTTTTCTCAATATAACTAAAACAAAAATAAATAAATCTTCCGATATTAAATCACTGAACATCAATAACGCGAACACCTCAGACCCAAAAATCATTGCGAATTTTGCCAATAATTATTTCACGTCAGTGGGAGTCACACTTGCGAAAAAAATTCTCAACAATCTTAATACAACAGAATCCGATCTCGCTAAGTTAAAAATCTCTAATTTCGGTCATAAATTAGACAACATCCACACAACTTCAAACGAAGTCATAAATATAATTGACGAACTTAAGTCATCGAATGCTTGTGGTCCTGATAACGTTTCATCAATTCTGCTAAAAATTACTAAATCCTTCATAGCAACTCCAATCGCGTATATTTCCAATTTAAGCTTCAATTCAGGAAAATTTCCAAATCATTTAAAACACTCTATTGTTATACTGCTTCGCAAAAATGGAGATAAATCGCAGATACACAATTACCGGCCAATTTCTTTGCTCAATTCAATCTCGAAAATTATTGAGAAAATTGTAAAGAATCGTCTAAGTCATTACCTTGAAAAAAACAATATCCTTTCCAATAGACAGTATGGCTTCAGACCAGGATTGAGCACTGAAAATGCCATTACAAACCTGACGAAAATCATCTCCAACAATATAGATAGAGGAAGAAAATGCATTGCGCTCTTCTTGGATCTAGCCAAAGCGTTCGATACTATCTCACACAAAATTCTCTTGAAAAAACTACAGCGCATCGGCATTCAGGGTCAGCTACTTAAGTGGTTAGGTAGTTATATAGAAAATAGGAGCCAAAGAGTGAATATTAACGATACTCTAAGCGATCCGGCTGATATAAACTTTGGTGTACCTCAAGGAAGCACTCTAGGACCACTTTTATTCATTATCTATATAAATGAATTATGCAACAGTTCATTTGCCGATCATATTATCACCTTTGCCGATGACACAGTATTATTATTTCAAGGCAAAAATTGGAATGAAGTTCATAGTAATGCAGAAATTGGTATTAACAAGGTAAAACAATGGCTAGATAATAATCTTCTCACTCTCAATACTGACAAAACTAAATTCATTTGCTTCAGTGCAACTCAAGCGGGACAACCAAGAGAAACTCAAAGAATTATTATACACCATTGCAATGACCCAAACACTTGCAATTGCAATACCTTAGAGTATGTGGATAGCATAAAATATCTAGGAATTATTGTAGACAAAAATCTGAGATGGAATGAACATATCTATTCAATCTCCATAAAGGTCAGAAAACTCACGCATCTTTTCATGGCGATTAGAAATATACTATGCGCAAAAGATCTAAAACTAATGTACTATGCCATGTGCAACTCTTTACTTGAATATGCATCTTTAGGATGGGGAGGATGTACCAAATCAATTCTGGACCCCTTAGCCAAAGCACAGAAATCACTACTAAGGGTCATACTTAAAAAACCATTTAGATACCCCAGTAATGATTTATTCAAAGATATAGGAGTTCTGGATGTGAGGCAACTATTTATAAGAAAAGTTATATTATACACACAAAAATATCGTCACCTCTTCCCCTCCGTAGAACATTATCACAACACCCGACATGCAGGGAGGAATCCAATAGTTCCACTTGCTACCATGACATCCCTTGCTCAAAGACAATATTCTTACCTAGGTCCAAAAATGTTCAACCTTATACCCGGTTCTTGGAAATTGAAAAGTGGAAGCGTCCTGCGTAAATTAGTCAATGATTGGATTCTAAACTTAGGGAGAGTCGAAAGTGAACGTATGCTGTATAACTGTTAAACAAAATCACCAAACTTTCCTGATCACTAGACTAAAATTCCTACCACACTTCATTGAGTTCTGATATTGCTCCGCAATGTTTCGACATCCATTCTGATGTTTTTATGCCTTCTGATGTTTTTCAACCTAAGATTTATGGTTATGCGCCCCTGAAGCCTGTCTGCTCATTAGGTACATCACTACTGTAAAGCGTATCACATTTGTACGTCGCACACTAACTCTGTGTGAAACTTGGTACCTACTACGGTAATGATTTATAATAAATACATAACACAATATGGCGCACGAAGTAATGCACCAATTTCACCAAAGTAGCACTAAATCAGGTACTATGTATTTATATTCATAGTTTATGTTTCATAGTTTATATTTCTATCTATATATATAGTTATTGTTTTTACATTTTAGCAGTAGTTCAAGAAATGAGCGCGGTGTATATTCGTATTGTCGTATAATATAATTTGTTCTGAATTCATGTTTTAATTCAGTGAAAACAATCATACACATAATTTATTACACATTCTAGTTACAACGCTTACCTCATACTCTGTAAATTTTAATATTTTATGTTACCAGGTTAATTCGGTAAATCCGATTATAATATATGCTACCAGATTAATTTTTTCTACTTCTCACAAAACAATGTATGTGTACTTATATTTATTATATATATTTTCTTTATTACACAACTTAGTTTCAGAGAAAAATGAAACTTTTTTTTTTTGGTTTTTGTTATGTAATTATGTACATTTCAGTAATAATATGAACTAAACATGTCAATTTGTCTGTCCTAGAACGGGAAACTTTCCTAGTTGGACAGGCAAAGCATCCAATATGTAATATGTACTTTCTTTTGATAAATAAATAAATAAATAAATAAATAAATAAATGTTAGACGAGTTGTTTGGCGGTCCGTCCTCTCTGCCTACCGAAACGGCGTGATGGCTAGTTAGTATGTATGAGACGATGTATGAATGTGAATGAGGCAAGGAGTGTGTGGTGTGACCGAGTTGTTTGGCGGTCCGTCCTCTCTGCCTACCGAAACGGCGTGATGGCTAGTTAGTATGTATGAGACGATGTTAGACGAGTTGTTTGGCGGTCCGTCCTCTCTGCCTACCGAAACGGCGTGATGGCTAGTTAGTATGTATGAGACGATGTTAGACGAGTTGTTTGGCGGTCCGTCCTCTCTGCCTACCGAAACGGCGTGATGGCTAGTTAGTATGTATGAGACGATGTTAGACGAGTTGTTTGGCGGTCCGTCCTCTCTGCCTACCGAAACGGCGTGATGGCTAGTTAGTATGTATGAGACGATGTTAGACGAGTTGTTTGGCGGTCCGTCCTCTCTGCCTACCGAAACGGCGTGATGGCTAGTTAGTATGTATGAGACGATGTTAGACGAGTTGTTTGGCGGTCCGTCCTCTCTGCCTACCGAAACGGTGTGATGGCTAGTTAGTATGTATGAGACGATGTATGAATGTGAATGAGGCAAGGAGTGTGTGGTGTGACCGAGTTGTTTGGCGGTCCGTCCTCTCTGCCTACCGAAACGGCGTGATGGCTAGTTAGTATGTATGAGACGATGTATGAATGTGAATGAGGCAAGGAGTGTGTGGTGTGACCGAGTTGTTTGGCGGTCCGTCCTCTCTGCCTACCGAAACGGCGTGATGGCTAGTTAGTATGTATGAGACGATGTATGAATGTGAATGAGGCAAGGAGTGTGTGGTGTGACCGAGTTGTTTGGCGGTCCGTCCTCTCTGCCTACCGAAACGGCGTGATGGCTAGTTAGTATGTATGAGACGATGTTAGACGAGTTGTTTGGCGGTCCGTCCTCTCTGCCTACCGAAACGGCGTGATGGCTAGTTAGTATGTATGAGACGATGTTAGATGAGTTGTTTGGCGGTCCGTCCTCTCTGCCTACCGAAACGGCGTGATGGCTAGTTAGTATGTATGAGACGATGTTAGACGAGTTGTTTGGCGGTCCGTCCTCTCTGCCTACCGAAACGGCGTGATGGCTAGTTAGTATGTATGAGACGATGTTAGACGAGTTGTTTGGCGGTCCGTCCTCTCTGCCTACCGAAACGGCGTGATGGCTAGTTAGTATGTATGAGACGATGTTAGACGAGTTGTTTGGCGGTCCGTCCTCTCTGCCTACCGAAACGGTGTGATGGCTAGTTAGTATGTATGAGACGATGTTAGACGAGTTGTTTGGCGGTCCGTCCTCTCTGCCTACCGAAACGGCGTGATGGCTAGTAAGTATGTATGAGACGATGTTAGACGAGTTGTTTGGCGGTCCGTCCTCTCTGCCTACCGAAACGGCGTGATGGCTAGTTAGTATGTATGAGACGATGTATGAATGTGAATGAGGCAAGGAGTGTGTCGTGTGACCGAGTTGTTTGGCGGTCCGTCCTCTCTGCCTACCGAAACGGCGTGATGGCTAGTTAGTATGTATGAGACGATGTTAGACGAGTTGTTTGGCGGTCCGTCCTCTCTGCCTACCGAAACGGCGTGATGGCTAGTTAGTATGTATGAGACGATGTTAGACGAGTTGTTTGGCGGTCCGTCCTCTCTGCCTACCGAAACGATGTGATGGCTAGTTAGTATGTATGAGACGATGTTAGACGAGTTGTTTGGCGGTCCGTCCTCTCTGCCTACCGAAACGGCGTGATGGCTAGTTAGTATGTATGAGACGATGTTAGACGAGTTGTTTGGCGGTCCGTCCTCTCTGCCTACCGAAACGGCGTGATGGCTAGTTAGTATGTATGAGACGATGTTAGACGAGTTGTTTGGCGGTCCGTCCTCTCTGCCTACCGAAACGGCGTGATGGCTAGTTAGTATGTATGAGACGATGTTAGACGAGTTGTTTGGCGGTCCGTCCTCTCTGCCTACCGAAACGGCGTGATGGCTAGTTAGTATGTATGAGACGATGTTAGACGAGTTGTTTGGCGGTCCGTCCTCTCTGCCTACCGAAACGGCGTGATGGCTAGTTAGTATGTATGAGACGATGTTAGACGAGTTGTTTGGCGGTCCGTCCTCTCTGCCTACCGAAACGGCGTGATGGCTAGTTAGTATGTATGAGACGATGTATGAATGTGAATGAGGCAAGGAGTGTGTCGTGTGACCGAGTTGTTTGGCGGTCCGTCCTCTCTGCCTACCGAAACGGCGTGATGGCTAGTTAGTATGTATGAGACGATGTTAGACGAGTTGTTTGGCGGTCCGTCCTCTCTGCCTACCGAAACGGCGTGATGGCTAGTTAGTATGTATGAGACGATGTTAGACGAGTTGTTTGGCGGTCCGTCCTCTCTGCCTACCGAAACGGTGTGATGGCTAGTTAGTATGTATGAGACGATGTTAGACGAGTTGTTTGGCGGTCCGTCCTCTCTGCCTACCGAAACGGCGTGATGGCTAGTTAGTATGTATGAGACGATGTTAGACGAGTTGTTTGGCGGTCCGTCCTCTCTGCCTACCGAAACGGCGTGATGGCTAGTTAGTATGTATGAGACGATGTTAGACGAGTTGTTTGGCGGTCCGTCCTCTCTGCCTACCGAAACGGCGTGATGGCTAGTTAGTATGTATGAGACGATGTTAGACGAGTTGTTTGGCGGTCCGTCCTCTCTGCCTACCGAAACGGCGTGATGGCTAGTTAGTATGTATGAGACGATGTTAGACGAGTTGTTTGGCGGTCCGTCCTCTCTGCCTACCGAAACGGCGTGATGGCTAGTTAGTATGTATGAGACGATGTTAGACGAGTTGTTTGGCGGTCCGTCCTCTCTGCCTACCGAAACGGCGTGATGGCTAGTTAGTATGTATGAGACGATGTATGAATGTGAATGAGGCAAGAAGTGTGTGGTGTGACCGAGTAGAAACAGCGTGATGGTTAGTTAGTCAATAATGGCAATTCGTCACTTCTCCTTTATTATAATATCCGGTTAACCCTTTGAAAACCAGTGTTATTCCCCTGCAACATGAAGAATAAACTTAATATCTCTTGATTTTATGAAACAATTAACACACTATTTTTTGCGTGACACTTGTGAAGGACTTCCTTCTGACCAGTGTTGCCAAGTTAGCATATTATATGCTAAATTTGGCATAATTACTCAATGTTTAGCATAACTATTATGCTTTTAGCATAAAGCATATCTATTTGGCTTATTTTTACAGAAACATGAAAATAATAAAAACCATTTTTTTAACTAACAAAAATGATATCGATAACTTTGTCGATAACCATACGTGGGATATGCTTTTGAGAATAAAATACAAGAGTATAATCTTGAGCATGATGTAGTAAGCCATTTACGTCAACGTTGTACTAACTTCACACTGAAACTTGTGACAGAACTACGTTCAAGATTACCACCTAATTTGGAAACCTTTCAGATGATATCCATGTTTTCAGTCCAAGATACTTAAGTAGTAAAACTATCCGACTAAATAAACCTACGATTGAAAAACTGGTGTCTCAATGGAGAAACATAGTTCACATTAAATGGGAATCCTTGACTTCCACTGTAGAGTTTTGGAATGAAGTCATGCAATATAAAGATGCAGCTAATAATAACCCCTTCGGTGATTTATGTCAGTTTGCAATGTCTATTTTAACATTGCCGCATTCAAATGCGGACATTGAACGTGTATTTAGCCAAATGAGTCTGGTCAAAACTAAACTCCGAAATCGTTTGGCGGTGAGAACCCTGAATGCCATTTTGTACGTGAGATTTGGCCTAAAGAGAGCAGGAAATCGCTGTTATTCTTACACTGTTCCTGACGAAATAATACGCTGCATTGGGACCAAAGAAAGTTACGACTCCGTCTCTCAGCCTTCCACATCAGCTGATGTTAATGAAGAAGAATAAGATGATGATGAAGATATTGATATTTTATTTCACTGATTTTATTTCTAAGTTAAATTTATGTTGGCTTTTTTGGCATTTTTCAAAGGAATTTATCATATTTCTGGCATATTTTTCCCATCACTCTAGCATATTTTGAAGTAGTTGAGTTGGCAACACTGCTTGTGACGTCTGTTTCTGCTATATTGTAATCTTTATTCCAGCGGAAAATACCGTATAAATATAATGACAGATTTCGACTATTTGCTTGGACTGGAATTCAATTATTATTTTAATATTTTATTTTTTATTTTTGCATTATACACTAAAATTAAAATATTGGTTTTTGTGATTATTTTTTTTCCTTACCAGAATATGTAATCTAAAATAATAAAATTCCAGCTAAAAAAAAACTAAATTAGTGAACAAACAAAATGCCATTATTTACGCCACGCAATTTCAAATGATTAATTGAGGTGTTTTCTAACTAACCATCACGCCGCGCCGGTTCCCCGCAGGGGTAGGCAGAGAAGACAGCCCGCTGAAGAACTCGGTCTTGACACACGCTTCTTGCCTCATTTACATTCATACATCGTGTCATACATATTCTTCTATTATTCTGACTCTGGACATGGTTCGACTCAAGTATATGATTCACTTGATCGTGCCATGTCTTCATCGGGCATCCCCGACTTCTGCTATCATTCTTATATATTATCCAACAAATAAATATGTGGAAACAAACGAACGGTGCTGAAAAGGTTAATGTAAACAAACTTATTACGCCTAGAGTGTTTGTGTTACAAAACAAACACTGTTAGAGCTATATTGACAAAGACTGTTTATCTATTGCGAACGATCCTATACAATAGAGACACCTTTTTAAGATTTTTTACATTCAATCGTAGATTTAGGCTGTAAATCAAAAAAACAAAAAATGTAGCTCTGCATTCTTATTAGCTAAAGTCCCCGGCGTTGTCCGAGCGTAAAGCAGAGGTTTTCAAAATCAGATTTAGACAGCGATGTTCCTTTCTCGGAATAAAACTGTAGATTGAAATGTTCGTCATAATATTATTTTATTTATTTATTTATTACATTTATTGTGGGCTTTTCTTAAAAAAAAATACAAGCATTTTGTATCAGAGTAAACACTTAAAAATTAATACAATAAAAAATAATGTAAACATAATGGCAAAAATGAATCCTCACGCATATAATTGAATTTAAAAAATTCAACAAAACAAAATAGTAGAAGCGGAGAAGTTATATGGGTACATAGGTCTATTTGTGTCTAGAAGAATAAAAGTGACAGAATACAACATTTGTGACGTATAGTATCAAAGTGTGACATCTCCATTTTTGGCTAAAATGAGATAATGATGCAGTTTTGTAGCCATTTTATTGTTGATTATAGCTTTTGCCACAGAATCTGACATATCCTTTCAAATTTCTACATAATTTGAGTTAAAAATTGAGGTTATTATCAAAAAATGACATATCCCTCGCTTGTTAGTTTCAAATAATGACAGATCCACTTCAACCAATAGGGAGTCGCCATCTTGTCACGTGATTGAGGGATTTAACTGCCATTTCTGTCTTGTGTGTCCAGCTGTCAGTGTCGGTTGACAGTTTTTCGGTATTTTAGTAAGTTTTAAAAAGTTTTAAGATAAAAAACAATGGAACGTGTTGTTCCAGAGAAAGCAAGGAATAGAAAAAAACAGCCAGAAAAGTGGAAAAGATCCAGGGAAGTGAAAAAAAGGTAAGTTTTGTTCTCAACTGTCAAGATCACTCATGGTTCATGCAGTTTTGCAAAGGGCGTGCGAGAGTTAATTTTATTTTTCACAGACGAATTTTTTCATGTATTTTATACCTGTCTCTAGAAACATCAATTTCACTTTAATCAACTATTTCATTGGCAACTCAGATTAATAAGTGAAATGTAGGTATTTTAGATACCTCTCTAGTAAATATGTATGGGTATAAATAATTATTAAATATAAATTTATTTTTCATGTAAAATTAAAATATCCCCTTTCTTTTTGTTCAAGATATTCTGCATCAACATTGCCGTTTGCGCCAAAATGCCAACACAAGTCAAAGGCATTACAATGCATGTCATTGACAATGGTAGACATACAACAATTTCACAAGAAATTTTATTTGTTGTCTAACAAAATTTATCAGGACAATTACTTGTTAAAATATTGTTTACCGAAATCGGTAATTAGGAGAAGAGGAAACAGCGAAACAGATAGCAACAAAAGGAAAAAGAAGTCTCTTTCAATAACCTTGTAAGGTATATTTGTTGTGGTGTAAAATGTAAGGTATATTCTAATGTTTACAAAAACGGTAGAGCAGAGATCTCAATCTCTAGATTGTGGGATTTATTTCCTGTCAAGTAAGTTGGGTGATCATAAATAATAAGAGTGAATTCTTAATGGAAAATATATTGAAACCATCAAAAGTTACAACAAAGGAATACAAAAGATACCAATGAAAACATAGGAATAAAAGTAAGCACATACCAGATGGACTCCTGAACCAAACTAAACTAACTTTACGTGACGGGAAACGAAGGGATAGCAACGGATGGCGAACGAAGACTTGTATCCGGAAGCGAGGAACGGACCCGGGACGAAAGCCAGGACATCCTTCCCTTAGTGGAAGCGGGAGGACGCAACACCTCCAAGGTACGCCTGCAGGAACATCAGGTCTGCAGCACGTGGTAACCAATCAGACTCTTCTACGGAGCCAGGACAGCAATCCGTTCTCTTAGTGGCAGCGGGAGGACGCTACTCCTTCAATGGACGCCTGCAGGGGCATCAGGCCTGCAGCACGTGGTAGTCGACCAGACTCTTCAACGGAGCCAAGACAGCAATCCGATTTCTTAGTGGCAGCGGGAGGACGCAACTCCTTCAATGGACGCCTGCAGGGGCATCAGGCCTGCAGCACGTGGTAGTCGACCAGACTCTTCAACGGAGCCAGGACAGCAATCCGTTCTCTTAGTGGCAGCGGGAGGACGCTACTCCTTCAATGGACGCCTGCAGGGGCATCAGGCCTGCAGCACGTGGTAGTCGACCAGCCACAGCTAGGACCAAGCCAATCTCGGTTTCAAGTCCGAAACACGAGCACTCCGACATGACCATCGGCCAACACTCAATAAAAGCGGGATTCCATTATCACCACTAAAAATAATAACCAACACGAACTGTTCGTGAATGGATAAACACCCCGCGCCTTTTTTAAAAGAAAATAATAACTTCTATTCACATGATTAACTCAGATTGAAACCCCTTAAAAGGCGAGTGACTGGATCCGCCGACCGGTTGCCCTAGCCGGTCGGGGAGGAAGTGACCATAAACAAAACTGTCCTTCCTTCCTTAAAAATATTGCCAAAGTTCGAAAAAAAACATCATAGACAAAATAACCCCAATTAAGCAAGAACTACTCTTGTCACAAAATATTTATGTGACAATTCCCCCCTTCCCACAAAAATGTTTGCCCTCAAACATGAACAACTAAGACCACTAACAAGCTAAACTATGAGTCCATCAGGTATCTAGAAAAATGAAAACAAAAAAACATTAATTAGTAGTTAAAAATAACAACATAGAATTAAGTTTCTTAAAAACTAAATTTCTTAAAAATAAGTTTCTTAATAATAAAGAAAAGAAAACATGATCACTTTTCCTTGCACAGGAAATCAAGGCCAATTTGGCTTCACTTTAGGGTGGTTAAACAGCCCTCACTTACACTGAATTTACGCTATAATTAAATAGCAAAATGAGAAACCTATCTAACTAAGTCCATCCGGTTTAACAGTCTTATGACAAAAATCTTATGACAACATTCTTATGACAAAATTTTTATGACAAATCTTAAAATTAAACAATACTTAAAATTAAACAAGCATAGATAATGAAAATATCTTTATAGATATACATTTTTTACAATTCAGAACAATGGAGTTCAATATTGGTAAAATTAGTACACAAGAAAATACTTTTCTGTGTTATAAGTAATATAGAATCAGTTTACAAACTGTCTATCAGACGTGTCCAGAGTAGGGGTTTGCATTGGATTAATTATCCGTCATTTTTATCGTTCGTTATTGAACCAGGATTTACTATTCCGAAGAAATACCTATATGTAACAGAGTCGTCAAACAAGAATAATATTTAAATTATCCATTTTTCGAAAATCAAATCAGGTCAGGATTTAAAAAACAATAAATACCTGCCGATCAAGGTGGACAGAATAGGATTTACATAACACAATACCTATCTATTTATCAATCAATTCATGACAAAAGTCAATTGGTACTCAAAAGCAAAACAGAAACTAGTAAGTTAAGCTCATACCTTAGGATATACAAAAATCCATATAACAACCTGCAGCAAACACTCAACAGAGTGACATTGTTTGTAAAAGAAAAGAGACCAAGGCAATACCCAAGCTGGCATTCCTTAAAAACAACACTCCAAGTGTAGACAAAACGTCAGCATTTCTTGTACAAACAAAACAAAATTGTGTGATCAACTATGGCTTTCAGTGAGTTGACACTATTCGAGGGGTGATCAATCCAAAATTTTAATGAATGACACTAGTAATACTTAATTTATAGTCTAATACTGGTATTAACAGTAAGACACTAATGTTTCTCACATTTAGACTTAAAAACTAAACAGAAACACATTTTCCTGTATTAGAGGCAAAGTGAAAATTCCAAAGGAATTATTTACTAGCTAAGCACGCCAAAGCAGTACTTACTTTTTAGAGACAAAACAACTTTCTTATGAACTAAGACTTATATAAAGAACTTTAGGAAAGCTATACCATACTTAAACTTATGAGATACAAACTATCAATAATAGAACTAACAGAACTTTTGTGCATCAGAAAGTAGCTCAAGTTTCTGAAACACAAAATTCCAAGATATACATAGGAAGGGCATAAACTTAAAAATAATAGCATTACTACATAATCCGATATACAGACGGAACAAAGTAATAAATCAATGTGTGTGCACGTAAGTAACTCAGTGTATTATTACCAATATAATCAAACATTTGATAATACCAATATCTCGAAACTAGTGTATGTTATTATTAATAAGAAAAGCATAGTAACGAAGGAAAGAAAGACTTAACTAACAAAATTTGGGCGCCAGTGACCACAAGGATCACGTTCCAGTTTACCGAGGGTAAATAAACGGTTTATCGTCAATAAACTAGATTTTAGTGTCCGTACTGAGCACAAGAAATGAAGGTACCAAACTCCAAATCATGAGAACAGAACAGTCACAAAAGAAACAAATGCCATAATGTGAAGGGTTGGTAAGCCTACACACTAAAACATTGGCTTCCTTATAGGAAAAAAAACAAAACTAATCTACCTGAAAAAAAAACCAAATTCTTAATTTTAATATTAACAAGTGGTCTAACATCTTGTCCACAATGAGATAGCGACACACATGCGTCCATGTTGTGTGTTGTAAACTTATATTTATTACTAGTAACCGCTGACGACCTCTTGTCATCCTTGTGCACAGAACGCAAAAAGATCGCTGGCCAGTTTTTGAATTATACTTAACAATAACTTTATTTAACTGGGGAAAATGATAATTAGAATTTTAATAATTATTCTTCAATAAGAATATTATCACTTATGTAATAATGAAATATAAATAAAAATTTATTTATAACTGATCAATTACCAAACACCCTATACAAGTCAACTCGAAAAGTAGAAATTGTTTACACTAATACGCGTCAAAACATTGCCGCCAACGTATTCTCCTAATAAATCAGTGCCGCCAAGCGACGATATACGAGTACTCCAAGTACAATTAAGAATCAAGGACAACTACTTTATTGTAATTTAATCAAAAAAAACAATTATCAAATTGTTATAATAATTGAAAAAGAAGACGATGCTCTTTAATAGAAATAACACGTCGTTAATTTCGATAAATAACCTGCAAAAACAGTTGTCAATGTTTGTAAACAATGTAGTAATTACTAGCACCTAATGTCAGATGACATTAACAACAACAACTAAATTAATAATGACAGATGTGCGCTGTCAATGAAAAATAACCATGAAAATTCTCGTTACCATTTTTGTATATGAAATGGTAATATCATATAAAAGATTCTTTAATAAAGGTATTTCTTTATAAAATAACAATATTGAACATTATTTGCATGTTTATGTTTCATCATGATAGATGACCAATGTCAATGTACACATTTTGACAGATAGTATTTTTAGAATGTAAACAAGGTAGGTAATTTATTTTTGACAAAGTCGTAATTTGAATGTGTACTGGATTTATATAAAACTTGAATATTAATGTGCAAATATATTTAAAAGTTTGTATTGTACGTATGTTTGTACCTTGTATGCATTGCAATTACAAATAAACTGAATTTTAATATCACAGTTGTTTGTATTGATATGAAAAATTTACCTCCGTATTGAATATAAA
Organism: Hesperophylax magnus; assembly: GCA_026573805.1. Lineage (NCBI taxonomy): Eukaryota > Metazoa > Arthropoda > Insecta > Trichoptera > Limnephilidae > Hesperophylax > Hesperophylax magnus. The sequence continues at coordinate 2,211,247 of JAIUSX010000144.1, read as the reverse complement.
AACACAACGTTTTTAACAAATGCGTGTTATTTTTTTTTAATATGATCAGATATTATTATTGGTAATTTTTGGATAGGGCCTGACACGCTTATTACGAATATTTTTTAGAAAAAAACTTTATATTCGCCTTAATTACTATAAAAGAAAACTTTTTGCATTTCGGGCGGCGGAAAATTATGCATTTAAATTTTCAATTGCGTTAACCAAAATTCACTTCGCGAATCGATGCGGCGGCAATCAGCTGTCATTAGGTACGTCACTGTTATGTTGGTATCCCTGATACATTGCGTAGATACGACTATGGCTCACTTCGTGGAATATAAATGGATTGGCGCGAATTTATGAAAACACAACAGAATTATAATGTTAACAAACTTTAATTTTTCTAAAATTGAGGGAGATACAGCCCTTTCTTTTGTATCACAAACCATGTTACACAAACCTAGCGTAGCCGGTAAACTAGTTGAAAACTGGGATGTTTTTCTTGCCTTGACGCGAGCAGGCGTTATAAACGGGCACTTTCTTTTGTATCACAAACCATGTTACACAAACCTAGCGTAGCCGGTAAACTAGTTGAAAACTGGGATGTTTTTCTTGCCTTGACGCGAGCAGGCGTTATAAACGGGCACTTTCTTTTGTATCACAAACCATGTTACACAAACCTAGCGTAGCCGGTAAACTAGTTGAAAACTGGGATGTTTTTCTTGCCTTGACGCGAGCAGGCGTTATAAACGGGCACTTTCTTTTGTATCACAAACCATGTTACACAAACCTAGCGTAGCCGTTAAACTACTTGAAAACTGGGATGTTTTTCTTGCCTTGACGCGAGCAGGCGGCATAAAGGGAACACTTTATTTTGCTTTCTACGCTTTGCTCTAGCATCTTTTCGTATAGCCACATAATAGAATACTAACATAACAAAATTTGCATGTTTAGTGCCTCCCGCGACATAAATATTCATATTTATGTCTTCCTTCCGGTTTTTTTGTTCCCGGTTTTTTTGTTTCCGTTTCCGAACAATGCATTTACATAATTAGTTCCGTCTATTTCTTTCGCCGAACAAGACCTTCTAGTAGAAAAAATGTCGTGCAATTCGTGTTCAGTTGGACTTATGGGGTTTGGAGTCATCGTAGGAAATGAAGATGCCATGATTGAGTGGTTAAGAAGCCACGGAGTGCTTCTCCGGGAGAAAAAGTGCGAACTTTGTCAAAATCTTTGTAGCTTCTCGAAAATGACGTACAGCTGCCGAAAAACGTTTGTGGTGGATTCGGGCCACAATCGGGTCAAGAAAAGGTGCAAGTTTACTGTTTCTATAAGAAAAGGCACATTTTTCGGCCAGTCAAATCTTTCAATCGCCAAAATATGCACCTTCGTGTCATTTTGGACGATGATGCGTCCACCTAGGACTACCTTCTTGATGGAAGAGATGGACATCAGCAGTGACACGGTCGTGAACTGGTCGTCGTATTGCCGGGAGGTTTGCGTGCTCTGGTGCGACAAAATGAAGCAGAAGATTGGAGGTGTTGGTATCACCGTGGAAGTGGATGAGGCAAAAATTGGTAAGCGCAAGTACAACCGTGGTAGAAAAGTGGACGGTAAATGGATTTTCGGTGGATTCGAAAGAGAATCCAAGAAAATGTTTGTCTGCGGAGTAGAGGATCGCTCCAAAGAAACCTTGTTGGAAATAATTAAAGCATATATATTACCGGGCACCACAATCATAAGTGATTGCTGGAAGGCGTATGATTGCCTTGGAAATGAAGGTTTCGTACATCTGAGTGTGAATCACAGTATATCATTTGTAGACACAGAAACCGGAGCACACACTCAAAATATCGAGCGGTGCTGGAGAGATGTGAGGGGAAATGTACCCAGATTCGGGAGGAGTAAGGCCCATTATGAGGGATATCTCTGTGAATTCATGTGGAAGAGATCGGTACCCAAAAACAAAGACCGACTCCACGAATTTTTCAAAATGGCTGCTGAAGTTTACAAACCCTAATATATTTTGTTTTTTTTTTTTTTGTTATATTTTTTGTTTATTATTATTATTTCTATTCTTCAATTATAATGACAACGAATACCAACACCTCCAACTATAACGACGATGAAATCCAACATGATTCCAGTGCCTCAGCTTAACTCTGAAGTGATTCTGATTAGAGGTTCGTTTACATTATATTATTAATTCTGTTTTTCGCGCCTTTCATGTGTATCGCACGAAGATAGCAACGGTCGTATTTAGCTCTTGTTAATGCATCAGTGATACCAACATAACAGTGACGTACCTAATGACAGCTGATTGCCGCCGCATCGATTCGCGAAGTGAATTTTGGTTTACGCAATTGAAAATCAAAATGCATAATTTTCCGCCGCCCGAAATGCAAAAAGTTTTCTTTTATAGTAATTAAGGCGAATATAAAGTTTTTTTCTAAAAACTATTCGTAATAAGCGTGTCAGGCCCTATCCAAAATTTACCTTATTATTCACCATTCATAAAAATATGATCGCCTTTTTAAAATATAAATATATTAATGGTATTACGTATAAATAAAGATGTTCAATCAAGTTGTTATTAATCAGTATGACAGGTAAGAAACAAGGTTTGACGTTTAACCTTCAAAATTTTGACAACCAAAGATGTTCGTAGATTAACAAACATAGTCAATCGATATTATATTTAAAGGAAATAATTACTTATTTACTCTATCTTTCCAAAACTTCTAACTTGAATAATAATAAATTGTCTATGCAAAAGAATGACATTTTGACAATGCAATTTACGATAATTTTTATAGGTTATGTTCGATAATATATGAACATAACATTGAATAACATTAATATTAAAGGTTAAAATGCTTCAATTTAAACATTCTCGAGCAGGAAAAACCATAGTAGACAATAGGAAATGTAAATGTAAGTATATAAATATAAAGTACACACACATCGATTTAACTTTAATATAAACAACTAGTATTAATGAAAATCCAACCTGACATGACAGAAAAAAAAAGATACGGCACCAAAAATGAAATATTTTAAACGTTGTGCGCCAAATGTAAGGTATATTTGTTGTGGTGTAAATTGTAAGGTATATTCTAATGTTTACAAAAACGGTAGAGCAGAGATCTCAATCTCTAGATTGTGGGATTTATTTCCTGTCAAGTAAGTTGGGTGATCATAAATAATAAGAGTGAATTCTTAATGGAAAATATATTGAAACCATCAAAAGTAACAACAAAGGAATACAAAAGATACCAATGAAAACATAGGAATAAAAGTAAGCACATACCAGATGGACTCCTGAACCAAACTAAACTAACTTTACGTGACGGGAAACGAAGGGATAGCAACGGATGGCGAACGAAGACTTGTATCCGGAAGCGAGGAACGGACCCGGGACGAAAGCCAGGACATCCTTCCCTTAGTGGAAGCGGGAGGACGCAACACCTCCAAGGTACGCCTGCAGGAACATCAGGTCTGCAGCACGTGGTAACCAATCAGACTCTTCTACGGAGCCAGGACAGCAATCCGTTCTCTTAGTGGCAGCGGGAGGACGCTACTCCTTCAATGGACGCCTGCAGGGGCATCAGGCCTGCAGCACGTGGTAGTCGACCAGACTCTTCAACGGAGCCAAGACAGCAATCCGATTTCTTAGTGGCAGCGGGAGGACGCAACTCCTTCAATGGACGCCTGCAGGGGCATCAGGCCTGCAGCACGTGGTAGTCGACCAGACTCTTCAACGGAGCCAGGACAGCAATCCGTTCTCTTAGTGGCAGCGGGAGGACGCTACTCCTTCAATGGACGCCTGCAGGGGCATCAGGCCTGCAGCACGTGGTAGTCGACCAGCCACAGCTAGGACCAAGCCAATCTCGGTTTCAAGTCCGAAACACGAGCACTCCGACATGACCATCGGCCAACACTCAATAAAAGCGGGATTCCATTATCACCACTAAAAATAATAACCAACACGAACTGTTCGTGAATGGATAAACACCCCGCGCCTTTTTTAAAAGAAAATAATAACTTCTATTCACATGATTAACTCAGATTGAAACCCCTTAAAAGGCGAGTGACTGGATCCGCCGACCGGTTGCCCTAGCCGGTCGGGGAGGAACTGACCATAAACAAAACTGTCCTTCCTTCCTTAAAAATATTGCCAAAGTTCGAAAAAAAACATCATAGACAAAATAACCCCAATTAAGCAAGAACTACTCTTGTCACAAAATATTTATGTGACAACCTATAATGTACGTAAAACAACTACTATGACTACGGTACCCGTATGCAGAAACACATTTTTTGAAATTTTACATATCAACAAAATGCGTGTGATTGGCGTCACTAAAAGATACTTTAACTCTGGCACTCCTCCCATTGAGAAACGGGGAGGTGATATAAATCACATAAAATTTGCCGACCGCAAAAATGCTGTAATAGAATTTATTAAAAAACTTATTCCTCTTGAAATTCATTACTATCGTAGCAAAACAAAATCACGGCAATATTTATCTTGCGAACTTAATATCAGCAAATTAAGTCAAATGTTTAATGCTCAAGCATTATCGGATTGCATCGTAAAGGCTTCGTATTTCCGAAAAATATTTAATTCTGAGTTCAATATTGGTTTTGGAACTCCACGGACAGATCAGTGCTCCAAATGCTTGGAACTTGGTGAAAAAATTAAGTATGAAGTAGATGCATCAATGAAAAATAATTTAATAATAGAAAAACGTGTGCATAAAATTCGGGCAAAGGCATTCTTTACAATGTTGGAAGAAGAAAAAGAGGGCATGGCAACAATTTCTTTTGATTGCCAAAAGAACCAACCACTGCCGAAAGTTGCCGATCAAGCAGCTTACTATTCACGCCAATTATTTACATATAATTTTACAGCAGTTATTGGTACTTCCCATTCTAAACTCACTAACGTGCACATATATGCTTGGACAGAAGATCAGTACGCAAAAGGATCAAATGAAATCGCAAGTCCATTATTCCATCTTCTTTCTAAAATTAATTTTGATGGAATCAACACTATTCGACTAATGGCAGATGGATGCGGAGGACAAAATAAAAACTCTGTTCTCATAGGAATGTGCATGAAGTGGTTGGAAAACAGAGGTGATGTTGTAAAAAGAATTGAAATAATTTTTCCCATCCCAGGCCATTCCTTTCTACCATCTGACAGAGTTTTTGCTGGAATAGAGAAAAAAATAAAGAAGAAAGAAGTAATTGTCAATCCTGAAGAGTATTACGATATATTTAAGGAACATGGAAAAGTATATAATCTTGGAACTGACGTGAAAGTCTTTGACTGGAAGTCTGCCGTTCAGGAGGTTTTGAAACCTCCAGGCAAATGGCTTTTTAAATTTGCTCCTTCGAAAAGATTTATTTTAACCAAAAAACCATCAGGCGTCATAACAGTTGCTGGAGAAGCTCACTATAGAGTAGATTTGTGTTCTTCAAAGAAAATTTTCAAAACAAATTTATCTGCAGTACAAATTAACCCCAAAGAGTTAAATTGTGGAACAAATGTAAAAAATGACTAAAATTAAGGATGTTGATTATTTTTTAAAAAAACATTATGGCAACAACTGGAGAGCTCTTGGTTGCTTACAATATTATAAAAATGTTATCGAAAGGTATGAAGAAAATCAGAGAGAATCCGAGAATATTGAAAATGTGGAAGTTAGCGAAGAAGATTGTGAACCTATCGTGGAAATTAATGACCTTATAATATGATTTGTAATTAAATACGTATCCTTTGTACAAGCACCAATTACCAATTTACGAGTCTATTTTAATTTCTTGTTTATCATTTGAATAATAGTGTATTTTTAAAACTGTCATTGCTTTCATTGGAATTTTTTTTATTTTTAAATTGTTTATTGAAAATTAAGATAATAAACTTGTGATTGTACTGACACTCTTTCGAGAATGGTGTTTGTACTTTTTTTTTAAAATATAATGAATATTTTTTGTTTACCTCATGAAAATAAAGTACTTATTTTAACAAAAATATGTATAATTTTGCTAGTTTGTTACGTACACCCATGGCTTCAAAAAAATGGCGGACCTACATAAGTTGGCTGCAGAGTATGACAAATCCAGTATCATGAGTTTCAAAGTATGAAAAATCCATACATTATTTTCAAAATGTGACACATCCAAACTAAAAAGTTAAATAAAAATGAAAATAAGCATTATACAAAAGAACTTACTTCATAAAATTAAATATTTCACTATGTTTATTGGAAATACGTTGAAAAGTGGTTAAACATCGTCAATATTAATAGTTAAATATGTTTTCATGATTATCTCAAAACTGTAAAAATGGAGATGTCACACTTTGAAACTATAGGTCACAAGTGTACTTACAGTGGCTTAAAGAAAAAAATAACATCAACAGCATTTTTATTGGATCTAGCATTGATGTGCGACGCTTTCCAAGAATTGTCGGAACTTAGTTTGGACCTACAAAATCACAAATCTTATAATCTACAAAATGTGAACCTTTACATTGCAAATTGAAAAATAAATGAACTCGTTCAAGTTTTTGAAGAATGAAAACAGAATTTTGGACCCTATTATAAATGTGCTGCAGCTGTTATAAGCAATCTGCATTTTCGTGGAGTTTTACTTCACGAAAAAGTTTCTAAAAATGATCCTCCTATTGATCCGAAAATATTTTATTCCACGTTGAAAACGTCAATTGAAAAAAGGCTGCTAGATAATAGTGAGTTTGCACTTTGGGCTCGCGTACTTGACCAAAAATATTGGCCTGAAAACATTGATAAACGCAAAGAGGAGATTTTGGGGACCAGACGGCAACTGCGATATGTATAACATTTCGCTGTCCTAGTTCTTGTATGTTCAATAGACCTTTTTTTGCAAAACTGAGTTATGAATGCCAATATGTTCATTAGCCTATTGCGCATTAATGAAGCTCAAAAAAAACATATTTTTTGGTTTTTAAATGACATTTTAAGCATTTTTCGAGTGCCGATATCCACTAACGGAATAATGTTTCAGTTCTTATTTCTTCAATCTCCTGGATATTGAACATTCAAACACTCAAAGTTATGAATATAATATTTTGAAAAAGTTCATAGATATTTGTTCAACATCCCGCCGAATGTTGAGTTCTTGAATGTTCAATCTCCACTGTCAACCAATCAGGAGCCAGCTAGTTAAAATGTGCGGCCATGTTGATTTTTAGTTGTTTACTAACATCGAAATTGTTCCACTAAAAATACGTTTAATTTCGAATATATACTGTTATTGAACTAAAAAATGACTTCACCGACTCCGGAATCAATTTACCTAAGAACAGTAGCTCAAATAGAAAGGTAAGTCTTAAAATTATGTCATTTATAGGCTTTTTCGCCATATTTTACATGTACTTCTTGAATTTGCTAGGCAAATATACAGGATGCTTCAATTATTATTTATTTATTCAATTATTTATTTACAAACTTAGGACTTCTACATAAAATGAATATTAATAAATTATAATAGTGCATTAAAACTTATTTTTATTCAAAAAATACAACAAAAGAGCCAGGACATGGAAATGTGCAAAAAGTCGACTGTCCTCATAGTCTGATTGAAAGACATCTAGGACACATATTTTCTCCGTTATCACTGCTGAGATCGCTGATGAAAACGTCCAAATATTTAAATTTTGAATTCATTCAATTAAAAGTTTCTGATTTTTTTGTTTTTTTTAGTCACTTAAAAAACAGTAAATATATTCTTATGTAGGAACTACAATAAAACCAACTAGGCAAACGACTAAAAACAATAAACGTTATGTTAAATAGCGCACAACCATAACCCAAATCGAGGGATATTATAATTTTAGGATTTTAAGAGCTGAAAGTATTTAAAAAAATATATATTTTATTCACGATAATCAACATAAATAATAAGCTCACGGCAAATAAGACTTTCCGAAAGAAAAAAAATCTTTCTAAAGTAAGTAAACTTTAAAAATTACATTTATCAAATGTAGGTAAAGAAACAATAAAAAAACAAATTTTCAACTGAAAATTGAACTTCAATAATTTTACGCATCACTCGGGATTTTTTTTATGGAATACCGCACACAGTTTCAACTGCTCCCAACCATCTGGAGCCAGTGAGACTATGGAATCCCCAATTGGGGTATATTAGTATATTGTGAGGCTGAAGGTAGTGTGGAGGGGAAGGAGATGGAGAGGAGAAAGAGAGGAAGAAGGAGAAGAGAGATGGTATGTGAGTATCTATTCAGATGTGATCAACAAACAATGCTACAGCCATTTCAACTCTTATTGTGGTCTTTACACCATATTTTCCTCTCTGGAACATGCCGCAAATAGACAATATGTTATTTTAAATTAATTATTTGTGAAATAACAAATGAATCAAATAAAATTTACTTTGCGAATTTATTTGAATCCGCGACCTCCGGATTTCTAGTCAAGGGTACCCCTAGACCACGGAGGCCGTAATACGTACGATGTAAGAATATTTCACATCAAGCATGCACCGACAACCGATAGTAGTATATTAGCGGTAGGTACCTTTGTAATTGTGCATTGTTTTCAAACTTCCAAAATATTGGATGATTTATATAGAGCAGTTTTTGTGAAAAATCAACTCAAGGACTCTGTTTGTATATTATAAAGTAATACTTTAAGTCAACTACTAACAAAGATAAAAGTAAAGTATTTGAAATCTGAAAATCACCCTGTATATACAATTTACCACTACTTGGCTAATTGAACAAAAAATACCTCAAACTTATGGGAGCCGAATTGTTCAATATCCAAATAATCATTCATCATTTTCAAGCCATGTTCAACGTCCACCTTTAAAGTTATAATATGGGCATATTTAGCTTCAATCTTCGAAAATTCAAAAATCAAAAATTGATCTTTTATAATTTCCTGTTACACATATGTATTAAACGAAATGACCAAAATCGAGAATTTTTTAGAATTTGCCTATAAAAACAAAAAAAAAACGTCTCCTGTAAAATTTGCTTAGTTGTCTATTGAACATACAAGAACTAAGGCAGCGGTTTGTATATATATATATATATAACAGACTTTTCTGTAGGCCTTTTTAAGGTATACAATTCCGTAGTACGTAGTACAGCGGCCAAAAATAATCTTTATATCGACTTTTCTCTGCTTTTTATCAATATGTGTTCATGCATGTGTTATTTATCTAAACCTTCCGGAAGAAATTCTCTAAATAATGCTGAAAACCTTATCGAAATCAGTCGCATAGTTAAGAAGAACTAAGCGCACAAACAGACAGGCGTGAATGTCACTTTATTTAATACTATTTATAGATAATGGATTCCACCACGAATTGTCAGTATCCAAAATAGAAATATTAATTACATGTTCTTAACTTCTATTTTATAATATCTTTTGTTGTTTTATAAGCTATATTTCTTTACAAACTTTTATTATGTACACGATTTTTATTTCTTATATTATGGTTTATGTGTTATGATTTTAATTATACCATGTAAAAGTCAAAAGGCGTTACTATTACTTGACATAATGAACTACTACTACTACTACTACTACTTTATTAATTCCACATAACGTATGTTAACTCTACATACTCAATAATAACAATGCTTGTATTATAATATTTATTTGAAAGAAGACTATCACGGTTCTGGACTGAGAGGCTCATTCCCGCTCATACGATCTCTTATATACGTCTCGTACTCGCTGTCTCGCTCTCATGCTGTCCCCCTTACACACATACACCACACCCCCACACTTAAATCATAATTACATCTTTTTATTTTTACAAATTTATATAAGCCAAATATATTTAATTATTTCCATTATGTATTTAATTTCCAATTTATATGTAATTATGTATGTTCTTGACTCTTCATTCGGTGTAGCATGGGCGTTGTCCTCGAGAGCGTAACCTCCCCTCCCATGGTGTAGGTGACCTGCAAAAATCAGAGGAATTAGGAAACTTGGTCATGTCCACGTCCGAGAGTGGACCCAGGTCCAGCAAATCATCAGACCTGTCACTCTCCCCCCACCTAACCTTCCTCTCTGAAATTTGATCATGGTGGCGTTTCCACACTTGTCCTGTAGACATAATTTTTACTAAATAAACCCTATTCCCCAATCTTTTATAAATTTCTCCTAAAATCCATTTGTTTTTATCACTTCTCAAATCCCTGGTTAAAACTTTAGATCCAACATCAAAGTACTTTTTAATTTTTTTTCCTCTATAATACTTTTTTTGTTTTTGCTGACTCAATAACATCTTATCTTTAATCGTGTTATCAATCCCTTTAAAACCTTGACCTTCAACATTATCTAATATTGGAATGATTGTATTAAAAATTGATCTAATTTTCCTTCCCAAAATTAATTTACTAGGTTCAATCCCCGTAGACATAGAAGGCGTATTCCTAATATCAACCAAAAATGTTAAAAGTTTATCCTCAAAATCAGCAGGCAATTTATTATTTATCATAATTTTTTTTTAAAAATTCTTTACCGTTCTAACCCCATTTTCGGCAAGTCCGTTAGAAGCTGGATGGTTGACAGGAGATGTCAACGATTTAATATTAAAATTATGACAAAATTCCTTAAAAACTGTTGAAGTGAACGCTGTACCATTGTCACTTACTATCTGCTCCGGAATTCCGAAATTAAAAAATAATCTTTTCAAAACTTTTATTGTACAAAACGAATCTACTTTATTTACGATGTGACAGTCTATCCATTTTGTAGTTGCATCAACGATTATCAAAAAATTGTAACCACCAAAAGGTCCCATGAAATCAATATGCAATCTATTCCATATTAATCCACTGATTGGCCACGGCTGTAACTCAACTTTACATGGAGTGGGTAAACACTCCAAGCATCGAACGCACTGCTTCACAGTTGCTTCTACCTCTGAGTTCATACCTAACCAAAAAAAATAATTTCGAGCAAGATTTTTAGATTTAACAATACCTAAATGCGATTGATGTATGAAATTCAATATGATTTCCCTTAATTCCCTCGGAACCACAAATTTATTATTATAAAATAAACACGAGTCATAAGTCGATAATTTATTTCTAAAATACCAGAATTTTAACAAGTCATCCTTTAAAAACTTTTTATCCGGCCAACCATTGATTACGAACCCAGTAATGCTTGCTATGTTTACATCTTTAATCGAAAACTAATTCATCGTTTCTTTTGAAATTGTCGTTTCCGCCTCAATTATATTTAAAAAATCCGATTCAATCTTATCAACGTTCAGACTACCAATATAATTTAAGAAATATTCGCTACCGTCGACCTCGTCGATACAATCACTTAAATTATTATTACTATTAACCGGCAATCTAGATAAGAAATCCGCTTTGTTCTCACCCGACTTGACATATTCTATATTATAGTCAAATGTTTGTAAAATCAACGCATAGCGCTGTAGCCTATTTGCCGCTAGTATTGGCACTTGTTTTTCAGTGTTCAAAATATGTACCAAAGCTTTATTATCACAAGTTAGAACGAATTTATTACCATATAAATATTGAAAGAATTTTTTTAAACCAAATATTATTGCACACGCTTCCTTATCTAGAATGGAATACCTCAATTCCGTTTTTGACAATAAACGGCTAGCGAATGCAATCGGTCTTTCCATGCCATTCTCATATACGTGACATATAATAGCAGATATACCTATATCACTCGCGTCTGTAATTAGCTTGATAGGTAATTGTGGGTCAAAATGCACCAAAATATTGTCTGACGTCAGCAGTTTCTTAACTTGCTCAAACGCAATATTGCATTCCTGAGACCATACAAATTTTATCCCTTTTTTCAACAATTGGTATAAAGGAGACAAAATACCTGACACATTCTGTATAAAAGACCTATAGTAGGAAATAACTCCCAGCAAACTTCTAAGTTCCGAAACATTTTTCGGTACACTCATTTGGGTAATAGCATATATTTTATTTTCTAAAGGCATAACTCCTTTCTGCGAAATTCTATAACCTAAATATTCTATCTCTGTTTCTAGAAAAGAACACTTATTTTCATTAATAGTTAATCCGCAATCACTTAACTTGCTAAGTACTGCTTCACAAATAGAAAATAATTCCTCTTTAGAATTCCCAAATAAAAGTAGATCATCTAAAAATACACGAACGTTCCTAAGTCCACCAACTATCGCCGTAATGACTTGCATAAAGATGGCCGGACTCGTGCTTAAGCCAAAAGGCAATACTTTATATGCAAATAAACCTATATGCGTACTAATCACACATAATTTTCTAGACTTTTCGTTCAATGAAATTTGTCCAAATGCATTTCGTAAGTCTATCTTAGCAAAATATTTTGCACCATTCAGAGATGAAATTAAATCGTCAATACGAGGTAGTGGGTATTTCAACTTCGCTAACATAGGATTCAATGTTGTTTTGAAATCAGTACAAATCCTAATTGAAGCGTCTTTCTTTTTTACAACAACAATCGGGCTTGCAATATCGCTTATTTCTACCTTTTCAATAATGTCTTCATGCAACATTCTCTGTAACTCTATCTCTACTTTCTCACGTAAACTAAAAGGTAATGGCCTCGGATTTACAAACTTTGGCCTAAAGTCCGAATTAACTTCAATGTTTGCCTCATAATTTTTAAGCCTACCCGATTTTTCTGAAAAAACATGAGCATATTTCTTCTTTAAACTTTCACGAAAAACAAGATGATTATCACAATTAATCTCACTGAATTTTACAGAATTTATTCCACTTAATCCGATACCGAAAACTTGTAAAAAATCTCTACCAACTATTGTAGAATTACCATTTTTAATTATTACGAACTGTATTTTCGCACTTTTACCTAAAAATGACACCTCTAAATTCACTTTACCTAAAACATTTAACTGCGTTCCGTCATACCCTGACAAATGAACATTATACTTTTCTAAATCGTAAGAAACAAAATATCTTAAATACACTTCATATGGTATCGCGTTAATCGCAGCTCCCGTATCTACCAACGCCGGCAATATTATGTTACCAATTAACAAATCTATATATGTGGGTTCCGGCCCCACATTATTATTAACCACGAACACCGAATTCAACCGTTTATTTTTAGTACCTACATAATTTTTATTGTATTTACACAAATTACTAGGATGACCCGATTTGTTACAATGATTACACAAAATTTTTTTCCAGCAATCTCTTTGCAAATGATTTTTTTTTCCACACAAAAAACAAGTTTTTAACGTACCATTAACCGGTGATTTACTCCGCATTGAATTTTTATTCCTGGAAGGACTATCTTTCCTGGATTTATGGAAATACTCGCTTTCCTTATGAACAACATTTAAATTCGGATTTACTTTTTTAAAAGCCACAACATGTTCCCACGTCGCCGCTAGATTAATGCAATCCGTAAAAGAAGTATTGATTGCCTCTACGAATAGCTTGTGTTTCAATTTTTCATTAAAAATCCCAATAACGAATATGTCCTTTAAACATGGTTCCAATCTCAGCTCAAAATTACAAGATAAACTTAACCCTCTCAATCTAGCCGCGTAATCTTTAACGGATTCGCTAGGAAACTGTTTACATTTATAAAATAATTCACGAGACTCAAAAATATTTTTAACTGGTTTGCAATGTGAATCAAATAATTTACATAAATCTTCAAAAGAACAAACAGAAACCTTTTTTGGAAAACATAAATCACATAATAGAGAGAAAGTTTCTTCCGTGAGGCAACTCAGCAAAAATGCTCTTTTGCGTTCTGGTGACAACAACTTATCATCATTTAAAATGAGGGCCTGATCCAATCGTTCCCTGAACAATGACCAGTCTCCCGTTCTGTAACAGAACGTCCCCAAATTCTTACAAATCGCCTCCATTGGGAGAAGAACTGAAACAAGTTGAATAAAATATACGTATCTCAGCCCTTCCAGAGGTTATGCTCCGAGCCCCTGCCCTGAGCCTGTGAATCACCAACGTCTCAGCACCCTTTTCTGGCTCCGTCTCCCTTCAGCTGCGGACACGATCACCTTCCAAGGTCTTCCTTCCCGCTGTAGCGACAGAACCCCGGTCCCGGATTCCGGCCAATTCACCCTTGATGCCGATCTTGATCCTGGATCTTCTGCGTACCCCGTGTAACGGTGTACTCTCGACAAAATGTTGCAATGTCGGCTCCCACACACGTGTAAAATTGCGTTTTTACCGCGCAATTTGCCCGGCCCGATCTGCGTGCTCGCCTCGGCTGCGTGTGAATTCTCCAATTTGATAGCCTTTTATTTTTCTTCTTCTTCCTTCAAAATTTAGCGATCCAACGCCCAAAAGCGCCAGACTATACTGTGATCACCAAAAAATCGAATAATCTTCTTGAATCATCTGATTCTCCGTAAACTTTTAATAATTTACGAACTACCGTGCTGCGCCACTGTAACGTATGTTAACTCTACATACTCAATAATAACAATGCTTGTATTATAATATTTATTTGAAAGAAGACTATCACGGTTCTGGACTGAGAGGCTCATTCCCGCTCATACGATCTCTTATATACGTCTCGTACTCGCTGTCTCGCTCTCATGCTGTCCCCCTTACACACATACACCACATCTTTCAACACGTTGAATATGTATTTTGTGTATATATTCTTGTATTTTTGTGCAAGGTCAAATTAAATCCTATTAAGTTGTTGCAGTAAGACAAAAATCCTGGGTTCGATTCCTAGTTGAGACCGTAACTTTTTATTTTTCTGTGTCTTGTTCTGTTTCATGTTTTGTTTAGATATATTAGTATTATCTTCTACTTCAATGATAAATCAATGCTCAATACATCGGTTGTACTGACCCTGTTTTGTATTACTGTCCATTGTCTTTTTGAAAATAAAAAATATTTTGATGTGTGCATAGCTGTGGGTTTTTTTTATTTTCCTTTTCCTGCATTCCAATATTTTATTTTTTTTTGGGCTAGAGAATAAACGATGTTAGCTGGGTGCAGTTATATTGTCTATGTTTGCACTTTTTTTAAATGGCCTTGAGATTTCTTTATGGTCCACGATATTTTTACCTGTCTGGACCAAACGACCGTTTTATCTGTGGTCGTCTGTGGTTAAGGGGGTGACAAAATGGGGCCATACAAAAAGCCCGAAGATATCGATCTAGAGCAGGGCTGTCCAAACCACGGCCCGCGGGCCGCATGCGGCCCGCGGTTTAGATTATTGCGGCCCATTGAACCTTTTTTTAACCGACTTCAAAAAAAAGTCCGGTTCGGTTACACCGACTACAAAGAGGTCTGTAGGTGTACCCACTGCATATAATAATACTTTATTAACACGCTTTTATATTAACTTCACTTGTATGTTTGTTTGCTTGCTTGCTTGCTTGTTTGCTTGCTTGTATGTAACTCTCCTGCTGCCTTCCTCGGCCCTAGTGGTAGCCGTTTCTCAGGCTCCCTCTCCGGAATAAAAGTTACCTGTTAGAACCATAGTCGGTAATAAAGAAACTACCATTAAATAAATATAGTTTAAAGAAACTAAAAAAACACGCTTTTGTAGCATACGAAACTAAAAAGTGAAAAATAAATATAGTTTAAAAAAACTAAAAAACACGCTTTTAAATAATATCGAACTAAAAACTTCAAAATAATTTTTAAAATAAGCTTAAAGCAATAATTAATGAAAAATGATAGTATTATTGTGAAAAAGCGTCGGGCGCACGATATACGAAAAATATGGCACAAAGCGCCCACGCTTTTTAACAATAATACTATCATTTTTCATTCATTATTGCTTTAAGCTTATTTTAAGTTTTTAGTTCGATATTATTTAAAAGCGTGTTTTTTAGTTTTTTTAAACTATATTTATTTTAATTAATAATTGCTTTAACTTAGTTACTTTATTTATTTCTTGTCACATTTTGTATGAAAGCAATTATTATTCAGATTTTAGTTCATTATCTTCTTTGTTCGAAGTTTTAAATACATTAATGAGCAAACTATTTTTCTCGCGACGAAATTCAAACGTTTTGGGTATGTTCGATCACGTCGCTCACATCACTATTGACTCGAGAATTCGGGGAATTCCCCGAACTCAAAATAGGTACCTACCGCGCATCGTTCATTGGGCATTTGTTTGTCACTTGTCATTCAACGCAATGAAAGTTTTGATTGCGCAAGGTTACTCTCAGGTTATTAAAGACTTTTACATTCTTTTTAAGTTTGGTATTACGTTGTTCGCTTTGTGTTTGAGTATAATGAACTTTTCATCATGTCTACAAAGAAGAGGAAGTTAAGTGAAGAAAATCGTACATTCAATGCGAAATGGGAGTTAGACTACTTTATCTCCAACAATAACAATAAAATTCAGTGTTTGATTTGTATGCAAGTTTTATCTGTAAGTAAAGAATATAATGTTAAGCGACACTATACTTCTTTACATGAAGAAAAGTATAAAAAACATGTCGGTGAAGCAAGAAAAGTTATGGTGGCTGAATACAAAAAAAAACTAATACAGCAAACAAGTATGTTTTCAAAAGTAAGTACTGAGAATGAACAAAGCTTGGCTGCCTCATATGAAGTTTCATTACAATTAGCCAGAGCAAAAAAACCATTTAGTGATGGAGTTTTAATAAAAAAATGCGCAGTTGAAATGGCTAAACGCTTTATGCAGCCGAAATTAGCGGAAAAGTTTGAATCTGTTGCATTATCTCATCAAACGGTGGCGCGACGAATAGAGGACATGGGTAATTGTATTACAAAAAAAATATGTGATTACTTTGTAGATTGCGAATACTATTCAATATGTTTGGATGAAAGTACCGACCAGACCGATGTCAGTCAATTAATAATCTTTATACGTTGCATTTCCAAAGATTTTACAATCACGGAAGAAATGCTGGATTTAATACCATTTCATGGAACAACTAAAGGCAGTGATATATTTGAAGCGGTTAACAAAACTATAGTAGAATATGGAGGATTTCGTAAGTGTTCTTGTATTGTGACCGATGGGGCAAAAGCTATGACCGGGACAGTGACAGGATTCGCGGGACTTCTAACACAAAATGGCATTGATTGCCCGTTGTTGCATTGTATTATACATCAGGAAGCCTTGTGTGGAAAATCTTTGCGTCAAATGAATGCTATGAAAGTTGTTATAAGGATAACCAATTTGATTAGAGGTGGAAACAGGGCATTGACACATAGAAAATTTAGAGACTTTTTAAGTGAAATCGATGCAAACTATGGAGATTTACTATTGCATTCGGAAATCAGATGGCTAAGTGCTGGCCAGTGCTTGCAACGCTTTTTCGCCTTAAGAAAAGAAATACCTTTATTTCCAAAAAATGAGATATCATCTGACACTTCTGAACTACAAGATAAAATGCGAGATCCTCAGTTTCTGGCTGATCTTGCGTTTTTAACTGATATGACGCAACACTTGAATGAATTAAATTTAAAATTGCAAGGTAAAAACCTCAATATGGCCAACATGTACGGAAATGTGAATGGATTCAGAAGTAAACTGAAATTGTTCAAAACGTCTCTACAACAAAATGATTTTTCTTTTTTTTCAAGTTGTAAAGAACATTATTTAGAGATGAAAAATTTTGAAGAATGTAATTTTTTGGACCACCTCAAATACATGGACGAAATAATCGTCGAATTTGAGCGGCGTTTTACAGATTTAAAAAAAATTGAGAGTGATATAGCTCTCTTTACTCATCCATTAACGATCGCAGTTGCGAGTGTGAAGATTGATTATCAATTGGAACTTTGTGATCTGCAATCAGACCCCTTTTACAAGGGCAGAACAGAAACAGGAATTGATTTTTTTAAGCTCCTCGCTGAACGTTTCCCGAAACTGACGAATTTCGGGCAAAAAATGGGCTCGATGATGGGCAGTACCTACCTTTGTGAAAGTGCATATTCAACAATGAAGTTTATTAAATCGAAATACAGGTCTTCATTGACAGATACTTCACTTAAACATGCACTGCGCCTAGCTACCACTAGTATTGAGGTTGATGTTGACAGAATTGTAAAAGACAAATTAATGAAAAAGTAGATAATAAAATAACGATATTACGTATTATTACCAGTATTTTATTTTTATAAATATTTTGCGGCCCACCAATGTATTTAGTCTTTTTTATTGGCCCTGGGTCCCATCTAGTTTGGACACCCCTGATCTAGAGAGTGGTTTATTTATGATCATGGCTGACTGATTTTGGTTGACGACCGGTGTATATACTGTATATCGTGTTTGTGAAATAATTTAAACGAAATTAAAATTTCAAGTGTTTATTTTTGGTTTTCCCCAACATTTATACTAACTTTAAGTAATAATATAACTAAATTCAAGTATTAATTCAAAGTAAACATTCCATATTTACCGTGAAGCGGAATTCATAACCTTTACCCAAATATTGACCACCTCTAGTGACGTTTCCATTTCCTTGTGCAGAGGCATATAACTACGGCCTGTTCTTGAAACCCATTTGAAACCGACACGCCTAACTCCGTTTTCTTATAGAAAAAAATATTGTGGCAGAAAGCTCAGATCTCATTGGCTTAGAGTTTGACATCTCGCTCGAGGCCACGCGGGACATGACGCAGTTGTGTGATGGCGTGAGATACTATCATTTCGTGTCTAAAATTTAGCTAGTTAAAGTTATTTGTGATGAAAATATAATCCGTATAGTGTTAGCGAGTTAAAAATATATATTCAACCTAACCTAAATGTACTCCCTACGTAAGTTCAAGTTTAAAATGAATTGACAGTTTTTAGGTTATTACGCTTCAGGATTTTGCAATCGCAAAATACGTTAAATGGCTTGTTAAAAGTGCTTCTTACCTACTTATTTACATTATGACATATGCCTTCTTGGCAAATGTGTCTACCTTCACAGCGTATAAATGTTATCGATTACATTGACTCACTTTTCATAATAAAGTAAAAATAGTATTAGGATGAATTGTACAGCGCCGTCTTTTGTGCAAAATCATCTCAAGGGCGCTGTTTATCAATGATTATCACGTTTTATCTTATTGTTTTAGTGACATTCAAAAATATTAAACATGTGACCATGAGTTAATTTATTTTTCTTTTCAAAATAAGCAGATAAGCACAATCATGTTTTGAATTTTTATTTTTCAGTGTTCTTTTCGTTTTTCATTTCATCAAGTTTTTTGTTACTTTTGGATATCGTCAGGTAACATTTGGTGATCAGAGACCTCAGGTGATACTGAGAGTATCTAGCACTCAAAAAAAACATTGTAGCAAATGGTTCAACTCTTGCAAAACTCAACTCTAATAACGTATTTACATCGGTTATATTAATCCAGTCAAATATATTTACTGCCAGTCATGTTTGTAAAGTCAACGCCGCTTTTAATTCTCTGAATGTTCTCTCTTCTGTCGTGTTATTGGTGAAAGCGGATATTTAAAGTTTATAAAAAATTTTATGATTTTAAACATGAATCGAGTTTAAATTTAAAGCATAGTGGCAAGTGTATCCATGAAGTATATTTCTTTTGATTTTGTTTAATTCCATGTTAGACTTATATAATAAGCGTAATTAACAAACTGTCAACTGGACACTTGTGATATAAATAAGTTTCCTTGAAAGCATTCTTAACTTTATGCGATAAAAAATTACCTTAATCGTATAGCTGGCAAAATGTTTAGACACCTGCTCTCCATATTGATATTGGACATATTTGATGCTATAGGTCAAAAAACGGTCTGTAATAAATAATATAGACCGTTTTTTGGTCCATTTCACCTTCAAGGCTTTGAGTATTTCGTTCCAACTGAAGGTGATCACTTTAAACTAATTATAACCCTCGTAAATATGATTATTTCATTAATATTCCGTTTCAGCTCTAACATATTTTGAGTTTGGACCATTTACCAAAAGGCCATGGATCTTCTTAACACAGAGAGTGTTTCCATCAAGGTGGAACCAGGGTCGCAGGATGAGGACGGAGGTGAAATGCCGTATACTGAAATAGATATCTACCTCCCCGACGTAAAGAAGGAATGTTTGGCGAGTAGTAAGTTGCATTGTAATGGATAGGTTTTCTAGAAACTGCGCGTATTGTACAGGGCTAGCAGATTCTTCTATACAGATTCTTCAATGGTGACCATCTGCAAACCCTATAGAGATCTCAATTATGCCGAAATACTTGATTAACCTACATGACTGCAAATGAGGGCGATGCGTCCGACAATCCATTATTACGTTTGGAGTTTCGGGGAATACGGAGAATATCTACCAATCAGATTATATATAATACTATTTACTGCCAGTCATGTTTGTGAATTCAACATCGTACTGAGTTCTCTTTAGGAGCTGAGCGGTCTCTCTTCTGCCGTATTATTGGTTAAAGCGGCCGTGATATATTTTAAATATAAATCTAAATTTTACTGCGCACTGATTTTTGCCGCACGGTTATTGATTGTAAACATTATTTTAGTTTAAATTTAAATCACGATGTCAAGTAAATCCATAAAATATAATGCGTTCGATTTAGTTTAATTCCAAGTATCACTTATATGATAGGAACCACAATTAACAAACTGTCAACTGGACAATGATTATTTTTTTTTTACAATAATCATTTTTAGCTTTATGCGATAACATTATAACTTCTTGTATAAAATACTGTACAATTTTATGTACCTGCTCTCCATCTTGATATTTGACATCTTTGATGAACGAGGTCAAATAATCGTCCGTGATATTAATGAAGGTGGTCCAGTTTACATCCGAGATCTTACATATTTTTATTTTTATTTTTTTTTATTTGGTAAAATATTTTTTTTACATTTCAAAGTTTTCCAGTAATGTTGGCCTCACTGTGTGGCTTGCCCGAACTGAGGCCTTCATTTTATAATATGAAAATATAATCTAAATACAATCTACAATATAAGATAAAATAATACATTTAATATATAATCTTGTGTGTTTGTCAGTGATGTGTGTTTATATTGGTTTTGTGTGTTACGTGTAGGTTTTATTTTTATTTTATGCTATGACATTTTGGTAATATTGTCTTTTTTGTTGTTTAATCCATTTTGTAATTTTGTGTGTGAATTTATTTTTATTTTCCTCAATTTTAATTTCAACTTTTAGACTGTTGAACGCTTTTATAGCATGGTATTGGAAGTGTCTTTGTCCAAAGCTTGAATTTACTGTTGGAGTTTTTATGTTTTCTTTGTACGCTTGTCTAACTGGTCTGTTAGTGTTATTTTGTGTATGTTGAAATTTATTTTTTTTTGTTAAAAATGTAGTTTAGTAGTGTTTTAACGTATAATTGGCGTATATCTAGTACGTCACAGCTGTTGAATATTTGGTCTGTATCGGTCAGTCTATGTTTTTTTAGTATTACCTTTAAGATCGTTTTCTGTGCGGTTTCTATGTAATTGATAGCCGAGTTTGTTGCTCCTCCCCAAGCAATAATTCCATATTCTATTATTGATTGGCAGAGTGCAAAATATATTGTTTTCAATTGTTTTATTTTATATATGTTTCTTATGTTAAGGAAAATGTGTATTGTTTTGAGAAGTTTATTTGTGATTTGTTTGATGTGAGGTATCCATCTAAGGTTATGGTCAATTACGATTCCTAGATACTTTATTTGTTCTGTTTTTTCTAGAGGAGGGCAATCGCAGATGTTGGTGTTAAAACATTCGTGTATTTTTATGGTGTTTGTATTGTTTTTTGGCTGTCCCGTGCTATTTATACTGTATGTTGTGAATTTTGTCTTTGATATGTTAAGTGTAAGTATGTTTGAGTCTAGCCATGTTTTCACTTGCGAGATTCCCAAATTCGTAATGTTATATACATTCTTCCAATCCTGAGATTTGAAAAGTAAAACTGTGTCATCAGCATAGCTAACTATTTCACCGTCTATTTTCATGCTGCAAAGTTCATTTATGTAAATAGTAAAAAAAATGGGCCTTAGTATGCTTCCTTGTGGAACTCCATATGTAATCGGCAGTGGTTTACTAGTATGGTTGTTAATTTTGACTTGTTGAGTTATAACTTTTAAATAGTTGAAGTTCCTTGCCTTTGATACCCATGTTTTCTAATTTTTTAAAAAGTGAATTGTGGCAGATTGAGTCAAAGGCTTTAGCTAAATCTAGATATATCGCTATGCATTTGTACCCTTGATCTAAGTTGCTATGTATATAATCTACTGTACATGCCAAAGCTTCTTTTGTGCCTATTTTGTCTCTAAATCCATATTGGTTATCCGAGATTAATTTGTTTTCTTCTAGGTATTTTATAATTTGGTTTTTTAATACTCTTTCGAAAATCTTTGATAGCGAGTTTAACAGAGTGATTGGTCTATAGTTAGTTATTTCCATTTTGTCTCCGGATTTATAGATGGGGATAACTAGTCCTTTTTTAAGAGTACTAGGAAAGCAGGAGTGTGTTATACTAAGGTTGATTAAGTGTGTTATAGGTTTCAAAATTTCATTTTTTAATATCTTAATGCAATCCTTTGTTATCTCATCTAATCCAGGAGCAATTCGGTTTTTTAATGTGTTTATTATTTTGTCAATTTCCTCTTCCGAGGTTGTTTTTATTGTAAATCTGTGTTGTGTCGGTTTTTTATTGATATTTGATCTATTTGTTTGTGTTAGTGTGTTTGTGTTATGCAATTTACGGTTAGCTAAAACTTTTCCTATATTTGCAAAGAAGTTATTCACATGATTTGCTATAGTTTCTGTATTTGTATTGACATCTAATTTTTTGGAGTTAATATTTAGATTTTCAATAGTATTTTTCTGTTTATATTTTTGTGTGTATGTAACTTCTTTTAATATTTTCAATAATTCCTTTGCTTTTTCTTTTTTAAGTTTTTCGCTATAGTAAAATTCCTTAGCCACTCTAATAATTTTGGTGCAGATGTTTCTATATCTTTTATAGTAGTAAAGTTGTTCCATGTCGTAGGGTGTATATTTAATTTGTTTGTGAATTTTGTCTCGTTTACGAATACAGTTTAATATTCCCTGTGTTATCCATAGTTTAATTTTTTTTGCTTTGTGTGTGAGTTTTACTTGTTTTATGATAGTGTTTTTATTTATTTCTTGTGCTAACATGTTGTTAAATTTATCCCAGGCCTCCTCCACGTTCTCTATTTGGTATATTGTACTCCAGTCTATTTGTTTGAGTTTTTCTTTCAAGTTTGAGTAGTTGATTATTTTTTTTGTGAATATTTTGTCTTGGTTGGGTTTTGTGTTTTCGGTGTCTATTGCT
Source organism: Hesperophylax magnus (assembly GCA_026573805.1). Taxonomy (NCBI): domain Eukaryota; kingdom Metazoa; phylum Arthropoda; class Insecta; order Trichoptera; family Limnephilidae; genus Hesperophylax; species Hesperophylax magnus. The sequence continues at coordinate 2,187,946 of JAIUSX010000144.1, read as the reverse complement.
ATCATATTCATGTATTGATCTGTGATAGTGCTTTCAAGTACTACGGTTTTGGTTTTTAGTTTTGTTTTGATCATTATATGATCTATACAAGTTTTTGTGTTTTGTGTGACTCGTGTTGGAATCTTTATCGTTGGCTCCAGTCCATGCTGTGCTAGTAGTGTTAGGTATTCTATGTTTTGTGGGTGTCCGTTTTGTAAGATGTTTATGTTTAGGTCTCCAATGATGTTGATATTTTTATTTTTGTTGATTTCTTTTAAAGTATTGTTAAGTGCAGTTAGGAAATGTGTGATGTCGTTTTTGGATGGAGATCTGTACATCGCAAGAACACATGTTTCTTTATCATATGCTATGTGTATGCAGTTGGAGTCTATTATGTGTATTTCTTTGACGATTGTATTTATTTAATCATTGATGTATATGACTATACCATCATTTTGATTTTTGTGTTTTTTTGTGTGGTGTGTGTTATAGTTTTCGATTGTTTTTGGTACATATTTATCGATCAACCAGCATTCTGTCAGCACAATTATATCAAAATTATTATCAAGCTGTTGAAGGTATATCGTAAATTCATCAAAATTTTTATTAATTGACCTAATGTTTTGGTGTAATATTTTGATTCTATTTTTTTCTTTTGTGATGTTTGTCCATATATTAAAATCGTTTGTACTTACACAGTAGTGTTGGTTGTCCAAGTCTGTATATTCCATGTAATCCGCCATGTTGGTGAATAATTGTGTAAGTATATGATGTGAAGTGTATTTACGTGTGGAGTTGTGTTTATGTTTTTTTTATTTTTTTTTTTTTATAGTGAATACCTCACAAGAGTCCCAACTGCTCCCGTCTGGAGCCAGTGAGACTATGGCATCCCCAATTGGGGGATGTTGTGAGGCTGAAGGTAAGTGGGGAAGGGAAAGAGGAAGGTGGGGAAGTACCTGGCTATTCAGATCTAGTCACTAAACACGGCTAAAGCCATTTGGAGCAACGTTTCAATTCTGAATGGTGGTCTTACACCAGGGCGATACTGGTAGTATCTTCCACTCTGGAACGTGCCGCAAATATACTATATATTATTTTAATTAATTAATTGTGAAATAACACAAATTAATCAAATAAAATTTATTTGCGCACGCCGGGTTCGAACCCGCGACCTTCCAATGCGTTACCACTGGACTATGCCGGCCGTCAATGTTAGTTTGTTAATGTCATCACAATGTTTAATATTGAAAATTTTGCCTTCCGGGGTCTTCCTGGTTAATAGATGGCCTCTTCGAAACCATACAAATTTGTAGTTAATTATTTTTGCATGGTTTTTTAATTTCCACATTAGTTGCTTGTAATATGGCGTCATTACTTCTCCAATGTAAATGTTTTGTTTTCCGGGCTGTTGTATTGCCTCCGTGGTGAGACCTTTTCTTGATGATAGTATAGCATCCCTTTTATTTTTGTTATTTATTTTGAAAGTTATTTTCGGTGGGTGGTTTGGTCGGCGATCTTGGATGTGATTTATATTCGAGATTTCCGTGTCTTCAGTTTGAACTCCGCACGCAGCAGTTATTTCCTTTATTATGTTTTTTGTCATTTTAGGATCATTATTTTGGATACCTGATATTTGGAGATACTCTTCCAGTGTCGCCTGTTCCATTTCTGTTGTTTTTACTGAAATACTTTTGAATTCTATGTTTTTTTGTTCTAGTTCATTTTTTATTTCAGATATTTCTTTTTCTAACTGTGGAATTTTTTCAATAGATTTTATTAATGTATCGTATTGGTCGCTTATAAATTGAAGCGAATTTTTATTGTCAGCAGATTCCGTTTCTATCTTGTTTAAAATCACTGTTTTCATTTCATAGAATTTTGTGTCGATGTAATTTATAATGTAATTCATATTTTCTGGGTTTTCAGTGTATGTTGAGTCGGTAGGCCGAAAGTTCTTACTAGAAGAAGAAGTGTAATTGGATTCTGATTGAGTTTTAGGATCCAATGTTTTACATTCTTTGCATTTCCAGTTGTCTCTGAGTGTTTTTGACATTTTTTTAAATTTTTCTGCTGTGCTATTTATGCAGGTGTAATGAAATGCATTTAAGCATATGCTGCATTTTATGCTCTTGTTTGGACTAATAATATTATCGCAACTATAGCAGTCCATTTTTGTAATTATTTAAGTTTATTGTAATAATGTACATATTTATTAAATTCAGTTTCTGTATATTTGTCTTGTATGCGAGGTTTCTTGATTTTATTTGATAATGGTAATTGATTTATTTAATAACAGTAGTAAAAATATATCTGTTTCGCAATTTTTTGAAACAATTTATGTGTTTAGTTCCATCTGTTGACGAATAGCGAAACGCATTTATTTATTTTATTTTTTCTTTAATTCCTGCACGTTTTTCTGCCCTCTATGGTCAAGTAGCGATAACTGTACAATGTGTAGTTGTGGCGTTCAAATTTATTTATTTTCGTTTAAAATTTGTTATTTTTGTTCAATTCACTGAATGTGATAATTATATTATTTATTTTTAGCTGGGACCATTAACCAGGAGGCAATGGGTCTTCCCAACAGTGTTTCCATCAAGGTGGATCCAGTGTCCCAGGAAGAGGGTGGATGTGAAATGCCGTATACAGATATAGTTATCTACCACCCGGACGTGAAGACTGGGTGTTTACAGTATGCGGAGAGTACTCCGACAACCTCCAAGTTGGGTAACAAAGGTATGTTGGTTTCAGATGTTCGGAATTCCTGCCTGTTTCGAAGACATGACGTATATTCTTGTTAATTAAGTCCTTGCCTTTCATTAGTTATTCTGTTCTCAAAAGACCTCTTCTTTTATATGATTTAAATTACAAACATATTTATTATGTGCTAGCTATACCCCACCACGCATTGCTGTGGCTCATTCTGTCTGTGCAGATAGTGAAACATTAGCGCGTGTTTCTTTTACGTCCAACAGATAGCACTACTAATAAAACAAGTTTTTCTTACAGACGGCGCTGGTTTTCAAAAAAATGTTTTACCTGTCACAGATGACATCTATAGGGTTTTCCAATAAGAGGTGTTGTTTTGATATTCTATCGTAAAAGATCAATGGTTTCGTTGCTTGTGTGGAACGTAGCGCCGCTTGTTGGAAGTAAACGATGTCCATATCAATACCATCCATTTCCAGCCATAAAAAATCATTAATCATCTCTCAATAGCGCAATCCATTCACCGTAACTGTTGCTCCAGCCTCATTTTCTAAAAAGTATGGTCCAATGACTCTATTTATACAGTTTTGTATCACTTCAGTGAACATCATATTTTTTATTCCGAAGTAAATCACATTCTTGCACTTCTAATTTTCTAGTGACATTTTTTCTAGTAACATTTTGTCCAGATCAATACCATCCAATTCCGGCCATAAAAAATCATTAATCATCTCTCGATAGCGCAATCCATTCACCGTAACTGTTACTCCAGCCTCATTTTCGAAAAAGTAAAGTTCAATGACTGCGCCGGACCATAAAACTCACCAAACAGTCACACGTTGAGGATAGAGAGGCTTTTCAACAATAACTCTTGAGTTTTCCGAGCCCCAGATGCGACAATTTTGCTTGTTGACGAAGCCACCGAGGTGGAAATGGGCCTCATCACTCAAGATGATTTGCATTTGATTCACTCAAGTGAATTTCAATCATTTCAATGCGTTCTTGAAGCGTGCATCGTTCCATTTTTATTAATGGCGTAGTTTCTACTTGTCAAATGTAAAAAAAAAACACCTTCAAAAGTAACGAAATAGCGGGCTATTCAAAATAACAACTCCTTTTGGAAAACGCTGTATATAATATGGGAATATAAAAACACACGCGTATTCGAATGGAACGTTGTGTCAAAATTTTAAGGCTATCAGTGAAGAACTTTCGGGGATTTCAGATTTTAAACAAACGATCATTAACATTTTAATTTTTATAGATTGTTCCATATAGCGCTGTGAAAAAATTAAACAGACCGCCGACACAGCCGATTTTTGTTTGTTAAAGTTAACCATTTATGCGCATCTAATTTTAAAAACATATATATTTACTGTACTTCACTAATTAAGCGTTTTTCCAATTCTTTTCAGACTTATTAGCGAACCTTAAGACGCATCCTGGGGAAAAACGATACTATTGTCCCCTTTGTAACTATTATTGCCTTCGAAATTCATCGTTAAAACAGCACTTTCGCATCCACACTGAAGAAAAACCCTTTTCATGTTCCGAATGCCGTTATTCATGTTTTCGAAAAAGTGTTTTAAAAATTCATTTGTTTACACACGGTGGAGAAAAACCTTTTTCATGTTCCGACTGCAACTATTCATTTTCAACAAAGACACATCTAAAATATCACCTGTTTACCCACAGTGGAGAAAAATCTTTTTCATGTCCCGACTGCAACTATTCAAGTTCAACAAAGGGACAGCTAAAAGCTCACATGTTTACCCACAGTGAAGAAAAACCCTTTTCATGTCCCAACTGCAACTATTCATGTTCAACAAAGGGACAACTAAAAATTCACTTGTTTTCCCATAGTGGAGTAAAACCTTATTCATGTACCGACTGCAACTATCAATGTTCTACAAAGTGGAATCTTAAAATTCACATGCTTACCCACAGTGGAGAAAAACCTTTTTTATGTCCCGATTGCAACCATTCATGTTCAACAAAGGGACGGCTAAAAGTTCACATGTTCACCCACAGTGGAGAATATCCCTTTTCATGTCCCGACTGCAACTATTCATGTTCGACAAAGGGACGACTAAAAGTTCACATGTTCACCCACAGTGGAGAAAAACCTTTTTCATGTCCCAACTGCAACTATTCATGTTCTACAAAGAGACAACTAAAAATTCACATGATTTCCCACAGTGGTAAAAAACCTTTTTCATGTCCCGACTGCAAACATTCATGTTCAACAAAGGGACTGCTAAAAGTTCACATGTTCACCCACAGTGGAGAAAAACCTTTTTCATGTCCCGACTGCACCTATACATATTCAACAAAGGGACATCTAAAAGATCACATGCTTACCCACAGTGAAGAAAAACCTTTTTCATGTCCCAACTGCAACTATTCATGTTCAACAAAGCGACAGCTAAAAGTTCACATGTTTACCCACAGTGGAGAAAAACGTTTTTCATGTAATGACTGCAACTATTCAAGTTTTCAAAAGGGAAATTTAAATACTCACATACGCAAAGTTCATCAGATTCGGTTCTAGGGGCCCGGAGTAATAGTTGTTTGAAAACTGTATGAGCGACATGTAAACGATATCGAGAGACCATCCTCAGCTCAGGGAATATTCACTGTCGTTTAGCTATTCAATTGATCCAGATGCTCCTTCTCTACCTCGATTCCGTAGTTTAATCTTGCTTCACCGTTGCTTCGTTATGTATTCCAACTTATTAATTCAATGTTGAATTACTGTTAAACTTGAACTTTATTCAAGTTCTTGACGTATAATGTAATTCATAATCAAAATAAATGTACTAAAATTGCTTGAGACCTATTGAACGTCTAGAAAACCATTCATAAAAAGATCTAGCCATTTATTGTATGAATTTTATGTTTCTAGTGGGGCAATTCAATTAATTTACTGTTTATCAAGTTATTTTTTTTATTTTTTACAACGTATATCTTTAAAAGTATAACTAATCTTGGAAACAACATGGAAAACTAACGTTTTCTTATCGATGATAAGAAAACGTAAGTTTCCCATGTTGAAATTATTACGAATAAAGCACTTACATGTCTGACATCGTACAAAGATGTGATGTAGAAATTCTCAAATATTGTTATTTCTCACTCTGGTCACCTTTATACAACATCCATTTTTTATTTTATTTTTATATATTAACATTCAAAACCTGCTAAACTACTTATGTAGTTTGTAAGCAGGTACATACTGACAACATTTTTGCAATAACATGGTACAATGGTAAACAGTATGTAGGTATGTATAATGTTGATGATAAATTAACTATAAAAATAATTTGGTTAAATTACAGAATTGTTTAAATATAAATATGTAAAAAGCAGTATAAGCCTCATATAACAAAAAAGCACAAATGAGTTTAGTATGAACAAATGAATGTAATCAACAAGTACTTCTATGGTTTTAATATACATAAGGTAATACAAATTTATAACGATTTTCCATTTCCTTAGAATGTGAATTCCAACTAGGAAAACAAAGTCTTCAGTAGGACATCAATATAAATCCTCAGTATCTAATAGCAATTTCCTTAGATTATATTTTACTTTATCTGTAAAAACGTTTATATTTTTAATAGTCATTGGTAGTTTATTAAATATTCTGAGTACAATAAAGTTTAGGATTCTTTCACCGTATTTATTGGTACATTTCGGAACCACCAATCCTTCATTTTGAGTGAATCTTGTATTATGTTTATGGAAAACTCTTTTCCTATACAAGGAATCAAACAATATAAGATGTTGACTTACAATAATTAATTAATATAATACAATAATTTACTTACAGTTTTTCTTTACATTTTAATTTATATTGGTATTATATTAGCATTACAGGAACTGTATTTTTACATAAAGTAAGTTCGAAAATTGCTCAATTCTTCGTGATATTTTTCCTTAAATGAAAAGTTCCTTCTTTACTTTCATTTTTTAATTTTTTTATTTATCATTTCCTTGTTTTATCTATTAATATTTCTTTAGTTTATTATATCAGCTAAACAATATAACTGAATGTATACTAGATTATGAATATACATTTGTATTACTTTACCAACAGAATTTCTTCAATTCAGTTTCATTTTCAAATTCATTTTCTTGTTTTTATCTATTAATATTTCTTTAGTTTATTATGTCAGCTAAACAATATTAAAATATATCATGGTATAACTGAAAGTATTCTAGAATATGTATATACATATGTATTATTTTAACAACTGAATAGTCAACACTATAATTTACATGTAAAAACATTATCATATTGGAATGTCCTAAAACGGGCAATCGCCTAGTTGGACATTTTAAGTTCATTAATTGTATTATGTAATATTTACAAACAAACAATAAATAAATAAATATTATAAAACAATAATCCTCTGACAGGTAAAACATTCAGAGACTTGTATATTAATTTGGTGTCGCTTCTGTGTGCATTGTTATATTTATGGATTAACAATTTTGTGAGGGAGTTTTTTAATGTTTGGATATAACTTATATTAGTTTTACAAGAATGTCCCCAAGAAGTGATTCCATAACGGATTGTGGTTTCAGCCAGAGATAGGTAGATTAATTTTAAAGTACTTATAGACACAAAATATTTTATTTTATAAATTCTACCCACAATAGACCGTAGACGTTTACAAACATTAGTAATGTGTACATCCCTATTCATGTAGCAGTCAATAGTAACACCAATATATACATATTTTTTGACAAAATCAATGGTTTCACCTGAACAGGGCTGTGCAACATTTCAGTATAAGCAGTCAAAAGTATGTGTATTTAACGAAGGGATTAAATTGTATCTGGCGTGTGGTGATCTTATGTGCATAATTTTAGTTTTTTTGGCATTTATTATGAGACCCGCGTCATGAGACCATTTTAGGAGAGCAATAAAATCAAGCTGCATAAGGTTCATTGCAGTAATCAAATCCTCTTGTGATATTACGAGTGCCGTATCGTCTGCGTACACAAAATGTTCAACGAAAGAAAACAATTTACTCATAATTGAGATGAATATAATGTACAGGGTTTGCCCTAAAATTGACCCCTGTGCAACACCTGTTGAAATATATTTTCTTTTGCTAAATTTTTTTAGAATTTTTACTGTTATTTGTCGATTAGATAATAATTTTTTTTAACAAAACTAGTAGCTTTCCTCGTATTCCTATTGCATCCATTGTTTCTAAAAGTTTATTTTTATCAATGGTATAAACGCCTCCGAGTTATCTATGAATAAAACCAACACATGTTTTTTTAAATGTAATTCATGATTTACGTGATTTGAAAATTCCTGAAGCAACATTTTTGTATTTTTTTTCTTTTGAAAACCATACTGGTTGGGATCTAACAAGGAGAAGGATTCTAAATATTTGTAAAGTTTTGTAGAAATGTTTTTTTCAATTATTTTTTCTAGGGTTGGCAATTCATAAAGTTTTAAAAAAATACAGCATTTATTTTTAAGGTATATAAATTAATGAATTATTCTGATTAATACCTTTGATTACAGTGATTTAGTTTAGTTAATTAAACTACCCGAATTGTCACAGCTAAAAAATAATTATTTTTTATTATAATTATTTATAATAACTAACGGACTTAAGGATCATTGCTTCATTTACAAATCAATTAAACTTCCATTCACTTAGAATCCCTGTACCAGTTTGTTATTTTGATTGTACGGTACCTAAGAAATTCTAAAAAAAGTACTATAGGATGCATATGTCTTATACTGATTTATAAATGTGGAAATTCTAACTATACAATTGTAAATATTCTCCAAAATGCCCTGGAAAGAGTCTCAGACTGTAGCAGTTATTTCAAGCCCGCTACAGAGTGATAGCATTTTAGCTGTTCTGTCTGGCTCCCTAGAGAGCAATGACTGCAATCAGTACCCTTCTCTAGATTACGGCTATTTTGAAGGAGGGCAACTTCGCCACAAGATGACTCGGACGGGCTGGCGGTCAAAACGAGCAGCTCGACAATTTAGTATTCATCTGGCTACGCTACCGGGACGTCGTGAATTTAGAGAGGAGACACGAACCTCGCCATGAGCCAACTCCATTTACGAACAAGGAAGTCGCCGCTGTTTGGAGATTTTACCTTTGGTCATCCTTCGTTCTACATTTAAATAACAGCTTTGCTAACCGCATCGCTTGGCGCCCATTATTACTTATCATCAGGTTAGTTTTTACATTAATGTCACCATCCATTTGACGCTCTCAATGCAAAGTTTAAAATTACCAATCGTGCTTTCATCCTTCGGATGTTGCACACGCCTGAGTTATTTGTTAACATTTAAAAGAGTTCTCATGTTATTTAAAGGTTATTAAGAGTTGTAGAAATAAATGTTATATTATGGAATTCATTTTCTCCTCTCTTTTATTTATTACACACATGTAACAACCTTTCCAGAGGTAGTCATGCCCTTCACCTTTATAATGTCGTTTTAAGACTTGTGATGTCCCGAAATAAAACAATCATCTATTCTGAATGCAATTACTAATGTATCCAAATTGACCCTGGTAATAAATTAAATCTTTGCGATTCTTTCAAGGATAAAGAAACCATCCTGTCACTTCGAATGCAATCAACAATGTTCCCAAAATTTGTTTTGACAGCATCGCCATTCCATTGTAAGAATATTATGTACAAAATACACAATTTGGCTGTCCTGAAACGGGAATCCTTCCCAGTTGGACATACAAAGGTTCATTTTGTTATGTATCGTTTGTAATTTATATATATAAAATAAATATATGTACCTGTATGTAACAAAAAAAATGTACATATTATATTATTTGTATTGTGTTAACGCCAGAAGAATCAATACTCCACATGTTATGGACATAGAATAACAGATACATAGGTTTTTCTTTTATTGTTCACCTTTTTGTGTTTTCAGTTTTGGTTTCTCATTTTCCTCAAGTGCAAAGTTCTTTATTCGTTTATTTAAAAATCACTGGTACATTGTAAGATATGTTTTGTAGGTACATTCTAATGTTTACAAAAACGGTAGAGAAGAGATGTCCATCTCATGATTGTGGGATTAATTTCCTGTCAAGTAAGTTGGGTGATCATAAATAATAAGAATGAATTCTTAATGGAAAATATATTGAAACATCAAGAGTTACAACAAAGCAGTACAGATGATAAACATTGTAACCATAGAAATAAATATAGGCACATACCCGATGGACTCCTGAATCAAACTAAACTAACTTAACGTGAAACGAAAGAACGACAACGGATGACGAACGAAGACTTGTATCCGGAAGTGAGGAACGGACCCGGGACGAAAGCCAGGACATCCTTCTTAGGGGAAGCGGGAGGACGCAACACCTCCAAGGTACGCCTGCAGGAACATCAGGTCTGCAGCACGTGGAAACCAATCAGACTCTTCTACGGAGCCAGGACAGCAATCCGTTCTCTTAGTGGCACGGGAGAACGCTACTCCTTCAAGGGACGCCTGCAGGGGCATCAGGCCTGCAGCACGTGGTAGTCGACCAGACTCTTCAACGGAGCCAAGACAGCAATCCGTTTTCTTAGTGGCAGCGGGAGGGCGCTCCGCCAAGAACAACCAGCCACAGCTAGGGCCAAGCCAATCTCGGTTTCAAGTCCGAAACAAGAGCACTCCGACATGACCATCGGCCAACACTCAATAAAAGCGGGATTCCATATTCCCCACTAAAATAATAACAAACACGAACTGTACGTGAATGGATAAACACCCCGCGCCTTTCTTAAAAAGAAATAATAACTCCTATTCACATGATTAACTCAGATTGAAACCCCTTAAAAGGCGAGTGACTGGATCCACCGACCCACCGGCCAAGAAGGCCGGGGAGGAAGTGACCATAAACAAAACTCTACTTCCTTCCTTCAAAATATTGCCAGAGTTTGAGAAAAAACACCATAGACAAAATAAACCCAATTAAGCAAGAACTTCTCTTGTCACAAAATATTTATGTGACAATTCCCCCCTTCCCACAAAATGTTTGCCCTCAAACATGAACAACTAAGACCCCTAATAAACTAAACTATGAGTCCATCAGGTATCTAGAAAAACAAAAAAAACATTAATTAGTAGTTAAAAATAACAACTTAGAATTAAGTTTCTTAAAAACTAAATTTCTTAAAAATAAGTTTCTTAATAATAAAGAAAAGAAAACATGGTCACTTTTCCTTGCACAGGAAATCAAGGCCAATTTGGCTTCACTTTAGGGTGGTTAAACAGCCCTCACTTGCACTGAATTTACGCTAAAATTAAATAGCAAAATGAGAAACCTATCTAACTAAGTCCATCCGGTTTAACAGTCTTATGACAAAAATCTTATGACAACATTCTTATGACAAAACTTAAAATTAAAAAATACTTAAAATTAAACAATCATAGATAGTGAAAATATCTTTATAGATATACATTTTTTTTTTTACAATTCAGAACAATGGAGTACAAAGTTGGCAAAATTAGTACACAAGAAAATATTTTTCTGTGTTATTAGTAGTATAGGATCAGTTTACAAACTGTCTATTAGACGTGACCAGAGTATGGGTTTGTATTGGATTATTTATCCATCATTTTTTTATCGTTCGTTATTGAACCAGGATTTACAATTCCGAAGAAATACCAATAAGTAACAGAGTCGTCAAACAAGAATAATATTCAAATTATCCATTTTGCGAAAGTCAAATCAGGTCAGGTTTAAAAACAATAATTACCTGCCAATCAAGGTGGACAGAATAGGATTTACATAACACAATACCTATCTATTTATCAATCAGTTCATGACCAAAGTCAAATGGTACTAAAAAGCAAAACAGAAACTAGTAAGTTAAGCTCATACCTTAGGATATACAAAAATCCATATAACAATCTGCAGCAAACACTCAACAGAGTGACATTGTTTGTAAAAAAAATGAGACCAAGGCAATACCCAAGCTGGCATTCCTTAAAAAAACACTCCAAGTGTAGACAAAACGTCAGCATTTCTTGTACAAACAAAACAAAATTGTGTGATCAACTATGGCTTTCAGTGAGTTGACACTATTCGAGGGGTGATCAATCCAAAATTTAATGAATGACACTAGTAATACTTAATTTATAGTCTAATACTGGTATTAACAGTAAGACTCTAATGTTTATCACATTTAGACTTAAAAACTATACAGATACACATTTTCCTGTATTAGAGGCAAAGTGATAATTCCAAAAGAATTAATTACTAGTTAAGCACGCCAAAGCAGTACTAACTTTGTTAGAGACAAAACAACTCTCTTATGAACTAAGACTTATATAAAGAACTTTTAGGAAAGCTATACCATACTTAAAGTTTATGAAATACAAACTATCAATAATAGAACTAACAGAACTTTTGTGCATCAGAAAGTAGCTCAAGTCTCTGAAACACAAAATTCCAAGATATACATAGGAAGGGCATAAACTTAAAAATAATAGCATTACAACATAATCCGTTATACAGACGGAACAAAGTAATAAATCAATGTGTGTGCACGTAAGTAACTCAGTGTATTATTACCAATATAATCAAACATTTGATAATACCAATATCTCGAAACTAGTGTATGTTATTAATAACAAGAAAAGCATAGTAACGAAGGAAAGAAAGACTTAACTAACAAAATTTGGGCGCCAGTGACCACAAGGATCACGTTCCAGTTTACCGAGGGTAAATAAACGGTTTATCGTCAATAAACTAGATTTTAGTGTCCGTACTGAGCACAAGACTTGGAGGTACCAAACTCCAAATCATGAGAACAGAACATCCACAAAAGAATTATAAATATATATTGCAATAATGTGAAGGCTTTGGTAGGCCTACACACTAAAACAATGGCCTCCTTAAAGAAAAAAACATTACTAATCTACCTGAAAAAAAAAAACCAAATTCTTAATTTTAATATTAACAAGTGGTCTATCATCTTGTCCACAATCAGATAACGACAAACATGCGTCCATGTTGTTTGTTGTAAACTTATATTTATTACTAGTAACCGCTGACCACCTCTTGTCATCCTTGTGCACAGAACGCAAAAAAATTGGCCAGTTTTTGAATTATACTTAACAATAACTTAATTTAACTGGGGAAAATGATAATTAGAATTTTAATAATAATTCTTCAATAAGAATATTAACACTTATCTAATAATGAAATATAAATAATAATTTATTTATAACAGATCAATTACTAAACACCCTATACAAGTCAACTTGAAAAGTAGAAATTGATTATACTAATACGCGTCACAACAGTGCCGCCAACGTATTCTCCAAATAAATCAGTGCCGCCAAGCGACGATATACGAGTACTCCAAGTACAATTAAGAATCAAGGACAACTACTTTATTATAATTTAATCAAAAAAAAACAATTATCCAAATTGTTATAATAATTGAAAAAGAAAACAATTATCCAAATCATTATAATAATTGAAAAAGAAGAAGAAGAAGATGCTCTTTAATAGAAATAACACGTCGTTAATTTCGATTAAATAACCTGCAAAACCAGTTGTCAATGTTTGTAAACAATGTAGTAATTACTAGCACCTAATGTCAGATGACATTAACAACAACAACTAAATTAATAATGACAGATGTGCGCTGTCAATGAAAATTAACCATGAAAAGTCTCGTTACCATTTTTGTATATGAAATGGTAATATCATATAAAAGATTCCTTGAAAAAGGTATTTCATTATATAATAACAATATTGAACATTATTTGCATGTTTATGTTTCATCATGATAGATGACAAATGTCAATGTACACATTTTGACAGATAGTATTTTTAAAATGTAAACAAGGTAGGTAATTTATTTTTGACAAAGTCGTAATTTGAATGTGTACTGGATTTATATAAAACTTGAATATTAATGTGCAAATATATTTAAAAGTTTGTATTGTACGTATGTTTGTACCTTGTATGCATTGCAATTACAAATAAACTGAATTTTGATATCACAGTTGTTTGTATTGATATGAAAAACTTACCTCCGTATTGAATATAAAAACACAATGTTTTTAACAAATGCGTATTATTTTTTTTTTAATATGATCAGATATTATTATTCACTATTCATAAAAATATGATCGCCTTTTTAAAATATAAATATATTATTGGTATTACGTATAAATAAAGATGTTCAATCAAGTTGTTATTAATCAGTATGACAGGTAAGAAACAAGGTTTGACGTTTAACCTTCAAAATTTTGACAACCAAAGATTTTCTTAGATTAACAAACATAGTCAAAGACAATCGATATTATGTTTAAAGGAAATAATTACTTATTTACTCTATCTTTTCAAAACTTCTAACTTGAACAATAATAAATTGTCTATGCAAATGAATGACATTTTGACAATGCAATTTACGATAATTTTTATAGGTTATGTTCAATAACATTGAATAACATTAATATTAAAGTTTATAATGCTAGAATTTAAACATTCTCGAGCAGGAAAAACCAAAGTAGACAATAGGAAATGTAAATGTAAGTATACAAATATAAAGTACACACACATCGATTAAACTTTAACTTAAACAACTAGTATTAATGAAAATCCAACCTGACATGACAGAAAAAAGTATACGGCACCAAAAATGAAATACTTTAAACGTTGAGGCGCCAAATGTAAGATATGTTTTGTAGGTACATTCTAATGTTTACAAAAACGGTAGAGAAGAGATGTCCATCTCATGATTGTGGGATTAATTTCCTGTCAAGTAAGTTGGGTGATCATAAATAATAAGAATGAATTCTTAATGGAAAATATATTGAAACATCAAGAGTTACAACAAAGCAGTACAGATGATAAACATTGTAACCATAGAAATAAATATAGGCACATACCCGATGGACTCCTGAATCAAACTAAACTAACTTAACGTGAAACGAAAGAACGACAACGGATGACGAACGAAGACTTGTATCCGGAAGTGAGGAACGGACCCGGGACGAAAGCCAGGACATCCTTCTTAGGGGAAGCGGGAGGACGCAACACCTCCAAGGTACGCCTGCAGGAACATCAGGTCTGCAGCACGTGGAAACCAATCAGACTCTTCTACGGAGCCAGGACAGCAATCCGTTCTCTTAGTGGCACGGGAGAACGCTACTCCTTCAAGGGACGCCTGCAGGGGCATCAGGCCTGCAGCACGTGGTAGTCGACCAGACTCTTCAACGGAGCCAAGACAGCAATCCGTTTTCTTAGTGGCAGCGGGAGGGCGCTCCGCCAAGAACAACCAGCCACAGCTAGGGCCAAGCCAATCTCGGTTTCAAGTCCGAAACAAGAGCACTCCGACATGACCATCGGCCAACACTCAATAAAAGCGGGATTCCATATTCCCCACTAAAATAATAACAAACACGAACTGTACGTGAATGGATAAACACCCCGCGCCTTTCTTAAAAAGAAATAATAACTCCTATTCACATGATTAACTCAGATTGAAACCCCTTAAAAGGCGAGTGACTGGATCCACCGACCCACCGGCCAAGAAGGCCGGGGAGGAAGTGACCATAAACAAAACTCTACTTCCTTCCTTCAAAATATTGCCAGAGTTTGAGAAAAAACACCATAGACAAAATAAACCCAATTAAGCAAGAACTTCTCTTGTCACAAAATATTTATGTGACAACATAATATTTTGTAAGATGTCTTTCAAAATCAGCCTTTGTAACCTTATTACGTACGAGTATATATATTTTATTCTTTCAAGCAATATTTTTTTTCTTTAATCCATCTTTTAATTTTGTACCTGAAATAGTTTTGCGTTTCTTATTTTTTTTATCGTCTGAGAGATTCTTGAATGCTTGTGGTTGTCTTTAGTCATTTCAATAAATTTGATATATTGAAATTAGAGTAAATGCAGGTAACTCCCATTAATGGAGGACTGAACGCAGTTGGGGCTAACAAAAAATTGTCCAAAGAAGCGAATTTAGCAGTCCACAATGGAGTGCTGGTACCTACCCTTATGTATGGAAGTGAGGTATGGAACTGGCAGAGAAAGGATCAATGTAGATTGAATGCTGTTTAAATGAGATCCCTGAGGCGTATGTGTCATAAAACCACGTATGAGTAAGATCAAGAAAGGGACGCTTAGATGTTATGGGCATGTAAAGCGAATGAGCGAAGAAAGGAGTGTAAGGAGAATATATGATGCGAATGCGAATGGTAGCAGAAGTCGGGGACGCCCGAGGAAGACATGGCACGGACAACTGAATCAGATACTCCCATGTCCAAGAGTCAGAATAATAGAAGATTAGGTATGTATGAGACGATGTATGAATGTGAATGAGGCAAGAAGTGTGTGGTGTGACCGAGTTGAAACAGCTTGATGGTTAGTTAGTTAATAATGGCAATTCGTCACTTCTCCTTTATTATAATATCCGGTTAACCCTTTGAAAACCAGTGTTATTCCCCTGCAACATGAAGAAAAAACTTAATATCTCTTGATTTTATGAAACAATTAACACATTATTTTGCGTGACACTTGTGAAGGACTTCCTTGTGACTTCTGTTTCTGCTTTATTGTAATCTTTATTCCAGCGGAAAATACCGTAAATATAATGACAGATTTCGATTGTTTTGCTTGGACTGGAATTCAATTATTATTTTTAATATTTTTTTTTTATTATTGCATGATACACAAAAATTAAAATATTGGTTTTTGTGATTGTTTTTTTTCCTTACCAGAAAATGTAATCTAAAATAGTAAAATTCCAGTTAAAAAAAAACTAAATTAGTGAACAAAAAAAATGCCATTATTTACGCCACGCAATTTCAAATTATTAATTGAGGTGTTATCTAACTAACCATCACGCCGGTTCTCCGCAGGGGTAGGCAGAGAAGACGGTCCGCTGAAGAACTCGGTCTTGACACACACTTCTTGCCTCATTCACATTCATACATCGTGTAATCAGAGATGTGCAAAATGGGTACCCAAAACCATTTGAAATGCAAAATGGAAATGGGTCAAAACTTTTCTATTTGAAAATGAAAAATGATTTTTAGAAAAGCATTTCAAATGCAAAATGCAAAATACCTATTTTCAAAATGCATTGAAAATGCAAAATGGTTTCTCAGGTCAAACAATTAAAATAATTATAGAATTTTTAAACAATTTTGTCATTTAATAATGGACATCAATGTAGAACAAACATATTACATGATGGTAAATCCAAAAACACCACGACTACAGATTATGAAACCACAAAAAATTTGCGCGGGACTAATGTTGCCAACGTAAAAACATAGAAACTGCTATCTAACATTTAATATTACAGCGTCATGGCCCCATGTTCAGTATTTTTTGTAATGGTATCACTCAATTACCAGGGCTCCTACCAGGGAGCAACTTGACAAATGGAAATTATCTCTCATAGCGAGGTTGAGGACCGACTGATATTTGAGGCTAATGAAAAAAAGATGAGTGGAGATAGTAGAAAGAATGTTGCAAAAAAGCATTTAAAATGGAAAATGGTTTTTAGAAAAGCATTTAAAATGCAAAATGGAAAATACCCATTTTGCATTTCCATTTGAAATGGATTTATTTGAAATAAAGCACATCTCTGCGTGTAATACATATTCTTCTATGATTCTGACTCTCATGTATGTGATTCACTTGATCGTGCAATGTCTTCCTCGGGCATCCCCGACTTCTGCTATCATTCTTATATATTATCCAACAAATAAATATGTGGAAACAAACGAACGGTGCTGAAAAGGTTAATGTAAACAAACTTATTACGCCTAGAGTGTTTGTGTTACAAAACAAACACTGTTAGAGCTATATTGACAAAGACTGTTTATCTATTGCGAACGATCCTATACAATAGAGACACCTTTTTAAGATTTTTTACATTCAATCGTAGATTTAGGCTGTAAATCACAAAAACAAAAAATGCAGCTCTGCATTCTTATTAGCTAAAGTCCCCGGCGTTGTCCGAGCGTAAAGCAGAGGTTTTCAAAATCAGATTTAGACAGCGATGTTCCTTTCTCGGAATAAAACTGTAAATTTGTAATAAAATACAAGCATTTTGTATCAGAGTAAACACTTAAAAATTAATACAATAAAAAATAATGTAAACATAATGGCAAAATGAATCCTCACGCATATAATTGAATTTTAAAAATTCAACAAAACAAAATAGTAGAAGCGGAGAAGTTATATGGGTACATAGGACTATTTGTGTCTAGAAGAGTAAAAGTGATGGAATATACAACATTTATACTGATTAGTTTTCAAATGAAATATATCACCCAGATCAGAATATTTGTTTCCGAGATTGTGAAGTCTCGGAATCGGAGAATTCTGGTAAGCTAGTGTCCTGGTGTTATTGAAGTAAAAAGGTAAGAAATGTCGGCATGATTTTTTGGGAACATGGATATTGATACATTGAAGTAATTCGGGACAGTCAATTTTAAAATGTAGTATTCTTTGTAACAGTATTAAATCTGTGCTTATACTTCTTTCTGAAAGTTTCAATAGAGACATTTTATCCAAGAGGTAATTGTAATTTATGTTTTGTAATTATATTTTTTATAATTCACAGGGTGTACGGGGGTAAAGTGCACTAACTTCGGGAGGATGAATATAATATTTATTGAAAGCAGGGAAAAGTCGAGCAACGCCGGGTACATATATATATAACTAGTTGACGTGTACCCAGTGTTGCTCGGGGTTAAACTAAGGAGATTCTGAAGACCTTTTTAAGATAAATATTAAATAAAGTTGTTTGGAAATGAGTTCACTTTATTATTTTATTAATACACAATATTATTTTCCCAATACAAACAATTCAACTTTTGTACCTAAAAACTACCTTAAAACGTTTAAATTTTGAAACTTCTTTCATCACGTAGAATCAACTCCAGATGTTTGTGAAAAATCCCAACCCCCTGATTTCACTCTCTAGAATAACAAAAATGAGGAATTTGATTTGTCTTTTCATCTCGCATACGTCTCACACGATCTGATGAATTATCGTCCGTTACCATGCTTGAGATATAGATGAGTAGGTATCGACTATGTAAGAGTCAGTGTTTGAATGTGAATTAAGCAAGGAGCAAGTGCCAAGAGCTAGTTATTTGGAAATTCATCACTAGTCGGCTGACCGCGGCTCGCGTTCCACATGCGGCTCTTAGGATGGCCGTTTACGGCTCTGAACTCCAATATCATCTCCACTCAAACAGCCTTATGATGCCGCTGAACTATCTGACTCGATCAGTATCTGTACTGCCAACTCCGTTCATATTACAGTTTATTCTGTACTCGGAAGGCAAGATTCATTGTAAGAGTCACTAGGAACATAAGAATGGTTTTCTTCAAAATGATTTTACAGTTTCATTCGGAACACAAGACCTCTTTTTTATTATTTATTGAGTTAGTTTATACAACATTTGAATACAAACAAGATAATATTTCATTTTGTAACTTTAAATACTTTTTCCAATAAACATATCATTTATTTTTAAATAAATACATTCTTCAGACTTTCGGGCATTTCATCATACATCTTTAGTCCTTTATACATTAGGCAGTTCTGTAATTTTGATTTCTTCGTACGTGGCAATCTAATTATATTTACATTTCTGGTTTCGTAATTATTAAAATCTCTATTAAAAACAATTTCATCCTTAAAATATTTTGGGATTTTGTTGTTCATGACTTTATACACAAAAATTAACACATTAAATCTTTTTAATTGGAATCCAATTTAGCTGCTCTCTCATTTGATTAATGCTTGCTTATTTGCCTTTTCCCAGTATACATCTCATAGCTCTATTCTGTATAACATCTAGTTTGTTCAAATTTCCTTCATTGGCCAAATATAACATAGTAGAGCAATAATCTAAATGTGGAGCAACTATAGTTTTATAAATGAGCTCTGTAGTGTTTCTATTTAGTTTATTTCTTAATCTTCTGAGAAAATTGACTTTTTTGAAACCTTCTTTAGCACATATTCAAAATTTGCTGTGAAAGCGAGTTTTGAATCGAGTATTACACCTAAGTCTCTGTTATGCGTTTTGTTGCCTATTTCTGGTTTAAACTTTATAATGATTCTGTATATCTTTTCCGCACGGAACAAACGAATGTTTTCCCTCGGTATTTTAAAAGAACTTAAAGTTACAAACTAAAAACGGTTTTAAATCAGTTTTTCCAGAATAACCCTACAGAATTATTATTATGTAATGAGCAGGCGGCTTTCTGCTGATGCGCTCCTATCTGATTTCACAACAAGTTTGACAGTAATTGAGTTGTTTTAAGTTTGAACTAAGTCCTTTCTTCTCTCCAAATGTGAATCCAATAGAGCTTTGAATTGATTTATATTTGTTGCATCGATGACATGTTGTGGGAGTTTGTTCCAAGCATCCACTATTCTATTTGCAAGGAAGTGTTTTCTAGGATTAGATGCAAAAGGCGTTTTGTTAATTTTTTTTTAGTGTCCACGGAGATTTATATTTTTATTGGTAGTTCTTGGATGCTAGGGCAACTGTAATGTCCAGATAAAATTTTGAAATTCTCCATCAAGTGATCCCTTTCTCTTCTTTCTTGTAAGGCTGGTAATCTTAGTTCCTTGAGTCTATCTTCGTATCGTAGATCTTTTAGTGAAACGTCTCTGTACTCTCGTCTCTCTCTAACAGATTTATATCCTTTGCGAAGTAAGGACTCCATATTTGGAAAGCATATTCCAGGAGTGGTCGCACATATGTTTTATATATTTTTAACATCATGTCCGGTGTTAGGTCAAGGAAGGTTTTCCTGATTAGATATGTTATAATGTATAATTTTTTTTTGTATTTCTCAATGACAACTAACATGGTATATAGACTAGATTATAAAGTAGGAGGTTTTTTAGCATTGGCTGTTAACTTGTTCAGTCAACAGAATTTGGTTTATTTATTTTGCACTCGTCTAATGTAGAATTAACTTCATGCTAAGTTTGACATCATGTGCGAAATAAACACCATTCTAAAAGTCCAGGGCCGGACATGTGACATTATTGTGTAATTATTTTTTTATCATAAACTAATGTTTAAAAGACAAGGTTTTTTATGCATAGCACAAAGAATAACAAATTATTATAAGCAATAATTACTCAATAACATGTAAACAACCAACTTTAGTTTGCAGGAAATGCTTTGTTAGTGGTAAATTCCCCATAGATGGCGTCGAGACATATTATATCCACATTACAGGTGAAAAAATATAATAAGCAGAAATTTTTGATTGAAGAACTGGTACATATTGAATTATTTGGCGTGTTCGAAATAAGCCGACATAGCTCAATAGTTTCAGAGCACCTGACCGGACATCAGAAGGCGCGTGTTCAATTTCCGTCGGCGACAGTTATTTTTACTCGGGAGATGTTTTTAATTCTTATGAATATTTCAATCGACTAATTATTGCTTATAATAATTTGGTATTAGTGTATTATTATAGGTTTTGCTTCAGTTTGGTCTGGAGTCCTCTCCTAGGCTGAATTTTATCGGAGGTTGGCTATCAATCAATTTCAATTAGGGAGGAGGATACGGGCACTGCCATAACCAACACCTCTGTGATAGATCATCCCAAGTGGTTCGCTACGTTTGGGGACTTAGCAGAGGTGCGCGGATTTATGGGGTGAGGATTGTCTACCCACATTGTTTCCCACCTACGGGGGATATAGTGTGATCATTTTTTATTTCTCCAGCAGGACTCTCTCGACCCTCGTACCGCAGTGGGAGGGATTAATTCAAACATCCGTGGACATCTACTGGATACATTGACCCCCAGATTCCTAACCACCCCTCGTACCTTTTTCCTCCCCAGACCTTCCTTGATATTTTGAAAATAACCCAATAATTCAATTTGGTAGGTAAGTTTGGCTACCGCTGCCTCGGGAACCTGTTATGGGATAATCTAAACCTCTGCCATAGGTCACCCCAAGTGGTTTGTGCGTGCCAGATCGGGAGAGGCTGGTTGGGGAGACCCTTTGACCTCTCCAACTAGTCTATCAACCCATCGCCTTGCGCCGCAGCGGGAGGGATATTTTCATACGTCACTCTACTAACCTAACCTAACCCAACCCTCATACCTTTTATCTTTCCTGAACTTTCTCTCCTTCCTTTTGTCATTATATAAAAACAAGCACCGTTTTAATAAACTATAAAAATGACATTTTAAAATGTTAAAAAAAGTTTTACTTAAAGTGTCGAAAAATTGTAAAGTATGCGAATCTTAGAAAACACAAGAAAACTGCACTTCATTTTCGATCTCGTTTATCTAATAAAAAATGTAATTATAATTTCCAATAACCAGCAAAAAATGAAAATTTAAATTCATTGTTAGGCCAATATAATTTTTTATGTTTTATACATACATAAAACATTTATGTTATTAAAAAAACATAACTTTCGTTTGACAGTAAATTAAAAAATATGGTGACTTAAATAACCTGAATTTCATTGTGTCCGGCTGCAGAAATGCGACCATAGTTTGACGTTGCCGGTTCTTTCGGAGTCCAGTCAAAAATATTTTTATTAGTACCAACACGAATCTAATATTTTACAGTCTTTATACAACTATATTTATTTCACGCCTATTAAGGCTTTTACATAGATATATACAAAAAAATTTACTAAATTATACACGAAAATAGTGCAGGAAACGACTATTTAAAACAATTGCAAAAAAATAAAGTCAAAATATCACTGAACTTGATCTACACAGTATGTGGGCACAAAACATAAATAATCCAAAATATTTTTTTTTGTTTCAGTTGACAAAATTATTATGTGTTAGTCAAATTAAATACCTTTATTAAAATATTCCACTACTTGATGAAAAAAACTTCAATAGGGTATGCTTATATATTGAAATTGATGTACTAAATATATCAACAACATCGTAGTATTTGTTTCCTAGCTGTTGAATCCGTCGCATAGGAGTGTGATATTGGGACGTTGATATAGAATTGCTACAATAATATGGTAGGTACTGTCTTGTAACCGACCTGCTTGGAGTATGAAAAGAGATTACATATAATAAATCAGGGGTATCAAACATTGAATTAATAATTTTATACAAACAGGTTAAATGGGAAATAATTCTGCGATCAGATAATTTTATTAAATTTAATGAACAAAGTACGTTATCGTAATTTAGGTTTTCTCCAGGAATGCCCATTTTAAAATTTATATGTGACAAAAACAATGTTTGACGGTTGTGGACAGTTTCTTAATAAGGCTGATTTGAATTTTTCAACTGAGTTACTTTTCTAACAAAAGGAAAAAGGTCAGTCCGGCACTGCAGTTAACAATATACAAGGATCAATGTACATTCTTAACCGTTCAGTAGTTTCAATTCATTTGTTCAGTTTGCAATGTTTTCTGTACGTACGCATTTAAAATAAACATTGTATTTCTAAATAATAAAATATTAACATCAAACGTGAAAAATGTTTTCAACAACGCTAACCACATTTATACTAAAGGTTACACCAATCATAGAAAAATTGAGAGAACTTTATTATTCGAAAAAACGTTGGTTTTGTTTGGAGAATTTGTAAGAAAACTGTACTTTCAATTTTATCTTGTTCACATAATAAGAAATAATTTTTAAAATTAAGCCGATAGTTACAGACGATTAGAATGAAGGAACCTTAGAATGTTTGATTCTTGACAGACGTCAAATATATAAAACGTTATTGTGGATATTTTTTACTGTAATGTAATTAATGCAATGGATTTTAACTTTCTAAAACACATTTTCTTCGATATTATCCAAAAATTATATGAGCAGAAACGATCTTTTTGAAGAAATGAGGCGATCCTATTTTAGTATGAAATCGGGTCTTAATTTTCAAGTTAGCGGAATTTACCCGAAACACACAATTTGAATTTGACCAATCAGAGGGCCTACATTGTCCAGACGCGAGGGTAATAATACTATCAGATCCTTATGATTCAAATTGCTACATAACACTATTTAATCACTTAAATACCCACAAAAAAGTACACTATGAAACAAACTTACTTAAAATCAGAAAACCATACGAATATAACATATGTCTATTAATACACCAAATCCAATGTGGATTTATACACACAAATTCAACATTTATAAAACATCTCAAGTACAACACTTCACAAGACAAAATAATTATATATCCTTCACGATAGCTTTACAAAAGGAAGCAGCATGAATACATTTTAGAAAAAAACTGTATGCTCTTAAGATTAGTGAGCAAAATTAAAATGTAATTATGCAAGTTAAAAAGTAAACAATAACATATATATATACACGGTGTATCGGCACGTACCCGACAAACTTTAATCAGCTATTCCTTAGCACATTTGGAGTAAAAAATGTTATGGGCACTTTGCTGTCCGGTAACATTTTTTTTAATAAAAAATTTATTATTCATATTTTCACCACATGTCACCAATGTTTTATCCTTTGTCAAAGTTTGAAAACCCGTCTGGCAATATTCTGTTCGAGTTTCGTTGAATAATGTACGTACGTACCTACGTTGGCGCGCTTTTACAATCACAACGAAATGGCATTGCACCATTCGTCTCATTTTTAACTATTATTATTTAGTGTGTACGAAAGAGTGAGGACACTTTTTGACACACTTGCTAATAACAGCTGTTGAACACGAGAAACAATTCCAATAACAGTGACGGAGTGTGGATTTTTTTTTTTTAATTGAAAAACAATGTTACCGGACAGCAAAGTGCCCATAACATTTTTTACTCCAAATGTGCTCTTGAATAGCTGGTTAAAGTTTGTCGGGTACGTGCCGTTACACCCTGTATATTTTGTTTCTTTTATGTGTATCTTTGATAAATTGAAGTATGTATATCTCTTATTATGGATATCAGTATAAATATTGACACCCGGTCATTTATGACCCAACGCTGGGGGGGTTAAGGTACGTCATGATCACTTATCCGTCAGTAACATTTGAAACATCGCGTCGTTCGGTCAACATAAATCATTTATTTCAAAATGCAAATTTGTGCTGTGTTCTTATTTGCGGTCTTTGGTGCAGTTAAATCAGGCAGTCTTGGAATAGGTATATTACACTATTTATATCTTCAAAATGCTCAAATGGAAATCGTTGTAACTCAATTACTGTCATGATGAGAAATATGATCTATACCATGTTGGAAAGAGAAAACTTCACGCTTTATATTCAAATCTAGAGCCACAGAAGAATTTAAATGTATACTCCTATGAAAACAAATTTTCTGAAACTTCACGAACTTTTTATAAAAAGGTGACAGTAACTTTTTTAATACATAAATTGTTGTTTTCGGATACATTCAGAAATATTACATTATTTGGATTTTATTGCCAAGCGGAAATACCTAGTCCGACCTTCCGACGGAATATGCCAGAAGCCTTAGGGGCTAAATTAGGATTTGCCTTTAAGGCGATGCACTACGTCGTGTAATATTTTAAAATGAGCCGCTATCAATAACAACCCTTACGTAGATGGCGATAAGGTTTAAATTCCCGCTTAACACCATCCGCCTGTTTTGATTTATGCGAGAAAAAAACATGGCCAAAAAGGGCCTTTTATTTTATTTTGTGGATGTTGAGGCATAAATATTTTTTTTTTTTCGATCATTTTATAGATGACTTAATTTTCCACATTATACAATAAAATCATAACCGAAAATGGGTTCGTAAGTAGGAGATTTTGAACTTTAAAGCAGTTTTCATAGGCTTTATACATTATTTTTTTCTGGGCTTATAAAAAGACTTATCTAAAAAATACTCGATTATTTCAAAGACCAAGATGTATTCTACTCGCAGTATTTAATTAAAGCATCTGAAAGATTTCTAGGCGACAAAATTTTCAAACCAAAAACACATGATTTTGCATTACTACGTATGGCATCACCTTAAGGCTCTTTGAGACTATTTGGTTTATTTTGAAATCTTCTGCATTAACAATAATAATATTTAGCTAATTTATATAGCGCCGTTTTCGTGAAAAATCACCTCAAGGGCGCTTTGTACTTATATTATCTATCTTCCGGTCTAGTGTAGTGAGTTAAATAAAAGTTTTCTCTTATTATTGCATGTCACGTTTTTACTTTACTTTTCTTGGCATGCTCGACAAATATACTCTCAGTAAGACAATCATTCAGAATTGAAACATAGATCTGAATAGTCAGGTATTTCCTCCACATTTCCTTCCCCTCCCCTCTATCTTCAGCCTAACAACACACCCCATTGAGGATACCATAGATATCATACCATGGCTCCAAACGGTTGGTTAGCACTCGTTACTTTTGTGAGGTATTCAAATTAAAAAAATAAATTTTAAAATAATGCTTTGGCCAAGGCTGTATCATTTTAAAACTTTATAATTAATTACTTTTCACACATGTGTCTGTCTCCAATCTTTGTATGACTTCATTTTAAATTCAAATGCACAATCAGATCGATTTAATCAATGCAATTCCTGCCGAAATATCAGTAGATCTACTGATTTTGACAAAAATCTAATGATATTCATAGAAAATCTACCGAATTTTCCATCGAATTAGTAAAAATCTACCGATATTCATAGAAAATCTACCGAATTTGCTAAAATCTACCGATATTCACAGAAAATCACCGAATTAGTAAAAATCTACCGATATTCTATAAATCTAACCGAATTTGTAAAAACCTACCGATATTCATAGAAAATCTACCGAATTTGTAAAAATCAACCGAGATTTTATGAAAATCTACAGAACGCATTTGAAATCCACTGATATTCACAAAAAATCTATTGAAAGTTTTTAAAATCTCGTAGATCTTAGCGAATATTTTTTTCAGAAATTCACAAGCTGCCTCCTTCCCTCCCCCAGGAAGCTATTTACTCATATTGTAGGGAAATTGTATCTTCGGAAATTCTCTAACAGACAGTGATTTTTTTCGTTCCTTTAACGTGTGAAGTTTTTTATTCTAAAAATGTGTAAACTGTTGTATTTAGTTTGTGGTTCCAGACTAGAGGACGTTGCTGCCAATAAAGTATCTGCGGGCCCTGTACAAGTGTATAATATTGTTAATTTATTTGTGCAGGTGATCCATGCACCCTTGAAGGATTGCCCGGCGAGTGCTTACACATTTCAAAGTGCGCCGTTGTCCTGGCAGCTGCCTTTGAGGGAGATCCGCCGCAGGTGAAGCCACAACTCTAACACTAGTCACTGCAGCTTAAACACCATCGTCTTATTAATACCTTCAAATACCATGGAATAAAGACAATACATCCAATTGTAATTTATTAAAAATCTCTGCTAATTATTGGTCAAAATGGACTGCAGGTCGCTTCTTCAAAAACTTTTAATAAATTCGTAATGATATCGGAATACGTGATTATGCACCTGCTTTTGTCTTCGTAATTTAATGATTTTCATTAAATTTTTATGACATCGTGAAAATACATTGGTATTTTAATACGAAAATATTTAGACACCGTGACAATACATTGGTATTTTACTAAAAAAATATTTAGACATCGTGACAATACATTGGTATTTTACTAAAAAAATATTTAGACATCGTGACAATACATTGGTATTTTAATAAATAAATATTTAGACATCGTGACAATACATTAGTATTTTACATAAAAAAATATTTAGACATCGTGATAATACATTGGTATTTTAGTAAAATATTATCAGGAAACCTATCAATTGCCCAGGGCCTGAAATGCCATTTTTAACAGCATTACGAATTATTTTAAGAGATTCTTAATAAATTAGCAATATTTTTTATCAGAAGGTTTTCTCCGTGCATCTTGCAAGGACGTATGTAAATACAACGGGAGTTTAGGGGGTTCAACCCCCTCCCCCCACGCACACCAAAATAAATTTTATTTAGAATAAAAAACAATAGTACTAATAGATTACATTCCTGGTAAATACAATAATATTATTTTTACTTTTATATTTTAGCAATGTTATTTGTTGATGTCATCCTGTTGTAATATATGGTTTTTATCCAACAAATGGTTCCCGGAGCCCAGGCGGTACCGGTAACCGCCTCACAAATAATTGATGATCTATCTGTTTGTGCGTTTAGTTCTTCTAAACTACACAAAGGATTTTCACTAACATATAGAGAATTTCTTCCGATAGCTGTGTACATATAAATTGTATTTCTAAGGTTTATAAACTATAAATTGCATATTCCTATACAAAACATTGATTGCAATTACCTCCTGGATAAAACGTCTCTATTGAAACATTCAGAAAGAAGAATAAGCACAGATTTAATACTTTTACAAAGAATACTACATTTTAAAATTGACTCTTCCGAATTACTTCAATGTATCAATATCCATGTTCCCAAAAAATCATGCCGACATTTCTTTGGCTTACCAAAATTCTTCGATTCCGACACTTCACAGTCTTTCTGATCTGGGTGATATATTTCATTTGAAAACTAATCACTATAAATGTTGTATATTCTATCACTTTTATTCTTCTAGACACAAATAGACCTATGTACCCATATAACTTCTTCGCTTCTAATATTTTGTTTTGTTGAATCTTTTAAATTCAAATATATACGCGAGGATTCTTAGTTCCTTTTCACATTTTTAACTATGAATTTTGTTCTGTGTTTTTTTGCAACCTTTTTGTCATTATTCTGTTGTGTTTTTCATTGTTCAGATATATTTTTTTACACATTCATTATCTTTATTGTATTAATTTTGAAGTGTTTAATTTGGTACAAATAGATTTATTTTTTTTACTAATTTGTTTATTTATTTATTTCACTAGGGCGTGTAATAAATAAATAAACAAATACATTAATATTATTTTTATAGAAAGTCGAACAACGCAGGATATACGTCATCTATTAATATAATGTATAATATAATTTTCAGCGCCCTTGAGGTGATTTCTCACGAAAACGGCGCTATATAAATTAGCCAAATATTATTAAATACTAATAAACTAGCTTGGACTTAAATTAAATTGAATAAAAATTGTTTGGGGTTGCGAGACTTTTTCAAGCTGTACATTTCCGTAGTACGTTATTTTTATGTATTTCATAAGGTTTAGCCAGCGTTAGCAATGTAGTG
This sequence comes from Hesperophylax magnus, assembly GCA_026573805.1. Classification (NCBI taxonomy): domain Eukaryota; kingdom Metazoa; phylum Arthropoda; class Insecta; order Trichoptera; family Limnephilidae; genus Hesperophylax; species Hesperophylax magnus. The sequence goes on along the minus strand of JAIUSX010000144.1, from coordinate 2,159,112 downwards.
CTCGAAAATATATTTTTACGACTTGATTATAAAACATAGACTTTTCTCTACTTTCTATAAATACAATATGCATGTATTATATATGTAAACCTTCCGGAAGAAATTTTCTAAATTTTAGTGAAAACCCTATCTATATCCGTTGGGTAGTTTCGAAGAACTAAGCGCACAAACAGACAGACGCGGATAGGGATTTTATTTTACACTATTCAGAGTTTGTCTGTACCACAGACATAGGAATTAATAGACGAGAAGATAATGGCGAGGGGTAAAATCAACTGTTGAAGAACGAAGGGGGTAAAGCTGACTGTGATTCGTCAATAAATCAATCTGACAGTAAATAGGCATCTCGCATTATAATATCACCATTTACTTCTTAAAAGTAAAATCTGCTTTTGAATGAATAGACATTTTAACATGGGAGCGCAAATTACTCGCCACGTTATGAACAAATTTGCGAAGTCCAAATTCGGCAAAAAAATTCGGTTCTATTTTCAGAGTCGAATATTTCGTTTAAGTATTTAGTTAAGACACTTTTATAAATGTTCATAATTTACTTCCCAGCAACCAACCAGCTTTGTGTTTCGCGTCCAGACGTTTCTCGATGTGATAGTAACAACTGATTCATATTATACGATGTGAATATGCTTAAAATAAAGTAAAATAATGCTTATATATGGAATGTAATACGACAATTGGGTTTATTCTCTTTTTCACATCTGTTTTTACAAGTTTTCATAGTACAAGTCAACATTTTGCCGTGTTATTTCGTAAAATGAACCGATGATGCCTCGACCATAGTTCGCACAAGAATGATGACGTCACGTTTTCAAATTTCACTTGAGGCCATACGCGAGCACAGCCGGTTCCAATGGAACCGGTATGGGGAGTGGGGATAATACGCTTTTAATCACTTAGGGCAGGTCTACTAATATTCATATGTCTATGGTCTGTACCTTATTTTCTTTCATCTTTCTTAAAATTCATTAGCAGTGTTTAAATATTTATTATTACACAAAAGCATAATGTCTTGAACAAGTTATTTCTAAAATATGTATTTATTGTTTTCAGATATGCGCTTTTCAGGGAACCGTTGCTATTGTCTGCTGTCCTCGTGAGACAGTTATAGGTATGTAATGTACAGGAAACTAAATCATAACTGATTTCATAAACATCAGTTCGCAATGGTAAGCTTAATGTTAAATCACTATTTTGATTAATCTTTATAACGAATTGGTGTACATTATGAATACCAAAAAATATGCTTTAGATAAATTGAAGGTTTTCCTGTCGTTTCGCTTTATTCTACTCGAATACAAATAAAAATTACTCGATGAAAAATATAAATGTAAACTACTAAAAAAAATTTTTTTTCAATAGAAATGTATGAACGCGTAAAGGAAACGTGTTTTAAAAAATACAGTATTATAGCTAAAATTATCTGTGACAGTTTCACTTGATTTACTTTTTTGCTTTCTTATAAAATTATTTACAAAATAATTAAAATCCAGTTTTGTGCTTGAAATCGAACGTTTCTAGACTCCGTTTGTCAAGCGATTTTAATGCCTATTACTTACAATATAAGGTATAACAAGAATGTACACATTTTTGGCTTGTAGCTTCCTCTTAATGCCGTACGCTTTATTTTTGAATGCTAATAACTGAGTTTTTCACCACAATATTTGTATTGCAAAAGTTGTGGTCAAGGTGGAATACGAATAGCTCTGTTTTTTATTCAATTTGGGAGGCGGGTATATGTACCGCCGCCCCGGGAACTATTAATTGGATAAACAACAGCTGTCATAGATCAATCCAACTGGTTCGCTACGTTTGGTGACTTAGCATGGGTGCCCGGGTTCATGGGGTGAATATTGTCTAGTTCTACCTACCTGCTGTGTGGCGGGCCGGATTTGAAGAGACAGGTTGAGGGAAATCTCTTTAGCTCTCCAGCAGGACTCTCTCGACCCGTCACCTTAAGATCAAACGTCAGTCACTCCTAGACACATTGACCCCCAGATTTCTACCAACCCTCCCATTCATTTTACTTCCTGAACCTTCGTTTCCTTAAAAAAAAAACCACAAAGCATCCCCAAAGATGATTTTCCTCAAGCCTCCTATGTGGAGCTCATCCTGTGTGAATCCAGAGTTCGCAGATTCAAACTGCGGTGAGCGTAAATGCACAGAGAAAAATGAGTATAGCTGATTTATTGAAATAAAAACGTGATTGCAATCCATATCCTAATAAAATATTAGACTATTCGGAATTCCTTAAAAGCCTGCAGTCTCATTTTAAACATAAATGCGATTTTTTTATCAACCTGTAATATTATTTTTAAGCCATCTGCACTCTTAAAAAATATTTTTTTTTCTCTTTTCTTATATTATGTACATTTAAATGAAAAATTATATAAACCATATTATGCTAATTTTTAAGTTTTCGGATATTTATTTTGTTTTTTTTTTTTTATAAAACCTTTCGTTGTCACTGTATTATGCAGTATATCTTTTAAAATATGTATCATGCCCCATCAGGGCGTTTAAAATAAAAAAGATATCAGTTAGTGCAATTTTTTTTATAATTAATTTTTTTTTTTTGGTGAATTACCAAAATTCGTAATAACATATAATTTTTTAATTTTACAGTAGTAAAAATATAAATAAGGCTTGAAGTTTGTTGTTATATTGTGGAAGTTCTGATAATTATTTTTCTACCGTGCGTTAAGCCACTAGAGGTGAAAAACTATTTAGGTTTACACAAATACAAATAATTTTATTTCACTCTGATAGCTTGCGAACCAAATTAGCAATTTTACCTGTATCCCCAGTTCCCAACGCATATACTTTGTGAAGAAGTAAAACAATTTACCCTGTATCCCAAGTCCCCAAAACTTTTACTATGTGAATAAGTAATTAACAATTTGCCCTGTATCCCCAGTCCCCAAGACCTTTTCTTTGTGAAGAAGTAATTAACAATTTGCCCTGCATCCCTAGTCCCCAAGACCTTTACTTTGTGAAGAGGTAATTAACAATTTGCCCTGCATCCCTAGTCCCCAAGACCTTTACTTTGTGAAGAAGTAATTAACAATTTGCCCTGCATCCCTAGTCCCCAAGACCTTTACTTTGTAAAGAAGTAATTAGCAAATTTGCCTTGTATCCCCAGTCTCCAAGACCTTTACGTTGTGAAGAAGTAATTAGCGATTTGCCCTGTATCCCCATTCCCCAAGACCTTTACTTTGTGGAGAAGTAAATTACTTCAAGTAATTAGCAAATTTGCCCTGTATCCTCAGTCTCCAAGACCTTTACGTTGTGAAGAAGTAATTAGCAATTTGCCGTGTATCCCCATTCCCCAAGACCTTTACTTTGTGGAGAAGTAATTAGCAAAATTGGCCTGTATCCTCAGTCTCCAAGACCTTTACGTTGTGAAGAAGTAATTAGCAATTCGCCGTGTATCCCCATTCCCCAAGACCTTTACTTTGTGGAGAAGTAATTAGCAAATTTGCCCTGTATCCCCAGTCTCCAAGACCTTTACGTTGTGAAGAAGTAATTAGCAATTTGCCCTGTATCCCCAGTCCCCAAACCTTTACTTTGTGAAGAAGTAATCATTGTATTATTTTATCAAATTCCTTCCTAAAATCTGATTATAATCTTCATTCCCTTCCCTCCTCCTGTAGACCCACAACATATCACAATTGAGGCTATCATAGTTTCACCGGCTCTGGGCGTTTGGTACATTTGTCCTGTACTACATCACTGTCAGTATAAACGTCAGCGACATTGTCTTCATGTAAACCTGGTTTGTCCTTGTCTTTAAAGGTAGCAGCTGTACCGCAAATGATACTGGGAGGGTGGGAGAGTGCAAATACTTCGTTAATTGCCAGACAGCAAGGGAGGCACTTCTTAAAGGCATTTATCCGCAGGTAATTCTTCCATTTATGTGTTTTTTCTTTTCGTTTATTGAAATATAATTCTTACATTTTCATACAAAAAAAGAAATAAAATAATATAAAACGAAAATGCAAGACAAATAACAATTCAAAAAAATAACAAGTTTTAACCTGTTGATTGATCCATCAGACCCCCGGAAGGACATTACTAGCTACAAACATAATATTCCATTAGAGCCTCTGAAGGACAAATCTGACCGGGGCGTCAATACATTATAAACAATACATTATTAGGACAGTGGTTGAACAATCGGATGAATTGTTGTTACCTTTAGACCAACACCATCCGGCGTTAGATATTATTATCACAAATGAGTCTAGAAAATTGCAGAAATTAAAAACTTCATCGTACAATTTTAAAAAAGCTGACTACCCAAATATAACTAATTATCTTGACCATATAGACTGGTCATTTCTAGAAGATGAAAACAATATTGTGAATCAAGTCCAACAATTTTATTCAATCCTAAACACTTCAAAAGAACGTCATGTTCCAAAAGTTAATTTTATTGCATCCCTTTACCCTACATGGTTTTCAAAAGAATTAAAAGAATTGATTTATACTAAAAAACAAACTCACCGAATATATAAGCAATCTAGAAACGTCGATGATTATATAATGTTTACTAACATAAGAAAGCAGTGCAAAGAATTGTCTAAAAAATGTTATAATGATTATATTAGTTTAATAGAAATGGAGGTTCATGATAATGTTAAAAAATTGTGGAACTTTTCTAATGCTCAGCGTAAAAATGATTGTAGCTTACCAAATATTAGGTATCTGAATAACAATTGTGCGGATAATACCGAAGGCATTGTCAATCTTTTTGCAGATTTATTCAAAAGTGTTTATGATGATAATATTACTGATAATGAAATCCCAAATGATATATCACTTGAAGAATCACTCAACCTAAACCATTGTTTTATTGAAATAAACGCTATAGAAAAGGCTATAAAAGCATTAGATACTAATAAATCCGCTGGACCGGATGGGTTCCCTCCAATATATTTAAAATCTTGTGTTCGCAGTTTGACTTATCCATTATTTTTACTATTTAATAAGTCTTTGTCGTCAGGGTGTTTTCCAAAACAGTGGAAAAAAAGCTATCTTACGCCTATTCATAAAAAGGGAGATAAAAGCGATGTATCAAACTACAGACCAATATGTATATTATCCGCTATTCCCAAACTATTTGAATCGTTAGTCCTAGATGTAATATGTAAACAAATTAATAATATTATTGTACCCAACCAGCATGGCTTTATCACAGGTAAATCCACCCTAAGTAACTTGATCATATATGAAAATTACATAACTGATTCTCTTGCCTTGAAGCATCAAGTGGATTCAATATATACTGATTTTTCCAAAGCTTTTGACAAAGTTAGGCGACATATCCTTGTACAAAAATTAAGTATGTTGGGTATCAAGGGTAATCTGTTAAGTTGGATTGATAGCTATCTTAGTAAAAGAGAGCTATGTGTCAAAATAAAATCTGTGGAATCTTACATTTTCGAAGCCACAAGTGGGGTCCCTCAGGGGTCTCACCTGGGACCAATTCTTTTTTTGTTATTTATTAATGATATTGTTAGCATATTTAAAGATGTAGAAGTTCTTCTTTTCGCAGATGATTTGAAAATATATAAAACAATACGCAGTTTAGACGATTGTTATACTTTGCAACTTAATTTAAATAAACTATATCGTTGGTGCATCATCAACTCTCTTTTCTCAATATTAAAAAATGTCAGGTCATTCGTTTTTGTAAAATACGAAATCATATAATTTATGAATATTCGCTTAACAATGTAAAATTGACAGCTGTCACTCAAATCAGGGACTTGGGTGTTATATTTGATGAACAGTTAACATTTAATCCGCATATAAATGAAATCACAAATAAAGCCCTAAAAATGCTCGGTTTTATATGTAGAACCGCATGTGACTTCAAGTCACTAGAATGTTTGAACACACTGTACACATCTTTAGTAAGAAGTCAAGTAGAGTATAATTCGCCTATTTGGTCCCCGTTTTATAAAGTACATTCCAACAATATTGAAAAGGTACAACACAAATTTTTAAGATTTATTAACTTTAAACTGAATATTCCAATCCAAAATATAAATTATATCCAACTCATGCATCAACTAAATTTGATTACGCTGTCAGATAGGCGAATTATCTCCGACCTTGTTCTACTAAATAAAATTATTAATTATAGAATCGACAGCCCTGAAATTCTTGCCACAATAAAATTATATGTACCTTCCAAAAATACGAGACAAAATTCCACCTTTTTCTGTGACAATTTCAAATCTAATTATCAAGCGCACATATCGTTAAATCGAATACAAAAATTTGGTAATAAATTTGGTAATGTTGTTGATATATTTAGAGATTCTGTAGCAGTGCTTAAACGAAATCTACATAAACACTTTGCTGAAATGTATGACTTCTCCTCTCCATAGTGAAAAACCCATTTTTTAGCTTCTGTTTTTTCACTCTTTTCTTTTATGACTTTTAACTTTAATATATATGTTTTAACTTTACAAATTAATATTGTAATTTAAATAACAATTCGAATATGATTTTAAGTCCCTATAAATGCTGATTAATTTCAATCCATTTATTTTTCTAAGCAAGTAAAAAAAAAAAAGAAAAAAAAAAACTGTTCTCCATAATGGTATTCTGTATCATTTGTAAAACATTTATGTACTACAGATATAATAACTATTTTATTTATATATGTACGTAAACTTTTAAATGTCACATAGTTAATGTAATAACAATGTATTTAAAAGCCCAATGGGCGTTTAAATAAATAAATAAATAAACGTATTTTTATCTTTTTTTCTATAATGCGTAGATATGTGATTTGATCTTCATTGAAAAGATAAATAACTAGGCTTTTCAGTTTGTATAAAATATTTATACCTAACTACATGGATAAAATAAATAAAAAATGTCAAATTTCATCATTACGAATCAGTAGGATTTTTTCATTGACAGTTGAAAGTTAAAATATTATTTTTATTTTTTTATTGTATAAATGGCACAAAAAGCGAAGTGACAGTTTTCTTACCAATTACCCACAAAAAAGGAATTTGTTCGGTAAATATGGAATTCTTACAAAATTATGGACGTTCCGAGTCAAAATGTCTCGGTAAGTTTTTTTTGTTAACATTTTCATGTTTGATATTGAAAAAATACTATGTATAACTACCAATTTTTATTTCAAATACAATAATTATAAAGATAATTTTATCCAGTTTCTAAAATGGTATTTCTTTTAACGACAACTTAAAAAATAAGAAATATATAGAACATTTCTTTCATTTTTTTGGTGAAATTTCACCATGTTGTTGGGACTTGTTGGTAAAATTATTACAGCCGTTCAACTTTAATCTACTTTGTAAATACTATGAATTGGGGGTTAGAAGAATTAATATATTATAATATCATTTTGTTGATATAACACCTTCAAGCAGATGAAAAAAAATCACAAGTGTTGTCAAACCAGTAATTTCTCCTGTACTGGACACTCTCGCAAGTGACATCGACTGTAAATTGCCGGCTTCCTCTTGGGTATCGATTTGCAAATGACTTCACGAATGTCGTCGGCAACTGACTGATTACGCCAATCACTTACTTATTTATTGGGCAATAAGTGTAAAGTGTATTGATACAGTGTGTTAATTGGGATAGTTATTCTTATCTCTGGAAGAAATGCATGGAAAATGCGTTATAGCGCCGAAATTGCTAAGGTTATATGACATGTGTACGGTGATAAGAATCATTTTACTTTTGATTACTGTTCCACTGAATGTTTGTAAAAATAAATGAAATAAAACTATTGTAAACATTGTAATTGATCACCTTTTTACATGACTTCTAATCTGCTTACAGAAATGTGACTTCACCAACATCAACGATCACATAATTTGCTGTAGTGATCCTGTTTGTCCGCCGTTACCAGAAGGAGCTGTAACTCAGCTACCGAAAGGCTCTAAGGCCGCAGATTGTGAGTTTCAGAAAAGTCAGCTAAATTATTACGAATTTTGTCGTTCAATACTGAGTACTATAATTATGTACAAATATATTTATATAAAATGCTTTTCAATATTGGTACTGAACTTCCCAAATAAAGTTTTTCTATTCACAGAACCACGGAGTAACTTTAGACCCGAGGTATAGTGTTCGCAGAACTACCTTGTAACTTTAAACGCGGGGTCTATTGTTAACAGAACTACCTAGAAACTTTAGACACGAGGTCTACTGTTCACAGAACTACGGAGTAACTTTAGACCCGAGGTCTTCTATTCGAAGAACTACCTCGTAAATTTAGACGCGAGGTCTATTGTTCACAAAACTACCAAATAACTTTAGGCGCTGTTTCTACTATTCACAGAATTACCGAGTCACTTTAGACGCGAGTTCTACTATTCACAGAATTACTTAGTAACTTTAGACGCGAGGTATACTGTTTACAGAACTTCCTAGTCACTTTAGACGGGAGGTCTACTGTTCACAGAAATACCTAGTTAATTTAGACGCGAGGTCTACTGTTCACAGAACTACCTAGAAATTTTAGACGCAAGGTCTACTATTCATAGAATTACCTAGTCACTTTAGACGCGAGGTCTACTGTTCAAAAAACTACCTAGTAACTTAAGATGCGATGTCTACTGTTTACAGAACTTCCTTGAAACTTTAGACGCGAGGTCTACTGTTCACAGAACTACCTAGAAACTTAAGATGCAAGGTTAACTGTTCACAGGACTTCATAGTAACTTCAGACGCGAGTCTACAGTTCACAGAACTACCTAGAAACTTTAGGCGCAAGTTCTACTATTCACAGAATTACCTAGAAAGTTGAATTATTTTCGTTTCCCTTGCAGATTGCATTGGGTTGGCTGAAAAGTTGTTTCCTTGCCATGACACTAGTTTCGGCTGGACAAGAGGAGATATGTGTCCTTTTTTACCCGACCCTGGTCAAGAATATCACTTAACCCCCTCTACCACAACCACTGAGGTCCCGCACTTTGTAAGTTACAGACATTACAACCGTAGTAAGTAACCATAGGTTGCATGCAACATAACTGCATCTTTTGTATTTTATTTCATTAGCTCCACACATCAGTCTGTTTCCAGGTTCTCCATCAGGTGTATGTGTCGAGACAGATCAGCTGGAGAGGTTAAGACGAGACAATACAATTAAATAAACCCAAAATCTTAACGACTTAAGTGAAGCAGCATTGCACAAAAAATGCGTTTCGCGTCGCTGGTGTATTGGACAGACCTGCGGTTGAATTTGCCCTATCAAATCTCTAAAATAAAATTTTAACGACATAAGTGATGAAGTCGTGTAAAACAATTTTCGGCGCTCGGCCCGGCGTAATGGGGAGACCTACGGTTGACTTTGCCCTAGCATCTTTAATCAGTTATCATCCCTAGCAGTTTTAAGTTTTGTATATAAATACTGTCATTGTTTTACATGTTTGCTTATGTGAATGTGCAAATGTGATTGCTGCAGACACATTAGTCTAGGGATATTTATAATTGTACTTTTTCTTATTTTGTAATCCATAATTATTATTTTTATAAATATCCTGTATGTGTCTCGAATAAATAAAATAAAAATAAAAATAAAAAAAAGCAGGCCTAGAAAATCGGTCTTTCCGTGGGCTTTATTTGAATTATTTGTGATTAAAGCATTACTAATATCTCAAATCTTTCTAAGAGGGATATAGTTAAAAAACGTTATATAAAACTTTTAAAGCGTTTTACAAAAAACATTATAATCGTAAGGTCCTTGTTGACACAACTATGCATACCTACAAACATATGTTCTTGTATTCCCTCACTTTTCTTTACCCTAAGAACCTATCCTATTCTGACCACAACAATCTAAAACCTCAGTGACAATTCATCCTTACTTTGCCACTATACTAATACATGTCTGAGTGTATTAATATCGAGTCTGCTAAGAAAACCAATAAGGTTTATATGTGTTATATTAACTCTTGACAGGCCAAGATGCCAAACAAAACGTCCGTAACCAAGGGGGTCTTCAGACGACCCCATGCATTTTTCTGTCTTATGGGCTTTTTAACTATAGAAATACCCAATTATTCAGTCAATTATTAGTGGTAACTTATGAATTTGCGCAGGAATACGTAAAATACCAAAATGATATGTCAAGTATTTATTTATTTCTAAATTCACACCCGGCTAAATTCACAAAGAACATCTAAATAAACACAACAAAATCAAAAAGAATCAAACTAAAATCAAAAAACAAAATCAAAAAGAAAATAGAAGACATAATAAAAAGCAACCTCTAAACAAAAACAATGTCAAAATGAAATAAAATGGAAACTAGACACTCCACCATGCAAGATGGAAAAATATAACACTAGGAAACTTACAAAACTTTGGTAAGATAAACAGAGCTACCTAGTTTATATAGTTAAATTATATTATATTTGATATTCTTCTTTCTGAATTAAATTGGGTTATGATGACTAATATAATATTTAAGCTAATATGAGGAGGATAGTAATTTTGGGCTTTGTTTGTTTGTTTTTGAATCTTTATTTAGATGTACGCAAATTTTTTTATACATCTAGTAGGAAAATATAAAAAAATACAAAAAATAACAATTACATTTTAAGATAAAAAGATAAATACACAAAATTACATTATATAAGAAATCCTCGGAGTGAATTAATATTGAGTCTGCTAAAAGAACCTGGAAGATTTACAAATGTGCTCTTACAAGACATGTTCCAAAGGACAAGGGTTAAGTTAGTTCCCAATTGTATCCAAATGTTAACCCGCATCCCAAATAGTCGTGTCAACTTCAAAACATATTGATTCTTATATAAATAACTTACATCCGTAGGGATTCGTTCATCGTTCATCCCCGTTATTAGAGTCTCTGCTGGTCTGGCTTACCACGCAGCTTGTGACAGAGCATCGGGCCATCGCGACCTGAACACACCTCACCTGATGAATAATATGTTTGTAATGTACGTTCCCAGGGAAAGTTTGGAACTGGTCAGAAAGACGACATCACCTGGCGGGGTTCTGCTGCGACCCTACTAAGCGACCGATGGGTTGTAACCACTGCAATGGGTATTGAAATAGCTGGGTGAGTTCATTGTGTTTACCTACGAGTGTACCAAGCAATGTTTCGCTATTGCTAATGTCTCACTCTCGGGCGTCCCTGACTTATTTTACCATTCAAGCCACTATTTAAACACCCCTGGCACTAATAAGAATAAACTTAGACATTTTCAGCGATATCGTCCGACAACTTTTCGAGTTTTGCGACCACAAACATTTGTAGACTGAATTTTTATTTACTGAACTAGCTGGGTTATCCTTAGGAGATTATACATATAACATGATTAACTTTTCTGTGGGCCTATTTAAGATATACAATTACGTACTACATTATTTGGATGTTTCTCATAGGGTTTAGTCAGCGTTAGCAATCTAATCCCCGAAAATATTGTTTTACGACTCAATCACAAAACATCTACTTTCTATAAATACTCATGTATTATATTTATAAACCTTCCGAAATAAATTCCCTAAATGATAGTGATGATAATGATACAAAATCCGTTTCATAATTCAGAAGAAATAAGGCAACAAACAGACAGATGCGGATAGCGACTTTGTTTTATACTATTAGTTAAAGAAGAAAAAAGATTCTTCGTCTGTCACAAACGTTATAAGTTGCAATAATATCATTAAAAACAAACTCATTGAAATATATTTAAGGTGACGCATATCGCAGTGGTCGTATTCGTCCTTTTTATTTTTTATTTTTTTTATTTTTTATTCACATTTAAACCCGCTAAACTACTTATGTAGTTTGTCAGCAGGGACATAGAGACAACATTTATACACTCATTAGATACAATTTGAACAGTACATAATTACATAAATTGGTTACATTGCAGAAAAGTTTAAATAGCAGCATAAAAGCCTTATATAATAAGCAAGTAAAAATAAATGTATGAACAAGTACATCAATAGATTCATAAATAGAGGTAGGTAGTCAGGTATTACAGAATAATTGTTTTTCCATTTTCTAAGAATATGAATTCCATTTCAGGGGCATCAGTATAGATCATTATTATCCAATAACCATTTCCTTAGATTATATTTAACATTAGCAGTATACATGTTATTATTTTTAATTGTCATTGGTAATAGGTTAAAAATTTTGGGTACTATATAGTTTAAAGTTCTTTCACCATATTTATTAGTACATTTTGGAACTACCAGTCCTTCATTTTCAGTGAATCTTGTGTTATGTTTATGGCAAACTCTTTCCCTATACAATGAATCAGACAATATAACATGTTGACTTACAATATTATAAAACAATAATCCTCTGACAGGTAAAATATTCAGAGACTTGTATATTAATTTAATGTTACTTTTGTGTTGATTGGCATATTTATGGATTAACAATTTTATAATGGAGTTTTGTAATGTTTGTATATAGCTTATATTAGTTTTACAAGAATGTCCCCAAGAAGTAATTCCATAACGTATAGTGGATTCAGCCAGAGATAAGTAGATTAACTTTAAAGTACTTATAGGCACGAAATATTTTATTTTATAAATCCTACCCACAATAGCTCGTAGACGTTTACAAACATTAGCAATGTGTACATCCCATTTCATGTAGCAGTCAATAGTAACACCCAAATATACATAACTTTTGACAAAATCAATGGTTTCACATGAACAGGGCTGTGCAACATTTTTATGTATGCAGTCAAATGTGTGTGTATACAATGAAGGAATTACATTACATCTGGCGTTTATAAAGAGGCCTGCATCATGCGACCATTTCAGTAGGGCAATAAAATCATGTTGCATAAGGTTCATTGCAGTAACCAGATCTTCGTGCGATATTACGAGCGCCGTATCGTCTGCATAAACAAAATGTTTAACGAATGAAAACAATTTTCTCATAATTGAGACATAAATAATATAAAGGGTTGGCCCTAGAATTGACCCCTGTGCAACACCTGTTGAGATATATTTTCTTTTGCTAAATTTTTACTCTTATTTGTCGATCAGTTAGTAAATTTTTTAATAAAACTAGCAGCTTTCCTCTAATTCCTATTGCCTCCAGTGTTTCTTATAGTATATTTGTATCAATGGTATCAAATGCCTTAGAGTTATCTATGAATAATACCAACACTTGTTTTTTTAGATTTAATTCATAATTTATGTGATTTGAAAATTCTTGAAGCAGCATTTCCGTACTTTTTTTCTTTTGAAATCCATATTGGTTGGGATCCAACAAAGAGAAAGATTTTAGATATTTAGTTTTATTGAAATTTATTTTTCCAGTATTTTTTCTAGGGCTAGCAATATGCTTATTGGCCTATAATTTTGAATATCTGTATGTTTGCCCCCTTTGTAAATTGGCCTAATGATGCTACTTTTTAGTTCATCTGGTATTACTGCTTGCGATAAAATTAAATTGATAAAGTGTGTTATAACAGGCCCTAAAACATTAATATGTGTCTTAATGTCAAACATTCGAATGTTGTCAATCCCTGGTGACTTTGAATTGTTTAATTTGCTAACAATAATATTGATTTCTTGGCAGGTAGCTCTGGGTAGGTACATACTATGTTGCACTTTATTCGGCCTGACGGTCGATGCTAAATAATCACATTTATGTATCATAGAGCTAACACTATTTGTAAAATATTCAACAAACTTATCTGCTACGGGTTCTTCATTATTCGTATTTAACATATATATCGAGATTATTTCGTCACAACTACTTTTGGACTTGCGTCCTAATAATTTATTTATTTCATCCCAAGTTTTTTTTGTATTTCCAAAATAATTTTTGAATTTATTGTTAAAAAAGGTAGACTTACATTTAATAATTTCTTTTGTCACCTTATTTCTGAAAGTTTTATATTCCAATTCAAAGAATTGATTGCTAGGAAAATTCTTCCACCTTCTGTACAATGAATCTTTTTTTTTAATGTTTTCTAAGATATTAGAAGTTTTCTAAGGTTTTATTGACAGAGGTCTTTTTTGGGTTTATAATTCATAACGATTTTAACTCTGTTCATACAAATTCTTAAAGTTGTTTTTAATTTTACTATATAATATATTGCAATCTTGTTCCTCAAGCAAGGAGTGCCACTTAAAATTATGAATGTTTTTGTCGATTTTGTTTTGCGATAAAAACGAAATTCTTTCCCCGTGTTCTGGGGCTTCTTTCCTTGCACTATATTTAATATTAACTGCAGTTAAAAAGTGATCCGCTATAGTAATATTATTACATACACATGAGGAAAAAGAATCGCTTTGTTTACATCCACTGTTAAATCGGACAAATATGTGGTCTAAACAAGTACGACTAACTTTTCCTGCTAAAACTGCTTCTCTAGTTACGTCACAAATACATTTGATTAAATAATTATCCGTTAAATCTAATTTATCTAATTAATTTAATTTAATTAATTAGATAAATTTAAGACTTATTAAAACAATGTAATAACCTACGACTATAACCCTTTTTTTCAGCTCCGCGAATATTAAGTTCGTTGGACTGGGCGGGAGGTTTAATCCGTACATTCCTGATTTCATCTACGACGTCAATAGAATAATCACTCATCCAGAATTTAATTCTAATTACTCTATCGTATACAACAACATCGCTCTTGTGCAGGTTGACAGACAGTAAGTATTTTTCATCATTATGATAAATTATAATCACGTCGTAAAGAAACGAATACCCTCTTAGTCCGGGGGCTCCTTAATCCTTTCATGCTTTGCCACTTTTCTTCGTAAATACAACAGGCCGCAGTTGTCACATTTTAGGAATACAATTGCTTTAACTATCATTACCATCTTTTGATTTCAGAGTTAACTTCACGAGCAGAATTCTCCCAGTCTGTCTGCATACGGGCACACTTCTTCCCAACAGTGGCCTGGTTCACGCTGGATGGGATGTAAATTTGGCAGCTGACGTTAAAGTAAAAACTGTTATCTCTGCTTTGATAAAGAAACTATTTATTTATGTATATTTCGCCATACTGAACTAATTAAGTTGTCTGTGTTCCGGAATGTGGGAAGGTTAATGCAATCCCACACATCACATATGCGTTGGGAAAACACGAGGACGTGTGGTCCGGCCTGAAAAAAAATAACTAATAATGTGCATTCAGAACGCGAGAACGGTTTTCTTTACTGTATGCATTAATCATAAAGGAAACCACTCTCTTGTTACAAGTGCAAATGTAAAATTCTAGTTGCAGACCACATTTTTTTGCTGCAAAATTCGGAGGAAAACCATTTGCGCGTTCTAAACGTAACTGTTATTAAGGGGACTTTAGTTAAAACTAGTTTTGTGTTAAAAATATAAGGATATGTTCTAGTTGCAGATTCATCTGCTGACGCAATTCAAAGGAAACTATTCTCACGGTTCAAATGCAATTATTATTTAAAATTCTAATTTCAGGCATATTGTTAGAAGTAAACTATTGCCTACTTGTTTCGCAGGTCATTGTGATATTAGCTTGGGGATTCTGACACAGAATCACCCAGTGAATGAGAAGTGTTAATGAATAAAAACTAACTTACGGTGCAAAATAACTGAAAAATCTTAAGTTTTGATTGGCTTACTTCTCACCACTTTTATGTTTTTCCAAAAGAACGAGTTTTATTTGTTTAACTAGGTACATTTAATAATCAGTTCATCAAAAATTCAAACATTTCAGACTTCAATGAAGAGAGTTCCTCAGGTGGAGTGTTCTGGAATATTTATCACCGGCGATAACCTTCACCCCGACGGTGTCAAGCACCACTTAGAGATCTGCAGCTCCCGTGTAAACACAACTGGACCATGCGAAGTACATGCATTATTAACTAATCTTATAACAGTATTAGAAACATTGCGTAATAGCCAATACCTACAAGTCAGTAAACGGCAAGATACATTTCGAATCATGTTTGCTCATGGAATGCAATAATTTATGTACAGTAAGGTACAATCTTTCACGCTGCTGAATTATCCGACAACTACTAAAATACTTAATTATTTTGACATGTTGAAAGCACAAAATCAAACTGTCTAATTCGCCAGTATTTTTTTTCTTCCTCTGCTTATCTCACTAGGGAATTCCTGTGTCAAGAGTAGCTTTACAATTATATTAATCAAATAACTAAAGCACATAATACATAAATAGATGGATTATATCGAATATGGGTCTTCTAAGGTTATTTATGACAAAAGCTACGATATGGGTAATCCAAAATCAGCACTCAGCCAGTATGGAATGGTTGACCATTTTCTTGAATAGATTTAACGAACCTATAGTTTTTTTATATTTTCACTGAGCTTTATGACAACAAACTCATTTTTCCAAAGGATGTCATTCTTACATCAACATACCTATGTCGTTCGCCGTGTGTCAAGACTCGAGCGCTAAGCTTTGTACATTGATATAGATGCATATTGTGTATTCTTATATGCAAAATGGTTTTTCAATAATAAGTATACTTAACACGCAATCAATAATAAAATCTACCCATACAACTATGTTGCGTTATTCATTCTCAGGGCGCTGGTACCGGTTCTCCACTGTACCTATACAACGGCCCCAGGGTGGCCTGCACTCACCTGCTGATAGGGATCGTATCGGCATGGGAATCTAACACCTGTACGGAGATATACACGCGAATATCTTCCTACATCCCCTGGGTGGAGAGCATTGTGTGGCCCTAATGCAGCTGTGCTCAACCGGTGTCCTGCAGAACTCTGGGGCATAGTGTTTCGCTGCCTACATCCCCTGGATAGAGAACATTGTCTGGCCTTAAGGCAGTGGTGCTCAACCGGTGTCCGGCAGAACTCTTAGGGACAGTGTTCCGCTACCTAAATCCGATGGATAGAATCATCGTGTGGCCTTAAGGCATTGGTGCTCAACAGTTGCCTAATTGAGATTGTTTTTTCTGCCATAAGAGAAAACTAGTGTCTAGTGTCTAGATAAGGATGACTTAAGTAAAAATTAATTATTACAGTGTAGTATATCATACTGGCGTTCGTGCACGAACGGAGATAGCCGAGGGTTGCCGAACGTTTCCGACTCGGCCGGACAGCGGGCGGTCGAGCACGCGGGAGCTCATTCTCGTATATTCCTTCCTAGCAGATACACTGCACTGTACTTGATAAACAACTGAATAATTAATAAACGTAACTTCGTATAAAGAACCTATTTTATTTAAACAGTAATGAACATTACAAATTGGCGCAGCTGAAGTGATTTATACGTTGCGAAGTGTTTATTTAATGTCGTTTAGCACACACAAGTTACTTGGGTGTGCGGGTTACTCGACAGTTTTGCTCAGACGGATTTTTTATTGTCGCGAACATTTGAAGGTCGCTTCTGTAGAAGGACTTTTCAGAGAAAGGAGCATCAGTTGGGAAGAAGCTACGGAAATCCAGGCCAAGGCGGCAGAATCTTATTATCTAGAAGGAAGGAAGACTTGCCATCCGGTGGAGGAAGTTTCCGGTCTATTTTATTAAGATTTGAAGGAACGAAGACGGTCAATCCGACCAGAAGGAAGACTAAACTAGCCAAGCAGTCAGCAAATTAACTAGCCAAGCAGCCCATCGCCGTGGACCCTGGTTGAGTTAAGTAGTCTTCTCTTTTGGAGGTTATTGTTGTCGAGTTGTGTTGGTATTTTTGCTGTGTCATTGCTGGTTCGGGTGTCGGACCAGGCATCTGGCAGCTATGGAGTCAGGAGGAATCCCACGGTTTAGCCACTTACGTGATGACTGGGGAATCTTCCGACTGAGGATTGAGCAGTTCCTGCTGATCCGTGATGACACAAAAACCGTTAAACTCGATGCATCTCAAAAGAGAGCATATCTGTTGAGCTCTCTCGAAGCTGAAACGCTCACTTTATTGATCAATTTATGTTTTCCTACCAAGGTCACAGTTACGTCATTCGATATTTTATTGGAATTATTAGAAAAACATTGTTCTAAGCCAAAGTCGGTTTTTAGGGAACGAGAATTGTTTTTTTCAGCTAAACAGTCGCCGGGGGAGTCGGCTAAGGACTTCGCGGTGCGCATACGCGGTCTTAGCACATTTTGTGAATTTGGGACGCGTTTAGAAGCGAATTTAGCGGATGTATTTGCTCTGGGGTTGATCCCTGGGAGAGCAAAGGAGAAAATCTATCTGGAGGGACCTAGTCTGTCTTTCATTAAGATGGAGGAACTGGCAATTAGGATTGCGGGGTTGGACCATCTAGGGGTGAAAGTCAAGGATGAGGGTTCTGTAGGTAGTTTTGTGAGTACAATCAAGAAAAAAACGAACACATGGGGGGATCAAAGGTCGCGTTCTAGAGGGAAACAGGAGTTTTCAAGAACGGATTCACGGTCGGGAAGCCCTAGTGTTAGGAAATTCTCGAGTTTTAAGAAATGTACCTACTTGTTGTGGAGCGAATCACGCGTTAAGTGATTGTAAGTTTAAAAGCGCAAAATGCTTCATATGTAAACAAGTGGGTCATCTTAAAAATATGTGCAAGAATAATAAAGTGTCTCCGTTGTTTGTAAAAAAGGCAATTCATAAAGAGCACATTGCATTTATTAGTCCATATAAAGTCGAGATTAAAATTAATGAGATTTCATGTTCAGCTATGGTAGATAGCGGTTCGAGTGTATCGGTGATTCCTGAGGTTGTTTTTAAAAAATCGTTTAAAAATTTAGAGTTGTCAACTGACAAGCGTACAATTTCTGGTTACGACGGATATCCATTAAAAATCGTGGGTAAATCAATTTTTTCGGTAACATACAACAACACTAAAAATAATATGTATTTTATAGTTGTCGCTAAGGGTTCAGAATTAATTGTGGGTCGTGATTTCATGGAACTTTTCAACTTGGGAATTGCGCCGATTATTCGTGATTCAGTTTTTTCAGTGAATGTAAAAAAAGAGGAACTTTTTAAAGAATTTCCAGAAGTTTTTTCAGACAAATTAGGGAAATTTAACAAACATAAAGTATGTTTTAAAGTCAATCGGGATTCAAACCCAGTGTTTCATAACGCGAGACCGGTACCGTTTGCGTTAAAAGATAAGACGGAATTCGTTAAATCGGGTAATAATCAAGCGGATTTCCTTTCACGCTTGCCGTTAGAAAATGCGATTGAGGAACACAGTGATGATTTTAGTGCAGATTTTGTGAGTTTTATAGAAGAAGGAACACAATTAGATTTGCGTTCGGTTAAAGCAGCGACCGTTTCAGACACAGTTCTACAGCAAGTAGTAACTCATCTGAGGCAGGGCTGGCCTAAGTCTATGAAACGTGACAATATTTTATGGAATTTTTGGGTTAAGAGAAACGAACTTTCTATTGTAAATGATTGTTTGTTCTGGAACCATAGGATAATTATTCCAGCTTCTTTACAAAATCATGTGTTAACCTTGTTACATAGGTCGCACTTAGGTATAGTCAAGATGAAAGGCGTTGCGAGAGCGTATTTCTGGTGGTCATCGTTGAACAAGGATCTAGAAAAGATGGTTCAATCATGCCAGGATTGTGCTGTTAATAGGCAATCACCACCAAAGAGTCAATTAATTGTTTGGCCGAATTCAGGGAGAGTGTGGAGTCGTTTGCATATAGATTACTGTGGGCCTTTATCAGGCAAGATGTTCTTAGTAATTTGCGATTCATTTTCTAAATGGATAGACTGCATCGAAGTTACAAAGGCAGATAGTACTCACACCATTTTAGAATTAAGAAAAATTTTTGCGATTTTTGGTAACCCTGAATTGATTGTGTCAGACAATGGTACTGCTTTCACGAGTGAAGATTTTAAGAAATTCTTGAGTGAAAATAACATTAAATTTATGACGTCACCGGTAAGGCATCCGCAAAGTAACGGACTAGCGGAAAACGCAGTGAAAACTGTAAAAGGTTTTCTTAAAAAGGTGATGGTTGGTTCTAGCTTACACAAAGATTATAGAATAAAACTACTGAATTTTCTGTTAGATTATAGAAACTCGCCTCACTGTTCGACGGGGGTTGAACCCGCTGTTTTGTTAGTAGGCAGGAGGCTTCGTTCCTCGTTTGACGGGTTAGTTCTACCCAAGGTAGGAGAGCTAGAACTAGACTCAGAGTTAGTCAAGCGTGCAAACGATAATATTGCCAAAAGTCAGAATAGACAGATTAAAGGTTTTGGTGGAGCCAAGGCTCGCAAATTTAGGATAGGTCAAAAATGCCTTGTGCGAGATTATCGCCAAAATAATAAAGTATTATGGACAAAAGCTGTGATTTGTAAGTCTCTGGGAAAAAAGGTTTTCATTGTAAGAGTGGGAGATTCGAATGTGACGTGGAAGAGACACTTGGATCAAATCAGAGAGCTGTCAGTAAGCTGGGGTGAGGAGTTCAACGGGTCGCAGTCCGCGTCTGAGATCAGTTGGAACGACCCTCAGGAGTTGGAGACCTCGGTTTTACTACGTGGTTTTAAGGGGTATTCTCCTGATTTCAGGTTGGCAGATGTGGAAGGTGCCGGGCCAGGACCATCAGGGGCATCATCAATACCAACACAAAGGAGTCCGTGGGCGAATCGACTTCGGCCCAGGCAAAATACCCCAGAAGAGCAGGCTACTTCTCAAGTCAACATTATAGAAGAGTTATAAATTATGTACATATTATTAATTGTGTGAAATATTTAGTTTGAAATATTTAGTTTATGTGTGTGGTTTATTTTATATGTTTTTTTAAGTATATTGTTGACAATGATAAGATTTATAGCTGTAGGGTTACCACATCAAGCGGTAACTAGGAACCCTATATCTCTGTTATTTAGTAGTCGTAGCGCTGCAGTTAGAGAGGGAAGGGTGTAGTATATCATACTGGCGTTCGTGCACGAACGGAGATAGCCGAGGGTTGCCGAACGTTTCCGACTCGGCCGGACAGCGGGCGGTCGAGCACGCGGGAGCTCATTCTCGTATATTCCTTCCTAGCAGATACACTGCACTGTACTTGATAAACAACTGAATAATTAATAAACGTAACTTCGTATAAAGAACCTATTTTATTTAAACAGTAATGAACATTACATACAGTAAGAGCATGAGAAAGGTTTTCGTTTAGTGTGAGTGCAAATATGTCTAATTACGGTTGATTTGTAGGAAAATGAATAGACTTTTGTGAACATAAATAGTTAGAGTAAGAGCACAAGAATGGTTTGTCTTTGACATTAGTGCCCAAATTAACCACCACTAAGCCAGGCTTCGAAGCAAGTTTCCTGTTACATTTAGAACTAAAGAAAGCTATAGAATTTTTAGTTATTTTCTATGGCGATTTGGTTGAGCCGGAATGATGTCATTTACTCGAACTGCTGCACCTAGAAGAGAAATTAATAATGTATTACTAATAACAATATATTTTTAAAATTATTTTATAAATTAATATTAATAACAAAAAACTATTTTCACAAAGAAGCACAGACATATAAATAATCAATTATTGAAGACAATATTAAAGATTTCCAAACGAAAATCGGAAACAGAAAAATCAGAAAAGGATACGGTCACATCTAGAACTCGAACCCAGGACCCTTCTGGACCAGGGTTTAGAAATCGTTAATATTACCTTCAATAATTAAATATTACAATTTGGGGTTTTACTCAATAAAGTTATTCCAAAAAATAAATAATCATTGTACTTTATAGTACCGTAAAATTGGTCATGCACACAAAATAACATTTTTAAAAACTCATTGCTATAATTCATATCATTAATAAGCGAAAATTGTGAAAATATGTGTAATAAAACAGGACAAAACAGGTTGTTTGAAACAGCTCGTCAAATGCATTTAAAAATACACTGTGAATTTGTTCATAAAGTATTAAATAACAGAACAAAGCGTATTTTTAACAATATTCGGAGCTTTGTTCTCTGTTGTTTTATGGCAGCACTGGAATATCTTCAGAAACTCAATTTTTTTCTTAATTTTGTAATTTCTATGGATATAAATCCGCGTGCAACGCGTCACTTTTTTGTTGGTTATGTTCGATTTGAACTTTGAACGAAAACATTCGATCCTTCTCTCAAGAAATCCCTCGACCTCATAACAAAATTAAAGTGAAACAGAACTACCAGATCCTTACGCAAGAGCATGGATTCCACCGCCATCAAGTTAGAACCAGGCACAAGTGCGGAAGAGAGTGTTCCTGTGATACTTACAGAAATCGATATAGACTATTCTTTTATCAAAAAGGAATGTCCGGAATCCATTTCCGAAAGCAATGCAGGTATTTCTTTTTTTTTAATTCTTGGTACATAACTGTTACACAGACTCAAAATGCGATCGGGAATAATTATTAAAACTGTAGGTTTTTGCTTGTCTATAACGACATGCTCACTCCTACATATCGACCTAAGCTACTCTTCTGGGTTATGTTACTAATATTCTATTTTATTTTTGTGATTTGGCAAAGTTGTGAGGGGTGTCTGGGAAGGGTTTCGGTTGTCGTTAAGGACTGCTGTAATTCATACCTTGAAGAGTCCTGCTCTAAGTGAAGTAGAAAAGGTAGACGCCTGTAGAGCCGTTTTTCACAAAGCCGAGTCAGTGAAACGACGAGTTCTGATGAAGTTGACATTAACTATAAACAGTAGAGAGATCATGCATAATGTCACGCAACAACATGAGTGACATTATGCTCAAATGCTCTCAACCGTTCAAAGTTAATGTGAACTTTATTAGAACGGGTTGTTTCGCCGACTTGAGAGAGCATGCACAATGTCACACAAAAAACATGACATTGTTCATGCTCACTCAACCGATATTGATGATATTTATTTTAAACTTTCCCTGAAATTTCATTTTTTTTTACAATATAATATCCGATCCTACTGTGTATTTATTTATATAATGACGCCCTTTTGAAGTTCGTTTATATGGGATTAGTAAATATAATTTACTATTAGACATGCCTGAACTGCCTGAGTAACAACCTTTTGTATTAGTTTAGTTATAAATAGGAGATATCCAATGATTCGGCATACTTAGTTCCCTCCATTTGTATTATGGGCAATGAGAAATACATATTATGGTA
Organism: Hesperophylax magnus; assembly: GCA_026573805.1. NCBI lineage: Eukaryota > Metazoa > Arthropoda > Insecta > Trichoptera > Limnephilidae > Hesperophylax > Hesperophylax magnus. The sequence continues at coordinate 2,136,036 of JAIUSX010000144.1, read as the reverse complement.
CTTAATACCAGAATGTCAGCACTGAAATAAATCCCTGCTTCTGGTATTACGTTGTGGTACTCAAAAGCTTTTCGATTTATGAATTTCTTGACTGTCAAATGCATCATTTAGAATCTTATATAGAAATAATCCCTTGTCTGACTCCCCTTTCCATATTAACCGGTTTTTTTTTAAAAAAAAATTATATTAACTCCACACAAGAAGCCCTGAAGAAAATAATTTCCCTCAGGGCCTATGTCATCTTTGGGGATGCTGTGTGGAGGGTCTTTTTGTGGAGAGGAAGGAGTGAACATGGGTCTTGAAGAGTCCCATGTTGTAGGAGGGAGGAAACACAGAGGCCGGCAGTTCGTTCCACAGCCGAGCTGTTGAACTTAAGAACGAATCGTAGAAGCGACCCGTTCTCATGTGACAAATGTCAACCGTGTACAAATGTTGGGCTCGCGTTTGGCGTGTATCCCGACTATGCACCGGTGCCGAAGGGATCAATGACGCTAGTTCCTCAGAGCATCTTCCATTGTAATACCGATAGAACAAGGACAGCATACCTACCTGACGCCTGTGCTCTAAAGATTGCAGTCCGCTTGTTAAGATTGGGGAATCTATCAAACGGACCGCCCGTTTTTGCACAGAGTCAAGGGTTTTTTTCAGGTATTTAGGGGTTCCGGACCAGAGATGGCTACCAAATTCGAGAGTAGGGCGCACTTGCGATTTGTACAGGGTCAGCAGTTGTGTACTATTAAAGTATCTGCGGGCCCTGTACAGTACGCCCAGCTTCTGAGAGGCCAACTTTATTCGTTATTTATTATTATATAGTAGTGCCAATGTATTGTTTTTCGTTTCTCCAGGTAATATTAATGTGGAGACTATTACCGTCAAGGCAGAACCAGGATCCCAAGAAGAAGTTGGAGGTGGAATTCCTTATACTGATCTTGCCATAGACCTCCCGGATGTTAAAATGGAATGCTTAAAGCGCTCTAAAAAAATAAACCTGACCGCAAGTAATTCGATTTTTTTATATTAAATTTAATCGATTCTGGGGTGGTGGTTTTTCACCGGACCATTATTTAACAGAATTTAATATATTTGGGTTCTGACTAGGAGTTGGCGGTATTATTTAAGTGTGGTTATGGGTTAAGGTCCTCGATTGCGAGTTTAATTTAATTAATTTATTGTTATTACGCATTTAATTCATAAGAATAATCTAGTGGAACGTTCTGGATTGGTGGATTTTTTACTTGTTTATTTTCTACTACCAGAGCAGTTAGTGAACAAGTTCGCAAAACGTGCTCTCAAATATGTTATACATATCTGCTTACACTTAATATATATTTGAGTATTTCTCAAAATAAATGTACGTAACGAAAATGTAGTTACGATATAGTCATAAGACGTAACTAAATAGTAAACATAAGGCTTGTTTACACAATGGCAAATTTTATTTTACTTTTTTTATTATTTATTAAATTTAAATAGTTGTCGTCTTTTTTAAATGTAAGTAATTATCCTTTACTTTTTTTATTTATTGTACATACTACAAACATACATAAACTCACGACCCAAATACTTGTATTTTGTTATACCCGTTGTAAGGGGTTTAACAAAAACAAGAGAGTATAAATAAATGTTTTTTAATCAAATTATCAGCTCCCAAAGTACCTAACACAATATTCAACAAATCTTAAGAAATTAAAGAACAGGCACTGTTTAAACTATTAAAAATTTAATAACATACAATTATTTAGTTTGAGTCACTATCCATTAGCGTTTTATAAATTTCTTCCTCATCTTTATAATAATTGAAATCTTTCCGAGACACATTTGGTTTCACAGTCAGTTTTTGAATTGAAATCTTTCCGAGACACATTTGGTTTCACAGTCAGTTTTTCAGTCTTTGGTTTATCACTCCGCTTTGGCGCATGAATATAGTCATTTAGTGATAGAGATTTAGAGACAAAGCCCTTACAAACCACTTTCTCTTTTGTATGTATATTTTCCAGTTTTTCGTTTTTAAGAATAGTCACTCCACATGGTTTATCCTTGATTTTGTGAGAATCTTCGATTTCATTTTCATTATTCATATTTTCAATATCAGTTTTATTTTCTATGGCATTATTATTTCCTATTATAACATCTCCGATGTTGTCATCAAAATCATTGAAATTAAATTCTGCTTCATTAAATGTTATTGCATCCGACATATATTTATCACCTGTAATTATAACTTCGTCACTTACTAAATCGTCGAAAAAAATTATTGGCATTGAATTTAAATCAGTGGTTTATCCTTCTATCATATGACTTTTTATTTCTTTACTTTGTTTTTCTGTGTCATCTGTTTGTATTATATCAATGGGATATTTTTGTTCTTTTATAACTTGTTGGTATTTTACTGTTGTTTTTCCTTTTCCTTTTCCTTTCCCTTTATTTTTTATTTTTTCTTCATCGTGTTGTGTAGAATATGTTTCGTCTTCAGTTATTAATCCTTCTTCTTTGAGGCATTTTATTTCAGTATCATAGAAAGTACGGTTAGCAGATATAAATTTTGATGAAGATGACATTGTTGCTTTTTCTTTTTCTGTGGGTTTTAGTTTCTTGCCTTTTTCCTTATTTGATGAGTCCTAAAAATTAAAAAAATAATCATTGAACTGTATTTTATTAATAATCCCATTGATACTATTTGAAATTTCAGAATTCTAAGGGGTATTTATTAGATTTTTACCTGCGTTTTCTTGTCTTTGATCCTAAAATACATTTTCTCTTTAATATCTAATCTCAAATCAACTTTCACTCCTATGTTTTTAAAACTATCTCTGTCATCTGTTATATTTAAATCACCTTCATTCTCAAATTCCATATCTATTAGATTTGTCACTACGTAAAATTAAACTGATGTCACTTTCGGTCGTAGTAGAACTATTTGTTCTTTTGAATCTTTTAGCTGGTGGGTATTGTTTTTTCAAGGCTTGACGTATATAACTACATTGTGCTTTTGGTTCTGATAGGGTGTTGGTTAGAAGTTCATGTTCTTTTGTGTAGTAACAATTGCAACAGATATTTTTATTGCAATCAAAGCAGCTCAGCAATTTATATTTAATTTTCGTGTTGCCATCCGTTGAAATTTGATGCAGCTTCATTGTACCTTTTATAGGAACAATGTTTTCAGGTATCATTTTGGTCATCTTCTGAATGTCGTTTTCATTTATATAAAACATTTTTACTTTGCTTTTAACTATTAAATAGTCATATGCTTCTTTTGCGTTGGTCATATCATTGCCGTGTGAAATATGATTGTCAAGTTGTCGTTTCAATGCTCCCTCAACCCCATCAGCTGGGTCTTTTCCATGAGAAGCTTCAAAAAAATTCCAAGTTGCATATTCAAATCCGTAATCTTTTATATTTTTTTGGAACATACATAAATTATGTTTTTGGCGGTACTGAGTTGCAGGACTATCAGAAAAGATATGAATCTTTTTAATGTTAAAGTATTTGCATAGTTTCATTATTGGATCCAAATGAGCCCATATTGCTCCAGGACCATGTTCATTATTTGGGGATATGGAGTATATGGATTTGGGATTCAAATTTTTTCTGTAAAGTACGCAAGTGTGCAATGTGACTTGATTCCTGGATCCTCCGAAGTGTACAGCCTGAATTTCTTCCGACTGCTTGCATGAAAAGTTTTCTCACAAATCAATGCAGCTTCGTCTTCATCAAGGTTTTCAATACACTTTTTCCATGCTAGGTACTGATGCAAAACATTAAGTAATGAGTTTTAAGTTTTTATACATCATCTTGAAATTTTTTAACTAATGTAATCACAGTTCCTTTTACTACTTGTTTTGAATACTTCTCTGTCTGCTTTTCTTCAGATTTCTTTATGCCAATTTTAGTACAGATATGTATTCCCATTTTCCATTGAAGCCACTGCATGGGACTATCTTCATTTATAGTCAAATCAATATCTAGTTTCTTATCTTTGCATTCAGAACACTTGGAGTACATGCATTTGAAACATTTGCTGCAAGTGACATTTTTCATAAGTTCATCAATGTCAGATGTTTGAAGCAAACCTAGCTTCTTCAACGATTTTGCCTTGAAAGATAAATTGCAATGCTTTATGCAAGCACAAGTATTCCTATCTTGAAGTCTTGGTTTCACAACGGAGAACGGTCGGAACCGATAAAAAGTTTGTATAGATGCTTTACCACCTTCTGTCCTGTATTTTCTGTAGAGCTTGTATAATGGTTCAATTAAATATCGATTTTGTACTTTTTCTTTGTTTCTCGTTATGCACTCGTTTTTTCCCGCGCTAGATCTACTTACATCTTCTCTTTCAAAGAAATCTTTGATTTCTTTCTGGTATTTCTTTTTAATTTGTTCACTTGATTTCGTCATTCTAATTCTTCCTTTCAGCCCAAGAACATTAGAAATAGCTGTTTTTAATTTGTGTTTATTTACAATTTGGTTTGTAGCTACTTTTTTTAGTACTTTCTTTTCTCTGGGATCTGCTTTATTGAACTCTGTATTTAAAGAATCTGTAATTGTATTTAGCAAAATTAGCTTTCTTTTCACCTTATCTTTTTCTGGCGTGGACAAATTTGGTAAAGTTTCTTCTAAAAAACTATTTGATTTCGTTAATGGTGTATCGTCACACCATGGAGTTGCAGTAGTTTCAATGGAAATAGCATCATTATTAGTCTTAGTTTGTTTATGCAATAATATTTTCAGAATGTTCACTTGACTTTTCATCCGATTACAGCACTGTCTTAAATTCTTATTTCGACTTTTTAATCGAGTATTTTCTTCAGTCAGCTTTTGTAGTCTTTCCTTTAGGATTTTTTTTATTATTTTTTCTACCTTTAAATGTATTATTGTCTTGTGTCGTAGGATTAGCCTTTTTCTTTCTTTCAGCTCTTTTATCATTGGCTTGTCTCCACTTTGCTCGTAGCTCTTCTTTTTCTTCTTCTGTAAGAATTTCTTTTTTCTTTTCGATATTTTCTTTAACTTTTGTTAAATGCTTAATGCGGATTTCCTCATATGTATTTGGCTTTTCCCTTTACCGCCTTTCTCTGTAAGCTTTTTGCCTTTCGGCATTGGTTTTTGGGGGCATTCCTAAAAAAAGTTATGCTGTAGTTATGGTTTTATCAGAGTAAATAAAAATAAATTTATATTTAAATAAGCTTTTATAAAAAACTTGAGGCACTTATAAATATTGTATAGAGCGCCGTTATAACTTTATTATCGCATTTTATGAAGTATAAACAAATGAGGTGGGTAGGGTGGCAATTTTCTTTTGTATGGAAGGTAAAAATCGATATTTTTTTAAAAATTAAAATATTTGCGAATTAATACGATTGTAATGTTTATTTTTCGATATTTTAAAGCCTAATATTTATTCTACAAAATGGTGCATATTTTTTTTGTATGATAAATTAAAAACATGTGTAATTTTTGAACTGCTTCTAGGCACACTTTATTTTTCCAAAGTGTACACTTTTTTTGAGAAATACTCATTTATCTAATTTTTATCTTTTTCAGGCGGATTGCTAAGGGCGCGTCCTGGGGAAAATCAATATTCTTGTCTTCATTGTGACTATTCCTGCTCTCATAAGTCGACGCTTGAACTTCACCTCTGCACCCATACTCGAGAAAAACTTTTTTCATGTCCTCACTGCAACTATTCATGTTCCAGAAAAGTTAGTCTTAGGATTCACATGTTTACCCATAGTGGAGAAAAATCTTTTTCATGTCCTTTCTGCAACTATTCCTGCTATACAAAAGAAAATCTTAAAAGTCACATTTTTACCCACCGTGGACAAAAACCTTTTTCTTGTCCTGAATGCAACTATTCCTTCTATACGAAAAGAAATCTTGAACGTCACATGTTTACTCACATGGAAGAAAAACCTTTTTCATGTTCCAACTGCAACTTTTCCTGTTCTACAAAAGGGCATCTAAAAATTCATGTGCTGAGACACAGTGGGCAAAAACCTTTTTCATGTCCTGAATGCAACTATTCCTGCTATACAAAAGGAAGTCTTAAAAGTCACATGTTTACCCACAGTGGGGAAAAACCTTTTACATGTCCTGAATGCAACAATTCCTTCTTTACAAAAGGAAATCTTAAAATTCACATGTTCACCCACAGTGGAGAAAAACCTTTTTCTTGTCCTGAATGCAACTATTCCTGCTACATAAAAGGAAATCTTAAAAGTCACATGTTTACCCACAGTGGGGAAAAACCTTTTTCTTGTCCTGAATGCAACTATTCCTGCTACATAAAAGGAAATCTTAAAAGACACATGTTTACCCACAGTGGAGAAAAACCTTTTTCATGTCCCGAATGCAACTATTCCTGCAATTTAAAAGGAAATCTTAAAAATCACATGTTTACTCACATGAGAGAAAAACCTTTTTCATGTTCCATCTGCAACTTTTCCTCTTCTACAAAAGGGCATCTAAAAATGCATGTGCTGAGACACAGTGGGCAAAAACCTTTTTCATGTTCTGAATGCAACTATTCCTTCTATACAAAAGGAAATCTTAAAACACACATGTTAAACCACAATGGGGAAACATCTTTATAGTGTTTCGACTGCATCTATTCATGTTATACAAAGGGAAATCTTAAAAGTCTGGACTTTGTGACTTAAAATTTAATTTTAATTTCTCCTCCGTGGGTACGGAGTAGAAACACCTTTTTCGTGTCCCTACTGCAACTCTTCAGTTTCACAAAAGTCATCTTTAAAACGTTCAGTCAAAGTGAACCAAAATCAGATCCGTGTGTAACTATTCGTCTTTAGTAAAGTTTGCCGGATATTTCTTACATATATTTGCTTAGTATACAGCAGGCATATTCACTTAATAGGTCGAAACTAACGGGTTCTCTCATGTTAAACTTTTATTTTTTTCCCCTTTGAAGCCAACGAAGCAAATTATTAAAATCATTAATTAAGTTGCACATATCAATGGTAATATTTAATCTAATAATTTTGTTAATTAAAAATAATAATTTCATTATGCCTAGCTCTCTTATTAAAAATTTAGGCGTATTAGATCTATCAAAAAAATTTAATATAAAAATGCAAAAATACATTAAGGAATTCGAAAGATTTTTAAAATATTTATGTTGAGGGATCAGTAGGTTTTATAGGCCCTGTTAGGAGTTTTATCGAGCCGAACCCTCTGATATGAAATTATCTGGAGTCGGTGAATTATTTTCCCGTTTGATCTCTGGTGAGTTGACGTGTTGTTCTTGTAGTGTTTTGTATTTATTTTGCTTATATAATGCACTTGCATAATGTTGATTGACTAGATGAGCATTTGTGGAAAAGTGTGTGGAAGAGTTTAGTTTTTCCTATGTGGAAGATTTAACCCGGACATAAAGTCGGAAATTTATAAATAAATTATCATACCAAGGCGCCGAAATTCAATAAAATATTAACGGTCGTAACTGGAGACCAATGTCAGGAACTTTGTCTTACTGGGACAACATTCTACCTCTGAGCTTCAAAGAACATTTTTTTTCTGACATTTCGCTAACGTAATTTCAATTTAATTAATAAAAATATAACCGGTAATGAATTCCTTATTTTTTTGCTACCTTCTTTTTGTAAGATTGTAAGTTTCTGAGGCATGGAATGAGACGAGGAGTGTGTGCTAAGACCAAGTTATTTGGCGGTCCGTCCTCTGCCCATCCCTGCGGAGAAACGGCGTCATGGTTAGTTAGTTATTTATAAGGTTCTACCCGAATATATTTTGGTTACCTACATAGATAGTGTCTCGGACATTCCTTTGCGATCTTATTTTATTTATATGGGGCAACTGTTGACTTTTATACAAATCTAGAATGAATATTCATCTTATCATAATAAGATATCATATACTTATCATATTGGTTTGAGGTCTTCGATCTTGGATCCCCATTTGCGATCGTTGCCTTTTGCTGTATTTTTCCTTTTTTGTTAAGACGTATTAATATAATCTCCTCTGTTAAAAGATATTTCCTTTTTTGAGTTTTTTTAAAATAAAATTTCACAATGATTTCAACATAATTCTATGAATAAAAAATGTTTCTTGAACTTTCAATTAAGAATACTTTTTGGCTGTTGGTTGTTGGATACGAGATAGAACACAAGTCGATAATTCTTTCATAAATAACGGAAAATAATTAATCTTCCATTTTTATGATACTTTACTGACTTACTTTTGTATTATATAAACTGTTTGTTTCTCACAATTGTATAAATATAAATATTGAAAATTTTAAATACTTTTTCACTTAACTAGACTTTGCCTTCTAATGACAATTCCCAATTTGAAACTCCCACCACCTCTTAACCTTCCGCCTTTTTCCTACCCCTCCTCCGTATAGGTGATGTACAATAAATTTTTAACTTTAGTGTAAATCTAATCCTGATGATGTGAACATCGTTCACGAAACATGTAGATTGTGTATGTAAATAAAAGTGATGTAAACAAAGTTATTTGTCGTTATAATAAACCTATTATACTATTAATTACGTATAAATAACTACAACAATTTTCTGTACTATGCATAGACTAAATTAGACTAGACACGGCATATCCATTGAAAAATGAACCCAACACAATTTTGGTTTGGTTCACGTGCACATTTATGAAAAGTCCCACGCATTGTGTCGCAATGCGAAATGGGCACTATGCATAGCTTTTTGCCTTTTGTTGGTCTAGAGCAGGGGTGCTCAAATTTGAACTGCTGGCGATCTACCTCAATATTATTAGATTCCGATCGATCGACTCTGAGAGACTGCAAGTATGTGCATATACAGAATTGTCGTCTATGTAGGTAGGGTGTATCGTGGCGCAGGTATAAGTGTATATATAGGGACGTTCCATAATTGCATGGCCACGAATCCACATAGAATTTGGAGGAACAACAGAAATTAGTTCGCAATATGCATTTTTTTTAGTCAAGGTAGGTGGAGGTCTGCACTAAAAAGTCGATGAAAAAACTTATATTTATTAAAAATTGCAAGTTTATTGGTTCATACAAAAAACAAACGAGTTCTAGTTTCTAAACTAAATAATGACTTTTCATACGATGGTACGTAATTACCGAGTGCTAATCACAAGCCCGATGACATATGTTCGTCAGTTAGTCAATTGCGATATTTTTACTTAATTATCTTCATTTCAGAAAATGCAGACTCGCACAAATAAGTTGACCCAAACATTGCGAATACGAAATTTGCCAGCTGTTTCAGAACACTACGTTCAGTAACTCAGTCTTACAAGCTACAAATAAATAATAAAAAATAAGGCATGAAAAATGGGAAAATTTTCTCGAGATCGACTCAAAAAGTACTCGCGATCGACCGGTCGATCGCGATCGACCGTTTGAGCACCCCTTGTCTAGAGTTTACTTATTTTGCTTCCCAGCTATGGCTGGGCAAGTTCATTTTTTCAATCACTAAAATAACCCAGTTCCAAACATTTTAGGCTGTACCTATGGCTGACTTTATTTTAGAAAATGTAATCAGCTATCTGAATACGAAAAAATATAAAAATATATCCTTACAGATAGCTTGAAGGCAGCGCATTAACAAATATCAGAAATTAATAGGATTTCACTATCGACAAGTAAATTTTCTGACGTCATCTTTCAAACTAGTCACAATCATGACGTCATGCAGTGTGAGATACACTTTTAACTAATTCATATAAACAATACGACATTGCATGAGCCTGGCACATAAAAATAATTGATTTTTTACTTGATTCGCGCACAAAACTTTAGAAGTATGGGTTATTTTTTTAGGCTTGTCAGGGTTGTATTAAGTCCACAATTATTTGCGTGTTAAATTATATGAAAAAATCGCGTCGTTCAGTAATTTGATTTGTGTGTGCTATGTTAATTACATTTTTCTTCACAAAGTATTTATATATATATTACACTTACCTTTTTTATTATACATTGAGCAATTTTTTAAATGTTTCCTTAATCAGCGCAAAAGCTATTAGCGACAAGCGATGTTGTATTATAAGAAAAATGTGATGTTTTTGTCATATTTATTTATATAATTATAACTATTGCTGAAGAGGTGATGAAGGTGGTGAAAGATATATTACATGAAAAGGAACGTTCATGTAGGCTTAAAATTTTAGGTATAGCAATAAATATTTTCTATATACATTCCGATAATCATTCTTAAAATGTATTTTTTTCGCTTAGGTTTTACTTTGCGATTTCTTAATATCGAGAGAAATTAATAATATTAATTATTCGGCGTAGGTAACAAATGTTTAGATATCTTCTTCATAAATAACATATATTTTTTTGGAACTTAAAAACTTAAAGAGTTGACGAGAAACTTGTTATAAATCAGTAAAAATTGGGAATGCGTCAGCTTAATAAAATTAAATGAATATTATATCAAGTAAATTAAATTAGGAACCTAAACTAATTTGTCATATTAACTAAATGAAAATAATTAAATCACATTTTTTTAAATAAAATATTAAAGATTATTTATTTCTTACTAACGGTTGTTTTCTCATTCGAATTCTAAATAGAATAAAATAAAATCGCTATCCGCCTCTGTCTGTTTGTGCGCTTAGTTCTTCTAAACTACGCAACGGATTTTGATATGGTTTTCACTCTCATTTAAAAAATTTCTTCCGGAAGGTTTATATATATATATATAAAAAACATGCATATTTATAGAAAGTTGAGATAAGTCGAACAACGCCGGGTACACGTCAGCCAGTGGTTTTACAAATGATTTTTTCATCCTCAAAAACAAGGTGAAACAGGTTTTTTTAACCCCTGAAATATTTTTTTTAAACGGTCACTCTGCAATTTAAAAAAAAAAACATTTGCTGTGTGCTTAATAAACGGCCTACGAGTTTAAAAGTGTTTTGAAGAAAAAATGCAGGAATATAATTTCACATGTGATTAAAAAGTTTATAGTATCATTCGTGTTACACATTTTTTCGATTTACGTTATTATTCAGAAATATTTTGGCGCATGACATAGAAATATGTTGTTCGTTTATATTTGCGTTCGCTTATGAACGTAATTATTATGAAAATTAACACACTTAAACATAACATACGAAAAGGTCACAGTAAGCGGCCAGAAGAACTTTATTACAGTTTCCACAGAGTCAAACAAATAATTCTCATTAAATTTAAAAAAAAAACATCATTGGCATATTTACTAGGCGCGTTCACAACTCACTCAAAAGGCAATAAATTACCAATTTATATGTATTTTAAAAATTTTAACGCAAATATTTAAAAAGGTCTAACATTTTTGCCTAAATTACTTAAAACAATTTTTTAGTACAAATATATTCTCAACTTAATAGTCTCCTCACTTTTTTGCCATTTCAACGCTTCATAAAACTGTAATTTGATATATTTCACATTAAAATTCTTTATGTAAACCTTGCTCAAATTATGCATCCTTGTTTTAACTAATCGTAAATAGATTGAAATAAATTTTTTTTGCGATTTTTTTTAATAAACCTTTTTGTAAAATATGTATTTTTATTCCAGCAAAATGAGATTGTCAAAAGAAATTCCTTAATTCGCAGTATTAACTGAAAAGCGGTGCACATTTCTACTGATATCGCATTAATTCTCTATTGCGTTTGCGCGCCGGTCAAGACCGTTTGAACAGACGCACAATGGAGCCACCGACCTCGGAAGTTGGCATCAAATCAGCGGTTGCAATTACGTCAAATGATTAATAGTAAGAAAAATGATGAAAAGCGTAAAATAATATTTTTTTACTAAGGTTTTTTTTTCAACTCTCCTAGAATAGGTGGTCTGCATAATCTTGCAACAATATACTATCCAGAGATGTGCTTTATTTCAAATGGAAATGCAAAATGCAAAATGGGTTTTTTCCATTTTGCATTTTAAATGCTTTTCTAAAAACCATTTTGCATTTTGCATTTTAAATGCTTTTCTAAATGCATTTTCCATTTTAAATGCTTTTTTGTAACATTCTTCCTACTATCTCCACTCATCTTTTTTTCATAAGCCCCAAATATCAGTCGGTCCTCAACCTCGCTATAAGAGATACTCTACATTTATCAAGTTGCTCCCTGGTAGGAGCCCTGGCAATTGAATGATACCATTACAAAAAACACTGATTCAAATACTGAACATGGGGCCATGACGCTGTAATATTAAATGTTAGATAGCAGTTTCTATGTTTTTACGTTGGCAACATTAGTCCTGCGCAAATTTTTTGTGGTTTCATAATCTGTAGTCGTGGTTGGATTTACCATCATGTAATATGTTTGTTCTACATTGATGTCCAATATTAAATGACAAAATTGTTTAAAAATTCTATAATTATTTTAATTGTTTGACCTGAAAAACCATTTTGCATTTTCAATGCATTTTGAAAATAGGTATTTTGCATTTGAAATGCTTTTCTAAAAACCATTTTGCATTTTCAAATGGAAAAGTTTTGACCCATTTCCATTTTGCATTTAAAATGGTTTTGGGTACCCATTTTGCACATCCCTGATACTATCACAAGATTAGTCGGTTCTACCCAATTCCATATAATATTAATAATACATCCAACTTCAGTAAAATATTGGCAATATCATTAACTCTGACCGCTAGAGGCGCTGGTGTGGCATGTTGACTTTCTGTCAACGGCGGTTAATTGAATTTATTTAGTTCTTGATGGCTGTGTTTTGCGCTTTTTAAATTTATTTTGATCAATATTGAAAAACAAAATATCTAAAAATGATCCAAAACGTAGGTTCTTTGCCATGTTTTTGTTAAATCTGACATTTCCTATACATTTTGAAGACAACATGTTACATTCGTGTCTTCTAGCGGCGTGAGTTATGCGCCTTGGTTTTCATTCTTAATTTTTTTACGAATTTAATGTGAAATCTATTAGATTTATTGACTTATTTAAGCCGTATGTTAAAAAAAGCTGTTTTTTTTTAATTTTTTATCATTAACTTTCAAAAATACAGTTTTTATTATTACGTCCCGTTAAACTGATTGACATCAGTTTGTCAACGGGTTCTTTTACAATTACTTTTTTTAAATACATATGCAATTATAACAAGTACATATAATATACACATAATTACATTAGTACAAAAAAATTCTTTCACATAACTTTTTTTTTGAATACATTTCCGTATGTGAGTCAATTCACAGCTTCTTATTGAGTTGGGTAACATGTTGTAAATTATTGGAACGAGGTATTCTAGAGTTCTTTGACCGTATTTATTCAGGTATCTGGGAACTAAAAGTCCATCTTTTGCAATTAGTCTTGTATTATGAACATGTGTCACTATTTTATTATGTTCAGATCGAGATGTATGCTGACTTTCATTTTTTTCATAACTTTCATAAACATTTTCATAATGAATTTGGCACGTCATATCTTTGTTCGTATTTCGCTTTGTTTTATAATAATTTTACAAAAAATATTGTACATTTTGGACTGAAAAAAAAGGTTTTTATTTAATGTCCCCGTGAAGTTATTCCATATCTTATTAGGGATTCCGACAATGACAGGTATACTATTCTAAGGGTATTTGGTAACATATGTAATTTTATTAATACACAGTCGTTAATATTTTCAATTATAATAAAACAATAGATTTCATTGGCATTGGTGATGGTCTGGATTGAAAACCACACAGACTATAATTAATTCCCTATGAAAAATAAGGTTGATTACAAAATTCACTCTGCAGGAAGCGTAACAAATTATCATCCAGCCACCAAATACAAAAAAACGGAGAACTCACCGAATATATCACTCGCATTGAGATTGGCAGAAATTCCTTATTCTTAAGGTGAATCTCCAAATTCGGCAGCGGACGGCAATCAGCACAATAAAACTTGCATTCGCACCATGAAATAATGATCTGTCACGACAAGCTCTCAAGAGAGTAGAATTTAGAATAAAATTGAATTAACACATTGTAATTCTAAAAGTACTGTCACTTTCTTGTGACAAAATATTTAAATCTTTTAGTCTTAAATCGACCAAACAGGAATAGTGGTGCCCTTTTTTGCCAAAAAATATAATTCAGATGAATCCAGCTGTTTAATGCACAGATGACTGTATTTTATTGTTACCTACCTGCAGAGCAAAATCTATACAATAACTGACCAGAGATGTCCATCTTGTCCACTATTTTTAATTTTAATTTTCAAATTTTAAGTTGAATAATTTTAAGTCTACTGCTTCTCCAGGCATGTTGTTGAAATATTGACCAAAAACACAATTTTATCACGGAGCTCTATCTGTCACTGTAACGGTCAAAGGAATAATTCCGCCAATTTGTAATCATGCACTTTTCTTTAATTTTTTAGGATTATTTCCTTTGAATCGAGTATAAATATTCCAAGGGCAATAAGGAACATCATTTCGTTCTCTTTCATACATAAAAAAATTTCAAATGTTTACTTGAGATTAAGAGAGATATCCAACTTTTAATAATGTATGGTCGCTCTGGTACACTATTGGCTACTTGCATTCATAACGGCATATGATGTTTGGGACCAAATTTGGTTTCCTAATAATCTACGGGTTAATAAAATAAATCGTAACAAATAATTAATATAATAATCATAATTCGTAACCCGGGAATATTTGTCTTTCTTTAAAAAAAAAAAAAAAATAATGAAAAAAATCATGACCAACAGCTACGATTAAATATGGGATTCATTTGATTAATTTAACCTACAGAGTTTGTTTGAAGAGATAAGTGAGTACAACCAAAAACCATTTATAGTACACATCATTCCTAAGTAAATAAAAATAAATATTTTTGTTATTTGTTTTTGGGGTGTAATGCTGTGTTGCGCTCCTTCTTTAGCCAAGTCTCCAGTCTCTTTTCGGACAGCATTGCAGTGTCCATCATCAGGGCAGATGTGTTATTATGGACACTGCAATGCTGTCCGAAACGTTGGCTAAAGAAGGAGTTAGCGCAACACGGCATAACACCCCAAAAACAAATAACAAAAATACTTTTGGCCGTGAAAATCTTAAATCATATTTAAAATTAAATATGTTTTTATTAAAATTGAATTTAGTTCTGCTTTTATGGTGACTCCCTCTAGAACAGAATGCTCCGTTGAACTTGTTTCTACTGATATTCTGTATATATTTATAAATGAAATTACGCTGTGTGACTTTTGGTTACTTAACTATTTTACAATCATTTAAAACAATACCACAAAGTTTTGGATGTCAGTGATGATTCTCATTTTGTGCTCTTGTTGGTTATTGTATTCAAGATTTTCCATGTTTTAGTAATGAGAGCATAGTTTTGCGTTGCGTGTGATAAATGTGTTCATAATGCATCTATTTTCATAGAAAATGTATGGATTGTTAAGTGTTCCAGATGTCGTAATGCTTTGCTTACGTTGCGTACATCGGCCCAGCGTGTTCGTACTTTTATCATTTCAAACATAGAGAATACCAACAGTGAGTTAACTCCATGGGCCTATAAAGCCCTGGACGGAGCAATTCGAGAACAATTTAAAGCTGCTGGGTGAGGGGGAAGATGTATGGAAAATGCCAAAACCGACGTAAAATTTTTAATGACGTATTTCATTCCTTATTTCATCAAATTCGTAAGCCGTTATAACTGCATTAACAATACAAAAACAAAATAATAAAAGTTAATCAGCGGATAAAAACCCGCTGCCGGGGTTTGAAAACTACAACGGTTCTCTTTTAAAATAACAGAATATGTCGCTTCTTCCGTTTACAACAATCCTAAACTGTACAGCATTAGAATAATAATGACATCAGATGATGCACCACTTTGCATACAAACGTTAGTCATACAAGATGGCTGCCAAAAATCGCAATAATGCTCTGTTCAGAGATTTTTAGGTTAACTCCAGCGCGTCTAGCGGCACAAATAATAACGAAGTATTTGTTATCTGTAAAAGTAATCATTTCAAAAATATCGTCACAAAAGTAGCGCCCTTGGGGTGATTTTGCACAAAAACGGCGCTGTACAATTATTATTATAAGCGTCCACTTTTTAAGTCTGTATTACTGTCACGTACAGTAATTTGCGAAAAAGAAGACGTCAGAAACGAGAAATGTTAAACAAATTGCATTATTAGATTCAAACAAGTTGTCGCACGTCATTCACTAATTAATGGCACCTGTTTTACTCCAAACAACATTATTTACTGTTGTATATAAAAATATGATACAATATTTGGTAAATATAAATCTAAACAGCCACACTTTCATACAATGTACAAAATTATGGAAACTTATGACGAGAAATAACTATTCACATCAGGGAACACGGCAAAAAAGAGGTTATTGGGTTTTTTGTTTGAGTTATTTGAATAATGTGTGCGTATTTATGATTGAAACGTCACACTTTTAAAAAAGGCAATGCTGTTGAGTAATGTTTTGCATTCAATATTTTCCTTTATTGAGCAGAATCGTCGACTGAGTAGGTACTATAAATTGTTATGTTAACATTGACTATGCGATCGCAACTAAAGTAAAACTTGGCAGCACTGAGATTAAAACCAGAATTAATTTCTATAATTTGTATTTTCTATGGTTAAATATCTTCCAGCTGCATGCTGTCACTTTTTGTAGGTTATGCTAATTTATTGGCTCCACTCATTTCGTCAATCTAAACCAATTAATTTTCTATCAAGAAATTCCCCAATCTCCTTATATATAACTGTTTTTGACTATCAAAGTTATTTATTGTTTTATATTTTACTGTTTCGCAGTTAATCGTGTTGTGCTGAACGATTATGAGTGTTATTTCTTAAGCCGTATATTGTAACATCATTGACTAAAACAGGTGCCATTTGTTGTAAGCTTTTGCATTTATTTTCACTCTATTAACACTTTAAGATACGTTACCTGTTATTATCTAGATTGCTGTGAGAAAAAAATTGTTTAACATTCTGCCAATCGGTTCCAAGCTGTAGAAGTATTTCACTAACAGAGCTGAAAGAAAAGAAAAAGAAAAAAACTTGCTGTAATCATGTGAAGTCTGATTTTCCGAAAACTTTTAGCGGTAATTCTTTCCCTGACAGCCGCACTTTTAAGCATAGATAATGAAAGTTACACTTTATTTCTATAAATAACTACAAGAAACATGTACAAAATAGGTTATTACGTTCTTTGTTTCGGTTGATTAAGTAATTTATGCGTATTAAGATTGAAACGAAACACTCGTAATTGTCACTCCATTTCAAAAAAAGTCTAAAATGGCGTCAAAGAGGTCGTTTTATAAGGTAAATTTTTTAACTTCTATTGAATTAATGTGGATTTGTAATGGATTCTCGATCATTTATCCCGATGTAAATGAAACGCAACGTAATTTTCATAAACTGTGCATAAGTGCGGCAGTTAAGTAAACATTTACCCTTTTAACAACTCATACACTTAATCGTCAACTTCGTGAGCAATTTTCTAAAATTGATGAACTTATTTCGCCAGGTAGCGTATTAGGTATTATCCTACATTATATTTTCCATGATATCGGCTTGATATTAAAACCTGTTTAAATTACTAAAAACAATTCTTATTTAGACGTAAATAAAAATCGAAAATAATTGATTGATTAATCGCATTGTTAAATAGCGGCCCAGCTGAACCATATATCATTTAATTCATAAGTTAATTTTATAGACCTATCTCAGTCATGATTTAATATTGTATTGGTTCTAGATAAACAGAACAACCAAGTCTACGCAGAAGCATGGATTCCACCTCCATCAAGATAGAATTAGAGACAAGTGCGGAAGAGAGTGGTGATGTGTCCTTCGCGGAAATCGATTTAGAACACGCATCAATCAAGAAAGAATATTTGGAAAGCATTACAGGTATTTATTTTCTTCATTATAATTTATGAAGTATATTACTGTCATTCAGACGCAATATAATCGAAAATAAAAGTGCAGATTTTTAATTGGCTTTCGACTGTTCACGATCGCATTATGCATGCTCTATATCAGCTTCGCCAAACTTAGCGTAAGCAACAGCAACACTCTTTGTTTATACTAAGTATAAGTATATGTAAGGGCTCTTTGTGGAAATCGAGTTACGATTACTCATAACAAATTATTTTAGTTTAACAAATTTTAAAAATTAATTGAAATGGCATTAGGAAAATGTGGTTTGAACCGTATGCAATGAATTATTATGCCATAGCTGGTTGCATATAGTTCTATTTGCACGTTTAGGTATATTCTGTTTACGTCCTAATTAAATTTATTAAACTAAAATACTTTAAACAGGATTTAACCTCAAAATCAGGAATCTTTGCAAACTTAGAAGTTTGAAGTTAGTCTAATTGAGGTGATGAAAATTCAAATCATATAACTTGTTCTGTGATTCCATTATTTTATAAAAATTTTGATAAAAAATTGTAAAACTGAACAATCTTATGCAGAGGGAGTCACCATCAAAGCTGAACCAGCGATTGAAGAAGCAGATTCTAAAATTTCATGTCCAGAAATTTATATCCAGCTTCCGGACAGTAATAGGGATTGCTTGAAGCACGCTGAAAGAATTCACCAAACGGCGGGTAAATTGAATTTTATCGATATAGTTTTTTAATGAAGTCGATATATCATTATAATCACGACAGTTTCAAAATTGAACATTTGAATATCCACACAAAAAATCAGTCTGTCCTGGATAATCGTTCAAACCAATACTCAAAATGTTTCCCAAATTTATAAAAAAAGTTAATCCATTGAATAATTGAACATTAAATTGGATATCGGTTACTGCGCATCTAAATCGGGCGTTGATAAACGAATAAGAACCTCCAAATATCAGAAATCATTTACCCAAAAATCTTAGAATGCATGAAAATGTAAAAAATGGTCAAATAATCGGTTTTTAGTATTTAATTTTTATTATTGTTTTTCTTTTATCTGCTGCCCTACCTCCACGCGCGGCGTCCCATTACGTATACAATACAATACATCTTTAAATAAGCATATTATTTCGCATTGTGTAAGAACTTTTTTCAATGTACTTTGTATCAATGAGAGATGTAATGTTGTATTTTCTTCTAGGTGCAGCATTAGACACTTCAAAATCCTTCCCTTGTTCCAAGATTGACCGAAAACTTGCTTCGAAACCTAGCCTAATGGCCCATTTGCGGATTCATACTAAGGAAAAACCTTTCTCGTGTTCCCATTGCGTGTATTCGTGCTCACGAAAGTCACATTTAATTGCACACGTACGCACTCATACTAAACAAAAACTGTACTCATGCTCTTCCTGTAACTATTCATGTACACTGAAGTCAAACATAACTAGACACTTGCGCACTCATACAAAAGGAAAACCTTTCTCATGCTCTTACTGTAGCTATTCATTTTCCGATAAATCACACTTATTTCAACACATTCGCACTCACACTAAAGAAAAACCATTCTCATGCTCTTACTGTAGCTATTTGTGTTCCTGGAAATCAAGCTTAACTAGACACTACCTTACTCATACTAAAGAAAAACCATTCTCATGCACTTACTGTAACTATTCGTGTTCACGGAAGTCACACTTAACTATACACGAGCGTACTCATACTAAAGAAAAACCCTTTTCGTGCTCTTACTGTAGCTCTTCATATTCTGACAAATCAACCTTAATTAAACACATCCGCACTCATACTAAAGAAAAACCATACTCATGTTCTTACTGCAGCTATTTATGTTCGCGGAAGTCAAATTTAACTGCACACGAGCGTACTCATACTAAAGAAAAACCATTTACATGCTCTTACTGTCACTATTCATGTTCACAAAAAGGAAGCTTAACCAGACACAAGATTACTCATACTATAGAAAAACCTTTCTCATGCTCTTATTGCAGCTATGTATGTTCACAGAAAACGCACTTAAACGCACACGAGCGTACTCATACTAAAGAAAAACAATAATCATGCTTTTACTGTAACCATTCATGGTTACGGAGATAAAACTTTATGAGATGTATGAAATCAAGGTAAGTTTGGTAGGTAATTTTAAAATGGTATCTCATGAAAACGAGTATTCTCAAATTAATTAATTTAAATGATTTTCTTTTGTAACATCGATTCTTTCTCTTACTATTGACTCGCACTGAAATTCGAACAATCCCAAAGGGATCTTAAAGGGAATATTTTCCGATATGTAATACGGTCCTATATCTATACAACTTTTTTATTATTATTATCCATTTTAAATACTACGCTAAAGCTATCGCTATAACACATTAAATGTGCATTTAGAACTATTGAAATACTAACGATGACAATAAAATTAATTCTTACGTTTTCTAAGTTTTAAATGGATATTTCAGTATTTTTGTTGGAAAATAGCGTTCTTTTAAATGATTTAAAATTCTAAATGATGCATTTCATAGTCCAGAATTGTTTGCATTGATAAACTTTCGGATTCCACTATGTAATACTAATAACTCTGGATTTATTTCACAGGCCACTGTATATTTTTTTTTTTTTATAATATAATATTGATTACATTTTATGATTTTGACTGTCCAACTAGGAAGGATTCCCGTTTCAGTACAGTTAAATTTACAAGTTTCAAGTTATCCTAGACGAATACAGGATTTAAGACTAGCTAAAATAAGTATGTTAAAACGAAGATACATAATAAAGATACATAGAGGCGTTCGTGATTTCAAATTACATTTTTTAGTACCTATCATTTCGGAATCAGTCCTGCCTAGATCCAACAACCATTTTGTAACTCTTGAACCGAAGGATGACAATTCACACGACAATTCACAATTGTCTGGAACTAATGTTTCAATTTAAGCTCAAATTCAATTTAATTACTTTAAATAGTGTTAAATTTGGCGAACTTAATGTTTTTCTGATATCTAAAGATTAGTAAAATTGATTGTTTTTGTACAGTTTCTCTATTGCAGGTACATTTAATATTGCAAAAGGTGTTTCAGTAAAAAGAGTTGATGTTTTTTTTGAGATAGCCATAAACATTATCAATGTTTGATTTATTTTAAGTGGATTTAAAATATTATCACACCGCCAATGCCGTTACATGAGAACATTTTGCAAAATTTTCGGAAATTTAAAAAAAACACTCATTTCTGATGAAAGATTTATCTAATTATATATACCTACCCTAACCTTATTTCTTTTGATATTGTGGAAGAAATTGACAACCGACAGCCTAAAAATAAGTTTAAATAATATAATTTTTCATTGAAGAAGAAGATAATACTAAGGCCGGAATCGCACGCGGACAATGCAATACTGTTTTGTTCCAGCTACGGACCCACTGTCCTAATGTGAATAGTTGTTTGGAAGATATACCCTCACCACCGCGCCCGTCGCGATGTCCGCGTGTAAACGCGTTTTGACAAAACGGTAAAACAATAGCCAGGCGCTCCGCGCGTACGTATCTCGGATCTCGTATATCGGCTGTAAAATGTGAATACATCTCGGTATAGAGTTAATATTTTTCGCGAACTCGCTCGTAACGCGCGTCGTCTTGTATTCATGACAGTGTTCCTCGTTTGAACTAACGTAGAATTGTTGTACTCGTATTGTCCCATTATCCTGCCCTGCGCTGTCGAGGATGTTCACGGAGCAGGGACTGAACCCTATTGTATGGTGATCGTGGTGATCCCGGCATAATAGATCTAAACGAAACATGAAACAGAACAAGACACAGAAAAAAAATATTAAATAGCGGTCTCAACTGGGAATCGAACCCAAGTTCTCTGTCTTACGGGGACAATGTATTTAACCAATCGACCGTTAGGACCTAATTATTATACGCTATTTTTTTATTAGTTTATTGGGGAAACAAACAGTTTTATATAAATAATTACATGTACCTATGCATTAAGTGAAGTTTTAACATAAAATTCATGTTACATACAGAAAAAAAAACATAAAAACACCTTAATGGAAATAACTGAGATATCTTACACAACTTAATGAAAATTACTGAGAAATCTTACACACCTTAATCAAAATGACTGAGATATCTTACACAACCTAATGAAAATAACTGAGATAACTTACACACCTTGATGAAAATAACTGAGCTATCTTAAACAACTTAGATATCTTACACACCTTGATGAAAATAACTGAGATATCTTACACAACTTAATTAAAATAACTGAGATATCTTACATACCTTGATGAAAATAATTGAGATATCTTACACAATTTAATTAAAATAACTGAGATATCTTACACAACTTAATGATAATAAGTAAGATATCTTAAACACCTTGATGAAAATAACTGAGATATCTTACGCTCAGTAGGGGGAGAAGGTACGTTTAATTATTATTTTTATTTTTTTAAAAGAAAGACAAACATTCCCGGGTTACGAATAACCTTACAATATTTGAAAATCTCCTACTACCACCACAGAAAGCGGAAAATGTTGCTTGTGTTGTGATGGAGGACTTAGCCAGCCGTGGAATTGAACACACTACGCCTGGGTGGGACCCAAGCGCGATGTCAACTCGGCCACCGACCGGTAATTAACAATGTGATTTAATTCTGTCCAATGTGCATTTAATATTTATCACCGGACACCCTGTATATATATATATATATTGCATGATATTTGTTCATAATTAAATTTATTTGTAACTTTGATGTAATATTAATTTTCTTATAATTAAATTATACATAATATGTAAATGAAATCCTCATCACGGGAGATCCCAGTGAGGATATCATTATATCTATTTGTTACACAAAAAAAAAGAAAATAAAACACTTATTATTATTATTAATAAACTGAACCTAGAACAAATGGAAAATATCGGCGTCTGAAAATATATTATTGTATTTTGTGCATGTCCTTCTGAAAAATGAATGGTGTGTGTAGTTAGTTTTAGAGTGTGGGATGTGGAATAGTTTGTTTGACTGTGTACTTCGAACCGGACAGTAGAAATTAACATTTTCCAGAAGGTAAGTCACTGTCAACAGCGTTGTGGATAATTTTTAATTAAAAAATTTGTTTGGATATAACTTTTCTATCTTCTAATGTTAATAGTTTGTGGAATGCTAATGAGCCTTTTTAATGTTGGGTTGGTCGGAAGGATTTAAAGTCAATCTCATATTTCAATTTCAGAATTAACAATATTTTCTTGCAACAATTTTTTGGCAGATATCTTTTTGAATGATTACACAGTTCCAAAGAATTGTTATTTTTTAAAGATAAACTAATGTTTATAAGACAAGGTTTTTTTATGCAAAGCACAAAGGATAACAAATTATTAAAAGCAATAATTAGTCGCTTGAAATATCCATAAAAATTAAAAATATCTCCCGAGTAAAAATAAATGCCACCGACGGGAATTGAACCCGCACCTTCTGATGTCCGGTCAGATGCTCTGGACCACCGATCTACGTCGGCTTATTTCCAACACGCTAAATAATTCAATATGTACTAGTAATTCAATCAACAATTACTGCTTATTATTTTTTGTTTTGTTATTTTCAATTTGTATGGATATTTCAAGCGACTAATCATTGCTTATAATAATTTGTCTCGAAAAAAATATCAGATTTTTATTTATCAATCGATTTTAGTCAATATTGACTTTTTCTAAAAGTCTAAATAAATATTCAATTTTTATTGGAACACAGTTTCTTTAAATAACTTTTTACGTTTATACTCATAAATGTAATTTATCGTTGAAAATACTATAATACTAATTTATATAAACGAAACAAAAATTGATTATTCTTATTTTTCCAAAGATATCCCGTATAAATAATTTTTTTTGCAAAATGATATTATTAATTCGAAATTTTAAATACGAGATCAACAAGAATAACGTGTAATAATGGTCGAGTGGTTGTCGGTTAGGTGGTTGTCCCGGTAAGACAGAGATCTAGGGCTTGATTCCCAGATGAGACCGTTACCTTTTAAATTTTTTCAGTTTCGTATTTCGTTTTTTAGATTTAGATTTTTGAGTATTATCTATCTTCAGTGATATATTACATTGGTATAACATTCAATATTTAGTAATAGAAAAGCAGTTCCAATAATAATTTTCAGTTTGATTTATGATTGCACTCAATACATGGAAATGGTTTATCTCAAGAATTGTGATACCATATAGAAAACACGATTTATTTTTATTTTTATTGTTAATTTAAAAAAGGGCTCTTGATTACAAATATATTCTGTTATAATAAAACTAGCTGACGTGTACCCGGCGTTACTGGGGGTTATCCTAAGGAGATAGACATATACCTTCCCAGACTTTTCTGTTGGCCTTTTTAAGATATGCAATTCCGTAGTACATTATTTTATTGTATCTAATAAGTTTTAGCCAGCGTTAGCAAATGTAAGCGCCTGAAAATATTTTTTTACGACTTGATTACAAAACATTGTTTTTTCGGTACTCTCTATAAATGATATATGCATTTATTACATATTTAAACCTTCCCGAAAAAAATTCTAAATGATAATGCCCTATCAAAATCGAAGAACTAAGCACGCAAACAGACAGACAGACGCGGAGAGCGACATAATTTTATACTATTTAGAGATGTTATTCTAAACATTAAAAAAATGTATTTCTAAATTAAGTAATAATAAATGTTTTTCGAAATCAATGAAATAATTATAAAGTTGCAAAATAAAATTGTTAATTCTAAATTTATTAAATAAAAACATTATTTTTTAAAAGCGTTCTTGATTAAAAATATATTTTATTATAATAATATTTTTCCAAAAATTAAAAAAAAATGTGTTTCTAAATTATGTTATAATATCTTTAAATTTTTTTTAAATCAATGATAAAAAAATCTTTTTTTGTCTTTATTTTCCAACAAGAATAAGAAAATAAAAAGTGGGAACCAGAACAGCGCTGCCTGTGTGGATTAATTAACACATTTGTGCTGGTCGAATCCTGCTATTAACTAATTATTACTGTTATTTATCAGAATAAGTTTTGATTCATATCTAGTGAGGTCTATATGACAAAAATAAATCATTTATAACTCTTTTTCAAAGTAATAAGAGAGGTCTCCGAAACCCCAAATCTATACTGTGGCGATGGATCATGACTCATTTTATTAAGAGCCGGACCCGCTGCATCAGCTTAATATTTTAGTACGGCTCAAAGGGTCGACTCAATTAAATGACGGCTCAATTGAGCGGGAGCTGTGAGCTCAGAGCGTATAATCAATGGGAAAACTTTGCTCGCTGGAAGCGGCTTCCCGATACAGCTCCCAGCGTGTGAATGATCGTACCACTCTTGCCAAGAGAAAAATATGATGCGAGGTAGCTAGTAGGTTCATATGTCCAAATCCAGATGACGGGTTGTCAGATGCAGTTCTCGTTTCTGTGTATATAATAACAATTTACTTGGACAATTTTAATATGACTATTTTTCTAAAGTATCTCCTGATAAAAAGTAACCGTTTGCCGGGAGTCGTACGAAACGATACTCGTGAACGACTCATCGTCATCGCTACTGTATTGACAGGGTGCAGGGAATAGTGGGAGTAGATGAGTTCCGCGTCACTCGCGAGTTCTTCTCGCAGGTGATTTGTGACACAATATAACGTCCCTTCTCGTTTAGCTTATGCAGCAGTATGGCAGCAGTCGATTCTGCTGGCTGGAGTGGTTCTGCTTCCCGCGATGAACCTGGGTTCAAAAACTTGAGTTACAATTACTGTAAATTAACACAAATGCTTGAAGTCAATTTTATTTGCACATGCCGGGTCTCTAACCAGTGACCTCCGAATTCGTGGCCAAGGATCTTGGCCACCTGGCCACGGAGATTGTCAAATATTTGATAATTATTGACAAATGTATTATAGCCAAGATGTAAACTTTAAAGAAAGGGGCGCTCAGATGGTTTGGTCATGTAAAACGAAGAAATTAGTGAAAAGAGAATATATTACGCAAATATGAATGGCAGAAGAAGTCGGGGACGCCACAGGAAGACATGGCACGATCAATTAAACCAAATACTTGGGTCGGACCAATTCAAGGACCAGAATAATAGAAGATTATACAGGATTTTCCAATAAGAGGTGTTATTTTGATATTCAATCGTAAAAGATCCATGGTTTCGTTGCTTGTGTGGCACGTAGCGCCATCTTGTTGAAATTAAACGTTGTCCAGATCAATACCATACAATTCCGGCCATAAAAATCATTAATCATCTCTCGATAGCGCAATCCATTCACCGTAACTGTTGCTCCAGCCTCATTTTCGAAAAAGTGAGGTCCAATGACTCCACCGGACCATAAAATGCACCAAACAGTCACAAGTTAAAGATAGGGAGGCTTTTCAACAATAACTCTTGGGTTTTCCGAGCCCCAGATGCGACAATTTTGCTTGTTGACGAAGCCACCGAGATGGAAATGGGCCTCATCACTCAAAATGATTTGCATTGGATTCACTCAAGTGAATTTTAATAATTTCAATGCGTTGTTGAAGCTTGTATCGTTCCATTTTTATTAATGACGTAGTTTCTACTTGTCAAATGTAAAAAAATGACAGCTTCAAAAGTAACATCTACCGAAATAGCGGGCTATTCAAAATAACACCTCTTATTGGAAAACTCTGTATATTAGACGATATACCAAGACCGAGTTGTTTGGCCGTTTGTCCTTTCTGCCTAAACGGCGTGATGGTTAGTAAGTTAACTAGTTTATCTAAACTTCATCCGTCATCCAATCTGAATTGTAAAGATCCACAAAGAGTGAAAGGCTGATGTAAGCGTAATGAGTAAGATTAAGAAAGGGACGCTTAGATGGTTTGGGCATGTGGAGTGAATGAGCGAAGAAAGGAGTGTAAGAAGAATATATGATGCGAGTGTGAATAGTAGCAGAAGTCGGGGACGCCCGAGGAAGACATGGCACGATGAAATGAATCAGACACTCGAGTCGGGCCATGTCAAGAGTATGTATGAGACGATGTATGAATGTGAATGAGGCAAGGAGTGTGTGGTGTGACCGAGTTGTTTGGCGGTCCGTCCTCTCTGCCTACCGAAACGGCGTGATGGCTAGTTAGTATGTATGAGACGATGTTAGACGAGTTGTTTGGCGGTCCGTCCTCTCTGCCTACCGAAACGGCGTGATGGCTAGTTAGTATGTATGAGACGATGTTAGACGAGTTGTTTGGCGGTCCGTCCTCTCTGCCTACCGAAACGGCGTGATGGCTAGTTAGTATGTATGAGACGATGTATGAATGTGAATGAGGCAAGGAGTGTGTGGTGTGACCGAGTTGTTTGGCGGTCCGTCCTCTCTGCCTACCGAAACGGCGTGATGGCTAGTTAGTATGTATGAGACGATGTTAGACGAGTTGTTTGGCGGTCCGTCCTCTCTGCCTACCGAAACGGCGTGATGGCTAGTTAGTATGTATGAGACGATGTATGCATGTGAATGAGGCAAGGAGTGTGTGGTGTGACCGAGTTGTTTGGCGGTCCGTCCTCTCTGCCTACCGAAACGGCTTGATGGCTAGTTAGTATGTATGAGACGATGTATGAATGTGAATGAGGCAAGGAGTGTGTGGTGTGACCGAGTTGTTTGGCGGTCCGTCCTCTCTGCCTACCGAAACGGCGTGATGGCTAGTTAGTATGTATGAGACGATGTTAGACGAGTTGTTTGGCGGTACGTCCTCTCTGCCTACCGAAACGGCGTGATGGCTAGTTAGTATGTATGAGACGATGTATGAATGTGAATGAGGCAAGGAGTGTGTGGTGTGACCGAGTTGTTTGGCGGTCCGTCCTCTCTGCCTACCGAAACGGCGTGATGGCTAGTTAGTATGTATGAGACGATGTTAGACGAGTTGTTTGGCGGTCCGTCCTCTCTGCCTACCGAAACGGCGTGATGGCTAGTTAGTATGTATGAGACGATGTATGAATGTGAATGAGGCAAGGAGTGTGTGGTGTGACCGAGTTGTTTGGCGGTCCGTCCTCTCTGCCTACCGAAACGGCTTGATGGCTAGTTAGTATGTATGAGACGATGTATGAATGTGAATGAGGCAAGGAGTGTGTGGTGTGACCGAGTTGTTTGGCGGTCCGTCCTCTCTGCCTACCGAAACGGCGTGATGGCTAGTTAGTATGTATGAGACGATGTTAGACGAGTTGTTTGGCGGTACGTCCTCTCTGCCTACCGAAACGGCGTGATGGCTAGTTAGTATGTATGAGACGATGTATGAATGTGAATGAGGCAAGGAGTGTGTGGTGTGACCGAGTTGTTTGGCGGTCCGTCCTCTCTGCCTACCGAAACGGCGTGATGGCTAGTTAGTATGTATGAGACGATGTTAGACGAGTTGTTTGGCGGTCCGTCCTCTCTGCCTACCGAAACGGCGTGATGGCTAGTTAGTATGTATGAGACGATGTATGCATGTTGTCATAATCTACCCTTTCTACTTCAAACTTTTCCTTCTCTTCTTTCTACGATAATTTTTCTTTAAAGTCCCATAGGTAACTTTTCCATAAGGCTTTGCATATGTGTTCGCAGGGATGGAAAATTCCTCCCCTGCCGTCTCTACGAGCCTTTGCTCCTCTCCTTTGATTCTAGTTTGTCTACGTGACGTACGACCTTGAACGTACTCATTTCACGTGACGGATCAGTATAAAAAGGCTTCACCGAACGTTGTGTTGGTTTTTTGTTTCTCGGTTTAGAAACCTAGTTATCTGTGTATGTGTGGTATCCCTTGGTTCTTTTGAGATAGAGTGAGTTGAATCGATTACCGCTGTGTTTTAAAACCATTTCACAAACCTTATCTTCTAAGTCGCCTGCTCCCCCAACTAGCTACGTGATTCTACCTGTCATAGAGTAATGTGAGTATAATAAAGTGTTAGATTTTATATATGTGATATACATACGATAAATTTATGGTGTTAGTTGTCGGCGCCATCCATGTATATATTTTGGGAGGGGAAGGAGAGGAAAGGAAATGAATTTTTTTCAAGTTAAGACTGGCTCCTCCGCTTACCAAACAAAACTGATGGATGATAATTCGAACAAGGCAATCGATATCTGCGTGTCTGGATATCACAACCGGCCGGGTCTCCCCTTGTTCCAAATCGGCAACCTTCACGCCAGAATAAAGAAAACCAGGTCTCTTCACCAATTTCAGAATTGCCCCAATCTCAAACACCTCCAGGATAATCTACTTTACTGAGTGTAGAAGGGGAAAACCATGACATCCCTTGTCACGAATCTAGTCGCGAAAATGTGACACGCAAGGTCCTAAGTTACGTGCCACCTCTAGAAAACGTTGTAACTCCCACGCCGTCGGGGATTTACATCCCTTTCTAGGTCAATACATATATAACACACGACGATCTTGTCGACATTTTGCCCGCTTATTAACGATAGGTTGTGTGCCTACCCATTCAGCCAATTATCATGTGAGATATATGTAAGGTCTACTCGATATGCCAAATTTGGGATGAGGACTGTCTGTATTTTAATATTTGGTTCCAGTATTTATTTTATGAGGTTACTAGCATCCTCGTGTATTAGGTATGGGTAACTTCTACTGAATACCTATCCTCTCAGGTAAGGTATAAACGGATAATTGGTTTGATTTTTTGCATTTAATTTAAAGAGGCTGCCTACCTCTCGAAAGATACCTGTTGAGAAAAGTTGTTCGGTTGGTAGTTTTATTTCGGAGATTACCATCTCCCTCTTTCGACTTTAGATTTGTTTTTGTGCATCCCAATTCGTAACTTAGAAAGTCAAACAATAGATGAAAAGTATTAAATTAGAAAAGTCAAATAACAGAAGAAAAGTTTTCATTTTGTTCCGTCTGGTTGCATCCGAACGCTTTCAATTCGGGACGGCATACGCTAGCAAAACTTCCCCTTTGACTGACTGTACCTGCGTCTTGTCCTATATATGAAAAGGTCGTTGACTCGTCTCTCGCTCACAGCTGATTGACGGTTCGCCTAGCACATCCCTGTTAATGATAACATTATTTGGGCGGCAGGTGTTGTAAACTCGGTTCCTGTACCTCGGTTGTATCCTATTATTAAAAGGGTCCTCTGAAATTTGATAAATAATATAAAAAAACTCACCCTGTTAGTCACCTCCAAATCCTCGTGTGAAACTTACCTGGTTACACTATATAGCTAAATCACTTTAATTTTCGACCTCCTCCCTACGCTTATAAAAGGGTAATTAAATATTCCTGTAAATAAAATTGTACCTCCCTAATCTGTTAGGATTCGAACCCACAGTTAATAATCTATTTGATTCTCTGGTTTTCGGTCTCCGTGGATAGAATGCCATCTCGCCAAATCAATAACCTAGCCCGATTAAAACTTGCTGCCTTTATATACGGTCACTCTGGTTTTAAAACGCGATCATTATTTTTATTATTTTCATGTTTTTAAGACAAGCAATCTAGTTCAAACTGTATACGAAATCACGTTTAAATCAACACAACTTTATAACACAATCGCGATTTCACAACACCTGGCGCCTCTGAGGTGGGTTTTTACAAAACGGCGCTCTAAAAATTATCCGATTGTTCCTTACTGTCATTATTATTAATTGTTTTCTCCCTGAGTCCAACCACTTTCACTTCACACAAAAACCGGTTCAATAATATTTCACTTTAGTTCAAAATTCCACAATACTATTAACACCATCTGAATCCACTAATTCACTGCAATTTCACACAACACTTCTCATTTGTATCGATTTCATGGAGATGTCAACGTACTCAAGTTCCAAACCTGACTGCCCGTCCCTGCGCCCTGTCCCGTGTGAATGTGTTTACTCCAGGCCTGTCTGTCCATAAATCTCCCGTCGTTGTCTAAACAAAAAATTTTTTTTGAGCACGTTCGTTTCGTTTATTTTATGTGAGTGTCCAAAACATCACAATGTGAATGAGGCAAGGAGTGTGTGGTGTGACCGAGTTGTTTGGCGGTCCGTCCTCTCTGCCTACCGAAACGGCTTGATGGCTAGTTAGTATGTATGAGACGATGTATGAATGTGAATGAGGCAAGGAGTGTGTGGTGTGACCGAGTTGTTTGGCGGTCCGTCCTCTCTGCCTACCGAAACGGCGTGATGGCTAGTTAGTATGTATGAGACGATGTTAGACGAGTTGTTTGGCGGTACGTCCTCTCTGCCTACCGAAACGGCGTGATGGCTAGTTAGTATGTATGAGACGATGTTAGACGAGTTGTTTGGCGGTCCGTCCTCTCTGCCTACCGAAACGGCGTGATGGCTAGTTAGTATGTATGAGACGATGTTAGACGAGTTGTTTGGCGGTCCGTCCTCTCTGCCTACCGAAACGGCGTGATGGCTAGTTAGTATGTATGAGACGATGTATGAATGTGAATGAGGCAAGGAGTGTGTGGTGTGACCGAGTTGTTTGGCGGTCCGTCCTCTCTGCCTACCGAAACGGCGTGATGGCTAGTTAGTATGTATGAGACGATGTTAGACGAGTTGTTTGGCGGTCCGTCCTCTCTGCCTACCGAAACGGCGTGATGGCTAGTTAGTATGTATGAGACGATGTATGAATGTGAATGAGGCAAGGAGTGTGTGGTGTGACCGAGTTGTTTGGCGGTCCGTCCTCTCTGCCTACCGAAACGGCGTGATGGCTAGTTAGTATGTATGAGACGATGTATGAATGTGAATGAGGCAAGGAGTGTGTGGTGTGACCGAGTTGTTTGGCGGTCCGTCCTCTCTGCCTACCGAAACGGCGTGATGGCTAGTTAGTATGTATGAGACGATGTATGAATGTGAATGAGGCAAGGAGTGTGTGGTGTGACCGAGTTGTTTGGCGGTCCGTCCTCTCTGCCTACCGAAACGGCGTGATGGCTAGTTAGTATGTATGAGACGATGTTAGACGAGTTGTTTGGCGGTCCGTCCTCTCTGCCTACCGAAACGGCGTGATGGCTAATTAGTATGTATGAGACGATGTATGAATGTGAATGAGGCAAGGAGTGTGTGGTGTGACCGAGTTGTTTGGCGGTCCGTCCTCTCTGCCTACCGAAACGGCGTGATGGCTAGTTAGTATGTATGAGACGATGTTAGACGAGTTGTTTGGCGGTCCGTCCTCTCTGCCTACCGAAACGGCGTGATGGCTAATTAGTATGTATGAGACGATGTATGAATGTGAATGAGGCAAGGAGTGTGTGGTGTGACCGAGTTGTTTGGCGGTCCGTCCTCTCTGCCTACCGAAACGGCGTGATGGCTAGTTAGTATGTATGAGACGATGTTAGACGAGTTGTTTGGCGGTCCGTCCTCTCTGCCTACCGAAACGGCGTGATGGCTAGTTAGTATGTATGAGACGATGTTAGACGAGTTGTTTGGCGGTCCGTCCTCTCTGCCTACCGAAACGGCGTGATGGCTAGTTAGTATGTATGAGACGATGTATGAATGTGAATGAGGCAAGGAGTGTGTGGTGTGACCGAGTTGTTTGGCGGTCCGTCCTCTCTGCCTACCGAAACGGCGTGATGGCTAGTTAGTATGTATGAGACGATGTTAGACGAGTTGTTTGGCGGTCCGTCCTCTCTGCCTACCGAAACGGCGTGATGGCTAGTTAGTATGTATGAGACGATGTATGCATGTGAATGAGGCAAGGAGTGTGTGGTGTGACCGAGTTGTTTGGCGGTCCGTCCTCTCTGCCTACCGAAACGGCTTGATGGCTAGTTAGTATGTATGAGACGATGTATGAATGTGAATGAGGCAAGGAGTGTGTGGTGTGACCGAGTTGTTTGGCGGTCCGTCCTCTCTGCCTACCGAAACGGCGTGATGGCTAGTTAGTATGTATGAGACGATGTTAGACGAGTTGTTTGGCGGTACGTCCTCTCTGCCTACCGAAACGGCGTGATGGCTAGTTAGTATGTATGAGACGATGTATGAATGTGAATGAGGCAAGGAGTGTGTGGTGTGACCGAGTTGTTTGGCGGTCCGTCCTCTCTGCCTACCGAAACGGCGTGATGGCTAGTTAGTATGTATGAGACGATGTTAGACGAGTTGTTTGGCGGTCCGTCCTCTCTGCCTACCGAAACGGCGTGATGGCTAGTTAGTATGTATGAGACGATGTATGAATGTGAATGAGGCAAGGAGTGTGTGGTGTGACCGAGTTGTTTGGCGGTCCGTCCTCTCTGCCTACCGAAACGGCTTGATGGCTAGTTAGTATGTATGAGACGATGTATGAATGTGAATGAGGCAAGGAGTGTGTGGTGTGACCGAGTTGTTTGGCGGTCCGTCCTCTCTGCCTACCGAAACGGCGTGATGGCTAGTTAGTATGTATGAGACGATGTTAGACGAGTTGTTTGGCGGTACGTCCTCTCTGCCTACCGAAACGGCGTGATGGCTAGTTAGTATGTATGAGACGATGTATGAATGTGAATGAGGCAAGGAGTGTGTGGTGTGACCGAGTTGTTTGGCGGTCCGTCCTCTCTGCCTACCGAAACGGCGTGATGGCTAGTTAGTATGTATGAGACGATGTTAGACGAGTTGTTTGGCGGTCCGTCCTCTCTGCCTACCGAAACGGCGTGATGGCTAGTTAGTATGTATGAGACGATGTATGCATGTGAATGAGGCAAGGAGTGTGTGGTGTGACCGAGTTGTTTGGCGGTCCGTCCTCTCTGCCTACCGAAACGGCTTGATGGCTAGTTAGTATGTATGAGACGATGTATGAATGTGAATGAGGCAAGGAGTGTGTGGTGTGACCGAGTTGTTTGGCGGTCCGTCCTCTCTGCCTACCGAAACGGCGTGATGGCTAGTTAGTATGTATGAGACGATGTTAGACGAGTTGTTTGGCGGTACGTCCTCTCTGCCTACCGAAACGGCGTGATGGCTAGTTAGTATGTATGAGACGATGTTAGACGAGTTGTTTGGCGGTCCGTCCTCTCTGCCTACCGAAACGGCGTGATGGCTAGTTAGTATGTATGAGACGATGTTAGACGAGTTGTTTGGCGGTCCGTCCTCTCTGCCTACCGAAACGGCGTGATGGCTAGTTAGTATGTATGAGACGATGTATGAATGTGAATGAGGCAAGGAGTGTGTGGTGTGACCGAGTTGTTTGGCGGTCCGTCCTCTCTGCCTACCGAAACGGCGTGATGGCTAGTTAGTATGTATGAGACGATGTTAGACGAGTTGTTTGGCGGTCCGTCCTCTCTGCCTACCGAAACGGCGTGATGGCTAGTTAGTATGTATGAGACGATGTATGAATGTGAATGAGGCAAGGAGTGTGTGGTGTGACCGAGTTGTTTGGCGGTCCGTCCTCTCTGCCTACCGAAACGGCGTGATGGCTAGTTAGTATGTATGAGACGATGTATGAATGTGAATGAGGCAAGGAGTGTGTGGTGTGACCGAGTTGTTTGGCGGTCCGTCCTCTCTGCCTACCGAAACGGCGTGATGGCTAGTTAGTATGTATGAGACGATGTATGAATGTGAATGAGGCAAGGAGTGTGTGGTGTGACCGAGTTGTTTGGCGGTCCGTCCTCTCTGCCTACCGAAACGGCGTGATGGCTAGTTAGTATGTATGAGACGATGTTAGACGAGTTGTTTGGCGGTCCGTCCTCTCTGCCTACCGAAACGGCGTGATGGCTAATTAGTATGTATGAGACGATGTATGAATGTGAATGAGGCAAGGAGTGTGTGGTGTGACCGAGTTGTTTGGCGGTCCGTCCTCTCTGCCTACCGAAACGGCGTGATGGCTAGTTAGTATGTATGAGACGATGTTAGACGAGTTGTTTGGCGGTCCGTCCTCTCTGCCTACCGAAACGGCGTGATGGCTAATTAGTATGTATGAGACGATGTATGAATGTGAATGAGGCAAGGAGTGTGTGGTGTGACCGAGTTTTTTGGCGGTCCGTCCTCTCTGCCTACCGAAACGGCGTGATGGCTAGTTAGTATGTATGAGACGATGTTAGACGAGTTGTTTGGCGGTCCGTCCTCTCTGCCTACCGAAACGGCGTGATGGCTAGTTAGTATGTATGAGACGATGTATGCATGTGAATGAGGCAAGGAGTGTGTGGTGTGACCGAGTTGTTTGGCGGTCCGTCCTCTCTGCCTACCGAAACGGCGTGATGGCTAGTTAGTATGTATGAGACGATGTTAGACGAGTTGTTTGGCGGTCCGTCCTCTCTGCCTACCGAAACGGCGTGATGGCTAGTTAGTATGTATGAGACGATGTATGAATGTGAATGAGGCAAGGAGTGTGTGGTGTGACCGAGTTGTTTGGCGGTCCGTCCTCTCTGCCTACCGAAACGGCGTGATGGCTAGTTAGTATGTATGAGACGATGTATGAATGTGAATGAGGCAAGGAGTGTGTGGTGTGACCGAGTTGTTTGGCGGTCCGTCCTCTCTGCCTACCGAAACAGCGTGATGGCTAGTTAGTATGTATGAGACGATGTTAGACGAGTTGTTTGGCGGTCCGTCCTCTCTGCCTACCGAAACGGCGTGATGGCTAGTTAGTATGTATGAGACGATGTTAGACGAGTTGTTTGGCGGTCCGTCCTCTCTGCCTACCGAAACGGCGTGATGGCTAGTTAGTATGTATGAGACGATGTATGAATGTGAATGAGGCAAGGAGTGTGTGGTGTGACCGAGTTGTTTGGCGGTCCGTCCTCTCTTCTTATCCCTGCGGGAAAACGGCGTGACGGTTAGTGAGTTAGTGAAATAATATTTTTAAAAATAATTGTAAAAAAAAATTTCATGAAAAATATAATATTCACTTAAAAATGACGTTCATTAATGCCCCGCATTATTTTTTTTAATAGTTATTACCTTTAACTTTTCTTACATATTGCCACACCAGCAACAATTTTCCCGCTCCAACGTAAAATAAACGTCAAAAATTATATTCGCTCTAACTTGTTTAAAATAAGTATTTTGTTTAGCTTTTTATGTAGTGAAGGGGCGCTTTGCAAACATTATTTTGTTATGTCAATCACGATAGAAAATAATTTAAAGGTGGTGGACGAACAGAAATGTGAACAAGTCCATTATTTGCCGTGTAAGATAGAAGGAGATGGAGAGGCCAAAGTTAAAGAATATTTTGTTCCGTATGTAAAGAAACGTGAAGATGGAAGTGAGTTTTTGCCATTTTTAATATTATATTTAATGCCCTCAATCACTTGTAATCTGGGGGCACTCCAGTACCGGAGCACAGATAATTGAAGTTACACTTTTTTTAATTTTAACAATTACTACAAGAAACAACAATTTACATGTACAAAATAGGTTATTTGGTTAATGGTTTTGTGTTAATTAAGTTACTTATTCTTATTTAGATTGAAACGAAACTTTGGGAGGTGTCTCTCAATTCAAAAAAGTCTAAAATGGCGGCAAAGATATCTTTTATGGGGTAAATTTTGAATTTTGATTGAATAAAAATGGAATTACAATGAATCCCCACGTAAATCGCTGTTTCTTGTATTGATTAAGTTGAAAATAAGTGTAATTTATATAATCTGTGCCTTTTGAAAGTGCAGCGGTTAGGGAAGTATTCAATGACATTCAAATTAATTACTTTCTCTTACATAAAATCTGGGTATCATTTCGACGAGGTGGAGGCTAGCCACGTGACCATATTTTTTGTCATCAGGAGGGTTCGACAATGCTTTGAATAATCCATGACATCAGTCCTACGTTTATGACCACCGTAGAGCAAACATTGAAATAACTAGACCATGCGCGGTAAAGTAAAATTCGCTAAGGTAGGGCAAAGGTTTGTAGCGCTGTCCATTGTGGGATTTAAAAGAATCGTCTGGTGTAGTGACGCAAAAATTGATTTAGGTGGCCAAATTATAACACATTTGTAAAAGTGTATAACTAAATAGTGTAAAAAAGTATTACATTTTCAAAACAAGCCCAAACTTTTTATTATTTAATGATTTTTTCGAGTCAATGGAGTCTTCAATTTATCACTAAATTAATATAAAAGATTGTTACTGAGGCAGTTACTTATGTAAACCAATGTATAATTTAATAAATATATATATAGGGTGATTCTGCGAGTATCTACTACGTAGAAAATAGATTACGAAACCATGAAATACAACTGTACATCATATACAGTCAGTTTTCAATACCGCAGCAAGGCTGATAACCAGTGTTTCCAAATATTCCCACATCTCACAACATCTGTGGAACACAAGTGCCCTGAGAGAATCCAATTCAAACTCTGCTGGATGGTTTTCAAAGCCATACATGACATGACGCCACCATACTTGTCGGAACTGTGCATTCCAAACGATGTTAATTCTAAGCAAGCAACCCTTCGATCAGCATCTTCAACAGCCATAGCCATATCTATGCGCAATCCCAATACCAATTTTGGAGACCGGGCTTTCGCAGTAGCAGGCCCAACAGCTTGGAACAAACTCCCTTCACATTTGCCAAAGATCGACAGCTCATCTGAGTTCAGAGCAAAACTAAAGACTCACCTTTTCAACTTGTCGTATCCAGAATGATGACCTTTTTTTATTTTTTATTCCTCAGTAGTATTTCATTGCTCAGTTCAGGGAATTTTTCTACTTGACACTTTAATGTAATAACAGTTTATTATGCGTAAACTATTTTTGTAATATTTTTTACCTTACCACGGGCAGAAATCATAACAATCTATATTTGTAAACGTAAATATGTATGCTAGTCGTAAATCTCTAGTTTAACCCGTAGTTGTAAGTCGTATTATAGCGGTATTGTGTAAATACCTACTCGGTCATAAAAATATGTATAGCTTAAGTCATTAGTTAAAAGTCTTAGTTATAAATCACTCCACATTAATCTTAGTTATAAGCCAAAAGTATTTAGTTTTAAGTCCAAGCAATAGGAATAAATTGGATGTATAAATTAAGTTGTTAAGCGCCCTAGAGGTGATTTTCTCACGAAAACGGCGCTATACAAATAATCCCATCATTATTATTAATATATTACACTTGTTCCAGCTTTAACGGCATCATTCAGGGGGCGCCCCCTGATAGGACGGGAGTTTGAGGGCGCTGTGCTCAGCCTGGTGAGCGAAGGGCGGCAGCCCCTGGACCCCGAGGCCCCCCGTCGCCTGCACGTGGGCGCCGACACGTGCCCGCTGACCTGGTGGGGCTGGGACCAGCGGCCCGGCCCCGAGACTCCTCTCCACGCGGCCACGCAGTGGTTGCGCATTGCCCAGGCCGTATGTCAATTGTAACTAATAACATTTGTCCAGCGCACTTTTGTGTTATCTCTTTTCACGTGGAGATACTTACAAGCTACGTGACTGACGCAACCACAAGTAGCCTACCGGTATGCTACTCTTTAATGCTGGTTTCTGGACACTGCGCTAACCCAATTTTACTAAACTTGATCATTTTTTCACGTGCAGCTGTTGAGTTAATACAATGTCAAGTGACTCTAGCGATGAAGACAATAATAATATAGTTCTTCTTTATATTTACAAGCATAAAAAACGATCTAAAAGAATATTTTTGGTTCACCCATACAACGAAATAACTGTTAATTGTAACATTTGTAGCCGCCAATGAACTACATGAGAAAGATGTCAAATTGACTTTTCTTTCCGCTAAATCCTTTTTAACATTTATATTTATATCAACATAGATATTTTTTGTCTTCCTAAACAATTTAACATTCAAATCATGTTTGGACGTCATTTCTGTCAAACTCACGTAGCACACACTACCAGCATGTAGCGTTGTGTACGAACACTAGCAAAATAACATGGCGGGTACTCACGAGCATGCTACGCGCACAAAAGTCGAGTCGCTTACAAGTGTCTCCGTGTACAAATCGCCGTACCATAATAAACATTCAAATAATGATTTACCAACCATATTCATTCATCCATTAAGTTAATACTTCAGTTCTCCTAGATATATTGTTGTAAACTGTTTTAAATCCTCTGAAATCATAATATTTGTAACTAAAGGGTTTTCCACTAAGAGGTGTTATTTTGAATAGCCCGCTATTTCGGTAGATGTTACTTTTGAAGCTGTCATTTTTTGACATTTGACAAGTAGAAATTACGCCATTAATAAAAATGGAACGGTACACGCTTCAACAACGCATTGAAATTATTAAAATTCACTATTATTAATTATTATATTAAAAATCATTTTGAGTGATGAGGCCCATTTCCACCTCGGTGGCTTCGTCAACAAGCAACATTGTCGCATCTGGGGCTGGGAAAACCCAAGACTTATTGTTGAAAAGCCTCTCTATCCTCAACGTGTGACTGTTTGGTGCGTTTTATGGTCCGGCGGAGTTACGGTGAATGGATTGCGCTATCGAGAGATGATTAATGATTTTTTATGGCCGGAATTGGATGGTATTGATCTGGACAACGTTTACTTTCAACAAGACGGCGCTACGTGCCACACAAGCAACGAAACCATTGATCTTTTACGGGAAAAGTTTCTTTGAATATCAAAAGTAGCAAAAATAGCTCATTGTTCGACCGGTAAGGCTTTCGACTCGCATGCCAGTGGTGACGGGTTCAAATCCCGTCATTCCAAATAAATTTTATCTGATTAATATTAAAACACAGTTTTCATTTGAAAGTCGAAGTACCATTGTTTTATTATTTGCTTAAAATACATACAGAGTGCTTAGTACACTTATTACCCAATAGATTGCACTAGTAGTGACTTATATGATGTTATCAGCTGATTTAAAATAATATATAGTATATTGCAACACGTTCCAGAGTGAAAGATAAAAAAAGGGTTAGAAAACTAGGAAACTTTGAGCCATGTTATAATTATACATTTTGTTCAGCAGCCATATTACAACAAAAGCAGGGTGGCCACAGACCTGGAAAACCGGAAAAACCGGGAATTATCAGGGAATTTTACCGAACCGGGAATTATCAGGGAAATGTCAGGGAATTTCAAAATATTCTTAAAATATCAGGGAATTCCAAAAATAAAACGAAATTCGTTATTTACGATTTGTGAAGTCCCAAAGTTGTGTTTTATTACTTTTACTTGCGGCGTGTGTAACAAAAGATATGCCGACAAAGACAAACTAGATAAGTAGGTATTTTTTTTATTATTATTTTCGTAAATAGCCCTTGCAACACAATCATGTCGTAAACCACCCGCCTTGGTTTTTCCTCTATACTATCTATGTAGGTGCGAAATCTGTAAAGAAAAAGCTAGCAAAGTTACAACAAAGTGTCAAAAGGGTCGGACACCCAGTACGGTCGTAATAAAATTTAAAGATCATCATTATCAACATTTTTATAAAGTGTCAATACAGTAGAACCTCGTTAATTCGAAATCCACGGGACATCAAAAATCAAATTTCGAATTAACGAATTCCCACGTAATTCGAATTTTTATGAAAAAAAAAAAAATACGCCGATAATCGATTTTCTCGGCCGCCTCTTCAAATCCGGGTGGTATTTTAGTTGTAAATTCGTATTAAGAGCGTTGTTTTCGCGGACGAAATTTCGACGCCCGCAAAAATAATTATTGTCCTGTGTCCCTCTCTAACGGAGCGTGCAGCGGGGAACGGAGAGGGAGTACCTGGCTTTTAGTACGGCTGACGTTGCAAGCTATCAAAAAAAGTTAGATAATATGAGATTAAATAAAAAAGAAATTAAGTTCAATGCTTGAATATTTGCACGAAGTCGGTGAAATGTCCCTTTCGTTTAGTTCATTCCATTAGCACACACAGCATACAAGGGCTTCCGACCTATTCTTTAATAGTATTGGTATATGCGCATGTACACGTTAGGCACTGACAATATCACGCACTGAAGGCCAGTAAAAGAGAAATGCTTTTGTTCTTTTGTGCGTGAATATATTTGCATCAAAACGGGGAATCACCCTTTTGTTTAGTTCATTTAAATTAGCCGATACGTGTATTATTGTAGGAGATAAGGAAATTGTACACTTGCTACTGTGGCAGCTGGCCACAGACGAAATTATAATAATAGTAATAATAGGTGTATAAGTTTATAAATTATATAAGTACATAGAATTAACAGCAGTAAATAATATATGAACAGTAAGTAATATAATTGTAGAGAATAGAAATATACACTTACTTAAAATTTGTGTAAGTGCACCGGTAAAGGCCTTACTGTTACTGTTGACATAATCTTTTATTTTTTAATTTTTACATTACTTTTGAAATTTTTTTGTGAATCACATTTTTTTTTATTTTATCTGGAAGAAAGTTATAAAGTCGTGTCGCTGTGTATATAATTCCGAACACGCACTGACTTTATCACTGGGATTTTGGTCGAGATTATTTTTAAGTGTTGTGTAAGAAGAATATTATGTGAACAAAAAAATTAAGTAATACAACTATAAATAAAAATAACCATAAAAATAGCAGCACAATAATAAAACAATAACAGCAAGAATAATAGCATCAAGCATATTTTATTAAAAATGTTCAATGAATCGGTATAATTATTTCCGTCCATTCTAGGCAGTGAGAAATACATTTATGGTAGTTAGTCACAGATTTTTTATACTGAAAAAAATCCTATTTTATAATCTACACAATACATGTGCACAAGGTGAAAAATAAAAAAAAGTTGGACAGGTAGTAGTTGTATAGTAAGAACAGACTCCAATATAAATAAGCAAATAAATAATTACATAAATAAATAAATAAATAAAAACTCTTTTTCCGGTGCATACTGGGTGGCTTACCACGTATCCACTTTCGACCTAAAACACAAATAAAATTTTATAAAAATCAATAACGTAAGTACCCTAATTCATAACCTAATTATCATTGTTAAAAATGCTCAAATAATGATTACTTACCCATGTTGAATGAAATAAATTATTTGGGGATGCTTCGGTTAAAAACTGTGGAGTTTAAAAATAATATTATTCGTAAACAAAGTAACAAATTCGTCAATTATATGTCCGCGCGGGCTGACTGCGAATGTCACATATACATACACTAGCAATAATAATAAAAAATGAAGGACGATTGACGTATGCATGTATTTGTTAGGCGGGCGATCTCTCCCGAGCCCCTGCCCCCCGGCCCGTGCTCCACCTACCCTAGCCAGCCCGACTCAAGAAAGTGCGAATGAGACAATAACAAAAAAGCTAGTTAAATATACGTTGAATTTGTGGCCACCAAATTCGGCTTTTGAAGCAAATAAAACTTTTTTCAGTGAAGATTCAAATTTTATTGTATAGTTCATTATATGCCTGAGACTGGATATGTGAGATTTTTTCAAAAAATATCTTTAATTTGGTCACAAAAAATTGCCAAAGATGCCTCGTAAAATCATGTAAAATCGTCATCTTCTGGGGCCTATATTCTATAATTTAAGGCAAAAATCGAAAATCTGATCCATATGCGTACTTTATATATACCATGTCTTTTAACTAAAAAAAAAAAAAACAGTTTACTCTAGTATTTTAGCCGTAAATCCAAATTTAAATTTTGTATGAAACAGGCACCGCAGCCGTTCCTCTTAATACCAATTATTTCTTTATTTTCGCGGCCGATTACCGTAGCGGCGGGCCCTTTAAATTCAGATATTCGCAATAAATTCGTAAAAATGCTATATATTTACGCGTAAATCGGGATTTCGCTGCCGATTTCGGTCGCGGCCTACCCTTTAAATTGAGATATTCGTAAAAATGCGATATATTTCCGCGTAAATTGAAATTTCGCGTCCGATTTCCGTCGCGGCGGGCCCTTTAAAATTCAGATATTCGAAATAAATTCGTAAAAATACGATATATTTACGCGTAAATCGAGATTTCGCGGCCGATTTCCGTCGCAGCGGGCCATTTAAATTCAAATATTCGAAATAAATTCGTAAATATACGATACATTTACGCGTAAATCGAAATTTCGCGGCCGAGTTTCGTCGCGGCCGACCCTTTAAATACAGATATTTGGTGTAAACTCGTAAAACTACGACATATATCCGTAAAACGTATTTTCTCGGCCCTTCAAACTCGGATATTCGAAATAATTTTGAAAAAATACAACATTCCAGTGTAAATCGATTCAGATTTACAAAATAATAATACTAATTAGGACGATGTATAACCACGTAAAAATACATTTTTCGGCGTTTTACCGCCACGGCTGACTTTTAGATTCAGATTTACGAAATATTATGATTTATTTTCGCAAAAATCAAATTTTTTCGAATTTCACGAACAAATTTTCGTGCGCGGACAAAAATAAATTTCGAATTACGAATTAACGAATTTCGAATTTAAAAAAAAATTTGTATGAAAAAATTTTTCTGCGGAAATTTTTTTGGCGAAAATTTCGAATTACGCGTTTTTTCGAATTATCAGGGTTCTACTGTACTTTCTTTTGTTTATTTGTCTATTTTTGTCTGGTCTTTTCATTTGTACACAAATTGTCTTCAGGCGAAATATCATAAATTTGTAATAAGTGTATTTTGTTTTGAATAGATCATTGTGGTGCAAGGAATTATTTAATGCTTTAGATGACGGAATTCCCTTTATTTATGTATCTGTTCTAATTTTCTGGCGTAGATGAAAATCGTGTTTCAAAAATAAAATTTTGAACGATATGTCCTTATACCAAATAAAACATATCAGGGAAAAATATAGAAACTGCCCTGGAAAACCTGGAATTATCAGGGAATTTTGAAATCCGTTTTTTGTGGCCACCCTGAA
The DNA here is from genome assembly GCA_026573805.1 of Hesperophylax magnus. Lineage (NCBI taxonomy): Eukaryota > Metazoa > Arthropoda > Insecta > Trichoptera > Limnephilidae > Hesperophylax > Hesperophylax magnus. Next base: position 2,092,450 of record JAIUSX010000144.1, on the reverse strand, counting down.
AAGGGTCAGAGGTTTTGGAACAAAAGGAGCTGGAATTATAGCTTACAGGAAATATTTGGTTTGATTTCCGACATCAAAAATTGGCTGGTATCCTATCTATCCAATCGCTTACAAGCCGTGAGGGTTGGAAATAAATTGTCAAACTTTGCAACATTTCTTCAGGGGTACCCCAGGGATCCGTTTTGGGTCCACTTCTCTTCATACTTTTTATAAATGATGTCGCCAAAATAACCGAGTCATTTGGTCTCTTGTCTCACTGCTACGCTGACGATCAGCAAGTTTATTTTTACTGCGCTCCAAATGAAATCAATAGTCTCAAGATCCATATAACTGAATGTCTAGAAGCAATAACTCATTGGATGTCTTCAAACAAGCTAAAGCTGAATCCATCTAAGGCTGAGTTTCTCTGGGCGGCCACAAACAAACGTCAACATTTCATAGACGATTTACTTATTTCTATTTCCGGCAGTGATATCATCCCAAAAAAAACAGTCAAACTTCTCGGTGTCAATTTAGATTCGGACTTTGCATTTAAAAGTCAAATAAATAGGACTGTAAGCACTGTTTTTTTTTCACCTAAGACAACACAAGTCTGTCCGAAAAATCCTTGCTACAGAAGCAACAAAACTACTTATCAACTCTTACGTAGTCTCACGTCTCGATTACTGCAAAAGCATTTATGTCAGCTTTCCAAAATATCAAATTGCCAAACTTCAATCAGTGTTTAATGCAGCAGCACGGTTCATAAACGGGGTTTCTAAATATTTGCACATTTCAGAACACCTTCTTAACCTTCACTGGCTCAAGTGCTCTGAAAGAATCCAGTACAAATTGTGCTGGATGGTGTTTAAATCCATCAATGAAATGGCCCCACCCTACATTTCTGAAATATGCGTCCCGGAAAACACTCTGCTTTTAAACAGTCAACTCTTAGATCAGCGACATCATCAGCTGTAGGCAGACTGATGGAACCTAAGCGCAAGCCAAATACTAAGATTGGTGATCGCGCTTTTGAAGCGTCTGGGCCGGAGGCTTGGAATAAACTTCCTCCGGAACTAAGATTCATAACAAGTCCAAAAAAATTCTGGTCTAAACTAAAAACTTACCTTTTTAATCTGTCATACCCTTAAATTAAATATACCATTCCTGCGAGAAATTCCAATTATATCCAATTTTCCAATTACGTCCTAAATCCTGTATCTAAATTTCGCTAATAAACAATTAGTTAATTAAGTGTTGATCTTAAGTGACCTACCAGATAAGTATGGTACTGTATATTATTTCCACATTTTTTTTTTTTATTTTTTTTTATTACTTATATAAGTACATTTTTGTTTATTTGTTACAATATATGATCAAATATTTCAAGACCCCTCTTCCATAGAAGCATTAGCTTGTGGCTGGAGATGGAGTGTACATGGTTTTATTACAGTATGTAGGTAATTAAAAATAAAATGAATTTAAACTTATTTGAAGAATGGAATGTTACTTAACCCCTCCGACTTTTCGCGAACTTGAAGCTAAAATGTCTTTACCGAAATGTCAATTTCACGAAAACGTTGTGTTATTACCGCCTCACAATCAAAGCTCTATAAATGAAACATTACTGAACGGAGCCGAATAGTAAAAACTGTTTTAGAAAGGTTACAAAATAGGCTTTCAAATTGTTGTATCATAAATAAATATTAACATTTGTAAATATTTAAATTTAGAATGGAAACATGAAAAAATTGTAAAAATGACTCACCTGTAATGTTTTATGTAAAAACGATACTAAAATCACGGATAATGTAAAAAAAAAACACTTATTTCATCGTACAAATGTACAATAAACAATTCTGTCACTTCACTTTTTGACCATTTCATACAAAATATATTTTTAAAAAAATAATTAAAACTGGGAGGCGGGTCGGCACGTCAAACGGCTTTCTTGGCGTCGTTTTACGATTTGGCGGGTAAAATTTGCTTCCACTGAGTAGGTCTTTTTACGGGTTTCTATGGATAACTTTGAATAGAGATGTGAAGCTTCATTCAATACGAATATTCTACTTTTTGTTTTAGGGATGTCACTAGAAGAATAACGGAGTTATGACGATTTTTGTGGAAACACACGCGTTGACGTGTAAACACGCTTATTGTACTTGACTGCTATCGTTATTTTATCGTGTATATCTGCTTACGTTGCTGACCGGTTAAGGAAACTAATTGAGATGAGTTATTCTTAAGATTTTCAATTGGAAACATTTTTATTTTTTGTAAGTTTGTCTTTAAAATATTTTTTCAGTGTTTATTATTTGGATGTTATCATATGTTTCTAATTTCTTCAGGTAGTCGATTGAAAAAAATTCTTGCCCGGTAAGTGTAATAATTTTGTGAAAAGGAAGTGTTTAATTTTGGGCATGGAAAAATATATTTAAGTCGAGTACGGTTTTCAGTTAGAAATTGATACTTGTCTTTTTCTTTTATGATTTGAATTAATGCATTTTTAGTATAAAGATCTTTAAATGAAGGCACTTGAAATTCTTCGAATAATCGATCCGTTGGGTAATCGGAAGGTTTTCTTAATATTATTTTAATTATTAACCTTTGTACCACTTCTATTGGAGTAAGGTTAGTTTTGTATGTGGATCCCCAACTAATGATACCATATTGTAGAGTTGATTGGACTAAGGCATAATATATTAAATATAGGCTTTTTAAAGACAAAAAATTTCTGATTCTTAAAAATACATGTATCAGTTTTCTGATTTTTTTTACAATTTGACATATTTGTTCCTTCCAATTCAAATTTTTATCGATAATTACTCCTAGATATTTGATTGTGTTTGTGTTTTTTAGTATTGTGCAGTTTTGGAGACAGTAATTTTTATTATGTATTTTGGAATTGTCATGAATGATAATGTCAAAATTTTTAGGGATGTCTTTTGTGTGTATTGCAAATGGAATTACATATGTTTTATCGCTATTTAGTGATAGTAAATTAATGTCGAAGAAATTCTTAAGAGTATTTATGTCTTCAGTGGCTTTAAGTATTACGTTTTCCCAAGTTTTTTCGCTTATTATTAGAACTGTATCGTCGGCATACGAAGTAATTTGGCCATGTAGTGGTTGAAAGAAAATGTCGTTAACATATATGGTGAAAAGAATTGGTCCAAGCACTGTACCTTGCGGGATTCCAAAGTCAATGTTCTTTATCGCTATTAACATTATTTATTTTTACGACTTGTGGTCGATTTTTTAGGTAGTTTGAAATCCATTTAATCGCGTTGTCTTTTATACCTATATTATTCAATTTTTTCAGTAGAATCTTATGGGATATGCTATCAAAAGCTTTTCTTAGATCAATAAATATACCTGCACATTTTTTACCTTTATCTAAAGATTCGTAAATGTATGAAGTTACATTAGCAATAGCATCTTGTGTGCTGAGAGATTTTATAAATCCAAACTGGTTTTTGTGTAGTATTTTATTATTATCTAGGAAATTGACCAATTGTTTTTTTACAATTTTTTCAAAGATTTTTCCTATATTTGAAATTAAACAGATTGGTCGATAATTTGTTACTTGATGTGGATCTCCAGATTTGTAAATAGGTGAGATTATTGTATTTTTGTAGTTCGTTGGAAATATTCCTTTTGTCAAACTTAAGTTTATTAAATGAGTGATTGGTTTTATTAAATAAGGTTTCATAGATTTTAATATATGTACCGTAATAGAATCAAAACCGGGAGACGAACCTCCTTTCATATTATCTATTATTTTTATGATTTCACATTCTGTTGTCGTTTCAAACGTTGAGAGTATATTACGTTCCTGTAAGTTTTCATCATTATGATTTTCCGGGATAAAAGATTTTTGGATATTTTTCGCAAGATTTTTTCCAACATTAGCAAAAAAAGAGTTAAATATGTTTGCACATTGTTTAGGTTGCATATTGGCATCTATAATATTGTTATCATGTTCAATATATTTTACGTTTTGTGTTTTTTTGTATTGTCAATAGCCAAATTAACTGTTTTCCACATTTGTTTTTGGTTATTTTCTGAAGATAATATTTTATTTTTTAAAAAATCTTCTTTACTTTTTTTAATATATGTTGTTAATTTATTTTTATATTTTTTATATAAAATATATGCATTTTCATCTTGGGGATTTTTTAAAGTTGTCTTGTAAAGTTTTTCTTTGTTTCTAATAGATATTATAAGTCCTTGGGTAATCCAAGGTTTTAAACATCTTAATTTAGATTTTATGTGTGTTGTTGTTTCAGTTGTTGAATTTTTAATGTGTTGCGACAGGGTATTTTCAAAGTTAGTCGAACATGTTTCGGTGTCATCACTGTTTAAAACATTGTTCCAATCCTCTTTTTTTAGCTTTTCAGTGAGAATGGTCATATTAATGGTGGATTTTTTAGTTATTATATTATGTTTTTTTTGTTTAATATTGTTATTATATAGAAGTAAGCATGAATGATGGTCAGTTATGTTAGTTTTCCAAACAATTGATTTTAATTTGTGAAGATCTTTAATATTTACGTTTGTCCAGATATGATCTAAGCAGGATGGAGTATGTTCTTTTATTTCTCTTGTGTTTTTATTTATGCAAGATATGAAGTTTTGTTCAGTCATACAGTTAATGTATTCATGTTTAGAACCATTTTCAATTTTTTCATTAATGTTTAAGTTAAAATCACCTACAATGAAGCAAAGCTTATTTTTAATTTTCGATAATATGTTTTTAAGGTCATTAATACGTTTATTAATTGTTAATTATATTCGAGCCGTGCGTTCTATAGATAGCTATTGGATGGTACATTGATTTGCCGAGTTTGAAATGTATTTTGATGCAGTTTACTAAATGTATTGGGTGTTCAATTATTTTAATAATACTAAATTTATTACTTGCAAATATTATTATTCCACTATTTTTATTGATATCTATTTTGGTAGAAATATAATTGTATTCGGTTAAGCAATAAGAAGGTGACTCAGTATTTGTAAATGTTTCGGATAATACTATGAAGTCCGTTTTTTTTATTAAATTATTTATTTTTAGAATTAGCTCTTCCAGATTTTTTTGAACACTACGAATGTTTAGGTGTTTTTTATAGTTAGTAATAACATAGATCATTGTAGAAATGTAATACATATATATTTGTACAGCGCCCTAGAGGTGATTTTGCACATAACAGCGCTATACAAATCATCCAAATATTAGTGTTAGTCATGTACCTTTATTAAATTTGTTGTCTGACTTCATATTGTACGCTGCACCCCATCGCCCCTTTTTTTTTTTTTTATAGTGAATACCTCACAAGAGTCCCAACTGCTCCCGTCTGGAGCCAGTGAGACTATGGCATCCCCAATTGGGGGATGTTGTGAGGCTGAAGGTAAGTGGGGAAGGGAAAGAGGAAGGTGGGGAAGTACCTGGCTATTCAGATCTAGTCATTAAACACGGCTAAAACCATTTGGAGCAACGTTTCAATTCTGAATGGTGGTCTTACACCAGGGCGATACTGGTAGTATCTTCCACTCTGGAACGTGCCGCAAATATACTATATATTATTTTAATTAATTAACTGTGAAATAACACAAATCAATCAAATAAAATTTATTTGCGCACGCCGGGTTCGAACCCGCGACCTTCGGAATGGCAGTCCAATGCGTTACCACTGGACTATGCCGGCCGTCAAGTTCACCTGGTTCACATGATGAAATTTTTTATTTTTATTTGTAATTCTCTGTTTTATTTTCAGCTTCATGAGCCGATAGAGACAGATGACTGATGTTCTTCTTTGTCTCTACTTCAGTTACTGAGGGTTCAGTCTCCAGCAGCAGGGATCCTTTCCACTGCGCTTGGCCCAGCTGCACTTTCAATATGCCTTCAAAAAGCGAAACAGCTGTCAAACTAACAAACAGTACAAATCAAACGAAAACTAACACATTTTATTCAAATGAAACTAGGATCCCATTTGAAAGAAAGAAATTGTTTTATTTTAAAATAATGCATAACTTCTATTTATATAAATATAAATGTTAATGTTCGTTTGTTCAAAATCTTAAACCTCCGAAAGTTCTTCACTGATTGCTTTGAAATTTTGACACAACGTTGCATTTGAATACGCACGTGTTTTTATATACCTATATTGTATATATGTCTCTTGTGACAGGTAAAAACACACTTTTTTTAAAACAGCGCTTCTGTTGCACAAACATTTTTTTTTTTTAAATAGCGTTATCTTTTGGACGTAACAGCAGCACGCGCTATTGTTTCTCTGATGAGATAATAAAACATTTGTCATCATTGTTATTTTTTAATTGATTTTTTGTCTTATTTAATATTTTTAATGTATGCAATTAAAAATATTAATTTAAAAAAATTTACTGTTGTTTTTTTCTTGTAAACTGTAGAAATTAATATATATATATATATAGTTAATTACACAGAAGTATTATAAAGGTTACTGTCACTTCGTTTTTTTTTCATTTTTTATAAAAATAATTAGTAAATACACTTTGACAAATCTATCGCAAACATGTAAAGTTTTACGGTTGATGATTTTTTCGAATATATTATAATTATTTGGAAGTGTATGATAAGTTTTTATATGCAAACACAAAGCATGGTGTTCTCTTTCTAACTGCTTAAGGCGATGCCATACGTAGTAATGCAAAATCATGTGTTTTTGGTTTGAAAATTTGGTCGCCTAGAAATGTTTCAGATGCTTTAATTAAATACTGCGAGTAGAATACATCTTGACCTTTGAAATAATCGAGTATTATTTAGGTAAGTCTTTTTATAAACCCAGAAAAAAATAATGTATAAGGCCAATGAAAACTGCTTTAAAGTTCAAAATCCCCTACTTACAAACCCATTTTCGGTTATGATTTTATTGTATAATGTGGCAAATTAAGTTATTTATAAAATGATCGAAAAAAAATTAAATATTTATGCCTGAACATCCACAAAATAAAATAAAAGGCACTTTTTGGCCATGTTTTTTTCTTGCATAAATCAAAACAGGCGGATGGTGTTAAGCGGGAATTTAAACCTTATCGCCATCTACGTAAGGGTTGTTATTGATAGCGGCTCAATTTAAAATATTATACGACGTAGTGCATCGCCTTAAATCATATATCTCTAAAAAGGAAATAGAATGACTATATTACGAGTAAGTCTCAATTTAGTACTGAGTTGACTCTGTTGACACAAAGAGTAAGCTTTTTGTGATGTCACATGACTCCTAGTGACGTTACAAGTGTTTTTCTTGAATTGGTCATCGCACTTGACCTAAGGTCAGTAGGTTACAGATCCAATTTGGGTGATGGATATAGGTACCGTCGCCCTGGCAACCATTATTTGGATAACCAACATCTCTGCCACAGATCACCCCAAGTAACTTAGCAGGGGTGCTAGTGTTCATGGGATGATGTTCCGGTATTGCGGAAGATAAATCTGACCACCAGCTGCGCGACGGACCAGTTGAGACTCTCGACCCATCGTCTTGCACAGCAGAGGAAGCGATGGATTCATACGTCTCTTACTCTTGGACACACCTACCCACAAATTCCTACCCATCCTCTTTCCTTCGCAGAACTATCTGACCTTCCTTCTCTCAAAAAGACAGCATTCCCAAAGGTGACATAGGCCTTGTAGGAAATTACTTTCCACAGGGCCAAAAAGATGCAAACCCAAGAAAAATATATATAGTACTTAGGATAAATTAATATGTAAGTATAGCCATCCTGTACCTACATTCCATGCAGTTAAACAGATCCACCGCGTCCGCGTATCTATTACTAACTTCATGTAATGTAGGTACAAGCGAGTGTTTGAAATGCTCAGTCTTGGAATTGTTACATTAAAACTAGATTTTGGAACGAGTAGCTCTCGTAGGTTCATGAAATCAAATGAAGGTGAAGTAAGATTTTCATTTTAAATATATGCAACTTCCACTTAGTGGATCACATTTTAAGATTTCAAATGCTGACCTCACAACGTCATCTTTGGGAATGCTGTGTGGAGGGTGTCTATAAGACTTTTAAGCATCACAACATACCACAATTGGGGACGCCATAGTTCCACTGGATCCAGACAATTGGAACTTTAAAAAGTGATATAGTCATTAAAAGTGATGAAACAAAAACTAGGTTAAATAGTTACCTATGTAACCTAGTTTTTGTTTCATGTGTTGAATTGTCATTTTGATGACCCGGGGGCACCATTATAAACATGATGGGTTCGCTCCTCTGCAAAATCCTCCATCATTGCACAAGCAATATTTTCGTAATAAAATGATGATGGTAGGAAAAATTGAAATATTGTCAGCTTGTTAACCTTTCCCTTACTGTGCTAAAAAAGTCAATACACATCTCAAAATAAGCGCTTTAATATCGGAAAAATATGAATATTCATAGCTAATCGCTTATGTTTATTATATTTTATATCAAAAGTGATAAAAATTGTAATTTAATTGCTGAAAACATGAAAAAACCATTGGCAGATGCTAAAGAAACGTGCGAGGAGTCCACATCTAACGACGGTCCGCGACCAACTGGCTGGCGGCTAGCACACACACAGCCATGCGGTCGTAGGTATCGATGGTCTAAAACTCAAAATACAACTGCGGACGTGTGGATTTCTCATGTTCCCGCATAATGAACTAAAGCGGGACATCAATAGCGTGTCATTTCCTCGCACACTCTTCGCGTAGCAGTATCACACAGTTGATTGTGTTGGTGTATTTGTTTCCGATTTTTAACAAAAAACTCTGATTTTTAATTGAATTTGAAAACTATGTAAAATATTATTTTTTAATTCAGTTCATAAATGTATAACAGAGGAATACCTAAAATCTGAACCCAGAATTTATTAAATTTATAGAGTTATTAAAGTTATTAGAAGCAATGCGTAGTAAATACACACCACAGATAAGGAAAGGTTAAATAAATTTATTCAATGAACAAGTTTAAAATTGAAAACTTTAATATTAAATTGATAGTTAAGTGTTGTACAGAAATTTAAATGCAACATTTTTTTTTATCTCTTTTCAATTTAAGTATTACCAATTTGTAAATTGTACAAGCCTTCACCCGTTGGAACCAGGCTAAACATAACGTAAGTTATAATCTACGCGTTCATAGATGGCGTTAATTTAATTATTTTATGAAAATACACTCTTAGAAAGTTGTGTTTTAAAATATTAAGACGAATTGCTTGTCTGCGCTCGTACAAACGCAATATGAATATAAATAAAAATGATTAATTATTGAAGAAAATATTAGCGATTCCTAAACGAAAATCTGAAACAGAAAAGATACGGTCACATCTAGGACTCGAACCCAGGACCCTTGCCTTGTCGGGACACAGCTCTACCAACTGCGCAAATGGGACCCTATCTCTTTCGGTCATATTTAACTGTATCATACTTCGAATGAGAACTACCGACATTGTCTTCATTTTTCTCACCGCATATATTTATTGGCAACTATCTTTATTTATTTATTTTTTCATGTTCTCCATAAAACGGTTATACACCAATATATCATGGAGAAGATTACAAATTAAAAAGTTTACAGAGGCAGTTTTACTATTTTGTGACATATGTTAAAAGATAGTTACTGAATTGTCTGTAGGTGACATTGAAAATGTCGATGGCTAATGCAGAATCGTTAAGCAGTTGAGTCGCTCTGTTTATTGGCGCGTTCTGATAGGCAGAAGTCCTCGCTTTCGGAGCATATAAGAGTGCATGGGATCTCCCTCGAGTATAATTGTTAGGGACATAAAAGTTAACCTCTTTCAACATGGGCGGATTGTGTATTGTACCAGAGATTAACTTAAAAAAGTGTTTGCCTAAAAATATTTTTCTGCGGGCTTCTAATGTATTGAAATCGAGCATTCCTGTTAAGAACAAGGACGGATATAGGAATGGATAGTATGTATATTCCCTCATATACAGGTAACGCATAAACCTTTTTTGTACTTTTTCTATTTCTAAGATATGGTTTTGTTCAGAAGGGGCCCAAATAATGGAGCTGTATTCCAGGATGCTGCGGACAAGTGCTTCATATGTTCTTCGTATTGCAATTCCATTAGTAAATGATCTCGCATTACGAAGAACAAATCCAAGCATTTTGTTGGCGCGGGAGACAATGTCAGATATGTGGGATTTGAAAGAGAGATTTGTTTCGAAGATCACCCCAAGGTCACGAATCTCGTTTTTGCGTGTTAATATATCTTTGTTAATATGATATGGGAATAGAAATGTTTCTTTGGATCTTGTAAATGTGACTACACTGCATTTCTGGATGCTGAAGGGTAGTTTATTTAATTCCGACCATTTGACAAGAGAATCAAGATCATTCTGCAGAAGAATGGAATCGATACAACTTTTTATATGACAACCCATACTAAGTGCCCCGATTTTCGTTTAGGAATCGCTAATATTGTCTTCAATAATTAAATATTATAATTTGAGGTTTTACTCACTAAGTTATTCCAAAAAATAAATAGTTTTGTCTGTATATTAACTCAATTCTTTCAGGAAAGACAATTCAAATACAATATTGGATTGAATCACCAATACAATATTGTATTGGAAGGAATTGCGTTCATAACATACGTTAGGTTTAATATTAAAATGAATGTGTAAATGCGGTTATAAAAAATAACTTACAAAGACACAAAAGTAACATCGATAAATCTTATTGTTTATTTATACTTAAACTAAATATTTCATTTGGTGTGATGGTCGTCAAGTCCGGATGTGAAGCGATATACCCAGCGATAATTTGAAGAAATTCAATGGTCACGAACATAAATATCAGGGAAAAAACATTACATATTGTCAGTACTACAAAATGAACTAACACAAGCAAAGTTCACATCACATGGCCAGACTCAAGTATCTGATTCACGTCTTCGTACCATGTCTTCTACCATACCATACAGACTTTTTCTACCATTAACATTTGCGTCACATATTCTCTTCGCACTCTTTTCTTCGCTCATTTGCTCTACATGCCCAAATCATTTGAGTGTCCCTTCCTTATTCCTACTCATCATGCATACATCACCTTGCTTTCTTCTCACACAATTATACATGATTTTAGCACACATACAACTCAGGGATCTCAAGATTTGTCCCTATATGTTATGCAACCAACGCCATAAGTTTTATATATGGTTATCAATTTAGTAATCTTTTCTGTGTTCCATTTATGCAACATTTTCAGCAGAAGAAAAGAATGCACGAGAGCGACTGCCTATTGCCCTGGGCACAGTGATGGAGGTAGGACACTGTCCTGCGGAGATAGTCTGCCTGTCTATCTCTAGCCAAGACATTGTCCTAACCTCCAAACTTCTGTTCACACCAGACAGAACAATAGGTCCTGACCTGGGACTCGTTTGAACTAGACATAATAGCGAAGTTTTAAGAAATGTGATGCAATGTGTACATCCCTTCTGACCTGTAGAAAGTCAGTTGGACAGAACCACAGTTAAATGCCTTCTGAACCTTCTCCAGCATAAGGGCATACTAGGTTCGTTTCAATGGCTGAATAAATTCCCATCTGTGGAAAAAGACAAGTTCCTTGTTTTTATGTTTGTCAGCTAATCGCAAATCGGTAAGAAGCTGAAAAAGACCTAGAATCAGCGTTTAAAAGAACAATATCGCGCTATTGAATTTAAGACTATTCTAGACCATTTGAATTTCCGCAAATGACCCGAAGTATTTGATTTAAGGAAGCTCGGGATGGTGAGTTTTCATGTGAAGTCGGAAACGGGGAGCGGTGTCGCATTCATAGTGACATTCCTTACACTTGAACAGCAACTTATCGTGGACGGAACGCGTGTGCGCGTTCAGTTCGCGTTTGCTCCGGCAGCTGTGCGCGCAAAACTCGCAAGTGAATAGTTTCTCGGAGACATGCGACAGCTTGTGGTGCGCCAACGCTGCAGGGTATCTGCAGCAGTAAGAGCACTGATCGCACGCGAGCGGTTTCTCACTCGAGTGTTTACGCTTGTGGGATTCTAGATTTACAGGTGACTTAGTGGTGAATTTGCACTGGTCGCAGGACAATACTTCCGTCTGGTGAGACAGCATGTGGTAGCGTAGTCCCGCTAAGAACTTGCAGCGATATGGGCATTCTTTACAGGCAATCGGGGAGTCCTTTTTGTGGATGCGACGGTGCGATTTCAGCTGTGCGTGCGTTTTGGTTTTATACTCACACGATTTGCAGGCGAACGGTCTAGTGCTGTTGTGCGATAACTTATGATAGGTCAACGAATTGGAATGCCTGCATGTGTATTCGCAAAGATCGCAGTGGAACACTTGGTTTTTCTTGACTTTGGGTGAGTTAGGATCGGTCCGCTTGCGTCTCACGGTGACCTTAGGTGGTACAGTGTCCTGCAAAGTGGTATTAGACTTCCTGAGTTTGCGTTTCACAACGACCTCAGATGTATCAGCATCAATCGATTTAATATGTTCTAAGGCGACCTCGGGGATCTCAGTGTCAACTTCTCTGAATGATATACGTTTCATAGTGACCTCACCAGTGTCAGCGTTAATCTCTTCAAGTGTTTTACATTTCAAGGTGACCTTACGGGTGTCAGGATCAATCTGTTCAAGCGATTTACGTTTCGTAGTGACCAGACGAGTGTCAGGGAAAATCTCTTCGAGTGTTTTCCGTTTCGTAGCGACCTTGGTTGTGACAGAATGGCTTTGGCGTTTGTTGAGTTTGACGGTGACCTTGGGTATACCAGGATGGAGCTGTCTGTGTATATTCATCGTCTTATAGTCCGTAGTTGTGAAGTCGCAAACGTCGCACATACAACAGGACTCCTCGTGGACAGCAGTCAATAAATTGTTAATGCTGTTTTCTGCTTCCGGTATCAGTAGCGGGTCTTCTTCTCCGATGAACTCCACCCTCAAACCATCTTCACCTTCAACTTTTTTGCGTCTCATACTCGAAGGAACGCCACAAGATATCTATTTTCAAAAGATTGTCACAACTTTAGTATCCGTTGACAATATTCGTTAGATCAAATGCTCGATATATTTTAGAACATTCCTCTACATAAAATCTTTCAATGCTTGGGATAAATGTTGTTTCAATATAAAATACGAATATATTTCACTAATTTACGACACATTAATATTCCATACTAAATGATCGCCTTGTATGTATTTGAAATTTTTCCATAATTTGGTGATTGGAAGGTTTATAATTGACCATCTGATGTATCCATTGGTTCATTTATAGCCAACTGTAAAAAAAAGTTTCATATTATTCAATTGTGATTTTAATGAGCATGAAAAGGTTAATATATGATGTGAAAGATGTTGGGAATATCCGAGGAAGACATGGCACGATCAAGTGAATTAAATACTTGTAGCCCTGTCATTGAGAGCTCCGTTGTAAACTATTCTCTATTTTAATCATTTGTACGACTCGTTCTTGTATGCAACAGCTCAGTTGTGGAATGATTTGCCAGCCTCTATGTTGCCTCCCTTCTACAACATGTTCACTCCTTCCTTTCCTTAAAAAGACCCTCACACAGCTTCCTCAAAGATGACACAGACCCTGAGGGGAATTATATTCCTCAAGACCTCTCCTGTGTGAAAATAACAAAAGTAAAAACATTCTGTTACGAGCGTCGTTTATGAGAAAGGTGGAGATGTCACAACGAAGCTGGCGGTTTGCAAATAACTTTGTAATAATCGGTTAAGAATAATTCAAGCAGTATTTAATATCAATACGACGTACATAACCTTACAAAACACTGCGCAAATGTAAACAAAACGATTCGACTCTAGAAAACGTCAGCAAGGACAGAAGCGCCGACATTTTGTGTATAAATAAAGGATAATAATTGACTACTTACATTATATTAATCTAAGCTAGCGATATCCTTGTTAAAAACGATCAAAAATATTCGGTGCCAAAGGTGGAGACGATTTTGAATTTAGTTATTTTGGAAAAAACAAGCATAGAGAACAAGTATTTTTTTCTCTGACGGAATTTTTTTTAGACCAATGAGGTCACGGTGTTGTCATTTGGACCAGTGAACTGCGGGAGCATCTGCTAACAGTTGTTACCTTCGCGTTAGATTTTGATGTCCGCCATATTGGTACTTTCGGTAAACTACAATGTATGTCATAAAATCGCCAGGCACAGGTCTCCGGCGATAATTTCAAAATGCCGACATGCAGGCTGAGATATTGTACAAGTCGTACTGGAAAATACAAGAAAATTAATACCTTTCATCTGGAAGTAGGGTTATTCCGTAATCAATAGTCGTATAAATTGTCTTTGTCTTATGTTTGGTATATTTATGGGCACTGTGATTAAACGTACTCGTGTTATTGAGGTTATTATTGCAATTTTGGAAACATATGATCACCTTACTTATTTTTTCTTTGTTGTATATATTTTTAAATTATGTATGTATTCTTTCTCATCTTAAATATTTGATAGAACATATCTCACTGTACCTTTTTACTATTTCCTTGTTAAAAATATTATGAACTGAATATACAATTTGGCTGTCCTGAAACGGGTATCATTCCCAGTTGGACAGACAAAGGATCATTTTGAAATGTATTGTAATATATATGTACATCTATGAATAAATGAAATGAAATGAAATGAAATGAAACCCTTTAAATATCAGGAACCCAAATTCGTATGATGTTTGGGATCAAATTTGGTCTCCTAATAATTAAAGGGTTTAATGTAAAAAACTGGTGGAGCATTTGCGAGGCAGCGCGCGGCCGCCGGTCACCTTCAACACGTTCGTTAAGTTTTTTCGCGGTTGGAAGAACTCAGACGACATCGACAGCCGCCACATCCCACTTCCCGCACGGGAACATTATTTCACACGGATATTGCAAGGGATGTAGACTCTATTTATAATATATATGTAACTCAATGATGTTTTCTTTCTTCTGTCATGAAGTGTATTTAATTTATCCTCAATAATCCCTTTCGATGTGGAATATATTGATTTCTCTAACAATTTGTTTTTCTTGTTTATATTTATGTTTTTCATATTTCGTAAAACGTATTTTATGCGGATACTTCCAACTATATTCAACCTGGTAAACACAAAATAAGTTTAATACAGTACACCAACTTTATTGTTGGTTTTCCTTCATCAAATAAAATATATGAATGTAACGTAATACTTATAATTATAAAAAAGATATATTGTTAATTTCAGTGGAAAATAGCGGTGTACTCATTACAAAAAATAATGTAATAATACTTTTAAACGAAAAGAAAGAAATGACACTAATTATAAAATAACATGATAACATAAATACTAAAACAAAATCAAATTGAATATACGTGTACATTTAGCATTACTTGTATTTCTGCCACCCTTTGGCACGTCAAAGGAATGAAGCAATGTACCTTTACTTACCCTTCCCTTTGAAAACTTTTTTTTTTTTTTTTTTTTATTAGTAAAAAAAAGATACACGAATTACATAATATAACAATTACATAATATAATTACACAATATAGTACGGTTATTAATTACATAATTAAGTATTTGATGTACCCCCATAAATAAGCAGGGCTTGTGTGTATGGGGGTGTTGTTATATTGGTTTATATGGTACGATTCAGTTCAACTGTTCGGAATACTTTTTAAGGTGGCTTTTGAATTCGTTTATATTTGCATTTATGTTTCTAATTTTTTCTGGTAATGAGTTAAAAAATTTAACTCCGAGATATTCATGGTTGAACTGTCCTATTGTTTTTTTACATTTAGGAGTAGGAAGTTTTGACGTTTGTCTCAGATTTCTGTTATTTTTAAAGGGTGCAATTTTATTTTGAATATAGTTTTTATAAATTTGTAGTGTTGCATGGTAGAAGTATAATGCACTTAATTTTCTGACCTTAAATTGTTTGAATAAAAGTTCGGACGAATATGAATAGGGTTTTTTTAATATGGTTTTTATTATTAGTTTTTGTGATATGTAAATTGTTTGAGTTTGATTTTTATATGTACTGCCCCAGCCTATAATGCCGTATTGTATAATTGATTGACAGAAAGCGAAGTATGTGGTTCTAAGTAATTTTTCGTTTAAAATATCTCTTAAACATCTAAATATATATGTTAGTTTCCTTATTCTGTTGTTCAGAATATTTATATGTTCAGAAAATTTATATAATTTACATATTATGCGAAGCGCTGTATCGCCAGGAGAGGAAGCAGTAGTTGATCCCTTACGCGTGTTTTTGCCACATGGTTCGCAAGCATAGACGATCATGCTGTATTTTTGTAATGATATTAGCTCGCGCCCTCAGCAACTCCCTAAAAAGTAATTTTCAAATATTGCCTGGCTGGCAGATGACGGCATATCATTATCGCCACGCCCACACTTATTACACGTCAGGTGTGACAGGACTGTATGGGATTGTACAGCGAGCTATATAAGATATAAGCCACGCCCATAAAATGATGCGTATATCGTAATGTGTCGCGCCCTTTGCTGACGGGGCTAGTAGACTATAATACATCATCTGCGTAGCTAATGTTATTAGGTACAATTATATGACTACAATCTCTCTCCTTTCTCAAATAAATAATAATTCTTATTCCTTCTTTCGCAACACACAATTTACTTTTTTCCGGATGACCTTTCAATGGCTGCCAACCCAAACAACATCAGAAAACAGACACTTGCGCCGGTTTTAATAAAATTTGTCAAATCATATCAAATGGAGAAGTTAAAAAGCATTTATTTATGTTAAAAAGTAAATGAATTTTTGTTGCAGAAAATAATATTACAGCCGAAATTATTTATTTGTGATGCAGCTAAAAATTACTAGCTTCATGAAATTTACGAAACTTTTTTTACTTGATTAATGCAACAATTTTCATCATGAGTTATCTTTTATTTTGATGCCCTTTCCTATAGGAGGTTGGTTACCATCAGGGAAAACCTTTGATATCTACTTTCTGATTGTATTTTGTGTAAAATACTCTGTGCATTCAGTGGAACTGTCCTCGTACCAGTTGTATAGGTTTACAAGGGATGGGTGCAGTGTTCTCTACTATGAGATCTCACATTTATTTTAGCATCGAGTTTAACTTTTGAAAGTTTAATTTGAATACCAGCTTCCTAATATACATATTTTAAAATTAATTTTGTATCGGGTCTACGTTTTGAAATAATAATAAAATATGTGCGTACGGATTAGTGAAAGAAAAACGATTTCTTACATAATAAACAGAATATCTTTAATAAAAATAATTTACACAGAAAACAATAATTAAATACATGCTTAGCAATATTTCTTCATTATTAGATTATCGCTCCACTCTGAGCTGCCCGGAACTGTATGGCATTCCCGATACGTGGAGAGTGCTTCGAGGCTACTGGAGACGGGGGAGAGGAAGGTTGAGAAGTATCAGATTTGATCACAGCTGAACCGGTGATCTGACCGGGGCGATACTGTCAGTATTTACAGATATCTATTTCAGAAGTTTTCAAACTTTTTAACCTTTCCTTATCTGTGGTGTGTATTTACTACACATTGCTTCTAATAACTCTATAAATATAATAAATTCTGGGTTCAGATTTTAGGTATTCCTCCGTTATACATTTATGCACTGAATTAAAAAATTATAGTTTTCATATTCAGTTAAAAATCAGAGATTTTTGTTAAAAATCGGAAACAAATACACCAATACAATCAACCGTGTGATACTGCTATGCGAAGAGTGTGCGAGGAAATGACACTCTATTGATGTCCCGCTTTAGTTCGCTGTGCGGGAACATGAGAAATCCACAAGTCCGCAGTTGTATTTAGAGTTTTAGACCATCGATACCTACGACCGCATAGCTGTGTATGTGCCAGCCGCAGGCCGTCGTTAGATATGGACTCCTTGTACGTTTTTTTAGCATCTGCCGATGGTTTTTTCATGTTTTCAGCAATTAAATTACAATTATTATCACTTTTGATGTAAAATATAATAAACACAAGCGATTAGCTATGAATATTCATATTTTTCCGATATTAAATCGCTTATTTTGAGATGTGTATTGACTACACAGCACCGGAACGCGTGGATTTTTTTAGCACAGTAAGGGAAAGGTTAAAAGCACGACCCACGACTCCAAGCCTTTTAAAATACATCTATTTAAATTTCACTTCGTTGATGAATGATTCCAAATCTTGGAAGTGGAAATTAACCCACTTACCGACATTCGGTAATGAATAATTGCAAATCTTGGAAGTGGAAATTAACCCACTTACCGACATTCAGTAATGAATGATTGCAAATCTTGGAAGTGGAAATTAACCCACTTACCGACATTCAGTAATGAATGATTGCAAATCTTGGAAGTGGAAATTAACCCACTTACCGACATTCGGTAATGAATAATTGCAAATCTTGGAAGTGGAAATTAACCCACTTACCGACATTCAGTAATGAATGATTGCAAATCTTGGAAGTGGAAATTAACCCACTTACCGACATTCAGTAATGAATGATTGCAAATCTTGGAAGTGGAAATTAACCCACTTACCGACATTCGGTAATGAATAATTGCAAATCTTGGAAGTGGAAATTAACCCACTTACCGACATTCAGTAATGAATGATTGCAAATCTTGGAAGTGGAAATTAACCCACTTACCGACATTCGGTAATGAATAATTGCAAATCTTGGAAGTGGAAATTAACCCACTTACCGACATTCAGTAATGAATGATTGCAAATCTTGGAAGTGGAAATTAACCCACTTACCGACATTCGGTAATGAATAATTGCAAATCTTGGAAGTGGAAATTAACCCACTTACTGACATTCGGTAATGAATAATTGCAAATCTTGGAAGTGGAAATTAACCCACTTACCGACATTCAGTAATGAATGATTGCAAATCTTGGAAGTGGAAATTAACCCACTTACCGACATTCGGTAATGAATAATTGCAAATCTTGGAAGTGGAAATTAACCCACTTACCGACATTCAGTAATGAATGATTGCAAATCTTGGAAGTGGAAATTAACCCACTTACCGACATTCGGTAATGAATAATTGCAAATCTTGGAAGTGGAAATTAACCCACTTACTGACATTCGGTAATGAATAATTGCAAATCTTGGAAGTGGAAATTAACCCACTTACCGACATTCAGTAATGAATGATTGCAAATCTTGGAAGTGGAAATTAACCCACTTACTGACATTCGGTAATGAATAATTGCAAATCTTGGAAGTGGAAATTAACCCACTTACCGACATTCAGTAATGAATGATTGCAAATCTTGGAAGTGGAAATTAACCCACTTACCGACATTCGGTAATGAATAATTGCAAATCTTGGAAGTGGAAATTAACCCACTTACCGACATTCAGTAATGAATGATTGCAAATCTTGGAAGTGGAAATTAACCCACTTACCGACATTCGGTAATGAATAATTGCAAATCTTGGAAGTGGAAATTAACCCACTTACTGACATTCGGTAATGAATAATTGCAAATCTTGGAAGTGGAAATTAACCCACTTACCGACATTCAGTAATGAATGATTGCAAATCTTGGAAGTGGAAATTAACCCACTTACTGACATTCGGTAATGAATAATTGCAAATCTTGGAAGTGGAAATTAACCCACTTACCGACATTCAGTAATGAATGATTGCAAATCTTGGAAGTGGAAATTAACCCACTTACCGACATTCGGTAATGAATAATTGCAAATCTTGGAAGTGGAAATTAACCCACTTACCGACATTCAGTAATGAATGATTGCAAATCTTGGAAGTGGAAATTAACCCACTTACCGACATTCGGTAATGAATAATTGCAAATCTTGGAAGTGGAAATTAACCCACTTACCGACATTCAGTAATGAATGATTGCAAATCTTGGAAGTGGAAATTAACCCACTTACCGACATTCGGTAATGAATAATTGCAAATCTTGGAAGTGGAAATTAACCCACTTACCGACATTCAGTAATGAATGATTGCAAATCTTGGAAGTGGAAATTAACCCACTTACCGACATTCGGTAATGAATAATTGCAAATCTTGGAAGTGGAAATTAACCCACTTACCGACATTCGGTAATGAATAATTGCAAATCTTGGAAGTGGAAATTAACCCACTTACCGACATTCGGTAATGAATAATTGCAAATCTTGGAAGTGGAAATTAACCCACTTACCGACATCCGATCGAGCTGAAACTCGGCAGATAGATTCGTTGTCGAAGACAATGCATTCAATCAACTTTTAGTGGCAATCACGCACACAAGCGCGGACGCTTTGACATTAAAGCAGTTGACATATGAAATAAATATCGATTAATTCAACATTTTGGACTTAAGGCGATGCACTATGTAGTAATTTATAATCATGTGTTTTTGGTTTGAAAATTTGGTCGCCTAGAAATGTTTCAGATGCTTTAATTAAATACTGCGAGTAAAATACATCTTGGCCTTTGAAATAATCAAGTATTTTTTAGATAAGTCTTTTTATAAGCCCAGAAAAAAATAATGTATAGGCCTATGAAAACTGCTTTAAAGTTCAAAATCTCCTACTTACGAACCCATTTTCGGTTATGTTTTTATTGTTGTGCCTGAACATCCACAAAATAAAATAAAAGGCACTTTTTGGTCATGTTTTTTTCTTGCATAAATCAAAACAGGTGGATGGTGTAAAGCGGGAATTTAAGCCTTATCGCCATCTACGTAAGGTGTGTTATTGATAGCGGCTCGATTCAAAATATTACACGACGTAGTGCATCGCCTTAATGGAACATTCTAATATTATTCGTTGTTTTTAACGAAATACCTGTATTTATTTTTAGCATGTTTTGTTTGCACTATATTCTGCAACTTTAATTGTCCAATAAATGAAGGAAGGAATGGAGGAATGGAATTTAAGATGGAGGAATATCTAAAATATGAACTCGCTGTTTTGTATATTTACAGATATATTAAAATAATTAGACACACAGTTGACAGGGAACAGGAAAGGACAGGATATTGTTGTGATGATCTCGTCAGATGTCTCTTAAAAGAAGACGCGCTTGAGGCAGTGCTCCACGTTGGCTTCTCGTGCGGCAAGCGCGTCCCTGGCCAGGTCATCCAGGATGCGGTCACCGCTGAGGTGCGGCCCGTCTTCCAGTCGCTCCACCAGCTCCTTGGCAGCCCGCTTGCCCTTGTTGCACACCAGCAGGGCCTGGTACATCTCGCGCTCTCCGCCTCGCAGCCCTATGCAGTACGCCCTGCGGAACACATTCTCATGAAAATATAGAAAAACCATAGACTTGCCCTACCATAAAATCTTAGTATAATTTCGACGAACTGGAGGCAAACCGCGTGGCCATATTTTTGGCACCAGGAGGGTTCAAGAACGCTTTGAATGAACTAGAACATTTTTCATAATTAAAAGTTTTGATACAGCATTGAAATAGTGCAATCAAAAACAAAAACAAGGGCATGATTGTATGGCATTGCATAACTAACGTAAGTAAAATACCGATGACTGTTGATTTATAAGAAAAATGTATCTATTTCGGTATATTTTAGCCAAGATTTGATGTCTCATCAAAAATTGTAATTAGTGTGTTGTTAATTTTAGGGGCAAAAAAATTGAAATATGCATTTTGGCTAGTGTGGTTTTGCAATAGGGTACTGCAATGGGACATCAGTCATACATTGACGAACGCACATTGAAATAACCATAAATTGGTGCAGAAAAGCAAAGTTCACTAAAAAGCGAGACAACGGTTTGCAACGCAGTCCATTATGGGATTTTTCTGAGCAGGAACGTTCATTTTTAACCGAATCGACCAGCGTAGCGATGCTAAAAATGAATGAGGTGGGTAAATTATAACACATTTGTAAAAGTGTCCAACTAAATAGCGTAACAAAATATTCAATTTTGGAAACAAGTCTGATTTTTTGTTTGGGACTCGATTTGGGATTTGTAGTTAAGTTTTTTACGCAGCCAGCAATTTATACGCCATTGTAAAAAGGAATAGTCAGATTAGTCAATAACACCAGTCAATAGATATTTTATTTTCACAGACTGATGATGTTACTACATATGCGAGTTGCCTGTAAACTGTCCCGATTCATTTATTCACAAATCACAGAAAGGAAGACGGTCACGCCCCCACTGCGCTCCGCGTGACTTGGTTTGTTCCCCTTTCTCTGATAGGCTAGTCTAGCAATTTGGATAACTATGGAAAAACAACATCCATTGAACGATGAATGAGAAAATCAAATAATTTATTTATTTTACTATCCAAAATTGATACTTAACCCTTCAGGCCTTTGGAATATTGACCGTTATATTTCTTAAAGATGCTGTCGGGAAGTCAGAGAATTCGTAGAAAACTTAAAAACGGTAATTTAGTATTAGAGGTCATGTTCTTAAAATTATTCCTACAGTGCGCCTTACCCAATACGGATTATACAAAGTGATGACAAAACGTAGAATAACAATAACAGCAGGACAGGACAAAACAAGAACATTAAAACTAAAAACATAATGTAAAACAAGAGGCAGTTTGTGCTCAGAAATGAGAATCTTCTGAGCAGACATTTTAAAAAGGTACAATAAGGAGGCAACCAAAACCAAACAATCACCGGAAGTTTTAGAATATGGCTTTTTATAAAATATTGAAAAGAAGTTAAAATTCTCATTTGAATCCAAATAAATGGGATATTTCTGAATGTATGTAAATTTGATTTAATTTTTACATTAGTTCAACCTAGAAAGCCCTGAGGAAAAATTTGGGATGCTGTGGGGAGGGTCTTTTTAGGGAAAGGAAGGACCAAAAGTTCTGGGAAGGAAAACGGTACGAGGGATGAGTGGGGATCAATGTGAATCCATCCTTCCCACTGCGGTGCAAGGCGAGAGAATCCGGCTGGAGAGGTGAAAGGGTCTCCCTCAACTGGTCCGCCACGCAGCTGGTGGGGAGATGCGTCTTCCGCACATTACGTTGGAGTGTACACGATTAATTCGCAATGGTACTGGTGTAGAGATAACAATTAGAGATAACGTTTAGGCGTTCTTAAAAAATATACACGATTGCTGTGCAATACCACAATATACTTTCCAACTATTTAGATTTGCATGTACACGCTGTAAGTACATACCCCTGCGTTCTAACGCTGTGTATACTTCAAAATACACGAATCAGGATGGGAACAACTAAGGAATGAACCCGAAGAGAGATATCGGCCAATGTATAATTTTACATAATTGAAAAATTACCTTGATGCTCTGGACAGCGAAGCCGTCATGGAAAATACTTCAATGACCAGGTTCACCAGTCTGTAGATGTCTCTGTAATAAAATAAACATATTTTAATATTGGGTAGCTTAAGTTAATATGGTTGTATATTGTCCATACAACTGAAGTGTGGGCGGGAAGGGGCAGCTGCCCCCTTAGGTCAAATGGTCACTGACCCCCAAAATTATAAGACAACTAGTAGCGCAGACCTGTGAACAATCACGGTGTATTATAATTTAAGGATTTGTGAAGCTGAAAGTTTATGTAAAGAATACAACATCAGAACAAGACAATTGCTACAGAAAAAATATTCACGAAAATATACTAATTTATAGGTAGGTACTCTGTATCGCTTATTTATATATCGAATTCTATTTTGAAATTGATAATTAAAATAATTTTCTGTTAAAATATAATATTAAAGGTAGATACTTAGGTACTATATCTCTCGTCTGAGTTCTTGACACATACGTTCCAATTTTGAAATTGACAATTTAAATAATTTTCTGTTAAAATATCATATGATAGGTAGATACTATATCTTTTTTTGTTATTTGTTTTTGGGGTGTTATGCCGTGTTGCGCTAACTCCTTCTTTAGCCAACGTTTCGGACAGCATTGCAGTGTCCATCATCAGGGCAGATGTGTTATTTGAGGTTGTGTTAAAAATGTGAGCTTATGTATGAGGTTGTGATACCGTGTTGCCAGCTCCAACCCTCTGAGCTAACATTAACATATCATTTTTTATTTATTTTTTTTTTTTTTAAATTTAAAGAGGTCTGCACCTATAAGAAGATTAAAAACAACCCCACCAACAAGATTGATATAAAGACAAGGGAACTAGTGAAAGCTTCTAGCATCAGGAAAGAGGATTGGTCTAAGCCTTTTGTAAAAGCCTCTAGAACTCCTGCCCTGTACGGTCTCCCAAAAATACATAAAAAGGAAATCCCAATGAGACCGATTGTCAGCGCTATTGGTGCTCCTACATACAAACTTTCCCAATACCTATCGAGATTACTGCAGATGCAAACTGGAAAAACCGAATCGTGGATTAAGGATTCAACAGATCTGATTAGTAAGCTCAAGAAAGTTAAGACTGAGGAAGGAGATATTCTGGTCAGCTTTGACGTCGTGTCACTTTTCACAAATGTGCCTCTAGAAGACTCCATGACAATGCTCAGGGAGATATATGAGGAAGACATTTGCAAACTTTTTGAACACTGCCTCAAAACGGGATACTTTGCGTTTCAGGGTGAACTATTTGAGCAATTGGAGGGAGTTGCGATGGGCAGTCCGTTATCGCCAGTACTAGCCAACTTTTTTATGGAGAAGTTTGAAGAAGTGGCACTCGACACAGCTTCGGCTGTTCCTAAAGTATGGTGGCGCTACGTCGACGATGTCTTCGCCATTTGGCCTCATGGAACGGAGAAATTAAACGAATTCCTGGAACATCTTAATTCTCTCCACAGGAAAATTAAATTCACAATGGAACTGGAAAACGAAGATAAAATCCTGCCTTTTCCAGATGTGGAGGTGATGCGAAAAAGCGATGGTAGCCTAGGACATACTGTATATAGGAAACCAACCCATACGAATCGGTACTTACACGCTGATTCGCACCACCACCCAGCGCAGAAGAGAGGACTTATCCATACATTGGTGACCCGAGCTACCAGAATATGTGAAGAACATAAAATCGGAGCGGAACTTACGAAGCTGACCGATGCACTGGAGCGTAACGGCTACCCAGCAAGTCAGACAAGGCAAATCATAAGAGCCAAATCTGCACCAAACGAAGACAGAAATGAACAAGAGTCGAAAGGCTGTGCTTTCCTGCCTTATGTGCACAATGTGACAGACAGAATTGCCAGGCTATTGAGAAAGGAAAATATCAAGACTGTCTTCGGAACAACAACAAAGATACAGGACTTACTGAGGTCTGCAAAGACTAAGTTTCCTCTGGAAACAGATGGAGTGTATAAACTCAGCTGTTCCGGATGTGACAAGGTATATGTAGGCCAGACAGAGCGGACTATCTCCAAAAGGATTTCAGAACACTTCAGAGCTTGTAAACTCGGCCACCCTGACAAATCGGCAATTGCCGAGCATTTGATTGACACCGGGCATTACTTTGGATTTGTTCCTGAAATCCTGGGGAGACCCAAAACTTATAGAGCACGGCTGATTACGGAGGCCATTGAAATTCATAAAAATCCCGTAAACATTAATAGAGACGATGGAGCTAAGCTCAATAGTTCTTGGTATCCGGTAATTGACGGCTACACCAGAGCTAAACGAAGAAAACCACTTTAAATTAAAAAAAAAAAAAAAAAAAAAAAAAAAAATGATATGTTAATGTTAGCTCAGAGGGTTGGAGCTGGCAACACGGTATCACAACCTCATACATAAGCTCACATTTTTAACACAACCTCAAATAACACATCTGCCCTGATGATGGACACTGCAATGCTGTCCGAAACGTTGGCTAAAGAAGGAGTTAGCGCAACACGGCATAACACCCCAAAAACAAATAACAAAAATACTTTTGGCCGTGAAAATCTTAAATCAGATACTATATCGCTCGTCTGAGTTCTTTACACATACGTTCCAATTTTGAAATTGACAATCAAACTAATTTTCTACTAAAATATTATTTTAGGTAGATACCATATCACTTGTGTAAGTTCTTGACACATCCATTTTTAAAATTGACAGTTAAAAAATTTTTGTTAAAATATTATTGTAGGTAGGAACTATATTTTAAGTGTTAATTCTTGACACAATCAGTTCCATTTTTCTAAATGACACTTGAATTCAAAACCCGAGTTCATTGAACCAGAGTTACAATCACTAACAGACAGACTCATAACCGAAATTGGTATGTTTGATGATGATGGTAGTAGTACCTGTCCTGTAATGCCACGTCAGAGCCGTGCCTAGCCAGCACCTGCTCCGTGGCGTGGTAGACACTCAGCACGGCGGGCTCCAGACCCTCGGCGCCGGGCCGCAGCGAGGGGTGCAGGTACTGGAAGATGCCCAGCGTCATGGGCACGCGACCGTTGCGCTGGCGCCACGTATCCAGCATGCGCCGCATTACGTACATGGGATGGAACATCGGGTTGCGCATCTGCAATACAAATATCTCTGTTAACACTTGACATTGGACCGTCGTCCAACAACCCCCGATGTTTTGCTATTGCTAATGTCTTTCACGGGCATCTCCGACTTTTTCCACCATTCACTACTGTGTACCACAATGTTTCTGTTAAAAAAACAATTTGATTTCAATTTGACTCCGTATCTGATTCCGGTGCAGAGAAATTGCGTTAAGTATTCCTCAAATGTTAAAATTTTCAGCGATATCGGTCGACAGTTTTTTGAGTTTTGCGAGCGCAAACATAGGCAGGTTGAATCTTTATAAATTAATAATTAAGAAAAGAAGACAACAGTTGGGCCATATCTGGTTTAGTGTAAAGATTGAAGGCAGAAGTATTCACCTTATCCACGTCTTGGCTCATGTAGTGGCCGGCGTGCTGCAAGCCCAGCAGACCGGCGTACACGGCCAGACTGTCGTTCTGTCCTCCGCAGACCAGCAGCTCGCGCGCCGCGGCCGCCAGCCCCTCCAGATCCCCCTCCAGGCCTGCCAACACACAGAACATAACAATAACACAACATTGTAGCCACTGCGGCAAAATACTGTCAAAGTACGCTCTCCGCATTGTACAGGACCTGACTGAACTAGCCGGGTATGTGACGCCCCCGTTTGTACAGTGTTAAGACAGGGGAACTATATCGCCATCCGATTGGGTTAACGAAATGACCCGTTCTCATGAAGCCAATTAATCCGTTGATTTCACACACGTGCACTAGTGCATAAGGGATCAATGCTGCTGGCTCCTTCGAGCAAGCTGCATGGAAATACCAGTTGCGTACGTGCATTACAGATGACAATCTATTAAACACCGCCCTCCTTTGCACTAAATCAAGTATTCTGGGGCAAATACAATAATTGGACGTATTTCAGATTTGTAGGTTAACAGGGTTGAAGCAGGTCAAAGAATTGAAGAATCTTCACATTGGCTCATATACTCACACTTTGGTTTGAGGAACTCGAGCAAGCCGTGGATGGTGCGTGCGGCTTCGCGGGTAGCGTAGATGCGGCAGAGCAGCGCTTCCAACTCCACGTCTGGATCATCATAGCCATCGTTCAGTCCCGCTGTCAGGTACAGCATACTCTCCGACTTGTACAGCACCTGGATAAGAACGAGAGAACATTAGTAGTCAGCTTACTTTAAAAAAACTCTCAGATTCATGAAGGATTTAGCAACATTCCCAGCGGAGATCAATTTTGAAATAGGTTCGCTGTTTTTGAACGTGTCCCAAAATGACATACAGTAGAACCGTAAAATAATAACATCTGTTGGGAGTCTCCAAGTGTTCGGATTATAGTATGTTAAATAGAAAAATTATATTTAACGACCTTCTAAGTCCCAAAGCACATTTACTTAGGACAGGTTGCTGAACAGGATTTGAATAATTAAATTCAACCGCGCATGTTTACGCTCGCAAAACTCGCAAAGTAGTCAAACGATTTTGCTGAAAATTTCAAAGTTTGTTCTTCTTAGTGCCAGGAGTGTTTAGAGAGTGGTTCGAATGGGAGAAGAAGTCGGGGACGCCTGTATAATACTTAACGCAATATCTCTGCATCGTAATGAGATACGGAATGGAATGAAAGTTGATGTAATGTAGTTTTTTTTAACAGTTGTAGCAGTTCACTTTTGCCCCGCTACTGTTATCGAATGCTTTACGCAACTCTATCCGAAGACCTCTATGGGACTCTATGGCGGATCGCAGGGAGCCAGACCACAAAACTTTATGGAAGAGCCAGTACCAAACGGGCAGCCTTGGAGCGAAGTCGGGTCAACAGGAAGAGTTCGAGCAACTGCTCCAGACGACAAACTCTACGGGAGATTTTGATGGCTGAATTAGCTAGCTTGAAGTAATCGCTGGTCATCATGTTAATCTTAATAAATTTTACAGTTCTTTACTAAGAGCTGTATGGCGCCCATCTGTGAATCAGGTCAGACAATAATCTTTGTATACATTTGTCACAAATTTAACTGTAAATTGCTACCATTAAAATTCCTACCGTGCTTGTGATCTTCGTTCGCAGCACACACCCTTGAGAATATGTAACCATGCCAATTACATATTCTCATGTTTTTATTTGTTTTTAAAAATAAATGTCGTTAACTTCATCTATCATTCATTCAATATCAAACAATCCTTTCTGTTAGATATCCTAATAACGTTGCAATGGAGACTAATGTGTCATAATTTATGTTAGCCTAAATAATAGCGTACACGTGGTAGTTGGTCATTTTAATTTAAAAGTGTTACACAGTACCATTGTGGTATGCAGTAGTGAATGGTGGGAGAAAGATATTAGCAATACTGAAGCATTGCGGGGTCCATTATTTAATAACAGAACTTGAAAATCAACTTTGAAATTTGATGAATTGTTCAAATTCTGTGGAACAACACGTCATTAATCATAAACTGTTGTATCTGCCTTACTATGCAGATTACAGTGTGTTGGGAACTGTTTGAAAAAGTAAAAGGTTCTTCTTTTAATTGTGTTTTATTTATGTTACAATGAAAAAGGTCTGGATTTAGCTACGCTGTTCATTACCCGAGGGTTGGTAATTCTCTGGCTCCCGAGGAGCTTGCTCTCTGACAATATAATCTCACAAGTACCTGTTACACCCTAGCGACATCTGACGGACTCTGGAGTAAGCTTTATGACTAGCGCCATCTATCGCTTAAATACTCAACCTTATTACCATACATCACATAAACTGACCTATTTTAGATTGGCATTTTATATTTATCAAACAAGATAAAACTTTATTACTCAATTCATTTGGCAACATCTTTCAGATCATTTTCGTCAGCCCAGTCCGAGCAAGTCTTCAATGCTGATGTCGCTACACAAAAACATAGCGTTAGCGGTCAAGATAGAGGTGCCGTTTGGACGTTCGGATTAGCCTGGGTATGGATTATCGAGGTTCTACTATACAGTGGTACCTGGACATACGAGATTAATTCGTTCCGCAACCTTGCTCGTATCTTGAATTACTTGTATATCGATGCAGATTTCCCCATACAAAACAATTAGACTACCATTAATCCTTTCCAACCCCCAAAATGTGACCCCAGTTATTTTTGTTACGTGGTTTTGAATAATAAAAACGTATTTATAAATGACAAATATTTATTGTACAAAAACAAAAAAGAGAATGTAAATAAATAATTACTGGTCTTTGCCTTTTTCGCTACATTTTTCTCGCTTTCACCTGTAGGCCGTTTAGAAAAAAACATGTCCAAGGAGGTTTGTTTCTTCCTCCCTCTCAGAATGTTCCGGAAATGAGTTAGGCAAGTGTCATTAAAAAGATCAGATGCACGACCTGTTGCAACTTTTTCTGGGTGTTTCTTTTCCACGAACTGTGAAACTCTCTCCCACCTTCGTAAGATCTCCTTTATCTCACTTGTAGAAATAACCTCATCCTCTGACTCCTCGTCACCAATTTCTCGCATAACATCCGTATGCTGCTGTGAACTGATTCACTGGCCGTGGTGGGCGTGGCCGCGCACGCGCGATACCGGCCGAACTGCTAAACCGAACTCGTATTTCGACTTTTGCTCGTAACTCAAAGCAAAAAATCACTCGCTCGCCAGCTCGTATCTCGAAAAACTCGTATGTTGGGGCACTCGTATGTCAAGGTACCACTGTACTGTTTATTTTATTAATTGCATCTCAGTATACTTAAATCACGTTTTTTCTCATAAAAATTAACCTCGCTATGACTATATCGAGGTTAACAATTTACAATTAAGTGAAGAAAACATAATAATACTACATCCAAACACAAAATATTTCAAAAAGAAAGAAAAATAAATGTATTTGATGAGCTTCCAGATGGGTAATTTGACAGTATATTGTAACAATATTTGAACCATAACTAATCATTATTCAAAAGAAGAAGCAAAGTAGATAATAAAGACAGATAGGGTGACATTCAGTTTTTAGCAAATGGGACTTATATAAAATCTTATTATTTAACCGTTAGAATGTTATGCGTCGCAAAAGCGCTGCGATCGTTTGTATCGAAAATTGCGGCGCAGCGCTTCTGCGCTGTTTCAGTGTGTTTTTAGTGCTCCGCGGGAGTGGACGTACGCTAACCTCGTGCGTAATTTGTAACGAGAGTGCATTCTTGTACATTTAAAAATAACTTTGTTCCGTTTTTTTATATTATTTAAAAAAAATAACCAAGTCACGTGCTATTATTTGGAACGTTGATTCGATTCCTACTGATTCTAAGGGAGGTGAAACAACATATACAAATAGTGATGATAACAGGATTATAATGCATCGAAGAAAAGAATTGAGGACTCTTCATCTTCAGAAAGAGAAGAAACACCAAATTTTGCCAAAATTCCTCCGACAAAAGTGTTTTCTAAAGCAACAAATGATCAATTTCAATTTTTCAAAAATAAATAAAATACAATAATATTGATTTTTTAATGTTTATTTTTTCATATTCATATCAATAAACATTTTTTCCTTATAATGCAAAAAGAATTAATAAAATTGATTGATATTTGTCTAAATTAGAGTGTTTTATTTGACACCATTATTTTTTCCTCTAAATTAATCAATATGTGTATAGCAATTTATATTTATTTTTGCAAAAATTGATTAGCACTAAAACGGTTAAGAAAGGACAAGGATGAAAAAGTATTAAGAAAATCGTCTGTCAATACAAACATCTTAACTCAATTTTTTTAATTTCTACTAAGGAATTGGTAGACTTTATATGATTTGGAAGAATATTAAACATAAGTGGTGCCTGATATAAATAATTTCTTTGACCAAAAGAAGTTTTAGTATGTACTGCGACAAAGTTCAATGTAGAGCCAATTCTAGTTGTCCGCGTTTGTTGTGTTCTTTCAGCAAATTTAATATTGATAAAAAATCCACCAAGTGCGCAAAACTTGACACGTGACGTTGTTTCTTGTGATTATTCGATAAAAAAACATTTAAATTCACGTTTTCATAAGATTTTGACTGTTTTCCGTTTTTATTTTACTATAAAATAACCTTTGCAAATTCACATAACCTAAAATGGCAGGAACTTGGCGTGATATGGCATCTGAATACCAAGTGTTTTCGGAAGATGAATCTTATGAAAGTGACAGTGAGAAGCAGAGGAGCGATTAGAAAACAAGCAACACTTCATTGCCAAACTGGACAAAGGTTCTAAAGCCTGTACTGTGTGCAGTAACAGAACGATTCCAGGGGGAAGATGCGAAACAGTGTGCTTTTGTGAGACCTGTTCCAGAAAACTGGAGAGTTAAAAAATACCAAACTATGCAAAAATTTCAGAAGTTTATAATGTTTTCTGTAAACTGTTTTTTATTTGAAGAATAAATCATAACGAATGAATTTTAACGATTTTTTTTGTAGCTGCCAATCAATATATTAATATTTTGCCATTATTTAAATTAGAGTTGGCTGACAAAAAATAATGGAGAGGTAAGGGTTAAGGCGATGCACTACGTCGTGTAATATTTTAAATTGAGCCGCTATCAATAACAACCCTTACGTGGATGGCGATAAGGTTTAAATTCCCGCTTAACACCATCCGCCTGTTTTGATTTATGCAAGAAAAAAACATGTCCAAAAAGTGCCTTTTATTTTATTTTGTGGATGTTCAGGCACAAATATTTAATTTTTTTTCGATCATTTTATAAATAACTTAATTTGCCACATTATACAATAAAATCATAACGGAAAATGGGTTCGTAAGTAGGAGATTTTGAACTTTAAAGCAGTTTTCATAGGCCTTTACATTATTTTTTTCTGGGCTTATAAAAAGACTTATCTAAAAAATACTCGATTATTTCGAAAACCAAGATATATTCTACAGGCAGTATCTAATTAAAGCATCTGAAACATTTCTAGGCGACCAAATTTTCAAACCAAAAACACATGATTTTGCATTACTACGTATGGCATCGCCTTAAGGATCAATTTTTGAATAATATTTAATGGTTCAACATTGGACTTTAAACATGTTCCCCAGCATACTATGTTATAAGAAAGTCGAGATTGGACTAAGGTAAAATAGACAGCTTTTAATTTCTCTTTGTCCGATATGTGTCGAAGTTCTTTAAAAATAAACATAAGTCTCCCGATATTGTTTATGAAAGCAGATGATGACATAGTTATACTTACAGTGACGGCGTCTGCAACGTGATCCCTCAGCAAGAGGTGCTCAGAAAGTGGCTTGCCCGCTACAAACCTTCCCGCAATGTTCTGAGCCTAAAATGAGAATATACAAAAAAGGGAGTCAAAAATTAAAACAGGTGTTTTGTAAGAACAAAAAATGGGTTCATTTTTTGTTAAAATGTTGAGGTGTTAGGACTAAGTAAGACCACCGTTCAGCCATTCACTTCCCCGCCTTCCTCTGGCCCATCTCCTTCCCCTCTCTACTACCTTCAGCCTCAAAACACCACAATCAGGGAAGCCTTTAGTTTTACTGGCTGTCGGTGGCTGGGAGCAGTTGGGAAAAAATGATATACATATTGTGTTTTTTTGTGATTCTGAAATCTGAATTGAATTAATTGAAAGAAGAATTGAGAAGTAACATTATGTCCACATAGAGCAGCAAATGTTACGCATGCTGTATCAGACAGGAGTGTATGACACACAAGACTGCAAAATAGGGCCGGTGATCCCAATCCGTGGTGGCTGAAGGCGTCTTCCTTCAGTGGCGTCGGGGCGTCGAGCGGGGCGTCGAGCGGGGCGTCGAGCGGGGCGTCGAGCGGGGCGTCTCTGTGGCCGTCGTAGCTGGTCCGATGTTGATGCTGGTCCTTGTTGTAGAGTCCGGGTAGAGGCAGGAAGGTCCGGGGTGAGGCGAGGGTCAGAAGAAGAGAAGGCGAGTAGATCAGATCAGAAGTCGGAGCGAGGTAGGAGGCAGAGCAGAGAGTTGTAGAGCTGGTGGAGGTTGCTGGCTATCTGCCCTTCCAAGGGACTGTCGCCCGTTTTATAGGACCCCGGCGGCCTTCGCTGGCCGAGCGACGTTCACACGGGCCCGCTTTCTCTTTGATTCCTGGAATCGAGGCCCGTGTCTGTTACGTGCCCGCGGCCCGCCGCCGGGTTGGCTACCGCCTCTCGGCCGGTACTTTCGGGCTCTTGGTCGAACGCGACCCCGGCCTCTCTTTGTTCAGGCACGGTTCCCAGAATCGAGCTTGTGGAACGCTCGGGCAGCAAACCACGCTATGACGGCGCGCGGCCCTTTGCTTCGGGTCGCGACCGAGCGTCCCCTCACGTATAAGCACGATTCTCATAACCGTGCCCGAATTAAATGCTATGCTCTTAATCCACCAGCTCTCTCAGTATACTTCTCTGCCCGTGCCCCCTAGCCAAGCTCCGATGTTTTATTTATTGTTTATCATTTTTACATTGTTTCATACATACATTTACATTTCTTTTACATTTAAATTTCATACATAGTTCAGTTACAGTTTATACACATTTGACATATTTCTCATAAATTCTCATTTTAATTTTAAATTTTTATTTTATAATTCTATACGTGGGTGACTGCGGCCGAGCCCGGAGCAGTACGTCCGTCACAAGCTAAAAGTAAGTAAAACAACAACCTATTCAAGGATAACAAATAATTAGTCGCCTGAATCTCCCGAGTAAAAATAAATGCCGCCAACGGGAAATGAACCCGTGCCATCTGATGTCCGGTCAGGTGCTCTGTATCCACTGAGCTATGTCGGCTTATTTCCAACCCGCCAAATGATTCAATATGTGCTAGTACCTTAATCAACAATTACTTAATTTTAGTAGGCTTTGGGCTTTGTTAGTGCTAAATTTCTCAGTAGATGGCGTCGAGACACATAATATCTTCATTTATTGGTGAAATATTTTTGAATTTTCAAATATTATTATTTTTGATAAACTAATGTTTAAAAGACAAGGTTTTATGCATAGCACAAAGGATAACAAATAATTATAAGCAATAATTACTTATACAAGGTTCAAACACCAAATGGACTTACTTGAGGAAACAAACAGAACAGAAACCAGAAGTTATGCAAATCTTGCAGCGCTTAGTTTTAATATATTTCATAAGTCTATATGCTACGGCTTAGACCTGCCTGAAAACTTCGTAGTCGCCGCCACGACTTGTTTAAGATATCACACAGAGGAATAGAGAGGGTTAACAAGGTTAGAAAAAGAGAACCCACTGACCGTGGTGGCAATGGCGGCCTTGAGCAGTCCCACACAGATGGCGGTGGTGTTGAGTCGCGCAGAGGTCAGGGAGGTCTGCAGCGGGGACACGGGCAGTTCCTTCTCGTTGCGCAAGGGCCCCAGCTCTATCAGCGTTTGCAGCATGTCCACTCCCAGGATCGTGGCTGCGAATTTACATCCTCAATTACTTTACCCAATAATAATAATACAGTCCCGAGTAAATCTGGCTGAAACTGGGCGTCTTGTAGAGGGATGGCAGATTCTATCAATACATCAGCCGCTACAAGACAGTGGAGGGTGGTCGGACCCCCTGATCAAAAAATACTTTGCAGATTACTTAGCAATCTACCGACCTCCGTGCGTGTCACACGTGATATCAATACTACATATTAATTAATGTACTATCAATCGGGTTCTTATTATACAAGTTCAATTTTAATCTAGTATGTAGTACAGCAATTGTGCGTGGTCTCAGAATAATCTAACACATGAAATAATAATATCAGTGCTAATATTTAAATAATACACCGAAGTGACCGTGTCTTCATTATCTACCCACTAACAACATTATCAAAATGTCAATCGAGCAGCTGAACGAAAAATTTATTATTACAATGAGCGATTTCGAAAAGAGACTGAACACGGCATTAAATAAACCCGGCAACTCGCAAACTGACTTCCAGAAGATCCATGATGATTTTGCGGCCTTCAAGGTTAAGATTACTGCTGATTTGTGCGCCCTTCAGGAGGATGTGACCAGACTGGAGCTTCGTGTGGATGCAATTGACGCAGCTTCCAGGAACCATGTTCTTCTCCTGCACGGTGTTAAAGAATCACCGTCTGAAGACACCCGCTCCCTGATGAGCAATGTTTTGACCGGTCTAGGATGCCCCGACGACGCCATCAAGGGCATCGAGTGCGCCAAGAGACTGGGTCGTGCCTTGCCCAATAAGAGCAGGCCCATCCTGCTTCAGTTCCTGCGCCAGTCCGATCGTCGATCCGTGTGGGAAAGAAAAAAGGGTCTGAAAAACTCTGCTCTCCTCTTAACAGAGTCGCTCACTCCCATAC
Organism: Hesperophylax magnus; assembly: GCA_026573805.1. Lineage (NCBI taxonomy): Eukaryota > Metazoa > Arthropoda > Insecta > Trichoptera > Limnephilidae > Hesperophylax > Hesperophylax magnus. The sequence continues at coordinate 2,056,779 of JAIUSX010000144.1, read as the reverse complement.
GGCAGAAGTTATTCTCCAAGGTCCGTTCGGTCTTTACACCATTCAAATGCTGGACCAGTGATGGAACCATCGTCGTTCTCCTTCCGGATGGCAGCAAGCGCGCCATCAACTCCCAAAAGCAGCTGGATATCGTGACCGCCCTCTTGACGAGGGCCAAGGCTCTTAACCCAGCAGCTCCTCCAGTTAACAAGTCCACCGGCGCCGTGCCCGATTCCGATTCCATTGCTGGTTCTGTTAATGATAACTCCAGACCGATCGGTCTGCGTTCCAGAACCAATAAACATAAATAATAATCTCTTCAAACTTAGCATAAATACCTTGTGGCATCATTATCGGTATTTTTAAAAGTAGGTTACTAAAAATAATAATAAAAAGTGATTTATTTTTGATAATATAAATAATAATCTCTAAAACTACGTTATTAAAAACATATTTTGCTCGAATGGTGAATAGTTTGAATTATCAACAAGTACGTAGGTATATATATAATATACTTAACTTACATTATCGCATTATAACTTATCCTACATATTATAACTTTATTATTAATCTGCCCACAAACCATAATAACAAACATCTTATGAATACCTATATAGTACCCGCTCGCCATACAATTAAGTATTTATTATTATTCAATTCAGCCTGCTAAAATATTATACACATTTAGAAACGCCCGTATTATAATACTCGTGCAGGCAAATTCTCGCAATACCGCGCATCTTACAGTTGTTGATACCTACTTACAATTAGGCTACTGGCAGCGTGTGTACTTCACGACCTTTATTTACAATTTCGACGATATTGTGTGCCTTTATCTCATTGTATACCTATATCTCATGTACCTATGCTCAAAATGCAGTGATACTATTATTACTGTTTATTATTCATGTTTATCTTATGTTTTCCATGTATATCATGTTAATAATACTTTAACATTGTATATCTCTCATGTACATATCTATCTACAATGCTACAAATAGATATTGTCTATATTTCAAGAATGCCTACTAACAATAATCCTTATACTATTGATACGGTCTCTACTTTATTTTATTCGTATACTTACAAGCTATAATCAAGCTGTTCATATTATTAATTTGTAATTGCTTTGAAAAATTTAAATAGGTATGTGACGTATTGAACATTGCACATACCAGAAATATTATTATATTTCACTATCCATAAAAATAAAAAATAATTTTTAAAAATATGTTCATAAATATATGTATATGTAGTATGTACGTATCTCTTACCTGTTTATTATTTACTCTGCGCAACAGAGACACAAAGCCTATATTAACTTATCTACTTTTATTAATAAGTGAACTACACAGCGAACTATACACACAGACTTCTTAGTGTCTCGGTACCTACATTTCGTTTACAATATGATATTATAAAGATTTACATTCGTATTGTGATATTATTATATGAATGTAAGTCTATCTTTCTACTCTATTTTACTCTATTTTTCATATTATGATGTTATTATATAAATGTAAGTCTATCTTTCAACTCTTTTATTGATAAATTTAGTTTGCCTTTATTTGCTCTAACTTTTTTTTTGATTTGAAGTTTTATATACCTGTACCATTATAATTTTTTTAATCATATTGTCACCTTCTATTACTTCATAGATGTCGTTGTTATTTGTAATTGATTTGAAAAATGTATGTAGGTATATGACGTATTGAACATTGCGTATATTAAAAATATTATTATATTTCACCAATGATTAAAAAATATATATACATATGTGTGTATGTGTATGTATATGTATAATATTTACGTGTATTTCACAAGTAACTCACGACTCACATATACCAACAATTCACTTAGGTATCTATGATGTAATTTTAGACATGATTATATATCGTACATATCTTATAAATTAATATTTTGTTTATGCTAAAAATATTTCTTTAAATTTACAACCGTACTATTAAGATCATCGCGCACTTCTTGGATTTTTATCATTTTTATTTTTATTTAACCTTCCGTTGAATATAGTAATTTATATAATTTTTTTTTTAAATTAGTTTTTTCTATTTCCTTATATATTGTTATCTTCTTATATTGTTTATAATCATATGTTTTGTAATTCTATAATTCGTCGAGTAATCGACGTATTATTTATCCACAACCTTACACCATTCCCCCATTCCACTCTCAATCCCCCCCTCTTTCCTAACATGCTCTCCGTACTTGCTGCTCACATTTATATTTCACTATTTCACCAGTATAGTATAACATCATGCGCGTCCTTCATAAAACTCTGCATTTATTATGATTATAGAAAAACTTACATAATTCACGATGATTACTATTATGTATCAAAACTGTAGAGGACTACGCACTAAAACAGACATATTTCACAATAATATTTTATTGAATGACGATTGTTACATATTCGGTATTTCTGAAACTTGGCTAATTAATTCTATTTTAGATCCGGAACTAGCACCAACAGAATTTTACAGCGTTTTCAGACGGGATAGATCAAATAACATTACAATTAATAGCATAAACAACCAAGAAGATTCTCGTCGAGGTGGTGGAGTGATGATCATAACACATAACAATCTTAACGCTTATCCTCGCGAAGAATTGGTCTGCAATGCTGAATGTATCTGGGTAACTATTCCTCCTTCTAACTATACCTCCAAACGTACTATCCATGTAGCCTGTGTTTATCTCCCACAGGGACAAGGGTATGAAACTGCACTCAATTCATTCCTTTGCTTACTTGCTAACGTAAAAGATCAACATCCCGATGACATTTTACTTGTAATTGGAGATTTTAATATGCCCACCGTAACATGGAATATACATAACAATGATTCACACTTGACACCTGAAAACTTGAACACAATTAGTTCCTCACTTGCTGACACAATCCATTATTCTGAATTAAAACAATATAATTACATAAAAAATGCAAATAACAGAATCCTGGATTTAGTTATCTGTAATGAGGAATGCCAAGTATCTCGTGCATGCGATCCTCTTGTCAGCGAAAACTCGCACCACCCATCACTCAAAATTATGCTCAAAATCGATATACTTCCTATTATTCACGTCCCACCTAAAGAAATTTATCAGTTTACAAAAGCCAATTACGAGTTAATCAACCAACATCTGTCAATGACAGACTGGTCATTTACTCAGGAAAATTTGGATATTGACGTAGTAGTCGATTCTTTCTACAACATTTTAAACAGTACCATCAACCGGTTTGTCCCTAAACGTATCATCAAAAAGAGAAAATTTCCAAACTGGTATTCAGCTTCTCTAATTAAAATCATTAAAGATAAACAAAAACTCCATAAAAAATGGAAATCCAATAATAATCCAGTAGACTACATAGAGTTTTCAATCAAACGTACCCAACAAAAAAACTTACAGAAGCATTGCTTTATTCAGTACATAAGTTCAGTTGAATCTAATATTCTTATAAATAATAAACAACTTTGGAACTATGCTAAAAGCAAAAGTAAAACAAATGGCATCCCACAAATCATGCACCTTAAAGATGAGTCAGGCACCGGTGCTCAACAAGTGTGTCAACTATTCTCTAAACACTTTCAGTCCACCTATGTTAATGATAAGGACACGAATGATCCCAGTATAGTCGATAGTTTTACCTATTTGAATAATCATAACCCGATTGGGTACGTACAAATAAACAATTTTTTGATCAATAAATACCTGAAGAATTTAGACATTAGTAAGGGTGCTGGCAGTGATGGTATATCGCCATTCTTTGTTTCAAAATGTGCAAAAAATCTTTCATACCCCCTAACTAATATATTTAGAATGTCACTAAAAGCAGGAAAATTTCCTACAAAGTTTAAAGAAGCAACTATAATCCCTATTCATAAAACAGGTTCTAAAAGCAACATTGTAAACTACCGCCCAATCTCAATTTTAACTGTATTTAGTAAACTCTTTGAAAAAATTGTCTACGATCAAATTTATACAACAATTGTTCGCAATATACAAAACCAACAACACGGATTTCTACAAAAAAGATCGGTACTAACAAATTTGGTAAATTTCACGGAATATTTAACGAGCAATATGGACAATAGAAACCAAGTAGATGTAATCTACACTGATTACTCTAAGGCCTTCGATAAAGTAAACCATTTCATTTTAATTAAAAAATTAAGTCAAATAGGCATCCATGGTGACTTACTTCGGTGGCTCACTTCATACCTTCAGAGCAGACTTCAATGTGTATCAGTTGCGGGAACTAAGTCCAGTTTCTTTTCCGTGCCCTCCGGTGTACCTCAAGGTTCTCATTTAGGGCCATTATTATTTAATGTGTATATTTATGATATTAACAAATGTTTTTTACACGCCAATTACCTAGCATATGCAGACGATAAAAAAATCTACTTAGTTATCAAATCAATCGAAGATTGCATTAAACTTCAAGAGGATCTCAATCGTCTTTTTAACTACTGTGAATCAAATAAACTTGTAGTAAATACCTCAAAGTGCAATAAATTATCATTTACACGTAACAAAAATAAAATTTCCTTTGATTATACATTAAACGGGACGCAAATCAAAGAAGTAGATTTTATCAGAGACCTTGGGGTAATACTGGATGTGAAATTAAACTTCATTCAACACACTGATGCAATCATCAACAAAGCCAACAAAATGCTAGGATTTATAATACGTTTAACGAAACCTTTCCGCAACCTTAAGACTCTATATTCCCTTTGCACAGCGTTCATCCGTCCCCACCTAGAACACTGCACACCGATCTGGACTCCTTTTTACCAAGCTCACATTGAAAGAATCGAAAGAATTCAAAAAAAATTTTTTAAACACATTAATTATAAAAAAAACTTACATTTCTCAAATTACGCCGATTCTATTAATTACCACAACTTCAACTCACTTCATACGCGACGTTTGATTTTTGACCAAATCTTATTATTTAAAATTCTTAACAATGGCCTCGACTCACCAGAACTAATGAATTTAATAAATATTCATATTCCAACAAGATCAACACGGCAATCCCATTTGTTTCATTTACCTACATGTAGAACTAACTTTAGAAAAAATTCACCAATTCCACGTATATGTGCCCAATATAATACTAAATTTCAAAACATAGACATTTTTAGCAATACACTTCACAAATATCGATTAGAAGTAACTCGTACGATCGAAAATTAATACAATAGTATGGAATGTATCCAGAGCATCTCCCATCCTCATCCTAAATTCCTATTCCTCCCCTCCTCACCTAAAATATATATATTTTTTTTTTATGCAATAAAACTCCATCTCCAACTAATTTTAATATAGGAGACTTTTTTGGCTTGACTGTATTTAACATGTATATATTTATATTTATTTTTTATGTATAAGCTGTTTGTCTCTTACCTTTACCAATAAATAAATAAATAAATAGATTACGCTCGGGATGCTTTCAGCGCATTCGGAGATGGAGTCACAAAGTGGTTGACTTAATGAACCTCCCATAGTATGCCAGCGAGGATATAGCGGTGGAGGTGCCAGAAAGGCTACTGCATGAGAAAAAATCAACATAAACATTCAATGACAAGAATCTATGATGTTATTAAGAATAATATAAAAGTCGAGCAACCCAGATTTGTTCTGTTTAAATATCTCCATATAGTTATTCTATATAATATTGGGGATTAGATATATCATTGCTTGTTACCGGGAGTGTCGTGGAAGGTGAACACGCCATCGTGCCGAGTGATCCCTGCCGCACTGGGCTGCACGAGGAAGGCCTGCGCCACGTCGTAGCGCACGGCGGCAAACACCACCATAAACTCCCCCTCCTCTCCCGCCAGCGTCACGGTGTCTGTCAACTGGAACAAACAAACAAACACCGACCAATGCTTATATATTTATACTATCGACCGACTTAAAAGACCGGAAACATGAAGATAGACTCAAGGAACTAAGATTACCAATGTTAAAAGACCGGCAATATGAAGATAGACTCTAGGAACTAAGAATAACATTACAGTTGCATATAGTCATAGGCATTCAAGAAATCTTCACAAACACTATTGTGAAATGAGATATGAGCACATCAGCAGAATGCCGCCTGCTCAATCAATAATAATACTGAATCTGATGAGTTTGTTTTTACCTTTTCGCCATTAATCAACCAGTTGCCGTGTCCGATGCACTTGGCGTTGGTCCGCAAGTCGGGCGTGTCGACGCCCTCGGCCAGGCGTTCAGACGCGCAGATATGCACGGCGAACCGTCCGCTGGCCAAGTCCGGCATGACCCGATCCAGGTCGCTCTCTGCGTAAGCAAACTGCAGCGCCTCTATACCGGCCCAGTGTCCGCTCATTTCCATGGCTATCTGCGAGCGATGCTTGGCTACTTCCTCAAGTATACGCAGTTTCTCCGTGCAGTTCGACGCCAGCCCGCCGTGAAACACGGAGGCCGGAGCACCATAGATCTTATTACTGAGTAAAACGTTTCTGACTTCGTCGTTGCTTTGGTTACCTGATATTGCGTTTTTAATGTTGGTCACTCTGTTTTCTAACGCTGTTATTTCATCTTTGTCTAAAATCTCCGGGAACGCCATGATATCCGTGTTGAGGACAGACAGAAACAGGTTTTTTACGAACGGTTCAATTGCCGGCTTTCTGCGCTGCACTCTCGGCTGTGTGTTGAGAATTTCTTCGTCGAATTTTGGATCCAAGACTATTTCTGATGCTTCCGTAGAGGGAAACCTTCTTAAGAGTAGCATGTGTGAAAATGGTTTTATTTTGCGCGGTTTTAGACTCAAACACACGCATCTTGATAGATTCATTGCGGCTTTTTGGTATTTGTGCAGATCCGAGCGGAAATGTTATGATCAACACGGAAAGGTTAAAATCCTATTACAGGTCACTAGAAAATGAAGATTATATTTCTGTATCTATCTTAATTACTCGGCTCTAATTGTATACTATATTTATCATTAGTTTGCGTATATAATCACTTATTTTATAACGTAAGAGTACCAAGGGGCAAGAAATGTCAAACTATGTTACATAACCTCAAATAATATTACCAATCATAGATATTACATCTTTCTATGGAAATTCTCATTAGAAAGTGTGGCCATTAGAACAAAATAATATTTTTAGATCATGATTGAAGCTTTGACTCCGTATGAGAATTCATTTCTTTTATTTCTATATTTTACTCGGATAACAAACTGGTCTATATATACCTGAACATTTTTGTTTAGTTTACTAGGTTGCATTGGGGTGAGGTTTTCGCATTATAAAAATACAAATTTCGATATTTTTATAATACGAAAATATTTTTTATAAGAGAATTCAGAAAAGCTATAAAGTACCTACTTATAATATAATATTTACAACAGAAAACTATTTTATGTGCCTGATTTGCCGAGAATTCAGACTATCCCCATTAGATGAGACACAAAGTGAAAAAATTGGTTTCACTTATTTACCTGTAACACCAAACGACGGGAAACTACTGAATCCTGTCCTCGCGTGATAAAGGTGGAACACGTTTCGACGAGGTAATAGTAAGCAATAGCGTCTCTATGACTATCACGGGTCTGCATGCCATCTCATTGCTCTTTATCTACATAATTGTAGAAAAATCTCCGAAGCTTTATTATCGTACAAAACTGAGAACTGTCTTGTCAAGACAGTTCTCAACTGTATTGGAAAGGATTGCATATTTTTGCCTTGTACACTATACCAGATTCAACGTTTTACTTAAAATCACAGGATATTATAATTCTGAGATTTGCGAAACTCAAAGTAGGTATTAATAAAAATAATTTGCGGACGATTTAAAAATTTACAAAACAATAACTAATCATAATGACTGTAGCGTATTGCAATCAAATCTTATGAGGCTACAAGAGTGGTGCACCCTTAATGAACTGTTTCTCAACATTGAAAAATGTCAATCAATAACTTTTACCCGAATCAAAAATCCCATTAAATATCAATATAGCATCAACAACAATGTCCTAAAAAGAGTCGAACAAATTAAGGACCTTGGTATATTATTTGACAGTAAATTAACTTTTGTTCCTCATATAAATGAAATAACCAACAAGGCCATGAAATGCCTGGGGTTCATTCTGAGGACGATAAAAGAATTTAAAACAATTAATTCCTTCAAATTGCTTTATACTGGGTTGGTAAGAAGTAATTTGGAGTACAACTCAACAATCTAGGCTCCATTTTATAAGACTCATCAGCAAAAAATCGAAAGAGTACAACATAAATTTCTAAGGTTTATTAATTACAAACTTTGAATACCAATCGAAGAACTTAATTATACTTGTCTAATGGAATTACTAAACCTAAGCGATTTAACTACAAGACAAACAGTGAGTGACTTAGTTTGCCTTTTCAATATATCAAATGGTAACCTGGATGCCCTCGATTTAACGAGCTTAATTAATTTGCGTATACCTACCCGTGATACCCGTTTAAATGCTCTATATTTTGTTACCAAATCTGCCAATAATTACTTCGTAAACTCTCCAATTCAAAGGCTTCATACACTTGGAAACAAATATGGTTCAATCGATGTCTATCATTTCCAATCGGTTTCCAAATTTAAAACCAAAATATTAGAACTTTTAAAATAAAACAATAAACATCTAATTATTGCACCTCTTATTGAATTATTTCCTCAAGATTGACAAAACAGGCTTATTTATACCTACAAACTATCATGTTTAGATTTGCTTTTTGCTTGGTTTTATATGTCTAGTGGTGAATGTTATATTATTGCTTTACTTCTATATTTATAATCTGCACAATATTTTTTTTATATAAACTATATAAAATGGCTGACCGATCGCCCACGATTTAGAAGGCCACTACAACCAGTCAAATGCAGTATATTTGTTAACAATACTGCCAATAATTATTTCGTTGTATTGTATCATGTTACTGCTGCCACTACCTAGCATTTACATATAAACTTTACATTTCTTATTAACTAATTTAAGTCTGTATAACTTAGGAGTAGGATTATTCTTATTTTTGTACTATTTACTTGCTGTTATAATATGTCAAATGGATATGGTTATATGTATTTTTACTATTACTTTTGTGAACTTGCAATCTTCAGAATATTATTTTTTTATTAACTATGTATGTAAAAGCCCAATGGGCGTATAAATAAATAAATAAAAAATAATATACAGTACAATACTTACCTGGTAGGTCACTTAAGATTAACACTCAATTAATGCTAACTAATTGTTTATTAGCGAAATTTAGATACAGGATTTAGGACTTAATTGGAAAATTGAATATAAATGGACTTTTTCTTATGAATGGTATATTTAATTTAGACCTGAATTCTGTTGGACTTGTTATGGATCTTAGTTCCGGAGGGAGTTTATTCCAAGCGATCACCAAACTTAGTATTTGGCTTGCGCTTAGGTTCCATCAGTCTGCCTACAGCTGATGATGTTGCTGATCTAAGAGTTGACTGCCTCAGACCAGTGTTTTCCGGGACGCATAGTTCAGAGATGGATTTAAACACCATCCAGCACAATTTGTACTAGATTCTATCAGAGCACTTGAGCCAGTGAAGGTTACGAAGGTCTTCTGAAATGTGCGAATATTTCGAAACCCTGGTTATGAGCCGTGCTGCTGCATTAAACACTGATTGAAGTTTGCCAATTTGATATTTTTGAAGGCTATGTAAAAGTTGATAAGTTGTTTTGTTGCTTCTGTAGGAAGGTTTCTTCGGACAGACTTGAGTTGTCTTAGTTGAAAAAACCGGTGCTTACAGTCCTATTTATTTGACTTTTATACGAAAAGTCGGAATCTAAATTGATACCGAGAAGTTTGATTGTTATTTTTGGGATGATATTGCTGCGTTTAAAAAACTTTTAGAGCCAGATCTAATCTAAGCTTCGAAGCACGGATAAAATACAGTAAAACAGCTGATATTAAACCCGGTAGAGACAAATTTCACACTCGATTTACTTGAAAACGAAAGCTTAAATAAAAAAAGTTGTATCGCAAAATCAACTCCAAATGTGATGTAGATTCATTCCAAAGATGCTGTTATTACTGCAGGTTTCTGGACACCAAGTATTTGCTAATTTAAAATTACAAACTTACCTTTTCTGCTTGCATAGCTAACATGTATATCTCTCGTGCTAATAGACAATAGAAACAGATGGATATGGCATCAAAGCGGCCATCAGAATGAAAGATACTCCCAGTATCGCCCTGGTGCAAGACCACCATTCAGAATTAAAACATTGCTTGAAATGGCTTTGGTGACCAGATCTGAATAGCCAGGTAAATCCCCCACCTCTGTCCCCTTTCCATTACCTCCAGCCACAATCGTGGATGCCATAGTCTCACCGACTCCAGAAAGTTGGGTGCAGTAATTATTAAATTGTGGAATAACACAAATCAATCAAATTAAATTAACTCGCGCATGCCGGGATTTGAACCCGCGACTTTAGGATCGCTTGTCAAGAGCAACCCTCGACCGTGGACATCATTACTATCGAAATTATATTTATTAGAAGATTAGGGGCAAAAGTACAGTTGTGGCAGTCCATTCCAGGCTTTAAAGGTCCTGACACTTCAAACTTACTATTTGGTGTGCGCTTTGGTTCTTTCTACCTTCCGATAGCTGAAGACGCTACTGACTACGGTAGTAACATTTTACACACCTACATGATCAGATATTTGTGAAAATTAAAACAAAATAAATTAATTAATGTTTCTTTATTTATTTCAAAACGTTTTTCATAAATAATATTATATTAAATTAACACAAAAATATAACATTAAGGTTGTTTTGTTACTAATTGTATTTCAAATTTTAATATTTATTGTTTATTAGGAACATTTCACACAAGTAACACTGTTCTCACCAAATGTTGGATACAAAAATAAATATCTTTCTTAATACAGTAAAAAAATGAAGGATTAAAAGTGTTGAATATAATTCTTCTATCTGCTCCCCTCACTTTAAACTCGGTCTACCAATAGAAACTATACTCTCAGATAGAAGCTTATTTCAGACTTGACTTTTAGTTTTTAAATTATAGACAGCCCTGATTTATTGAGTCTAATCACCTTCATACCAACTAGAACTACTTGATCAAAAATTCTTTTTAATTGCAACAATACTATCATTGCACTTAGATTGCATGCTGTTGGCAATACTTTTGCAGAAATTGTAGATGCGTTCAAGTGCACATAACATAGTTACAAGAAGGCTATAATAACATACCTCAGTAATAATGATATTTAAGGTGGGTTCTATAAAATTTTACTTTTGATTACTGTTCCACTGAATTATTATGCACATGTTAAAAATATGCTTGTAAAGCCAATAAAGGCGAGTAAATAAATATTACATTATAAATTACAGAAGAAATTAGCAATAATATACATTAAAAAGATATATATACAACAATATAAAAAAACCACAATAATATCAAACAGAATTGTCGACTGTTTGCAAGAAGCATAAAGTTTATTTAATATGGAGATCAGAGTTCTGACAATATTCAGTTTCAAGATTACAGAACAATCTGACAATATTCAGTTTCAAGATTACAGCACAATCTGACAATATTCAGTTTCAAGATTACAGCACAATCTGACAATATTCAGTTTCAAGATTACAGCACAATCTGACAATATTCAGTTTCAAAATTACAGCACAATCTGACAATATTTGTATTTTATTTATTTGCTGTAAACACACTCATTCATATTTGACAGTGTTAGTATTTCAATAAAATAACGACATTCAAGTAATAATTACATTTAAACATGGGAATGATGGTTAATTTTTATTTTTTGGTTTTACGCCCAGCCGGGATTTTAAGAACAGAATATAATACCTAGTGAGCTATCGAAAATTATACAGATTTTTTTAAAGAATGAAATAACAGTAACATAAAATAATATAGAAACTAGAACAATACTACATATAATAAGACAAATTACTAACAATGCATTACTAACGCTGCTAATTTGTAGGATTCGACAATGTAATGGTATAGATTACACTCAATTCTATAAATGGAGTCAGTCAATATATTAATAGTACCCCCCAACTTGTTGCCCAGATCATGCAGCATATTGGTTAGTGAGTGTGTCTGATAGTTGGTTGTGTATGTATTGCAGAAGAATGTTACATTTTGTCTTGTATTCCTAGTCGGCACAAGGAATTGAACAGTGGCAACGATGGTAGGACTGTCAATTAAGTTGTTAATGACTCTGTGTAACACAACCAGGTCTGACATGATTCTCCTGTCAGATTATTAGATGCAATCGATTCATCAAACTGACATAATCAATGTATTCAATTGGAATTTTGAGCTTAAAATTAACGTACCTAAGAAATTTGTGCGGAATGAACTCTTTCTATATTGTTAGACTGAACTTTGTATAAAGGGGACCAAATAGGAGAATTATATACCACTTGACTTCTGACTTATCAAATATAGAGGGTCCTCATACAATCGTGTTATGAATTTAGTGAGATTCGTGTTAAACAAATCCTATGTTTGAGAATAATCTATTAAACACGCATAACATAAAAGTTCTGACAATATTCAGTTTCAAGACTACTTATAAATTTGACATCATTCAGTTTTCAGATTATACAACGGTCTGACAATATTCATCAAGATAACATAAAGGTATGACAACGCATTATTTCAACATTACAGAACAATCTGACGATGTCAAATTTCAAGATTATGGAACAATCCGACAGTATTCAGTATCAAAATAACAATAGAGATCTGACAATATTCAATTTCAAGATTACAAAACAATTTGACAATATTCATCAAGATCATAAAGGTCTGACAATTTCAATTTTACAGAAAAATAATTACATAAATATATTAAAATGACAATATAGATCTGACAATATTCAGTTTCAAGATAACCGAAAGTCCTGACCACATTCAGTTTCAAGATAATAATAGAAATCTGACAATATTCAGTTTCAAGATAACCGAAAGTCCTGACCACATTCAGTTTCAAGATTGCAAAATAATACTAACTAAATATTAAAGACGGGTTGTTTCAAAAAATTTGTACAATTCATCAAATATAAAATTCAAGTTTTGTGAAGAGTTGTGTTCTATTCAAATTCTGTTGTTATTTCGGTTGTGTCAAATGACTGGCCCATAATGAAATAATAACAGAACTTGAAAATTAAGTATTTGATGAATTGTTCAAATTCTGTGAAATAACTGGCCCTAAGTTTCACAATTACAAATTGGCAAGACAATATTCAGTTTCAAGATTTCAAAATAACCAGAAAGCGATCAGTTACTTACAAGAGAAAGATTTCACTAGATCATTCATTTTCAAGATTACAAATTGGCAAGACAATATTCAGTTTCAAGATTACAAAACGGCAAGACAATATTCAGTTTCAAGTTTTCAAAATGACCAGATAGCAGAAAACACCATGTGACAGTGGAAAATGACAGAAGACTGCAATTAAACAAAGGTACCATTTAATAGTTGTTAAAGTTTGTATATGGCTTTGTGTGTATTCTGGTAGCCTTCCATTTGAAGTAATTCCTTGTATACCAACTGGTACATCACACAGATTGATGATCCAAGTTTCAAATGGGTTGCGCGGATCAAGTGCATAGTAAACATGGAAAATAGAGACGTTGTTCTGAGAGACCCAGAAACAGCTAATACGGCAGGGAGAAAAGAAAAATGATGTTGCCAACAAACTCACACTTGAAGGTATTTGTACGCCCGGCCCGCACAATACACTCTGGTTGTAACGGATGCTCCAGGACTTGGACCAGTAATCCTGTATCGTTCACATTATGTTACTCTAAAACGACTTAGTAACAAATGTAATTAATATAATTGATAAAAAAACCCTTGTAGACCATATGTTATGTATATAAACCGTAGACTCAGAATAATTAGTACCAGTCTGAAGATGGCTTTAACGAGCTGAAACCCGTTACGGTCAATTAAATTAAAGTGGAAAAAAGTTACATATTTGTTTTATTATAATATATTGCGTTACTCGGTTAGCCGTCGGAAGGCGTATATCAACTATCACATTTCTGTGATTTTCTACGGCTCGTCTATTCCTGTCGTTGATGTTCAATTAATTACCTACTTAAAAACAGGGATTATTGTAAGCATACATGAGAGTAATATACCTTATTTTAAGCTTAACCCATTACCTCCATGACGATGTCTATAGGCATCAAAAAAATATATGAAAAGTATGATTTTTTTTCACTGTGAATAAAGCTAAATTCCACCAAGTTGTTATGCAGCATTTACAGATTGGTATGTTAGCTTTCAATAATTAACATAATTTAACAAATTTTATTAATTATTCTATTTTTAATATTTTTTTTACTAAAGCCCTGAAAATAGACCCATTTAAAAAAATAAAATAAAAATTTAAAACGGAAAAAAATAAAACATGTGTGAATCACATATTGTTATCAAAAGATGAAATAGTCGACAACACTGTTTCAACATAGTATTATATGCATAAGATGACCGCTGGATGTCACTGAAATCAGGTGATGCCTGCGCGCAACGTTTGGAGGTTAGCTGTGACAGATATTTTTAAACAGAGAATGTTGATGAACAGACGGACGAAGAGCTGATTGACGATGATTTGATGGCATATCACAACTTGACTGGAATCAGCCTTCGACATCCTCTGGTGCGAGTCGTAATACCTTGCGAATATCTATTTCAAATGCACCACCAGCCAAAAATCAAAACTACAGTAAACTGTTGCGTTCCTGAACCGCTGAATGTGGTGCATAAAGATATGTACGAAAAGCTGGTCTTATAATGCTTTTCAAGTGTTTTCATTATTCTTTGATGACGAAGTGATTCAGTTTATTCTTGAGAGGATGATCAAATACGCTCAATTTAAAACCAATACCGAATTCCAGTAAGATATATATGAATTGAAGCGTTTTCTTAAAGATGTATACAGAGCATTTGAAATGTATTTTTCTGATAATGATAAACCTTCTGAGGAGAAAGGAGGATATAATTTATTCCGGAAACAAGTCGATGCCATGCAACTTGGAATATTTCAGCCACGTAAGGACCAGTGCGACACGTGTTTTTCACATAAATTAGGATTTGTTTCTTCTGAAGCTTTTGCACAACACATTGCAGAAAAGAACTTGGCCAGAGATGAAAAACGAAGGGACAAGGAAATGGCGATTGCCGGACTTCAGAACATGTTTACTGTCGATGTTCAAGCTGTCCAGCTTGTACCATCCTTACCTGCAGGATCTTTATATTTTAAACAGAAACTGGCTTGTCACCACTTTACAATTTATGATGTTGTAACATCAAATGTCACCTGCTATGTTTGGCATGAAGGAGAAGGAGGAATGGATGCCGACATATTCTCTTCGTGCATACTAGATTATGTTGAGAACCATATTACTAACAAAAATGTACCGATAGTATTTTTTAGTGATGGTTGTGCAGCGCAGAATCGCAATGTTATACTGTCTAATGCTCTTTTACATTATTCCAAAAATAATAACGTCACTATCTTACAAAAATACCTCGTGAGAGGACATACACAAATGGAATGCGATTCTGTACACGCTACCATTGAAACCCGCAAAAAAAACGAAGAATTACATGCACCATCCAATTTTGTCCAAATTATTAAGGAACCTAGGATTAATAAGCCGTATCAGGTGAAATATAAGATTATTCCAATATAACCTATTACAAATCTCTAAGACCTGGAGCAAGAGTAGGAGAGCCGCGTGTTGTGGACATACGAGCTATAAAATACAGTCTTCAATTTAAATTGTCATTTAAAGAAGATTGGCAATGTCTCTCGCGTCGTCAAAGCCATGTTCCTGAAGAAGTATTAGTAAAGCCCTTGTTATCGGGGCCAGTACCAATTAAACTGACAAAATTCAGAGATCTACAATCCCTCAAAGATGTTATACACAGAGATTATCATACATTTTATGATAATTTGGTTCATTCAAATGATTAAGGGTGAACAATTTTAACCCAAGATTTCTTTTGTTGAACAAATTTATTGTTATATTAAAATCTATATTTTTACTTTTATATTCTTCAAGGTCTTATGTGAAATCTTTTATACCTTATTCACTAATAAATGTTTTTAAAAATATCTAACACTTATATAATTTCAATGCAGCAACCTCGTAAGTAATCACTGAAAGCAAATTATACATTCACTGCAAACTCGTATCTCACTAAAATTATGAAAACTAAAATGTGCCACAGTATTTGGTATTTTATTAACTTAATTATCGAGTTTTAAATAAACTAAAGTAATTTTAAAAAAATATAAAAACTTTAAATAAAGTTGAAACGGTGGATAAAGGTAGTTTTTTTTGTCTCCTGTAAAAAACTGTTTTTGTAGATACGAGGTTGAGTCAGAACAGCGACGAAATGATTTTGTTTATATAATGAAAGACCTCGTCAAACAGGAGACTACAATATTTCCCCTCTCAGTGTTTGAATTCCCCGCGCGCGCGTAGCCGTGTTAGTGTATCACGTGGTTCCTTCTTATCTCGACGGTTCGCGAATACTTAGAATCTGCAACGAATCGTGGTTCTAACGTTATTATTTTAACAAATTGCTTTTATTAACTACTCATATTTTTAGTACAAATAAGTTTTGTGTTAATCAACATGTTTTGTTATTTTAAATTAAATAAGTTGTTATATCCGCCTTTCGAGTGAAAAAATAATAATATACATTTTTTTTAATTATCTGTGTTTATTATTTTTTAATTTTTTATTTATTAACATTCAAACCTGCTAAACTTCTTTTGTAGTTTGTCAGCAGGTACATAATGACAACATTTTAAAGCAATAACATGGTACAATGGTAAAACAGGATGTAGGTATGTATAATGTTGATGATAAATTAACAATAAATGACAAGTTGGTTAAATTATAGAATTGTATAAATATAAATATGTAAGAAGCAGTATAAGCCTCATATAACAAAAACAAGCACAAATGAATTTAATATGAACAAATGAATATAATCAACAAGTACTTCTACGGTTTTAATATACATAAGGTAATACAAATTTATAAGGATCTTCCATTTCCCTAGAATGTGAATTCCAATTAGGAAAACAAGGTCTTCAGTAGTGCATCAATATAAATTCTCAGTATCTAATAGCCATTTCCTTAGATTATATTTGACTTTGGCTGTAAAAACGTTTATATTTTTAATTGTCATTGGTAGTTTATTAAATATTCTGGGTACAATGAAGTTTAGGGTTCTTTCACCGTATTTATTGGTACATTTCGGGACCACCAATCCTTCATTTTGAGTGAATCTTGTATTATGTTTATGGAAAACTCTTTCCCTATACAAGGAATCAAACAATATAAGATGTAGAAACTAATTATTGTGTTAATTTGTCGTTTTTCCTAATATTTTTTTGTGTAACCCTCCATCATGGCTCGACGCGACTTGTCTGATGACCAAATACGAGAATATTGTCTCGATCTTGACTCTGACTGTGAATTTAGTGGCAGTGAGTGCGATTTCGCCAGTGAAGTAAGCAGTATTGATGAAGGAGTAGGGAGACTGTTGTGCCTTGGACATGGTGTACGTCGGACCAGTCCGCGTATCTAGTAAGTGCTGCACCCTAGCGGACTCTAGGCGAACCCTGATCACCGCTGTGGTCTAGCCAGTACACGTGTTGAGTTTGGGAGCCGTGTGTTTCTTTGTTTTTCAAGTGATCAAAGTAAGATTTTCGTTTACCATTTGAGTGGCCGTGCTTCCGGGGAGTGTGCACTAGGATTTCCTCTGACTTATTACGTGAATAACACACTTTTTGGTAAGTAAACCGCCCACTTTATTTTGCAAATTGGTTAGGTATTTCTTGTAGGCGGCCATGTTTGATAAAAATGAGACTATCGTGTACCTTAATCGTGTAATACCTTATCGTGTATCTTAATAGTATCAATCGAAGTGTGTGCACGCCAAAAAATTGCTCCACTAAAATCTCTTTAAATTCATAGATTATAAATCAAAATAATCACAAAGATATCGATTAATATAAAAATGTAGAAGAGTAGTGTACTTTCTACTACTAATCAATCTAAAACGCCTTCGAAATACTCTTTTTAAGTGATTTTAAAATCTGTGCAGTGATCATGTGCATAACTTAGAAAAAATATCAAAATCTCGAAAACAACTACGAGAAGTTACGCTAACATCACAAGTGGAAAATACACGACACCTAAAATTCCAGTATTCCCCGTTATAATTAAAACTAAAAACGAAAATGAAGACATAAAAGAAACAATCACGAAGAATGTAAAAATATCTAAACTAGGAATCGGAGTAAGTAGCATCAGAAAGACATCAAAAAATGAATTAATAATCAATTTACAAAAAGCAGATGATATGGCCAACATCAAAAATGAAATTACAAAATTAAAACTTGAAGGAATACAAATTGAAAGCATTGATAAAAAAAGACCGTGCATGATCTTTAAGGGAATCAACGAAAAATACACACATGAAGAATTTATATCGAAATAAAAATTAGAAACATGAATGCAAATATAAACGAATTCAAAAGCCACCTTAAAAAGTATTCCGAACAGTTGAACTGAATCATACCAAATATAAACCAATATAACAATACCCCCATACACACAAGCCCTGCTTATTTATGGGGGTACATCAAATACTTATATTATGTAATTAATAACTGTACTATATTGTATAATGTAATTCTTATAAATAATTAATTAAAAAAAACCTTGGACACAAATGTCATCTTGTACCTTGGACCGCGGTCCATGGTACAAGACCATATGACATGTGTTTTGTATTTATGTTACAGGTGTTTGGAGGGAAATCTATCATGCCGCGAAGCAAAGAAGGATCATCGATCGCTGCCACCGGCAGGTCAACAACAGTTTCCTCGTGGTTTGTGCCGCGTCCAACGCAGTATCAAAGTGTTTGTGCCCCGTCTCCATGTTCCGCAGGGCATGTGATTTAGTGTAAAACAATAAAGTGACATCCGAACAATAAATAAGTGTAACCAAACAAAACCGACTGCGCGGCCCACCGCGCGGCGGCCGTGCCACAAAACAGTTTTAAAGTGAAAATTTTCAAGTGAATTATTGTTACATGTTTTTATTATTTCTATTTGTGAATCAATCAGACAAAGTTTAAATTTCTCGTTTTCTTGTGTCATGTATTATTATTTTATTTAAAGTGAAACAAACAATAAGTGTATAAAATGGAACAGACAATGGCCGACCTGAGAAATCTCAATCCATCCAGAGAGGCTCTCATCGAGTATCTCAATTCAATTCCGCACATCAATTCAACACAAACCTCACAACAAGACCCCCGCTCCACCGCCAATTCGGCAATCTATCAAAATAACACAGAAGACTTCAACATCGGGGACGTAGCTTCCCTCTTCCCGTCCCAGGCCTCGCCCGTCACCACCATGGAGGATTACGAACAGGATCCAAATTTCCCGCCGCCACCCTGGATCACTCCCTACGGGAAAACAAACAACAAAAGGAGGAAGGCAAACTCCCCTCCCCCCACCTCACCGATCGCATCCACCTCAAATAACCGCTTCG
The DNA here is from genome assembly GCA_026573805.1 of Hesperophylax magnus. Taxonomy (NCBI): domain Eukaryota; kingdom Metazoa; phylum Arthropoda; class Insecta; order Trichoptera; family Limnephilidae; genus Hesperophylax; species Hesperophylax magnus. The sequence continues at coordinate 2,037,128 of JAIUSX010000144.1, read as the reverse complement.
AAGTAGAAAAGAGCTCCGGTAGACGAAGTTTCTTTGAAAAAGGCTATTGAGGCTGTAATCTCAAATGAGCCAGAAAAGAAAATGTCCAACAGGGAGGCCACAAAAGTGTTTGGAATAAGTAAAACTACCCTACTGAGATATGTAACTAAATTTAAAAGTGCGGATAATCCCAATGAATCAGCGTACTGTTCACCTAAGTACGCGGTAAAGCAGGTATTTACAGAAGAAAAAATCTAGTGACCTATATTAAAAATGTCACTCGAATGCAGTACGGATTGACGAAAAAGGGTGTGAGACTCTTACCTTTTGAATATGCTAGGGCCAATAAGAAAAAAATGCCTGACAATTGGAGTGAGGAAGAAATTGCCGGTGAAGAATGGATGAGGGGGTTTGACTGACAAGAGGCACACAGACTTGTCAGTTCGAAAAGCAGACGCGACAAGCTTGAGTCGCATGACAAGCTTCAACAGAACCAATGTCGGGCTTTTTATTAACAATATAAAATACGTCCATAGAAAGTATGGTCCTATTGCACCTGACAAAATCCCCGTGACCTTTCCAAACGTTGAACCGTCCAACTCAGCAACCACTTCTTGTTCGTTCTTAGACCCTGGACCATCTCATCATTCATCATCAGTCGTTTCTTGTCCTCCACTATCATGCACATCATCAGTTCCTCAGCCTTCATGTGCAACTGTATTTACAAAATCAAATACGCCCACACATGAAAAAGCACCAAAACCATTCCTTACCCCTGAAGAGGTTCGACCTTATCCGAAGGCGGAGCAACGTAAGAAGAAGAGGCAAGGTAGACGACCGGGGAGAACCATGATTGCTACGGAGACGCCAGAGAAAAACACAATTAAGGAACAAAAGTCCAAAAGAGTTAAGACAAAAGAGGTTGTGAATAAAATAAAAAGATCTTGGATCCTCCTTTGAGACTAACTAACAGAAGAAAATGAAGAAAAAAATCAATAAAAATCAAGCCAAGAAGATGAAGTTAATTAAACAGGAATCCAACTCCTCCTCTGATTCAGATAAGACGTTAAACCTTGTTTCCACTGATAATGAGGACAGCGACGAAGAAGAATGCTTGTATATGGTTCTTCAAAGTTGAGTGATAAAAATGGAGAAGAGTTGTGCAAATGCACTTCATGTGGCCGTTGGGTGCACTACTTGTGCGCTGGAATTGAAGGGCAGGAATGGAAAGTGTATTTGTGTGACTTTTGTGAAAAAAGACAGAAATAAACCTTACGGCCCCGCTGTTCCCAACTTTTTAATCGTTTTCTAAGTTCAAATCTTTGTTTTTGCTCAGCCAAGCGATTTTTAAGCATTTTGTAGGGATCGTTCGATTTGCGTTGTTCCCAATCATTTTATCTTTGAAAATCTTAAGTAGCCCCACACACCACCGCACATTACCATAGACAATAAAATGACATTAAGTTAAAAACTATATATGTTAAATTAATATTAAAGAGTTAATTATTGTAGCTCTTATTAATACACATTACTTCTTTTAAATACCGTTATTCATAAACTGGTATTTCATATTTTTTAAAGTAACGTATATAATATATTAAAAATAAAGTGACAACTTGAACGTGATGCCACAATCGGGACCAATCGGGACTTCCCATTTGATTTGGCAGATCGATGCAAGTTTTTTCTCCGTGCGACAGCAAAACAAACCCAAGCAAACCTTAAAATGGAGATCAAAGCAAAGCGTGAGAAGAACTTCACACAAAATGATAAGATGAGGCTGGTAGAGCTCATTACATCGTCGCCGGCACTTTTATCTAAATCAACGGGCGGTCCGAGTTATTTGTTGAACACGAGAGTAAAGGATGCCGCTTGGAACAACGTTTTAGTCCAGTTTAACAGCGGGAGCTCATCTCAACGGTATGTGATTTATCTTATATAATATTGTGTCTTCTTCAAATTCAGATGAAATTAACAAGCGCCCCTCAATTCTGTTTCGTATTAGAGCGAATGAGACATATATTATGCCCGAAGAAGACATGGCACGATCAAGTGAACCAGATACTTGAGACGGGCCATGTCGAAAGTCAGAATAACCAAACTGCGTATGAGACGATGCTTGAAGGGAATGAGGCCAAATTATTTCTTCTAATCTTTTAAATCATTGCAGATCGCTCGTTGCTCTCAAAAAGGCTTGGGACAACTTAAAAAGGGAAGCCCGAACACAGAGGGCCAGCATCCGTTGCCACATATTTGGTACTGGGGGAGGGCCCAGCCAAGATGTTGAGGACCCTGTACTATTAAAGGTCGAAGCAGCAATTGGCATAAGTTCTTCCGGCCTGGAAAACCAGTAAGTTTCAATTTTTTTCTTTTTAACGCTCTTTTATTGGCCGTTACATAAGAATATTAAAAATTACTTATACAGTATTTTACATAAATGAACTGCCTCAGTAATAATCAGATGTGGTGGTTAGTACCAGAATTTGACATCCTCATAGCCTCATCATCAGAAGAGGAACACATGGCACACCTCGAAGTATTATTCCAACGCTTACAGGAATACGGTGTTGTCATCAACGTCGCAAAATGTCACTTCGGTGTACACGAGGTCAAGTTCCTGGGGTACTTGGTGTCCAGCAAGGGTACCACACCCCTTCCCGAGAAGGTGGAAGCGATCAGGAGCTACAACCGACCCCAAACAATCAAAGATCTTCGACGCTTTCTGGAAGCACTAAATTTCTACAGAAGATTTCTGCCCCACGCTGCAGAGGACCAGTCACCACTCAACGATTTCCTACAAGGGAACCAAAAAGGCAAACAACCCGTTCCCTGGACACCGAAGACCATAGAAGCCTTTGACAAATGCAAGGAAGCCCTTGCTCAGGCAACTTTAATCGCCCACCCAAAGTGCGAAGCTCCTCTATCCATCATTAGCGACGCTTCTGACACCACAGTTGGAGCCGCACTTCAGCAGCGTGTCAACGGAAACTGGGAGCCACTTGGATTTTTCTCGAAGAAATTCAGCCCAGCCGAACGAAAGTACGGAGCGTACGATAGAGAACTTCTTGCCATATACCTTGCCGTCAAACACTTCAAGCACATGGTAGAAGGCAGGATGTTTACGATCTTTACGGATCACAAACCAATCACTTTTACCTTCCAGCAGAGGGCTGAAAAATGCTCGCCAAGGCAATTCCGACACCTGGACTACATCAGTCAGTTTACAACCGACATACGTTACGTGGCAGGCAAGGATAACATCGTCGCAGATGCCCTCTCCAGAGTCGAAGCAATCGATACTCCTCTGGACTACGCAGCGCTGGCAGCGGACCAAGTTAACGACGCAGAATTAGAGAATTGCCTTCAGGGAGGATCCAATCTGCAGCTCAAAAAGGTGCGCATCCCCGGTACCGATGCAGACCTCTACTGTGACGTCTCCATAGCAACAGTCAGACCCTTTGTCACGAAAAAGTTTCGACCGGCAGCATTCAATGCGGTTCATCAACTGGCTCACCCAGGCATCAGGGCAACGACCAAACTCATGACTCAACGTTATGTCTGGCCAGCCATCAAAGCAGACACCACCAATTGGGCACGTAACTGTCTCCAGTGCCAGCGGAGCAAGGTGTCGAGACACGTATCAGCACCTCTTGGAGATTTCCCCACAACCGCATCCAGATTCGAGCATGTCCACGTGGACATCGTCATCATGCCCATGTCAGAGGGATGTCGATATTGTCTGACATGCGTAGACAGATTCACCAGGTGGCCGGAAGCATTCCCCATCAAGGACCAAGAGGCGGAGACAGTAGCACGCGCATTTTACGAAGGATGGATAACCAGATTTGGCACACCACTCCGCATCACGACCGACCAAGGCAGACAGTTTGAGTCGAAGCTGTTCAGGCAATTAAATTACCTGGCAGGAACGACCCAAATACGCACCATCGCGTACCACCCGGCAGCAAACGGTATGGTGGAGCGGTTACACCGCCAGCTGAAGGCAGCGATCAAATGCCATCAGAGTAACCGCTGGACACAAGTACTTCCAACTGTCTTAATGGGCATCAGAGCAGCCTGGAGAGACGATCTCGCGACCTCGTCAGCCGAACTGGTATATGGTAAACCACTCCGCCTACCAGGAGAATTTCTGATTGCACGTCCATCATCAGCATCCGAAGTCGACACCGGCAACTTTCTCAAGGAACTGAGACAGCATTTCGACGATTTAAGGCCAGTAGAAGGCACTCGCCATGGTGAAAAGCGACAATTCATCTTTAAGGACCTACCAACAGCAACTCACGTCTTCCTGAGAGACGACACGGTAAAAAGTCCACTCCAACTACCGTACAGTGGTCCGCACGAAGTCATTCGCCGCAGTGAACGCACGTATACGATTCGTGTTAAAGGCAGAGAAGTCACCGTGACTATCGACCGACTAAAACCAGCCTACATTACCTCCGAACCGACAGAAATGGCATCAACAACGACAAACACCACACCCAACACCATCGAGAAAACTGATCCGACTCACACCACAACACGCTCAGGCCGACGTGTGCGATTCCCGGATCGACTCGACAAGTGACAAGATTTTTTTGGGATAATTTTTTATTTTTGTACAGATCACTAACCAACGATTGGTTACCCCTGTATTGAACTTATTATCAACAACACGGGTACAAGCCACATTCCGATAAGCGCTGACGACAGGCATTTCAAAACATTCTCGAGAACAATGGACGGAATGACATCATGCTGACGACGGCTTACACAAACAAAACATTCATAGCGCATTTCGCAGAATTCCTTCATATACACGAGTACAACGAAAAGCAGAATTAGTAAAATCGCTTCTGCCGACGAATTCGCTGAGTAAGTACCTCTAAGGCTGTACTATATAGCTTGCATTAGTCAAACAATCTTCAGTTCGAAAATAACCAACAATGGGTTCACAACAGACCAAGGAAGAGATAAGGGAATAAATAAGGAATATAGAGACAAGGGGCCAGAAATATACAAGATCTTGTGAAGGTAACATTACCTCCTATGTACACTATTATACCAACTTGGATGAACAAGAGAGTGTTGGATCAGCAGACATCGTCTTTAGCCGTAACTAAAAGAGGTTTATTGTTGTCTCTACAAATTCCTCTTATGTTGACAAGCAATGACTATCAAACATGGGGAATTAAATCTGTTCCCATTGCAATCCACCAGGGCAGCGTTACAACTACACCGATTATTTTTGAATTCGATAATAAGGACCAGGTGTTCATTGTTGATAAAACAAACCAAAGATGGACATCACTATCACAATCGGCCTATACCCAATGCCACTCTCGAAAAGATAGCGTTTGCCCGGAAAGTCGTGTTTGGAGCAATGGTATTCATACATCATGTTTACCATTACTCTCTTCAAATATGAATATGAAACTGGCATCCGATATTTGCCATTTAAAGAAGGTCTCCTATGAACAAATACCTGCAATATCATATGTCGCCATCAGTAACACCCAGTGGTTGTTATCTATCATAGGTCCACCTGCCGACTTGTTTGAGAGATGTGACGGTGACTCCAAAAGTAAGGTTGTTACAACAGGGACTACAGCAGTAATTGGAGTGAAAATGCTATCAGTTTTTGATCTACCTTTCTACCTTTGACTATCAAGTTTTCACAATTAGCAAAAACATAAGATTCAGGACTTTCACCTTTCCACAGTCATGTATTTGCTTGATACTTTAAGTTGAACAATGTTGAAAAGAAACAAGATGGCTATTACACATTTGTATAAAACTGCGATGTAATTCGTTAAGCATTGTAAACCAAAAAAGATAAAGTATAAATCTTGAAATACTGGGATATATTGTAGAAAAAGGTTTGGTATTTAATTTGTAAGGTAGGAATTTAAAATTGAAAAGGTACTCACCGAATTGTCCCAGGAAACCAGCCGTAACATTCGCGCGAGAACACATGCGACGAATTTAAAAAAGTCGGGTCACCAGTTGTGGAGAATTTCGATCTTCAGCTCCCTCAGATGCTGGCGATCTAATTATCTGGATTTGGTAATACCATTATCCATGGAAAGGAGATTAAATCGGTGTTTTATAAACCGAACTTAACTTTGGCCGAGTTACCGAACGAAGTAGCAGGATACTTCGGACCGATAGGCAATCATGCCGGCCTGTATGCTCGTTACCCGTGCCTCGGTGTGGCGGCGCAACGGGTAACTGAAGATTTGCGACGGACGCGCCAGGCCAACGAGCCTGCCGCTTGGGACTTGCCAGATGACATGCAAGACCCGGAGCACGAGATCAATGAGTTTTGTCTTGGCTATAAGCCACTGGATTTGGTAATACCATTATCCATGGAAAGGAGATTAAATCGGTGTTTTATAAACCGAACTTAACTTTGGCCGAGTTACCGAACGAAGTAGCAGGATACTTCGGACCGATAGGCAATCATGCCGGCCTGTATGCTCGTTACCCGTGCCTCGGTGTGGCGGCGCAACGGGTAACTGAAGATTTGCGAGTAGACAACTTGCCTTCCAGTATGGAAACGATACCATTTAATGTGAACTTAATAGTTCACGTCAAAACCTATTTGGCCACCGTGCGTGGCCTTCAAACTAAACCACTACCATCCGTGCCAACTGGTTCCGTCGCGCAGTTGATTGTGACCAATTTTAGTGGTCCTGTTAACGCGGGTACCTATATCCAGCGATCTTACGATCAGGTACCTGTCGCTATCGGAGTGGCATCCGAAGCTTTTATATACCATATCTCTCGTCGTCTCGAAGATATGCCAAATGACAAACTTCGCCGAGTGTATCCGACTAGAGTGAACCCCGTTCGGAGAATCCGGACGGACTTCATTCCAGTCGGAAATGGTGACATCGCGAATGTTGCCAGTGTCAACAATCAGTTAATTTAATAATTATTTAGTCAAGTGCTTAATCGCATTTCCATAAATGCATACTTTGGTATGCATTAATACTTTGGCATACTTTGGTATGCATTCTGCTCCGGAGACATCTCTATCTAGGCCAAGACATAGAGAGAGCAACCGACCCATTCCAGATAAACATCGTGAAGAGCATCAAGAATCTGAGTTCATATCTAAGAATGTTGTGACTACCCCCACTCATGATGTAATGCAGCATGACTCTGATGAATCGGTGTTTGGATCAGCTTTTGGGCACCATAGTAGTGCTTTGATCATTTCAAGAGCCTCTTTAGTAGATGGCGATTCAGAGTCCTCTCAGTATGTGAATGACGGAGGTGCCGTGAGGGTGACGAGCTTAAATAACATTTTAGAAGCATACTCTGATACAGTTGGTCACTTGCGAACTGTTATGAGTAACGACCCAAGTTTAATGAGTATTAGAGTCTGTGTATCTAATGAGTTTGAAGACTTAGCTCTAGGATTGCCTAAAGAGCAGAAGTGTTTTATGTCATATGCTCGTTCTAATGCTGAGCCAACCGACTCGCTCTAGACGAACTAAACGAGGAGTTCTGAACTTTGTAGGGAGTGTCAACAAATTTTTATGGGGCACTGCAACAACATCTGATATCAGTGAGTTGGCAGAAGCTATGGAAAATGATCTGTCCAAAGTGGTCACCAAACAAAATGAAATTATCACTGGGGTCACGCTCAACACAGATGCACTTTCTAATCACCAGTGTGGTGCAGATAGTAAAGATAGGGTCTGCCCAGAAAGTCGAGTGTGGAGTAACGGATTAGATACGTCATGCCTCCCTTTATTAGCTTCTAATAAAAATATGAAGATGGCTTCAGATATCTGTCACTTGAAGAAAGTATCACATGAGAATGTTTCTCCGATATCTTATTGGTCCACCAGTATCCCCTTCGAAATGCCACTCCCCGCGACGCCTGAGCCGGAGCCTGGGCCATCTGGCATCAGAAGAAAGGCCACGCACGACATTTCAAAACGACTGTTTAAGTACTTACACTGAAATATCTTGGGGTGTATAGGAATTATGATATGAAAAAGAGTAAGAATCGTATGTAACAAATATATTTATAAAAAAATAACAAATATTTTCACTTTCAGTCAAAAAGAGAACAATGGATGAATTCTTTCAGATGGAGCGGGAGAAGATTGAACTTCTCAAAGAAATGAAAGAGATGATGGCTCTGATACTCTCAGAGGCGATCAAACGGAAGTGTAAGATTTGATTTATTGTATATTAGACATTATAATGGCAATATACTCGTACATTAATATATGTACGAGTATATTGTCATTTAAATACAGATGAGACAAAAATTACAACATTCCGAGTCAGATTTTGAATATGTGCTAAAGATGGTACAAGTTATTATTTGCAGTCATATCGACATGTAAACTTGTATGTTTCCAGTTATTGTTAAATTGATTGTTCTTATTGCCCATCTAAGTGCAGATGTATTTAATTTCCATATTTGCACCTATCTAAACAATTACATTTAATTAAATTATCTGCAGTTTATATTGTATACAAAAACCTACTTATTTTTATGACTACTTTATAACATATTGCTATCAACTGTTTTATGACCTACTTTATAACATCTCGTTAATAACTGTTTTATGACCTTCTTTATAACATATTGTTAATAACTGTTTTATGACCTACTTTATAACATCTTGTTAATAACTTTTTATGACCTATTTTATAACATCTTGTTAATAACTGTTTTATGGCCTACTTTATAACATATTGCCATTTTTAAATAATAAAAGAGTTATAATAATGTCTATTTGGTAATTTATCTTTAATATTTGCATCAAATGTTTACAATAATATGGTACAACCTGGTGGGGAGGGACTTCTCTCTGAGTAAGCTCTTACCTCTTACCCGCAGAAAAGGAGCAGAGGTTGATTTTGAAGTCCCAACGAAAACCATCGATATTTACAACAACACAGCTGTTTAAATGTAAACAAAATAAATGTCTCTTTCTGATCTATTCGTTTTCCATAAGAGAAACAGAGACAGACATTATTTTAATTTCGTCCATAAAAATGATAAATTTACCGGATGCACGCCAGACAGGCTGATATTATGGCCGTTTTACTTGACACCTTTTTCATACAGTTTGTCGAATCGGGATGAGAAAAGGGACGTGTTCTATTTTGGTAGTCGGTACTAGGAGTGAGCGTTATTTAACGTAACTAGATACAATAACTAGTTTCGTCGATGTAACGGAAATAACTAGTCTCGATAAAATTACAAGTAGTTATTTTTGTAAATGCGTTATTTGGTGTTGGGTGTGATGTAAAGTAGTTTCGGCCGTTTCGCATGCGACCGCGTTTCAGTAACGCCGCGTTTCGTAACGTAACGCGGTAGTCGGCGCCGTCGGCGGGACGGATTGTTATTTGTTATGCATATGTGAGACTAGTTTCGGTCGTTTCGCATGCGACCGCGTATTTCCAATCTCTGCCGCGTTTCAGTAACGCCGCGTTTCGTAATGTAACGCGGTAGTCGGCGGTATTGTTATGTTATGCATATAAATCACCATTAGTCCTCGTTTCAGTCGCCTACGCGTTTCGTTGCTCTATCTATAACACTTGTACACATTTTAATATTGACAGTTATTTTGAAATATTATTATGTTATTTTTGCTTATAAATGTATCTTATGTAATAAATAAATAAAAAATAAATCTGTTTGTATGAGGGTGACGACCGTAATTATAGAAGGGTAAGCAGAGAGGATAGACCGCTTTTATTACCTCCAATGTTTTGTTTTACATTGAAAATAATTAAATAATTTTAGCGCGACTGAAACGTGAAAGGGATTGGAAATACACCTCCCGGGCAGCCGAGCGAATACCGCACAAGAGTCCCAACTGCTCCCGTCTGGAGCCAGTGCGAAACAATTTATTTTTGGGGTATACCATGTAGCGCTACCCCCTTCTTTAGCCAACGTTTCGGACAGCGTTACAGTGTCCATCATCATACCGCACAAGAGTCCCAAAAGCTCCCGTCTGGAGCCAGTGCGACTATGGCACCCCCAATTGAGGTATGTTGTGAGTTGTGAGGCTGAAGGTAGTAGGGAGGGGAAGGAGATGGGGTAGATGAAGGTGGGGAAGTACCTGGCTATTCAGATCTGGTCACTAAACACGGCTAAAGCCATTTCAAGCAACGTTTCAATTCTGAATGGTGGTCTTACACCAGGGCGATACTGAGTGTATCTTCCTGTATAGATAATTTAATAGTACACAACTGCTGCCCCTGTACAAATGTCAAGTGCGCCACACTGTAGAATTTGGCAGCCACCTCGGGTTTGGAGCCCCAAAATACCTGAAAACAACCCTTGACTCTGTGCAGAAACGGGCGGTCCGTTTGATAGATTCCCCTATCTTAACAGAACGGATTGCAATCTTTAGAGCACAGACGTCAGGTTGGTATGCTGTCCTTGTTCTACCAGTATTTCAATGGAAGATGCTCCGAGGAACCAGCATCATTGATCCCTTCGGCACCGGTGAATAGTCGGGAAACACGCCAAACGCGGGCAAACACATGTAAGTACACGGATGACATTTGTCACGCGAGGACGGGTCGCTTCTACGAATCGTTATTTGGTACAACAGCTCGACTTTGGAACGGTTTGCCGGCCTCTGTGTCTCCTCCCTCCTATAACATGGGTATCTTCAAGGCCCATGTTCACTCCTTCCTTTCCTCAAAAAGACCCTCCACCCAGCATCCCCAAAGATGACATAGGCCCTGAGGGAAATTGCTTCCCTCCGGGCCTCCTGTGAGGAGTTAATATAAAATATATATAAATACATAATTTAAAAATTTCTCGAGTGAATTCTAGTACTTTACGGCCGGGCGAGCGAAAATTCCCGAAAAGCGGGAGTCCCCGTCTCTGGGAAGCGACAGCGAGTGACCCCTTTTTGAATTTAAAGTTAAAGTAAAATAATTAATAATTTAGTTTGTCTTGTCTCGTCGCAGTCGTTATACCTACTTGTGTATAATTTTGAGTACTTTCTTACGTTTATATGTTATTTTGGTGTTTTATGTAAATTTAATGTAACGTTTCTTTGTTATTATGTAAATATAATTAGTGTGGATTGTAATGAGTCTAAATAAAGTGTAAATATAGTGTAAATAAAGTGTAATATAGTATAAATAAAAACTTATAAAATCTCGAGTGAATTCTTGTACTTTACGCCTTTACGGCCGGCCGATTGAAAATTCCCGAAAAGCGGGAGTCCCCGTCTCTGGGAAGCGACAGCGAGCGACCGCTTTTTGAATTTAAAGATTTTAAAGTAAAATAATTTAGTTTGTCTTAGTTCATCGTTATTCATTATACCTACTTGTGTATAATTTTGAGTACTTTCTTACGTTTATATGTTATTTTGGTGTTTTATGTAAATTTAATGTTTCTTTGTTATTATGTAAATATAATTAGTGTGGATTGTAATAAGTCTAAATAAAGTGTAAATATAGTGTAAATAAAGTGCAATATAGTATAAAAAAAACTTGTCGATAGTATAAAAAAATAGTATAAAAAAAATGTCTCGAGTGAATTCTAGTACTTTATGGAACTTTTTTCAAAAACTAGATAATGAAAAAAAAGCGAAATGCAACAGTTGTGGTGAAGTTTATAGCTTCAAAAGTTCAACCGCGAATTTGAAAACACATTTCAAGCGAAAACACCTCCATGCGTATATAAGCATTTGTACCGCACAATCAACGGCAAGGACCCCAGAACAAAGTCGTGGGCAGGAACCCCCAGGCGATGTCCAACCTCAGCCCTCGTCATCCAGCTCCGATGCTGCGTCAGCTTCTACGTCCACTGCTGCAAGTACCATACCCATATACCGCGCTGCGCAACAGCGCATTGATAGCTACGTAATTGGAAAAAAAGTAACACTAACTAAAAAAAGACAAATTGATAATGACCTTGCTAATTTATTTATAGATAGTTATCACCCTTTTTCTTTAGTAGAAGAACGTGCTTTTAAAAAATTTGCCCGACACATACCTGGATACGAGTTACCATCTCGAAAAACTGTCTCTAACATTCTCATTCCCACATTATACCACCAAACAGTTCTACGAAAAAAAGAAGAAATAAACGATATTGAATTTCTATCTCTAACAACAGACTTATGGACGTCTCGGGTCAATGATGCTTACATAGCTGTAACGGGGCACTATATAACAAAAGATCTTGTTCTTAAAACATTTTTATTAAAATGTGCAGAGTTTAAAGATATGCACAGCGGTGCGAATATTCAAGCTGCATTGCTCGAAACGACCAACGAGTGGAATGTAACAAATAAGATAATTTTTATTGTTAGTGACAACGCAGCTAACGTCAAAAAAGCCATAGCTGATATAGGGTGGAAGCATTACGGATGCTATGGCCATACGTTGAACTTAATAGTGCAAGATGCCCTGAATTTAGTCCAAGCTTCTTTGGATAAAGTCAAAACTATCGTCCGACATTTTAAGACAAGTACAGCAGCGCTAGAAAAATTATTAAAAGTGCAATCACAGGAAAAGCCGGACGTGATACCAAAGCGCTTGATACAGGAAGTACCAACCAGGTGGAACTCTACGTTTGCTATGTTACAGCGATTTGTCGAACTAGAAAATCAAATATGTGCCACTGTTGCAATTCTTAAAAAAGATTTACCAATCTTAACTGTTGAGGAATGGACAATGTTTCACGAACTGTGCAAGGTTTTAAAACCTTTCGACGAAGCTACGAAAGCTATGAGTGGCGAAGATTATATGACAGCCAGTACCATCATAGTCATGACACGTTGTCTGGAAGGCTTTACTCTAATTACAAACAATGTAATTACTGCACTTCGGACAGGCTTAGATAAAAGACTAGAAGGTGTTGAGAGAAGTCGAACATTCTCGATATGTACAATTTTAGACCCAAGGTACAAAATGAATGTATTCTCTGACACTAATGAGGCAGAAAAAGCAAAGAAAATGCTGGAAGAGATACTTGCAACTGATATAAGACGGCGACATGGAGAAAACCAACCGCAACCGCAACAATCCACTTCAACCTCAGCTTCCATACCGGTACGAGATAAATTTTCACCTTGGTCCATTTTAAGCAATATTGTCGGGACGCAGCAGCAGCAGCAAGTAGGCACACCTTTGTCGTGTGCCATCAAAGAAGTAAACTCTTATTTGAAAGACAATATTCTACCAATGTTTAACGACAGTGGGAAATTTAACTGTCCATTGCAATGGTGGCAACTTAACCGTCACATTTATCCCAACCTTGCTATACTTCTGCGCAAGTATGGCAACTTCAGTTCCGTGCGAGAGGATATTCAGCAAGACAGGGCTCACGATTAATAACCGCCGCACACAATTGAAGACAAACAAAGTTGCCCAATTGATGTATTTAAATGTTAATTTAGATCCAAAAAGATTTTTGTTAGAGTCATAAACTCTTTTAGTCATTAAATAAAAATAAAAATGTAAATAATTTTTATAATATTATAAGACTTACAAACTATGTGTAAATAGCCAAACAAACAAAACAAGTGTAATGAACAAACCAACCAAATAATTATACAGTGTAAATAATAAAAAAATATCAGTGAAAACGATGAAAAGGTGTAAATAAACAGTAAATATAACGTGCAAATAAACTGTAAATATCAATAACCATTGTATATTATTCGTGATTAGTCGGAACTAATTAATTAATTAGTCCGACTCGGGAGACACGCCAAACGCGGGGCCAACACATGTACATGGTTGACATTTGTCACGCGAGGACGGGTAAGTGAATGAAAATAACTAGTTACAAAAATAACCGTTTTGAAACAGGTTACGCCGACCAAGAAACTTGTTTCGTTACGTTTCTTGAAAATGACGTTACGACCCACGTCTACTTCCTTGTATCCCAACTGGTACATCACACAGATTGATGATCCAAGTATCAAATGGGTTGCGCGGATCAAGTGCATAGTAAACATGGAAAATAGAGACGTTGTTCTGAGAGACCCAGAAATAGCTAATACGGCAGGGAGAAAAGAAAAATGACAGGATGATGTTGCCAACAAACTCAAACTTGAAGGTATTTGTACGCCCGGCCCGCACAATACACTCTGGTTGTAACGGATGCTCCAGGACTTGGACCAATAATCCTGTATCGTTCACATTATGTTACTCATAATTAGAAATTCAACAGTCTAAAGCGACTTAGTAACAAATGTAATTAATATAATTGATAAAGAAACCCTTGTAGACCATATGTTATGTATATAAAACGTAGACTAAGAATTAGTACCGGGTCGGGAAGATGGCTTTAACGAGCTGAAACCCGTTACGATCAATAAAATTAAAGTGGAAAAAAGTTACATATTTGTTTTATTATAATATATTGCGTTACTCGGTTAGCCGTCGGAAGGCGTATATCAACTATCACATTTCTGTGATTTTCTACGGCTCGTCTATTCCTGTCGTTGATGTTCAATTAATTACCTACTTAAAAACACGGATTATTGTAAGCATACATGAGAGTAATATAACTTATTTTAAGCTTAACTGTGAGATGTTTTGGTTAAAGGAAAGAAATAATGAGGACAGAGGCCTGTGTTGTGATCATTGGGACTGAGGCCGCCTAGGGATTGGTCACCTGTAAGTCAACTAATTGTTCACCATACTCTTGATGGGGCATATGTTGCTTTAATTGATTTTATGGTTGAACTTGATATGGCAATGAAGCAGCGTATGGAATCGAGTGAAGTTTGATTTCACAGCGATTCAAGCGGATGTTATGATCATTCGCTACAAACGGAATGACAAAATACTATTTACATAACACCAAAATCCCATTTACTGCCTCAACAACTTGACTTTTTAAATACATCTTGTAACGGACGTACTGCTCCGGGCTCGACCACGGCCACATCTTGGCTCAAGTAGTTGCAGATCTAATTTCAAGCCCGGTAAAATTCAGCCTTCAACTTGACGAGACCACAGACGTTTCCAATCTAAGCCAGCTTGCAGTATTCGTGCGCTATGTGAAACACGACGAGATAAAGGAAGAATTTTTATTTTGTAAGCCTCTTACAACAACAACTAAGGCAGCCGATGTGAAGAAACTTGTGGATGACTTCTTCAAAGACAACAATCTTTGGTGGGATATGGTTTCTGCAGTTTGTTCGGACGGAGCTCCAGCCATGTTGGGAAGAAAGTCTGGTTTTGGTGCGTTAGTGAAAGCCGATGCACCACACATCATTGTTACGCATTGTATTCTACACAGGCATGCGTTGGCAACAAAAACCTTGCCTCCCAAACTGGCAGAAGTATTAAAAATTGTAGTGGAATGCGTGAACTATGTGCGAAATAGTGCTCTGAGGCACCGCATCTTCAAAGAGCTTTGTAATGAAATGGGATCAGAATTCGAGGTACTTCTGTACCATTCTAACGTTCGGTGTCGTGTTTTTGCCTTGCGTGTAGAATTAGCCCAGTTTTTGCAAGAGCACCAACATTGTCATGCAGATTGCTTCAAAAATTCTGAGTTCATTCTCATTTTAGCGTACATGGCTGATATCTTCGCAGCTCTCAATCATCTCAATAAACAGATGCAGGGCGGTGGAGTCAACATCATCGAAGCGGAAGAATGCCTGAAGGCTTTTCAAAAAAGTTACCATTATGGAAACGACGAACAGAAAACGATAACTTTGCAAACTTTCCCCTGTTAGACGACTGTGTAAATAAGAACGAAGATGTACCTGAAATACCCACGGAACTGAAGCAATCAATTGCCACGCACTTAGATGAGCTTGCAAACTCTCTCGATGGATACTTCCCTACAAGAGAGTCATATCCAGCATGAGTGAGACAGCCGTTCACGTTTAGTGTTGAGACAGCAGTCAACATCAATGATGAATACCTTGATGAAATCATTGAAATTCAGCAGAGCCAGGTTCAACAGCAACTCTTCAGAACAACATCGCTCTCAACGTTTTGGTGTCAACAAATAGAAACATACCTTGTTATTGCTAAGAAAGCTCTGGAGATTTTTATACCGTTTGTTACGACATATCTTTGCGAGCAATCCTTTTCGAAAATGCTGGATATAAAAACGAAGAAGAGGAATAGACTTTGTTGTGAAAATGACATGAGAGTGGCACTTGCCAAGGTAAAGCCGCGAATTTCTGAATTGGTTTCTGAAAGGCAACAGCAGAAGTCACACTGATTTCAAGTAAATATTAATTAATATGTTTCATGTTTTGATAACCATTAAAATTTAATGTTTTGATTTTTTTATTTTTTTTTTCATTTTGTACACCTATATATAAATATACCATGTTTTGAATTTGTAAAAATCTAATTATATTTTTCAAATTAGGAGGGGTTCGGTGAATGGGCATATGTAACTGGTGGGGTTCGGTACCTCCAAAAAGGTTAAGAACCACTGTGTTAGGGTTTTCTTAATGGATTTGTAATGACGTTCCTGCTAAAAGTTAGTTTTACTAAATTTAAATGACTTGGTAACTATGAATTCACTTTTGAATGTAATCTCCTCTAGTGGTCAAGTCCTCGTCATTATCATCATTAGTTAATGACCTCGTTGAGGTAGTCACCTCATATGTCTAAATACTTATGTACTGTTATAATCCCAGCCTATGCTATAAATCTAAGTAATTAAAGTCAACCTTTATTTCTTTCTACATCTTAATATTACTGTTAATCTTAGCCGGTGCCCCAAAGGTAAGCCATAATGGCAAACATTCATTTCTTCGGCACTTTAAAAGGAACCATATTGTTTTGGGAAACCAATCGATGATGCAATATTCAAATTAGTCACTTGAACCTTTTTTGCATCTTAGGGATTAAAGACCACAAAGCTCTCACGGTCCCAGAGACCCGGAATACTATACTATACTAACAGGAACAAGCTGTTCCCCTACGTTCACAATTAACATCACTTGTGCTGCTTACACGCTGCACCTCTACGCATTATTGTTATTGTCATTTAATTAAGTAAATAAGTGTACTTCTATCTAAATAAAGTAATTCAACTAAATCTATAAAGTTGTTATTGTGTGGAATCCATATATTCACCGCAAGATACTTACACACTGGAACTTTTATCACCCCGAGATACTTACACCTGCAGATCTTATATACACATCCTCAGTGTCCAGATCTCCAAATTATACATCAACCACGAAGAGAACTTCTCGACAACCGCTCGCCGTACAGAGTTAAGTTTTTATTTACTGCGCCTCAAACATTAATTTTGAAATTAGTGCAGGATCACCTTAATTCAGGGAAATTAGGTAAATGCAATACCCTCATTAGTCAATAACTATAAATAGGTTTGTAACCTTAGTTCATTTTGAACTTTTCTACTGCTAACATCTGATAGCACCGTGCGTCTGTGTCAGTGATTGTGAATAATGGAAAGCATAATTACAAACTTAGATTTGTTTGTTATGCTGAGGAACCAGGAAACTTCTTCCTTCCATCATGAAATATTGTTCAATTCAGTTGTTATTCGACTGGGTTCTAGCCTTTCTGATGAAGACAGTGTTACCCTGAAGGAATTAGGTTCACACGGCCAGTTTACAAGAGACGGTTACGATCCCACTACAGTAATGTAATTGGCTTCAGGCAAATATTGACTGGCCAAGCTGCGTGCAAACCTATTTGCTCATTCAAGAACCAATAACTGAACATATTTGTGC
The DNA here is from genome assembly GCA_026573805.1 of Hesperophylax magnus. NCBI lineage: Eukaryota > Metazoa > Arthropoda > Insecta > Trichoptera > Limnephilidae > Hesperophylax > Hesperophylax magnus. The sequence continues at coordinate 2,019,453 of JAIUSX010000144.1, read as the reverse complement.
TGAACCTGGACCATCAATGTCAACGATGACAAAAAGATCTGGAAAGCAGATCTAAGTAACAAACAGAAGAAGAGAGGATCTGACGAACATAAAGCCTATTGAATTAGCATATTCAGCTACAGCACTTTTTAAACAAGATGGTCGTGAGGATATTGCATCTGTTATTCAATATCGTCGCTTAAGTTCTAACACCGCGGAAGTTCAAAAAATGCCATTTTAACTTTTGCATGTCATTCTATAGAGAATCGAAAGACGCACCTCCTAGACCAGTGATGGGCAAAGTTCGGCTCATTGTTTTGAATAACCCTACCACAATTTACCAATTGAACAAAATGTATTTTCTACGTAGATAGAATAGAATACTTAACGGTTTCCTTTTCATTGTGTTTTAAGTACGGTATTATTGCATCTAATATTAGTTTGCACACAACCTCGCGCTTTGCAGATCGGTAGCATGGCCATGCGTGTGTTGCTCGGCTAAGTTCGGGACGAATCGGGCGCTACCATTTTCGTTTCCTCTGTTGTCAAGGTCAGTGTTCAATCGTTCAATGTTCATCAGTGTAGTTCGGACAGTCACGACGCGACGTCGCGTGCGTAGTCAGTGTCAAGTCACCTCTGCGGCTGTATGCCTGGCTTGTGTTTCTATGGTTGTGCTTTTTTGGTAGTGTTTTTGACATTTTTGATCGTTACAATGGCAAGTAAAAAACGTAAAGTTGATTCAGAATGTCGTATTTTTAAAGATGAGTGGACTTGGAAATACTTTTTTACACATATTAAGGATAAACCTGTGTGCCTCATGCAATGAAGCTGTAGCGGTATTTAAGGAATTCAATCTCTCACGACACTTCATGACAAAACATAACAACGAATGAAACTATTACCGAAGAGGAACGGAAGCAAAGACTTCAAAGTTATAGAACAGGACCTGGACATTTTTAGCTAATATGGAGCTTTAATATGGATTGTGAATCAGTCAAACCAGAATTGCAGCTCGAATTGATTGAGTTGCAATGTAACACTGAATTGAAGCAACTGTTTCTCAACGTTTCTAAAATTGAGTTCTAAAAGGCCCTGTCAAAATCAAGTTTCCCAAACCTGAAATCTCACGCTCAGAAGATAATTGCGATGTTTGCATCTTCCTACATCTGTGAACAGGTGTTTTCTACTATGAAGCTTCGCAAAAACAGTGTTAGAAACCGATTGACTGACCACCATTTAGCTTCACTACTGCGAATCAGCTCATCCCAGTTTTTACCAGATTATGATAAACTTTTAGAAGCTCAGCCACAGCTTCATCTGTCACATACGCCTTCATACTCTTCTAAAGAATAATCAATTTTTGTTACTTTTTTACCATTTTAGCATATAATGTACTCAATATTATGCATGATGTAAAAATTAAAAAATAAAGTACTTATATCACTTGTAAAAAATTATTTTATTAAATTTTTTTTCCCGCCCGCCTAGATAATTTTTTATTTTATCTGGCCCTTTCCTTAAAAAGTTTGCCCATCTCTGTCCTAGACCAATCAGAAACAAGGATTTGAACCAATAAAAGCGTTTTATTTTGGAAACAAATACACAGCGTATCTCGGAATCGTCATGCAAACAGCGCGTAAGTCAGTTTGCTTTCGTATTGTGACAGGTCGCGACGTGTGCTCCCAATAAATACATTGTAAATCAAGGTAACTTTAAATCATATTACTAATATTATGTGTTCATATAAGGGATAAAGTCTTTATATTTGGTTTTTAAGTATAGTTAAGTCTAAATATTAATTACGTTATTGTAAAAAATAAATTGTTATTTTATTTACGCGGTGTTCTGCTTAATGTAGAAGTGACTTACGCGGTGTTTTATATAACGGTTTTTAATACAAGGTTTTAAATTTACAGATATCAATGCACCATGGATTACGACAGCAGTGATGATGAAGAGATCGATGAAATATGTAAACAACTAGGAATAAAAATACCACCGAAAAAGAAAAATGAAAATATCACACCCAAGGAAAATTTGGAAAACCTCGACATTAACAACTTGCCTGTTGTTATAATTCCAGATAATGCCAATATAAGCGGCGAGGTGAGTGTACATGAACTTTCCGAATGCCACGTCATTGTAATAAAGGAAGAAACTACAGTTCACTCGCCTCTGTTACCATCGAATGTCGAACCTGTTGATATTAACTTTGGACAAACAAGTGTGATAGAGCCTATATTAATGGAAGAAACAACAGATCTTCCATTACCGTCCCTTGCTAGTGAATGACGAGGTCGAACATGGTGATCTTAATTCTGGTCGAAAAAGGCTTTCTAAGGGATGTTCTGCCAACAAAAACTGGACTAAAATTAATAGCAAGAAAGAATGGAAGGAAAAGAATATTTAGGATATCGGTTAGATAGCAATGATGGCCCAAAGTTTAGGGTATTACATGATAATATTAGGCCAGCCCGAATAATTGGCCCTCGATGTACTTCCGAGTTTTGTAAGAAACCAAAGCTTCGTGCTTGTGATACAATACCAGAAGAGGAACGGAATACCTTATTCTCCAATTACTGGAATAATATGACGTGGGAACAGCGTAAACAATACGTCGTATCAAATGTTCAGGTGTGCCTAAAAAAGCAGGTCAAATCTAAAACATCATCATCTAGGCGTAGTGAAACCAAAGAGTATTTTTTAGAAACTGCAAATGGACGTGTTCAAGTCTGCAAGCATACTTTTGAATAATGTGACACATGCTGTAATCAAAATCAAAATTAGCTTTCGTCGTACGAGGTATCAGCCGTTTGCTCATCGTTTACTGTCATTTTGATATTACTAGGATATATCATTTTGATATTTTTAAGGAAAAGAATTTAAGCTTATTCCAGCCAAAAAAAGATCAATGTGACACATGCTGTGCGTTCAATGCAGTTAATATAAGTGAAGATATCTATCGCAATCACGTCATTCGAAAAGAAGCAGCTAGAGAGGAGAAAAATAAAGACAAGGAGCGAGCATTAGCAGGAGAAGCACAAGTATTTACGCACGATCTCCAATCAGTAAAATTATGTCCGATGTTGCAGGCTAGTGCTTTGTATTACAGTAGAGCCTCTTGGCAGGACATATGCACCCAAAATGCAATTAAATACACTGCTGTAGGGGAATCTCTAGCCAAGCAAATAAAAGCACATCCCTATCAGCCAAAGTCTGTCAAATTACTTTACAAATCCTTAAGTCAGAACCAGACACTAAGGACAGGTTGTTTCGGAGAATTTGAACAATTCATCAAATTTTAACGTTCATTTTCAAGTTCTGTGAAAGATTTTTTTAAGTTCTGTTTTTATTTCAGTTTTGTCAAGCAACTAACCTACAATGATATAATAACAGAACTTGAATAGGACTTTCACAGAACCTGAAAATGAACGTTGAAATTTGATGAATTGTTCAAATTCTCCGAAACAACCCTTCCTAAGAGTGCACCAAACATTAATGACAAGTCAAGCTGGATCAACATCAGCTGGAGGATCAAAACAAACAACCAAGGATTTCTTAAACTCTTTGTAATACTTTATTATGTTAACCAGAGAGACAAGACAATATAATCTTGTATGAAACCTCTTACATACCTCAAAAACAAAGGTGCCATATATAAATGTACTTATAAAATATGAGTATCAGAGTATTAAAATTCTTAAATAGAAAGTAGTTTTGATACTTAATCATTATAAGGTTAATTTTTATGATATTATTATTTTATCCTTATTAAAAGACATAGTTGTAAGTATGATGTGCCTTAAGTATGATATGATAAGCATTTATATCTGCCAAAAAATCTTTATGACCAAATTAAATTTGATAAGTAAATAAGATGTGAGAGAGTTCTCATATAAAGGTATAAGGATAATTGTAATTTAATTTTCAGTAGGAGTGTTTTAGGGAAAAAAATTAAAATTGTTATTATTTCTTAACGTAGAGACTGTTTTGTATTTTATATCATGCAAGAATGGAAGTAATTTTATTTTCAGATGTACTGTACAGGCAAAAGCTACTGAAAGGTGTAGTTCCTTCAATATTTCCCTGGATAAAAGTAGAAGGAAGTAATCTAGAATTAAGAAACAGACTGGAAAGGCATCTGAAACGTGAAAAAACATATATAAATTCTACAAAACCACAAGATGAAGTGGCGTTGCCTGTGAATCTAGAAGACCCGGCGTTGTCTGTGAATCTAGAAGACCCGGCGTTGTCTGTGAATCTAGAAGACGCGGCGTTGCCTGTGAATCTACAAGACGTGGCAATCATAATCAGTGGAAGTCATATTGCCTTTTGATACTCCGTGTGATAGACCGACTCTAGATAAAGACACTCACGGCCGTTGTGGCCAACAATTTCGATGGATTATCAAAGGAATTCTGAGCCTGAGCCAGGCGCTGCTCAGTTAAGTGATCGTAGTGATTTGCTCCATTTCGCCTGTAGCCAACATTTTGATCATAACACCTCGTGTGTAGCACTGTTTATTTACATAGACAAAAAAATGACGTCAAATTAGAAACTTTACATTTTAAATTAATACCGAAGCATTAATTAATTGTATTTATTATTTATACAGATAATTTACTTTAAATAGTGTAATACATAAACCGACATTTCATATTTTTAAAACAAACGTATTTAATATGTAAAAAATAAGGTGTTAATTGACTTAACTTTTTTGTTTACGTCAAGTTTGACGTTTTATGCAGTTGAAACTTTAGATTCAAAATCATAAATATACAAAATGGACAAAGCAAAACGCTCAAAAAATTTCACCCCAAATGAGAAAATGCGACTTGTCGATTTAGTTACCTCGTCGCGGGTCATTTTGTCTAGGTCTACAGGCGGCCCAAATTACGCCACACTTTTGAAATCTAAAGAAACTGCTTGGAACGAAGTGGTTCTCGGTTTTAATAGCAGCAACTCAATTAACCGGTAAGTTACATACTGATTATCTCATATAATAATGTGTTCTTCAAATGCCATTGAAGCTCGATTAAGAAATATGGTTTGGGCACGAAGAATGAACGAACTAAGGAGTGTAAGGAGAGTATATTATTACGCGAATTTGGATGGTGGAAGAAGTCGGGGACGCCCGAGGAAGACACTAGTCCGAATAACAGAAGAGTATGTATGATATATGGTGTGATTGTGGGCGAGGCAAGTGGTTTGACAGACTGTCCTCTCTGCGTAACCTTTCTAGGAAGGGTGCAATGTTTGGTTAATTAGAATTTGTATACATCCCAATTGATTTCTCGTAATATTTTATATATGATTGCAGACCCCTAGCAGCTCTAAAAAAGGCGTGGGACAACTTGAAACGAGATGCCCGAACACAGAGGGCAAGTGTTCGTTGCCAAATATTTGGAACTGGTGGAGGGCCCAGTCAAGACATAGACAAGACACTTCCATTGCTGCTGAAGGTTGAGGCAGCAATTGGATTAAGTTCCTCCGGGATGGTAAATTCGTAAGTTAAAATATCTTGTTTTTAATTAAATTGGTATTTGGTGATGACTGAACATGTCCACTGAGTCAGCATTAGTACCCGGAGCAATTAGGAATACATTATGTTTACGGTATATGGCAGTAGACCCAGAATTGGCGCACTCAAATAAACCCTCACTTTTAGTACTACCATTACGTAGTGGAATCCAAAAGCTTGTCAATGCATTGTCATTGTAGTTCAACAATAGCTGGAAAGCGCACATTACTTATGACTTGTTCATGTTTTCAGTTGGTTGTTGGTCATTCACTGACCCATAAGGGTTGGGAAATGGAAGGTTAGGTACATTTATAAATTAAACAATCTCTTCTTGCTATACAAATGTCTCATATATTGCAATAAATGAATCCACGCTACTAGAAAAAGCTTTATTCTCTTTGTGGATGGATTTGGCAGTTAATTTACTGATTTTAAATCTATTTTTGCTGTCATGTCTCTCTAAACTATCGACCAATGAAAATACATGCAGTTTTGTTAGGTTTTGATGAGCAAATATTAAATATTCAGTACTCGACGTAAAATGTCTTACGAGGTTGAATTTTCAGGAAATTAAAAAAAAAAAAACAAAGAAAAAACTAGATACTTGTGTAAAATGTTATTTTATTACACGGTCTTTTGAAAGGTTTACACATTATTTGTTTTTAAATTACTTGTGGCTGGTTATAAAACTTGACATTCTTCTTATATTTTGTTCAGGATGAAAATCCAGTTTTCACACTTCCTGAAAGTCCAGTGATGCCAGTGGTATCAACTGTTCGACCCGTAGTTCCAAGGAAGGCATTCAAGAGGCGACTGTGCTTGGGAAAATCAACAAAGGACTCGCTCTTTAGTGACCTGCAAAATGTTGCTACCACCCAACTTGCGACGGAAAGAGTGTTATTAGAGACCCAGACTGAAAACTTTCAAATGCAAAAGGTCCAGTCTAATGTATAAAAACAGTTTATTATAAACAAGTTCTGCTTTGTAATTATTATTATGCGTTACAGCTGTTTTTATACATTAGATAACAAATTATTGAATATATAAAATAAATAAAAATTGAAATGGAGTTCTACAAAATTAACTAATAACAATAAACAGGTCCAGTCTCTTGCAGACTGCCCACTTGAAACTCCAACTGGAAATGCTCGATGCGGCGAGGGTCTCAAAAGAAGCCCAATCGGATATACAACTGCAAATCCTTAGTGATGCCAGGAAGCAGAAGGTCGCAGAGGCAGCCCGAGCAGAAATTCGATGGGAAATCCAACTGGATATATTGAAGTTGGAGAGGAGAGCTCAATTACAAAGGCAATTACAAAGAAATTAGAAAGTGCTAATTGTTAATATTATAATGCTTGTACATACATATTATTTGCAATAACGTCTCTATTTAAATGGGCGATGTTGTTCCCTGCATTGTTCCTGAATGCCACATTGTTGAGTTCATCACCAACACCGTGGATCCAATCTTGTGGATATTCCTCCCCACGATTGATGCATATGTTGTGAAGAACTCCACATGCAACTATAACTGCCATCGTGGTGTCGATGTTTAGTCGTAGGCAATGGCAATGGGATAAAACCGGAAATCGTCTTTTCCACAATCCATATTGTCTTTCTACCACGTTCCTTGTTTTTATATGTTTTGTGTTGTAGTTGTTCTGGTTGGGTGTTTCCGGATTTCGATATGGTGTCAGCAGATATGTCTAAAATATGAAATAAAACATACATTTGTAATAATGTTATACTGTTTTCTTTTGCAGAATGTCCTTAAAATCAAGTAAATCCACGTTCGGCTGGAGCACTCGAGAATGGTGCACGCGCTAAGTATTCCCGCACTAAAGGATTTTTTTCTTGTTTTTTTTATTATTTCCTATATTTTCATAATGTGCGTATATATGTATGTCACAATTTTCTTAAGTTATTTTCAGTTGTTTCCAATATTCTCATAATGTGCATATATATGTATGTCACAGTAAACAATATTAAATTCTCCCTATATTCTATTAATTGCTAGTTTTGCTCTGTGGAAGGAAGACGTAATGAGCGCTGAAAAGCCCGTTATCAAAAGAAAGATGGCCACTCCACTAATAACAGGTCTGAACTATAATGATTATTTGTGGAGCTTAATGGTGCTGCCACACGCAAAGCTCACATCAACAGATAATATAAAGCACAATAGCGCTCGCCATACAATCCCATACAGACCCGACACACGTAAAAAGATAACGCGCTATAAGTGTGGTTCTGAACTTCGCTAACCGAATTTATTTTACGTATCCGCTCCCGAAGCGATATTTGAAAAGTTATGCGTCCCCCTCTCCGCCGTAAAAAGGAGAGGGGGTCATTTTAATTACGGAGCTACCAACTAAGTTCTGTGTTCCCTTAGTAAAGTTGTCACTTTGACAGATGAAATTATGTTCCTCGGCCGCTCTCGAACTCAACTGACCCCCTCTCCTACCATAGGAAGAAATATTTGATAGCGTCGTGTGTCGGTAGAAAAGATGATGCGCTGTACATTAACTTTTGATGTGAGCTTTGCGTGTGGCAGCAGCTTTAGGGTGGTACACACGTAAAGCTCACATCAACAGATAATATAAAGCACAATAGCGCTCGCCATACAATCCCATACAGACCCGACACACGTAAAAAGATAACGCGCTATAAGTGTGGTTCTGAACTTCGCTAACCGAATTTATTTTACGTAACCGCTCCCGACGCGATAATTTGAAAAGTTATGCGTCCCCCTCTCCGCCGTAAAAAGGAGAGGGGGTCATTTTAATTACGGAGCTACCAACTAAGTTCCGTGTTCCCTTTGACAGCCATGACATAAGCAGCCTAATAATGCATTTCTTATTTATTATGTTAGCTCATATCGTCATGTGTGCTAGTAAATTTAGAAACATAAAAAAAAAACTTTATTTGGCAAACATACTTAACATATATTTAAAATATAAATATAATCAATATTTGAATTTGAAGTGAACAAATTTTCGCCCTTTCAAAATTAATCATATTTTTAACTCAGTATGTTTATATGGTAATATCATTCGGTTTTTTGATAAAGTTGGACGGCCTGATACCTACATAGAGAAGCTTCTAGTTTGTTCGTTTGTTAATTGTTTTCAATTGTTTTCCTGGGTAATCTGGTTTGCTCTCGTCAGCTCTCGTGCTCTCTTCTCGTTCCCTGCCCTGGTGTTGGTCCTTGCCGCCTTTGCCTTCGACATTTTTGGAAATCGACGTGAGCTTATTTTACAATAATTTATTATATGTCGCTTTCGTAGATCGGCGTGCGAACTGCGAATTTCCTGATTCGGCGGAGAGGTTATGTCAGGTTATGTGAAAATGCGCTATTTACGCGCAGATTGTTTAAAATCTAAAAAGTTTATAAATAGCATTTATAATTATATAGTTAATGTGCAGAAGTGTTCATCACGTAAAAATGGTAAATTACACAGTCTTCAATTGCAACATTTCGTTACGTGATTGTACCTAGGTAATGTCGAACAACGACGTACATAATATCGTTTCTCAAAACCTAATATTGCGTTGAAAATGGAAAGTACTGACGTTGACTTTACACCAACTAATATGCAAAGGTAAGTTCAATGTTTATGCAAATGAATGTATCAATTTTTAAGCAAATATCAATAACATTGGGGATTTTGTCCATAACCTCAATGTTCATTGACAGTGATTTTATAACTGTAATGTGATTATAGCACCCGTATTCATATTAATACGATTTTACAACGTCTAATTTCATAGTCTAGGTTTATTGTTTTTTATAGCTTTTTGCTAATAAGATAATACGTAGCCAAAACAATACAAATGCAATGTTTTGAATTAATTATTTGTTGTAAATACATTCACAGCGTGGACATCCGTTTGACTTTCTATGCCGATGTGGTTATAAATTTAATGCCAGATCTAGTGTGTATTACTAAAAGTTATTTTATTTTCAGGTCCACTTTACCTGAACCCCACCCATTATCCAGCCCAGCAGCTGATCTCTTTCCAGCAACTACGTGACCCAGAACATATAATACGTAGCTACTTCAATATCAATATAATAATGTGAACATTAAATATGATCTATTCTAAATATTGTTTTGTGTGTTGCCGTAGAAATCTTCTGCCATAGTTTTACAAGTTCCTACATGCTGTACTTACAATGTTGCATTTCAATAAAACTAAATAAATTTGTACTGAGAAACTTTCTTTTATTTTTATACATAGATACAATTTTCCCTATTTCTGTTTTATCATTTCACTCTGGTACTTGCTTAGTATTTAGTATAATATAATCTGTTGAAGTTACCGCCTGCTGTGTTTTTGTTTTTGGAAAGAAATTACATTATTTTTAATCATCCATATTCAGCGTTCCAGCCAACACCATGGAGCACCTCCCATGTTTATGGAGGATGGACTCTAATGAATACCGAAATAATGAATTGAAGGAAGTAGCATGGAGGGAGGTCGTCAAAGAGTGTGATTTGCCAGACGGTATGTAGTTTATTTAAAAAAAACATTTTTAGACTGAATACAAGTTCGATAGGAACTGAAGAATTTTTTTTATTCCCATTTTCCAATCGACTTTGTGGATATTTTCTGGAATTTCTACACCATTTAGACAATTGGGAACACTTTCTGGTTGGAACATTTGTTATAAAAATAATACATTTACAGTGGGAGCTTCAACTGTCCTACTAGGAATGTCTCCCATTCTAGGACAGTCAAAAGTAAGATTAACAGAGAGTCGCAAAATTTTAAATTATAGACTCTGTAGAGCACGCAGAGTAGTTGAGAACGCTTTTGGAATATTGTCAGCACGATGGAGGGTGTATAGGAGACCATTCGAGTGTAAGATTGAACTGGTCGACAAAATTGTCAAAGCCACATGTGTGTTACATAATTTTCTGATAGATAACAACAATATGCAATACAACATTAGTGATAATTTGTTCTCCCGACCGCCACTAACAGACCCCGTGAAACAAACTTCACACCCACACCCACGGAGGATTCTGACACTGAAGAAATTGCATCGCCTGCAAGAAAGCAGTCGGTTAGGACACTTATAGAAAATGAGAAAAGAGGTCGAAGGAGAGGGATCTTTTTAGAATGCAAATTTTAAATAGGTCTTCCGAGGAGGAGTCTTAGAGAAGACCTTCAGATGAGGGTCCAGCATGATCTTTTCAGTACTGTTATGGAGGCTCAGACCCAAGCACAGTAGTAACTACGGTGAGAGGCGATGTGCCGTTTCGGCTGCCAAAGCCAACTCCCCATCCATCCCCGAGCTAGAAGGCGATAGCCAGCATAGTGAAGCTGAAGTTGACTTGCGTACATATGTTGCACAAGTCAACTTCAGCGAATAGTTTTTTTTTTTGTTTTAGTTTTTAGTTTAGTTTTAGGTATTCCCATATTCGACGTTGGGAAGTAAAAATGGCCAAAGCGTCATACAGCTGTGACAATAAATGAACCAACAAAATAAGCTATATTGTTTGTTTGTACTTGTGTTCATCTTTAATGTCAGAGCTGGATGGCGCTTTAGCCATTTTTACTTTCCAGCGTTGATATGATTATTTTGATCTTGCATCTGGATAATTTCTAGTACATTTTCTTTTCGAGCCTTCATAACTTCATAATATTAGTTTACATTTTGTTTTCTCTGGCCTCATTATAAATGTGGCTTAATTTGAATAATATTCATATGTTTAAAGTTGTTTAGTAATCTTCTTTTGATTATTTATTTTGTGTAATTAAAGGTACATACATACATGTACCGTACATAGATAAATAATATTTTTTGCTGAACTCTGATCTGAAGACTTAAAAAGATATATATTTCTTATAGTATTTAACGTTAAGACAGAAATTGTGATCCGAAGACTGAAATAGATATATTTTTCTTATAGTATATTTACTGTTAGACAGAATTTGTGATCTGAAGACTAAAATAGATATATTTTTCTTGTAGTATATTTACTGTTAGAGAGAAAATGTTATCTGAAGACTGAAATAGATTTATACAACTGTTCTAATGTATCAAAAATTTTCAATAAAAGAAAGATACAGAGTTGGGGCGTAAATGGTAATTCTACCTTTTACACCAACCCTATTTAAAATGGAGGGAAAGACATTGCTTTCTGATAATTTTATATGAAAATTGTATACCAATTTCTTTGTCAAGGGTTCCAACGTAATGTATATGTTTAAAAACATGTGATGCATGTCTTCCCCATCTTAACTATATTTTTGTTTTTTGGGTGGAAGAATATTTTATCAAAAGAAAATTATAGGAAACTCATAGAATGTGTAATAAATTCTCACACTCATGGTACTTGAAATGTGGAAATTGTTCTGATTTGTGCCAAAGTGAAAACCAATTTTTTATAATGTAATAAAATGTGTCATATTTTACACATAAAACATCACTAAATGGCCCAATAACTTCTGTTTGTATTATACAATGTAGGTTTTAATTATATTTAATATACATTTACAGTTGGGGTATGTGAATTATTTTCAAAGATATATATAGAAAAAGTGCCAATCCATTTTCCCCGAACGGGTTCCCTGTATTCGCCTGTGTTATTAAAAGAAACAAAATGTGTTAATAAAATAAAAATGTATGGAGATGTGTAACAAACCAATAATCTTTTTAATAAATATAAGTAAATCATATCTGTGTTCTTATTTTATTTATGCGTAATTAAAATAACACAATGACTTTTATTTGTATATTGGGCAATGCAACTTGCTCGTTAAGCATTTAGGAAACAATTGATAAATAAAAAGCACAAGTATATGGACGCTGGAAAGGATAAATGGCACAAGGAAAAATATTATTTTTTGGTTACCTTAAACAGATGGCTAGTCTTTCTTGGGTACTGATGCTTTCACGCATAACTGTGTCCTCCTTCTTTACGTCGTCCATGATTAAATTATGTACATGGTGGAATGTCTCTCTACTCATTCGAAAATAATTAAAAAATTTCAGAGAGATCAGAGAGCTCGTAAAAAAGGTGGAACTCCCCATGTTCTTTTTTGAAAGGGATGTGTCGCTCCACCCACATCCGTCGATCAAGCATCGAACCCGCTAACGTCAACTGAGCACTGCTGGCGGCATCATCATCTGAGGATGAGCTGTCCAACAGATCCAGCAATAGGCGACAAGTATCACCCATTTCGAAAACGTGCTCAAGTTGTCACTTTGACAGATGAAATTATGTTCCTCGGCCGCTCTCGAATTCAACTGACCCCCTTTCCTACCATAGGAAGAAATATTTGATAGCGTCGTGTGTCGGTAGAAAAGATGATGCGCTGTACATTAACTTCTGATGTGAGCTTTGCGTGTGTACTAACTCTTAATGTGCGACTGCTATAGTTAATATTAATGGATTTTCGGCGCCACCATACATTCAAAAACTAATGTTTTGTTTTGTTCAACACAGTGAAGAGATAAGAGTGATCGCTAATTACTCTCATTGAACATGTGTGAAATTTAATGTATAATTTTGTCCAATAAATAGAGAAGTAACTGGTACAAACAGTCACTTCTCATCCAAGAGTACTCGGCAGGGGGGGGGGTCGACTCCGACCTAAATTTTGGTCCTAGAATGGTGGCGCTTTGGTGACGTCGTAGCAATATTTAAAATGCCAATATCCAATAGGAACACTTTGAACGCCATAGAAGAACTGAGTTGTATAAAATGGGATATCTGTGGTAACAAAAGTCAAAACACCACATGTTTATGGATATGTTTATTTATGTTCATGGTTCTTCGCCGACGTAAATATTTGTGGAAAGTGAAAGTAGATTTGTTAAAATTTCGCTGTAGTGTCGAAAGCTGTGAGGATGTTGTTTCAGTGCGACACAAATTTCCGTCCTTCGACAATAACGAGAGTCTGTTTCGGGAATGGGCGTGAAGAATTGGCAGAATAGATTATATTTATTACCCGATTTTGGCAAATTATGCACATGTTTGTAGTTCGAATTTTGCAAAAAAATTAAAAACGACTTGTGGCTCGTTGAAAAAAGATGCTTTGTCGACCCTTAATCTTCCAGATATCGGAATATATCGGGATTTACCTGATGCACAAGGGACCCGTGATGTTAACCAAAATGCAGGTGCGAATCTCCCTCTGTTTGTTCAATGTTTCTAACGTAACTTATCATTAACTTGAATCACCTCAGAATTGAATCTATTTTCTTTTTTAGACCGTATTCGTGTTCCACGTGTACCCCCAGTGTACTACTGCACAAATTGTGGTGCCCTCCAAGATCACAATTACACTTTTAAAGGTATAAGTCTCTATCGACCTATCTTAATATTATTCATATGATTGTGAGTGTTGGTAGAGAGATAGAATGAAAGAATAGACGTTGATTTGAGTCGTTATTATGATAAAGATATTCATTCGATAGAATTATTATTTCTTCAAACCCAGCAACTGAATTACAGATATAATATTCTATGTTTTGTTTGAGTAATGTGATGATGCGATGTTTATTTATTTCAGATGCTAATGTCTTCCCTGAACCCAGCAGCGGGCCAATTGCTGCCAAAATGGACATAGAAGCGAATACAGGTATGTACAACTGTTTTATTTTTCTCTAAAGGAAATAATATTCTATGTTTTGATTGAAAACTTTGGGTAATGTGTTGAATTTATTTATTTCAGAAGCTAATGTCTTCCCTGGATCCAGCAAAAATTTAGTCGCCTCACGAAAAAATAAAGGCTCCCCACGTAAGCATATTTATAGCTTTTTGTTTGATTAGCATTGCTTGGTACCCTTTGTTTTGAATAATGCAATCATTGGACTGAACGTTGTGTTTACGTTCTAGGTATGAGGAAATCGACTTCTTCTAACATTGGACCAATGGCGACGCTGACACCTAAGAAAAGGAAAATGCGGTTGGAGATTGTGGGAACAAGGCGTCAACTCAGATATTCCCAACGCAAAAATACTACGCTCAAAACTCGCCTTGTTTTGTGTTTACACAAGCTTGTATGTCCCTTTTTTGTGTTATCTGTGTTTGAGTAATAAAATAATTCATGCAATTACGAGTTTTTCATTTTTAAATAATATTTTAGGCTAATAAATTGGGACCGTATTTATATTGTCTATGGTAGTACCGTTTTTTTTTTTTACTTTCCTCTATCTTTGGTCGATGGTTTGTGACGTTGTGACAACATATTCCCTTCTCTTTCTTTTTCTCTTAGTTCCAAAAAAATCCGTCGGACGAAATATGTTCAGTACTAAAAGCACGAAGATGACGATCTAGGTGTAGGTTCATTTATGGTACTCGGGAAAGTAATACTTGTTTAATTTAATGTTTTCCTACTGCCCCTGCAAAAAGTCTCAGATCAAGGTGTCAATGTGTGCCGGTGCTCTATTGAATTTGCAGTATTTGTGCGGGCTTCACTAACTTGGTCCCGTACAAGTGGAATCGTTGAACCGCCGAGACAAAGCGTTAATAAATTTGGAATTTGCAGGAAGAAGTCGGCAGTCACTCCGGCCATGTCGAGAAACAACCTCAGCGCTATGACTAAGAGGAAGTTGGAGTACTTCGATGAGAGTCAGGACGTCCTGAAGAGAAAGGAAGTACGAGAAGCTGAGCTTCACCAGTGGCACCTGCGGAAAGCCACTGCTGAGTGATTAGACTGATTATATTTTTAATCGTTACAATTGCTGTGTCAAATCGAGGTCTATTATTGTCATTGCAAATCCCTCTAATGCTAACCAGCACAGATTACCAGACATGGGGGCTGAAATCAGTGCCAATTGCTATCCATCAAGGGAAATCTACCACTTTGCCTATTATTTTGGAGTTCGATAATAGTGATCATGCCTTCATCGTCGATATGACTAACCAACGATGGACATCATTGTCGAACAGTGTATATCGTCAATGCCGTATCTTCAGTAAAGATGGGGTATGTCCAGAGAGCCAGGTATGGAGTAATGGGTTGGATACTTCTTGCTTACCTTTATTAGCATCAAATAAAAACATGAAAATGGCATCTGATATATGTCATCTGAAAAAGGTATCTCATGAGAACGTGTCACCTATATCTTATGTTGCCATTAGCAATATCCAATGGCTTATATCCGTTATCGGACCACCGGCAGATCTAGTTGAGCGATGTGACGGAGATACCAAGGGCCATCTGGTCACTACAGGCACATCTGCTGTACAAGGTGTCAAGATGTTGTCTGTAAAGGAAGGCTGCCATGCTGAGATTCTAGGTAGATTGTTTACTCCTACAATTCATCGTGATAGCGGTGAGAGAGCTACCATTAATATGCCAGCTCAATGATACCATTGTCCTGACCGATATGGACAAGCTCTACCCAACTATTGCTAATGCAACCAGTTACATAAGCTCATTAAAGCCGATGGAGATAGAGGAAACCCTGTTTGAGGATGATGCGGCCCGGATCCAGCATTCAGACGTACGGGGAAGAAAGGACTCTTCGCGGATGGCGTTCAACACGGAATCGGGAGGTTTTAAGTTTTATCATTATTCATTTCGATATCCAATCTCTAGTCTCTCTTTCTATTTTCAACATTACTATAATTTATAAATTTCGTTCTATCGTTTATATATGGAACTGGCGCCCTTATTATTAATCGATATTTAAAATCATAATTCATTATTTTACTACCTACAATTTAGTATAACTTATCATCAACCACCATGTTTATTATCTTTACGTAAAATAAGACCGACCTACTAACGCTTGTTGGAGGTTAGTCGCACCCTAAGATTATTTATATTTTAATTAATCATTTGAGTCTCATGCTATATTGTTTTACAATAAATTATATTTCTTAAATATGAAATTGCAACCTGAAGTCATACAAGCCGTAAAGGATCACATCGAATCAATCTCAGGGCTAGTACTAGCAGAGTATTCATTGATGGGGGTTTGACAGTCGCAGAGTTGCACACAAATTATTCAGAAACAAAAAAACAAGTTTATTGTAAACTACGACTTGGCTTGGGCAATAGAGGAGCCATAGAAATAGGATCGTGTGTGTATAAATACCTGGAGCAGATTGCACTTGAAAGTCATGGCTGCGATATAATTATTTACTCGGACAATTGCTGTGGCCAACAAAAGAACAGGTTTGTGTTTGCCATGTACTATTATGCAGTCAGTAAGTTTGACATTAATTCCATTCAACATAACTTTTTGATTCGAGGTCATACGCAAAACGAAGGCGACGTAGCGCATTCGGTTATTGAAAAAGCTGTAACAAGAGCAAAAAATGCTGGATCTATTTATGTACCCGACCAATACATATCACTGATTCGTGGGGTGAAGAAGACTGGTAAACCATTTGTGGTAAAAGAAATGAATTACGATGAGTTCTTTGATTTGAAGTCACTTGAGGAAAACATGAAGTTCAATATAGCAAAAAAATTAAACGGAGATGTAATCAAAACAGGTGATATTAATAACGGCCGCTGTTCCCAACTTTTTAATCGTTATCTAAGTTCAAATCTTTGTTTTTGCTCAGCCAAGCGATTTTTAAGCATTTTGTAGGGAACGTTCGATTTGCGTTGTTTTCAATCATTTTATCTTTGAAAATCTTAAGTAGCCCCACACACTACCGCACATTACCATAGACAATAAAATGACATCAAATTATAAACTTTCTATGTTAAATTAATATTAAAGAATTAATTATTGTAGCTCTTACCCTTTCAATACCAGAGTTCTTCCTGAGGAACATGAAGGAAAAAAATAATATCTCTTGATTTTATGAACCAAACAGCCCCGTATTTTGCGTATCGCTTGTAAAAGATATATTTTATAAGGAATATAACAAATCGCGTACTGGCAACACCAAATATTTTTGTTATTTCGATTTCAAAAGGCATCTTTGACAGCATTTAACGGTTTGACTCATCTAGGATTTCTGCATAACATCAAAGGTAAGATATAGCATTTTTCTGTTGAAAATAATTATTATATTGTATATACATGTCTAATCTGGTCGATAAATATGATTTCCATTCAAAAACATTGCTTTTTCATTTTGTTTTCGCTAAAAACGTTCATGTTCCTGTGGAGGCACATTGGTTGTCGGTGGATGTTTTTTATGGAGATCTTTTTTGGGGCTTTTATATTGTTTTTCTTGTTTTAATTTGATTCTTTCAAGATGTTTTAACTTATTTTAACATTTTCCGGTAGAATATAACTTATTATTATCATTTTTATAGATGGCTGTAAGAGGTTTAACACACGATGAGATTACTGTGGCGTTGGAAGGTGATATTTCCGACGTCGAATGTGAGTCTGATGGTGAAGGTGAAGAGGGCTGGCAAGTGGAGTACCTTGAACCAGAATCAACTCTCCAGGATCGTGCAGAGGAATGCAATGTGGAGGCATTGAGCCAAGCTCTGAGAATGGATGTGGAAATCTATGTAAGTACTTTTGTCATTATTTCTTATTGTCATATTACAGAGATTATTGTTTTTGATATTGTTATCAATATGGATCATTGTGTTTGATATTGTTATCAATATGGATCATTGTGCTTGATATTGTTATCAATAAGGACATAGCTGGGTTTTAAATGAAACTATAAAGTATTATTTTTTCAATTATAGAGTTTTGAAGAGAGGCAGCAGCCGGAGGGAGCAGTGGGAGGCGAGCCAGAGTCCGGCACCGTGCCCCAAGGACAGCCCGATGACGCCACAACCTCCCATGGACGGAGAGCAGATCTCCGGTGGATTAAAAAGGATCAGGAGCCTGTGGATTCTAACTGCGATGTGGAATTCTCAAATCCACCGCTGAATATGTCTGCTCTACAATATTTTTCATGTTTCATAGATGAAAATATTATAAAAAATATTGTAGAGCAGACAAATTTGTATTCAGTGCAAAAGAATTGTAACAGTGTAAACACTTCACTTAACGAAATGAAACGATTTCTAGGAATGCACATCATGATGGGTATCCTCAACTATCCGGCATTTCACCTGTACTGGGCGAATGATACGAGGCTATCTCTTATCGCTGATGTCATGTCTAGAAATCGTTTCACTAAGTTACGGTCGTGTTTACACTTGAACGATAACAACACAATGATTCTCAGAGGACACGAGGGCTACGACAAGTTATTCAAAGTAAGGCCGTTGGTAAATGCCCTGCAGGAAAATATGGCCAAGATCGAACCTGAAGAGTTCAATTCTGTAGACGAGCTCATGATACCGTTCAAAGGGAGGAGTAATTTGAAACAGTACATTAAAAATAAGCCACATAAGTGGGGCATCAAAGTCTTCTCCCGAGCGGGAGCCAGTGGGCTCGTCTATGATTTTGAGATCTATACGGGCAAAAGCACTAATGTGGGTGAGAAGAGTGCCCTCGGTATTAGTGGAGACATTGTATTGCGGTTGGTAAAGGGTATCCCTCCAAACCGTAATTTCAAAGTCTCCACTGACAATTGGTTCACTTCTCACGCACTTATGGTTGCCTTGAAATCGGTAGGCATATTAGCCGTGGGAACAGTAAGGACTAACCGCTTGCCTGGTTGTGTGTTTGTGGCTGACTCCTTACTGAAATCCCAAAACCGCGGCTCGTATGATTACCGATGTGAGAGGCAATCCAATGTTTTTGCCCTAAAATGGTTCGATCGGAAGCCTGTTCAAGTCGTATCATCATATCTGGGACTTAACCCCGTGACGGTTGTGAAGCGATGGTCACAGGCAGATTCTGCACACGTTGATGTGCCATGTCCCGCTATCATCGCCGAGTATAATAAATACATGGGTGGGGTCGACCTTCATAATATGTTGGTGGAATTATATCGCACAGACATTAGGACCAAGAGGTTTTATCTTCGAATTGTATTTCATTTAATTGACATGAGTGTCGTCAATGCATGGCTGTTGCATAAACGACACTCAAATCAATTAGGTATGAAACACAAAACGTTGATTGAATTTCGTGCGGAAATCGCCAAGGCTCTAATGTCTGCGCACGATAATTATTCCGAAAACAAAAAAAGGGGTCGACCTTGCTCTTTGGCGGATGAAGCGGGGCCTAGCACGGTAAAAAAACGTGCCCTACCTGCACCACGTCCAGTAGCTGATCTGAGATATGATGGTATTGGGCATGAACCAACGTTCATGGATAAGCCACAGCGATGCAGGCTATGCATTAAAATGAAGACCTTTCTAAAGTGTGAGAAATGTGGCGTAGCCCTTTGTCTCCAAAGAGAAAGAAATTGTTTTGTTTTATTCCACCATTAATGATGGAATAAAACAAAACAATTTTAATTGTGTATGTTCTATTTTATTTGTATTTGTTTGTCTTATGTTAATTTAGGGAAATGGTTTTGGTAAAAAAAAAATATAATTTAGAGTTTTTTTTGTGTATTAAAATTATTTTAGCGTAATATTATATTGTAATTTAATGTATTGGTCTTTATAGTTTATTAGTATTGAATTTTGTATATTTATTTTTCATTAAAACAATTAAAAACACTTAAAAATTATGTATGCTTCTTGTACTACCCGTCCTTTGATTTACACCCCCGAAGCCCCAATGTTCTTCCTCAGGAACATGAAATATTTCCAAAACTGTATGATAAAAATTTTTTTTTTTTTTTGTAAAAATATTGAAAAAAATCACAGATGTCGAAAACATAGAGAAACATTTTTTTCAATGGCTGGAAAAATTCTGGTATTGAAAGGGTTAATACACATTACTTCTTTTAAAATACCGTTATTCATAAAGTGGTATTTCATATTTTTTAAACTAACGTATATAATATATTAAAAATAAAGTGACAACTTGAACATGATGCCACAATCGGGACCAATCGGGACTTCCCATTTGATTTGGCAGATCGACGTAAGTTTTTTCTCCGTGAGACAGCAAAACAAACCTTAATATGGAGATTAAAGCAATGCGTGAGAAGAACTTCACACAAAATGATAAGATGAGGCTGGTAGAGCTCATTACATCGTCGCCGGCACTTTTATCTAAATCAACGGGCGCTCCGAGTTATTTGTTGAACACAAGAGTAAAGGATGCCGCTTGGAACAACGTTTTAGTCCAGTTTAACAGCGGGAGCTCATCTCAACGGTATGTGATTTATCTTATATAATATTGTGTGAAGACATGGCACGATCAAGTGAACCAGATACTTGAGACGGGCCATGTCGAAAGTCAGAATAACCAAACTGCGTATGAGACGATGCTTGAAGGGAATGAGGCCAAATTATTTCTTCTAATCTTTTAAATCATTGCAGATCGCTCGTTGCTCTCAAAAAGGCTTGGGACAACTTAAAAAGGGAAGCCCGAACGCAGAGGGCCAGCATCCGTTGCCACATATTTGGTACTGGGGGAGGGCCCAGCCAAGATGTTGAGGACCCTGTACTATTAAAGGTCGAAGCAGCAATTGGCATAAGTTCTTCCGGCCTGGAAAACCAGTAAGTTTAAATTTTTTTCTTTTTAACGCTCTTTTATTGGCCGTTACATAAGAATATTAAAAATTACTTATATAGTATTTTACATAAATGAACTGCCTCAGTAATAATCAGATGTGGTGGTAAGTACCAGAATTTGACATCCTCATAGCCTCATCATCAGAAGAGGAACACATGGCACACCTCGAAGTATTATTCCAACGCTTACAGGAATACGGTGTTGTCATCAACGTCGCAAAATGCCACTTCGGTGTACACGAGGTCAAGTTCCGGGAGCGGGATTCACGTTCTCTTCACCTTAACCTATCTGCTAGCGTTAGCCAAATAACGCTATCACTTGTAAGGATAGCATTAAGTTTGCTTGTAACGATCCTATTGTGGACTAAGAGCGATTCACGAAGTAGCGATAGCCTTACATTTTTAATTTAGGAGACACTAAGTAGAAAAATCCTAAAAAAACTCGGTAAAGAGTTGTTAAGACATTGTTTGAAAACACAGATATATGAAATATAATCAAATGACGCAAGATTTGAACCAAAACTTTGTAAAACAATTGCTTTATATTATATTGCATTTTAATTAGTTGTTATTTTATTTTTAAATAACATGAATAAGCAGTTTATCGAAGATTTTCGTTTTGTTAAAAGGTACCTGCCCCGAGAGATAGTAACGACTTTGTTGTTCATTCACCACTGAAAGTGTCACCAGTAAAGTTGACAAGTTGTTTATTCACTTCAAGTTGTTGTTTACTTGTTATTTTTGAGTCGTTTGCTGAGGAATACAATAAAATGAGGTAAGTAGGTGCTATATTATGTATGTAAAAGCATTTAAATATTATTCGTATGCTTTTGACTAGGACTCAAACGGAATTATCAACAGTATAAATAATTATGTCTGTACGAAGTTGACGTTTGTTTAGAAATGTTTAAAACCAAGTAAAAAGCGATACAGTTCTTGTATTATTATATTTTGTCTTTATTATTATGTGTGCTATTATTACTAAGAAAAAGTGTGTAATTAAGAATCTGACGTTAATTAATAATTCTCTTTCAGTGTATCGATTAATGTACAAAAAGCAATTCGATCTGCCCGTACAACAGTTTATGATAATGGCCGATGCAATGGTCGCTGAGCCGCTCTTCGCGGCAAACCGTTTTGTCGGTATGCATGGGAAAGAGAATCTAGCCACATTTTGGCGAAATCTCACCAATACATTAAAAATTTCGTGCGTTTTGAAAGTTACATAGGTATTTTACAAACATCGCAAATACGTTAATTCGGTTAATAATAGCATTATTATGCGAAAAATACTTCACTAATCATGTTTACAGTAAAAACTTAGGATAATATGAAGTTTTCTTTTGTTTAAATTACACTAATATCACTATAATCGTCACTAAGTCCGCCAATCAATGCTTTGCTAATCGACTTTGCTGGTCGACCGGTCTCCATAAAACGGATAGGATTTTAAATGACAGGAGCTGTCAACGAGAGAATGGGAATCGCAATCGACGTTAGTGCTAGCGTTCATTTTTATATTTCAACTGTCAAAAGAGAACGTGAATTCCATTCAAATGCGTTAATATTAAGGTAAGGCGAGGATTACTGTCGTTAAAAAGAACGTGAATCGCCCTCCTGGTTACTCCTCTTTATGAGTTGAACATCAAGAATTTTAAACCACAACATCAAAAGTTAGATTCAATTCAGTCAGAAGAAGAAAAATTAAACAGACCTTATATCCTTGCATCCAAAATTAATGGATAAGTTTCAGTCAGAAACAAGTATGATCACTTATGTTAAATATGGAATAATTGTTTTGTTAACAATTATTGTTATCACATTTATAATTAGATGGTGTGAGTACTTAGGGTTTTTCTTTCTGATTGATAAGTGTTATGCTCAAGATGATCTAATAATAGCTGAAGTATCTATATAACTGATATTATTAATATACATCTCCGTCATCATAACTTACGGATTGTTTAAATATGGAATATCAAAAATGAAGATTAAGTGCCATCTTCTTTCTGTCAAAGGATTTAAAATAGGGAAAAACTTAAATCATATTGATCTTATCATAGGATCTCATGATGATTGTTCATCAATTGGATTAGTTTCTTTTAATTGTCCTCTAGAACATCTTTTGAACTTAACAAGTATTGGAGATGTTGACATTACAGAAAACTCAATGTCACTGTCAAACTTTCAAGTTTTTCGATCACTGACTGGCTTTGAGATCAATTTCAATGGGGTTATCAACACATTAATAAGTAATAAATCTAATTACTCAGGCCCGGGACAAGTTGTAGAGAGATCAAATTACCATTAATTTATGAAACCTTAATTTTTCTTTATATAATATTCCCTTAACAATAGACACTGAGATAACGGCAGTAGAAAAGGAACTGCAGGTACATGTTAATTTACTGATTTCGAGTCTAGCCGTTTCCGATAATAAATTACAGGAAATAAAAGTAGCTACAGAACAAGATTTTATTTACTGGCCAAATATGAATTCGGATATTCAGAATAAAGTGGATCAATGTAATATTCCAATAAAGTCGAGTCATTTAAAACCTAGGACAGTTAGGGGGTATTTCACTATGTCGGGCTAAATATCTGACTAGCTATCCGTTGGCTGGCTTTAAAGATCAGAATAACTTCGTTATTCAACGGCGACCGTTTCACCATTGTTTCCGAGCTTCCGGATAGATAACACTCGAAATAGTCTGGCAACATCGCAAAATGTTTGCAGTTACCCAATCTACTACAACGGCTGTCATGTTTTGCCGCAATGTCTATGGAATGCTAGCGTCTACAAGACACGCAAAGTTAAGTGCATTTTTTTGGTTATGTTATGTTGATTATCAGGTCATTTTAGATTGATTCGTGTCGAATTAATACATTGTTTCTTATTTTTCAGGATGAACAATAAAGAAGTAAGAGAGCGTGCTGTGAAGAGTTCTCCAGAGACGAGTGCCAAAATCTGGTTAACATTGTTTACCAATGGAAGCACGTCCTGGAGAATAAAAACAGTGACGCCGTTATGTGGAAACAGAAGAATGCGGCCTGGGAGCAAATAGAGAAAAAATAGAACTCTTCCTCATCAGGTACATCATATATTACAAATTATTTATATTTACGCCAAGACGTGGACAAACGTCACCGCATAAACTCGGTTCCTGTCATCGTAAATCGTAGTTCATTGTTAGCTTTCATGTCGTCCAAAACCCATAAAATTAAGTTTGAATGTTCAGTCACAAAATAATCGAGTAAAACCCAATGAATTGAATTCAATTCCTAGATACAACCGAATCTAATAATGTTTCACTTTTCTGTTTTCTATTATCTCGAATGATTAGACACAAATA
The DNA here is from genome assembly GCA_026573805.1 of Hesperophylax magnus. Lineage (NCBI taxonomy): Eukaryota > Metazoa > Arthropoda > Insecta > Trichoptera > Limnephilidae > Hesperophylax > Hesperophylax magnus. The sequence continues at coordinate 1,995,123 of JAIUSX010000144.1, read as the reverse complement.
TTTTCTCAGTTTGGTTCTTATGAATTATGACAAAGTAATTTATGATTTGCGCTGTTCAATTGTTGTAGTGAGTTGTAACAGTTGCCTTCAGATTGTGGAAAACTTTGAGAAACAAGTACGACAGTCTGTCTGAAGAGGTTGGTGAGAAAGAAGGGCGCTCTCAACAGGAGGGATTCTTACCAGACTGGTGGAGGGCCAAGCACCGTAGCTCCCTTCGAAACAATGGAGACCACTGTTCTGGAAATGATCTACCTGAGTGTCGAAGGGAGCAACAACAATATAGACAGCGATTCATCATTCATAGGTAAGATTGCCATACTATAACGGTAAACCATTTACATTGCATATTTAAAAATCAACAGACAGCCCTCCACATCCAGTGCTGCGGTGCATGAGCACCCCACTCCAGAGATTTCTGTTAGAGAGACTCCTGCTCCAGAGGCCCCCGCTCCAGAGACTTCCACTCCGGAGACTCCTGCTCCAGAGCCTGCCGCCTCAGACCTTATCCCGTGGGATAACTGGAGCGTCCCGCTGCTTCGCACCCCCAGGCACCCCGCCTTGACGGTAGGGCAGCCAGTGTCTGGTGTGAAGCGGCCGTTTACGACATTTTTTGAGAGCCGAAAACGTGAACGAAAATCCGTGTCGTCTAACACCTCCAAAAAAATTATTCGAGCTCTTAAAACTCGCGGCCTTCGCATCGCCGCCCTTTCACCTGCTTCTGCCTCCTCGATCTCTTCTATTAAATCAAAAACCTCGGTATCCATAATAATTCGCAACAACTCACTTCTCCGCTGTCAAACTCGGAATGTTTTAACGCCATCTTTGATTCGAGGAATAGCGCCTAACGTGAGGTTCGAGCACTGATTAGTCAAATCGAACTTAAAACGAAAAAATGACTAATCCGCGGATTAGTGCTTAGTCAGAACATAATCAGAGATAGTGAAATGCCCCCTAAGCCTTGTTTCCACTGATAATGAGGACAGCGACGAAGAAGAATGCTTGTATTGTGGTTCTTCAAAGATAAAAATGGAGAAGAGTGGTGAAAATGCACTTCATGTGGCCGTTGGGTGCACTACTTGTGCGCCGGAATTGGAATGGAAAGTGTATTTGTGTGACTTTTGTGAAAAAAGACAGAAATAAACCTTACGGCCGCTGTTCCCAACTTTTTAATCGTTATCTAAGTTCAAATCTTTGTTTTTGCTCAGCCAAGCGATTTTTAAGCATTTTGTAGGGAACGATCGATTTGCGTTGTTCCCAATCATTTTATCTTTGAAAATCTTAAGTAGCCCCACACACTACCGCACATTACCATAGACATTAAAATGACATCAAATTATAAACTTTCTATGTTAAATTAATATTAAAGAGTTAATTATTGTGGCTCTTATTAATACACATTACTTCTTTTAAATACCGTTATTCATAAAGTGGTATTTTATATTTTTTAAACTAACGTATATAATATATTAAAAATAAAGTGACAACTTGAACGTGATGCCACAATCGGGACTTCCCATTTGATTTGGCAGATCGACGTAAGTTTTTTCTCCGTGAGACAGCAAAACAAACCTTAAATTTCTGATTGCACGTCCATCATCAGCACCCGAAGTCGACACCGGCAACTTTCTCAAGGAACTGAGACAGCATTTCGACGATTTAAGGCCAGTAGAAGGCACTCGCCATGGTGAAAAGCGAAAATTCATCTTTAAGGACCTACCAACAGCAACTCACGTCTTCCTGAGAGACGACACGGTAAAAAGTCCACTCCAACTACCGTACAGTGTCCGCACGAAGTCATTCGCCGCAGTGAACGCACGTATACGATTCGTGTTAAAGGCAGAGAAGTCACCGTGACTATCGACCGACTAAAACCAGCCTACATTACCTCCGAACCGACAGAAATGGCATCAACAACGACAAACACCACACCCAACACCACCGAGAAAACTGATCGAACTCACACCACAACACGCTCAGGCCGACGTGTGCGATTCCCGGATCGCCTCGACAAGTGACAAGATTTTTTTGGGATAATTTTTTTATTTTCGTACAGATCACTAACCAACGATTGGTTACCCCTGTATTGAACTTATTATCAACAACACGGGTACAAGCCACATTCCGATAAGCGCTGACGACAGGCATTTCAAAACATTCTCGAGAACAATGGACGGCATGACATCATGCTGACGACGGCTTACATAAACAAAACATTCATAGCGCATTTCGCAGAATTCCTTCATATACACGAGTACAACGAAAAGCAGAATTAGTAAAATCGCTTCTGCCGACGAATTCGCTGAGTACGTACCTAAGGCTGTACTATATAGCTTGCATTAGTCAAACAATCTTCAGTTCGAAAATAACCAACAATGGGTTCACAACAGACCAAGGAAGAGATAAGGGAATAAATAAGGAATATAGAGACAAGGGGCCAGAAATATACAAGATCTTGTGAAGGTAACATTACCTCCTATGTACACTATTATACCAACTTGGATGAACAAGAGAGTGTTGGATCAGCAGACATCGTCTTTAGCCGTGACTAAAAGAGGTTTATTGTTGTCTCTACAAATTCCTCTTATGTTGACAAGCAATGACTATCAAACATGGGAAATTAAATCTGTTCCCATTGCAATCCACCAGGGCAGCGTTACAACTACACCGATTATGTTTGAATTCGATAATAAGGACCAGGTGTTCATTGTTGATAAAACAAACCAACGATGGACATCACTATCACAATCGGCCTATACCCAATGCCACTCTCGAAAAGATAGCGTTTGCCCGGAAAGTCATGTTTGGAGCAATGGTATTGATACATCATGTTTACCATTACTCTCTTCAAATATGAATATGAAACTGGCATCCGATATTTGCCATTTAAAGAAGGTCTCCCATGAACAGATAGATACCTGCAATTTCATATGTCGCCATCAGTAACACCCAGTGGTTGTTATCTATCATAGGTCCACCTGCCGACTTGTTTGAGAGATGTGACGGTGACTCCAAAAGTAAGGTTGTTACAACAGGGACTACAGCAGTAATTGGAGTGAAAATGCTATCAGTAAAAGAGGGTTGTCACGCGGAGATATTAGGTAAGTTGTTCACTCCAACTATCCATCGATCACGATCAAGTGGACGCGTAGCCACTATTAATCTACCTACTCAACTGCAAGACAAATTGATTGGAAATGATACAGTGGTATTGACCGATATGGATAAATTGTATCCAACTCTTATTAATGCGACCGGATATATTAATTCACTCAAGCCAATGATAGTAGACGATTCGTTATTTGATGATGGCATAACCACCCTGGACAAATTACTAGCTGCAACCACTGGTCGAAAGACAATTAAGGCGATTAATTCTGGTGACCTGCAAATGAAAACGTTCATAGAAGAATATGAAACTAATAATAATTGGTCAGGATTGAATTGGCCCACAACTCATTACTGGTGGGTGATTGCCATTATTGTGGTTGTCATTATCATAATTGTCCTGTGTTGTGTCTGCCGCTGCTATTTCTCTACAAAGAGTGCTAAGTTGGCAGCTACAGCAGCTTCTGGTGTATTGTTAAGCGAGAGATTACCCACATCTTATGCAGCGTGGATACAATCTATGACTACAGAGAGTGCAAACCTTAGTATCATTTTCGGGGATAATATGACATCAATTGAAACTAATACAACAAAGATAATAACATGGCTTGATCATAAAGATTTCCATAAGCATATTTATTTGGCTATTATTATGCTGGTGATTATGCTTACCTTAGGTCTACTATGTCACTTATATTTTCACAACCGATTAACAGCAGTAATGTTTCATCACATGACTAGATTGGGGTTACTCCCTATGAATAAACGAGGTGTGCATCATCCCAGTGAAGTACCCATAATAATACATTATCTCGTAACTTGTAGGTCCTTCTCGCGCATCGGATTATTCTCGTTCGATGTAGGTATCCAGGTTGGTACATTACCAGGTACTGCGGATAGCTGGAGATGTGTCAGTAGCGGAAATCCTATTATATCTAACCTCCATGCTGTCAATAACAGATTTTCATCAACGTTCCGTGTCTACATGAATTGGAAACATCTGTGCGTGAAGTCCATTGACTTTCCTAACATTAGACACACCTAAAGACCAGAGATGCTTTATATCATACGCTAAATCTGATGCTGATAATCGGAAAGAGGAATTTGCGAGAAGACGCCAGCAATTAACTAAACAACCGAGAGGGAAGCGCGGTGTATTGAATATAATGGGTGGTATAAACAAGTTTCTATGGGGGACCGTGGTAGGTTCCTAGGTGTTATTTGTGAGTTGAGAGGTAATCAAGATACTCCTGTTTGCTACAATGATTCCGACAATGCGAGTGATGTTGTGCACTCTAGCTATTGTAAGCGCCGACCCTACAGCTCAATTGCAAGCACCATGGGGTGTCATAGTGTATCCCATTGCAAATGTCTACACCCCCGTAGCCGTGTTGAGACAGTTGATTAAAGTGGAATTTGAATGTTTAGAAAACAGCATTGAATATGAATCCATCAAGAATATTGTCACTCTTGTGAAAAAGCTGAAGGTTAAGATATCACAATTAGGGGACCATGCTAAAGATCCTTTGGTAATCCTGCATAACAATGCTTTGGCTGCAAGATACACAGTTTTATCAGGTGATGCCCAATATACTTACAATAAGATCAAGGAATTCAGTAGAGATGCACAAAATTTGTGGGGTGTCATGGATGAGCGCACATGTCAGGGTCATACTCAGGAGATGATGCAAGATTGGGCACAGGCCATAACAGCCAATAAAACTGAGAGTGTATCAGGTGGTATTAAACAAAAAAGATCTATCGATCCAAAGTTAGATCAGATGTATTCAGATAGCATCTTCAATACTAATGGAACCTCTTATGCATACTTTGGATCACAAGCAGCAGTAGAGGGTAGTCCGCATAGATATCGCCATAGAGAGACCAATAAGCCAACTCAAGATAGAGCATATGATGACAAGAGACCAGTTGAATTCGTGGAGAAAACCTCGACTCATGCCCCTCTAGATGAACGTAGTGCACAAGATGATGATTCAAAGGTATTTGAGTCAGCTTTCGGTCACTATAGTAATGCCATCACTATAGCTCGAGCTCCTCTTGTAGATGGAGATGAGGATTTATCACAATTCTCTAATGATGGATCAGGTACCAAAACTTATAGTTTAAATTCTATTCTTGAACTATATACGGATTCAGTTAGTTACATCCGAACTGTCCTCAGTAATGAGCCGAGTCATGTCTGTAAGAATTTGTTGTTCAGATAAGTATGAAATTCTAACATTAGACGAGCATTTCGTGACATCGATCTTTTGGTGAAGAATGACGCAGCAGATTATAATCGTTTTGCTGGTCGTTGCGAGTCACAACTAAATTTAACATCATGTAAAGTGATGTTTGGCGCCCTCTTCTCTCTATATCAGGTTAGAATATTATGTCACACACGTTTTTATGTCACAAATTTTTGATCACTTTTTAGTCACACCATTTATCATTGCTACCTATTTTTAAAAATGTCCGATGCGCAAGATCTTCGATCCGACGCACACGCCCTGAGATTAAATTCAATTATGTAAATTTTAGAGATCTCTAGTTTTGCTCTGGTTTTGTACGCTGTAGAAATAAATAAAATGTTGTAATTCATATCTCTTTTTATTACTTCATTTACATCATCATGGTTCCTATCGAGGGATTAAATCCCGTTATAATTATTATAGTATACGAAGGTTCATAAGAGAACCATTATCAGTAGGTACCTATAGTATGTTTTAATTTTTAGGCAACCTGTAAGCCTGCAGAAAAAACACAAATTATACAGCCAGCTTCAAATTCTAAAGAACAGAAAGAAGACGATATAAAATCCGGAGTGGAATCACAACAGCAATACGAAAGCACAGAAAATACAGATAAACAGCCGAGAGCAAAACCTTCTCAGGAAATTATGAAAACTAAGATTTCTCTACTCGAAAAAAATCTGAATGCTTTGTATTCTGCCAGAGATACTATGCCAAGCCGTGTTGAAGTTGATAAACAGATCATTAAGTTGCGTGAAGAATTAAAAACAGCGAAACAGTAACAGGAAGATTCAAAACACAGTTGCCCAGAAGAAACACAGAGATGGTATGAAAAGAAAGTTAGAAGATATTTGTCATGAAAATCCAGAAAAGGACCTTCGGATGACCGCCCTCATCGCCCGGCAGTCCACCGCCAAGGACCTCCCCACATTCTCAGGTGACCCCCTCGAATGGCCGGCCTGGATTGCGCAGTATGAGCAATCTACCTCGACCTGCAAGCTCACGCTGAGCGAGAACCTGATATGGTTGCAGCGTGCGCTCAAGGGGAAGGCGAGGGAGAATGTTTATTCGCTCCTGCTAAATCCGGACCGCGTGCCAGAAATCATCGCGACCCTGGAGGAGCGGTACGGCGGATCCGGTTCAATCGCCAACCTCATGCTGGACAAGGTGAGGAAGCTCCCCTTCCTGTCTGCCGAAGCCACCTTGGAGGAGATCGCAGACTTCTCCGGGACCATCCAGAACCTGGTGGTCAGCGGGATGGTGGATCCATTGCGATCCGGCAAAGGGTGCCCGTGCAACCGCCCACCACCGCCTGTAGTGAAAAAAGCGAACAAAGTGAAAAGTGCGTGCGCTCAGTGCGGTGAGCCACATTCACATTCAAAACAAGACTATACGACATCGTTGCTAATATGGCGAATAACAACCTACAGACTCGTTTGAGTGCGATGACGAAATTAGCGAGGACCTTCAAACAGTCCCCTCTGTTAGCGTTAGCTGAGAAATCAGTTGATAACCTGGTGTTGGCGGCAATCTGGAAACCGTTAGTGGCTTGTGTGGGAGACTCGTATTCCTCATATCTGTGGTGCCCATTGAGCACTTCGGTGGCTTTGCTCCACCACTGGTCTCGCTGTTATGTACAGCATATGAACGTCGACAAGAAGTATGTCTATTCAAGCGCACTTGAAGTGAAATGACACTAAACTGCGCTATATAAATTCCATGTTATTATTATTATCCCTACTTCTATGCAGCAATGACCGCGACATGGCTCCAGCCGCTGGTCCCTGTGACTGTAGAGTTGCTGAGGGTCTATCGCGAAGAGATGATTGGGATGATGTTACTCGTACCACCGGAAGCTGTCGTTATTCGCAAGACGGTGTATCATATGCAGCGTCTATTGAACGGTGGGTTAACCCGTGCTGAATACAACCATATTGGAGGATTCAATTTTCCATATGCTCTGGTATTAATACCAGCGAACACTCAGATGGCGCAGTATACTACTTTTGAGGGACAGTTACCAGCAGCTATGGCGTCGATTGAAGTGCAACCAAGAGATCAGAAAGCGGACATCTGGGGGACACTAACAGCTGCTCAAGTTACTTCCTTCTTCAACATCGCAGCAATCGCCAATCCTGATCATTACCAAACCCTGTCTATTGGAGCTGCCTTCACTCTAGGGTCATGCATCTCGAAGTCAGGAGCATTCACCACTCAGTGGTTAGAGCGTCGCACCAAACGAGTAAAGGATACACTACCCACTTTCGATGCAACATCATTAGGTATCACTATACCTGCTCTACAGGACTACTCGAAAATGGTGTTGCAATCTAAAATCACCACAACTCAAGCTATGAGGTCTTTACTATACTTGAACTCGATATGCACAGATACGTCGTTGGAAGCGTCGAGATGGATCATTGAGCAATCTCGAGGTGCCAATGTCTCAGGGGTAACTGCGCTTGTGGAAGCATGCCGTAAATATAAGTTCCTCACATTCACACAGATCTGCAAAATCATCCCGGCTAACCAGGGTACGTCACTATTAAAAGTAATGGCCTATATCATCCGTGATCCATGGTCATCTTTAATTCGACCAGTAGCCCCAGTGGATCTGGCATATATCGGAGTTACCCTTTCTCTCCCTGTTGCCACTAATAATCAACCAGGATATGCAGGTAGATCAAATCTGGTAGCTCCATTAAATGAACGTCAGATAGAAAACTTAGCTACTTGCGGATGTTGTTGTTCTTGCTTGAGTCAGAATGATTTTTGTATACACAGATATATAAATATATATATGTATGTATATATATATTTTTCTTTCAATATATAGGTAGCTGACAACATCATCACCGAGTTCATCGGATTCAATAGTGAAGACGAATCTGAAGTGGATTCTGATGATCTCGGTGGTGATGATGATCCTGACTACTTTCCTCCAACTCGCACTGAAACGAGTAGATATTTAAAATGCCTATTTTTAACGATTTAATGTAACCATTTTTTTATTTTACATATTTGTCTCTACAAAAATCCAGGAACCTCGTAACATAGTGAATCTTTCCTCTTTCGGAGCGCTATGTTACGGGGGACCTGCGGAAAATACTGCCATAACCCTTTTACAAATTTGATCGCTTCTAGATCATTTTTACAATTTTATTTCACAAACATTTTTTACTTTTTGTCATATCTTGACAAACTAAAAATCTAGTTATCAAGATACACATTGTTATAGCTACTACGTAATAAAACTATGTAATTGTAATCCAGGCGAGCTTGCAAAATCTTTGCAAATTCTCAAATCTCAAGCATCTGCCTTCAGCTAATCCACCGGCAAAATGAATATGCAACGTTTTATGGTGGCTTATGGAGCGAGACTCGCGGTCCATTTGAGACATGTAGAACGCGAGTTCGATTTAAAATTACGTTGGAAAAAGTGTTGAAACGTGATCGCCGTAGAAATATCTAACGTGTGTTATCAAGTCAATGGTAGACTCGGATGCCTAGAAACGTAGACAACCTGTTTCTTCCAACGTAGCCGGATGGCTCAGAACCTTATTTTTACTCTCCGCCTGCATCATACCATCACCCCACCTAAGTAGACGAATGTCCTTTGGGCCAGACTTCGTCCGCAGGCTATTCCTGCATCGTTCCTCAACGACTTCTACTCCTACGAATGTCCTTTGGGCCGGACTTTGTGCGCAGGCTGATCCTGCATCGTTCCTCAACGACTTCTACTTCTACTCCTACGAATGTCCTTTGGGCCGGACTTCGTGCGCAGGCTGATCCTGCATCGTTCCTCAACGACCTCTACTTCTGTTGACTATTTTGTAATAAGTATATATAATGTAATTTGTACCCAGTCAATCTAAAACATGTTTGTTTGGCTACTAAATGCAATTTGCAGTTTGATTACTTTACTATAGAACCTAGCCTACCATCTTATCATTACCTCATACCTCGATTATTGGTCGCAAAAATTCAAATATGCCAAAGTTTCTGACATAATGCCTCTGAAGCGTTATCAGCAAATACGGCGTTGGTTGCATTTCGCAAATAACAACCTGGAAGATGGAGACCGGTACTATTAAATTAGACCTATTCTGGAAAAAGTAAGGCAGAATTGTTTGAGCAGGCAGGGAACTGAAACACAATATAGTATAGATGAAATGATGATACCCTACAAGGGAACAAAAGCAGGAAAACGAAAACAATATATGAAGGATAAGCCAAGCAAATGGGGTCTCGGGTATCATCTACGACTTTGTACTTTATGGTGGTGAAGATACCTTCCGTAACCATGCTTTTTCCCAAGAAGAAGAATCTCTTGGTTTTGGCGCTCAAGTAGTAATTGCTTTGTGTCAGAGTATCCAACGAATTAACAACCCCACTAATTTACACTAATTGGGGAAACTTTGCTGGGGTAATAACCATTAATAATTTCTAATATTTTACTCAAAAATGAGAACTTGTTTAAAAATAAACTGTTTCCAGTAATTATCTATTGCGATAATTTCTTTTCGTCTCCAGAGTTATTTTATATTCCACGAGGGTGAACCAAATACATCTGGACATGAACAACTGGATGAAGATTTCAAGATGCCGGCCGTACTGTGGATTCCGATGACAGTGATGTCGATTTTGAGATTAGTGATGACGAACAAGATTTTCCTGATATTTCTCTAATCGACGAATCCATGCCAGTTTTCGATTGGAAAACTGATGATTTTATTCCCAAAATTAATACTTTCGATTGTGCAAGTTCAGGTTCCAATATTGAAAATGTTGGAACCAGGGAAGTAGACATCTTTTCATGTCTAGTACCCTAATGAGTTACATTTGTGATGAGACAAATAAGCATATGTCAAGAGCAACTGCAATGAGTTGTCTTGGAGGCTAAAACAATGGACTAACACAACAATTGAGGAACTATACTTTACCCACATGTAAAACCAAGTACTGAGACTGAACTCATTTGAAACTTCCAGTATTGTTCGGAAGAAAGATTTCAGTCTTTGGTAACCGGAACCATTGACAATACATATACTAATTCAAATGATATATGAAATACATTTGAAATATGGACTAACACAACAATTGAGGAACTATACTTTACCCACATGTAAAACCAAGTACTGAGACTGAACTTATTTGATGCCCAGAAATTCAGAAGATTGGAGGCAAATCGCCCATCAATTCGAAAATAAATGGAATTTCCCTCACTGTATTGGCAGTGTTGATGGTAAGCACGTTGAAATACAAAAACCTGGAAATTCTGGATCCTATTACTACAATTATAAAGGCACACACAGCATTGTTCTAATGGCAATGGTAAATGCTGATTATGAGTTTATGATGATTGATGTCGGTGCTAATGGCCGAATATCTGACGGTGGAGTCCTTAAAAATACCCTGTTTTGGCACTTACTTTCTAACAACCAACTCAATATTCCTGAACCAACAACGTCGACAAACAAAAAAATACCTTTTGTATTTATTGGGGATGAAGCTTTTCAATTGACACCAAATTTTATGAAGCCGTATAATAAAGCTCTTTTGACAGAAGAATGAAGAATCTACAATTATAGGCTATCAAGAGCACGCCGAATGGTGGAAAATGCTTTTGGCATACTATCGTCTCGGTTTAAGATATTTAAAAAAGCCATTCCTATGCCTCCAAACAAAGTTCGTAAAATGGTTATAGCTTGTTGCTACTTGCACAATTATTTATCAAAACAAAAAGGCTACATTCAACGTGCCGACGTTGATTTTGAAGACACTGTAACTGGCACAATCACTCCAGGTTTGTGGAGACAAGAAGGACAACTTTTGCATTTACAAGGTTTGAGAGGCAAAGCAAGTCAGAGATGATTTTTGTGAATATTTTAATTCGGACGGTGCAGTATCATGGCAAGATCGATATTTATATTGGCTCCTCCTCGACCGGCAATCGAAAGGTCACGGGTTTGAGTCCCGTCTGCGATATGTACCTTTTCTCGGGAGATTTTTTCAATGTAAATTAGTGTTTCAGGATGATAATTATTACTTATAAATAATTGTTACTCTTCTGCATAAAAAATCTTGTCTTAAACATTAGTTTATCAAAATAAATAATAATTTGTTTTGATATCGAACTCATTTACTTTATAAGGAATATAATGTCATTAATGTAAAACAATTATATATTACACAAACGCATTTTAGATTTTTAATAATATTAATATTGCATAAAGAACACAGCAAATTTGTACTACGAGAATTTGCTCTGGTCTTTGTGGCAATTCAAATAAAATCTTCTTTTGGTCAAAGAAAATATTTTTATCAGGATCCACTCACATTTAATAGCCTTCCAGAATTTAAGTATTCTAATTCCTTGTGAACTTTTAAATGTAAATAAAATAATGTTAAATTATTTGTGCTAGCCGAGGATTGCCAGTGCATTTTTTCATCTTTGTCCTTTATAAATTAATAGTATATCATATTGTCTAAATTATTCTTTCATCTTTGTCCTACCAAAATAATAGCATAATATATTAAATACCTGTATTTATTCCTTCATCTTAGTCCTTTTAAAATTAATAGCATATTTTTATTTCAAATAATATCAATCCTATGGTCACCCCACATACATTAACATTTCTTAAAGATAATGGGTGACGCACTAATGTACTAAGCTAAAGGCGCCTGGGGGGCAAGCACAGAAAATTCGATAACTTTACAATATCGGATCGACAGACGTAACTTCCGACGAGTTTATATCAATACCCCCTAGCGCATGTAAAAGCTATCGGTAACATATTGATAACGCAATAAATAAGAAATCGATATACGCTGGCAATACTGAAGCAGTTGTCTATGGATCGCTTCTCAAACGTCAAACTTCAACGGTTACCAACGGCTTTACGTATTATCTACAAAAATCAACTTATTATGATGTCGAAGTCAAATGAATCAATGTAAGTTATTTATTTATCTTGTTTATATGGGATTATCAATAAAGATGTGCTTGTAGACATTCAGAATGCTTTATTACGATTTCAGTAAGAAAGTACGGTCGACGGCCAGTCAGATTGATTTTCTCACCAACTATATGGCAAGTCATTCAGAATTCGCTGCTGGCAGATTTGTTGGTCCTCAGGGTGCCCAAAAAAACCGCGACATGTGGCAGAAGTTGGCAGAGCAATTGGCTGAACTAGGTCCTGCTAAGTCAGCCGAGCAGTGGAAAACAGTGAGTATTTTAACTTACCTAAACAAACTGGCTTTTTTTTACGAAAATGCCGGACTTCTAATCTAATCTATCATGAAGACACTTAATATAAGTCCGTAAAACACTTTTAAGCTGATATTATTTTTGTTCTTTTCAGAAATGGCGTGATTTAAAGTGTAAGTCGCGGGCAAAAAACGCCGATGCCAAGCGAGCTGCTCTCAGAACTGGAAACACTGTTACCATACCGGTATTAAGTGACATCACTCAAAAAGTGATTAGTATCATTGGCAGAGCCAGTTCTGAGGGCAGTGGAGTTCCCGAAAGCTGCATAGGAGAGGGACCAGAACAACTTGTGCTGGATATTGAGGTCACTAATGTCTTAGAATGTTAATATAATATATATTTGCTGTCAAAATGGAAGTTATCGTTCATCATCAATGCCAATTATTTGTGTTTTATAGTACTCCGATCAGCAGCTCTTCACTCCTCAGCCCAGTGTAGGGATGGAAACTGGGCTGAGAAGTCAACCCAACCCAGCCAAGAAGAGGAAGCTAGCTGCTACGCCAGATGTCGGCTGTCGTATGGCAAAAGCTCAAGAAGCCAGCAACAACATCTCTAAAGAGCTTGTGGCAGTCGCCAACAGATTTACAGATGTTTTTGAGGTATTTCCTACATATTTCTTTTTGAATCACTCCCAAGTAATTTCAAATTAAGTAAAATTTATGAATTGTTATTTATAATTTCAGAGTTCAGCGGCGGCCTTCTTATTCTCATTAACTTACTAATTAACCATCACGCCGTTTCCCGCAGGGGTAGGCAGTACCAGTACAAAGGATGTACCGCCAATCAACTCGGTCTTGGCACACACTTCTTGCCTCTTTCACATTCATACATCGTCTCATAAATTAATGTCATCATATACAATGTAAAACGAAAATACGTCGATGTAAAATATATGGTCTCATCGGTAAATTAATGAATTATTATCTATCGTTTCAGAGGTACACTGCAGCACAAGAAGAAAGGGTTGACTTACTCCGACAACAGATATTGAGGTATTACAGTACATATTTCATATTATTATGATGTCACTTGAATGATTGAGTATGTCTCAAGAGAGGCACGAGAAACACGATCATTAAAAGTTCATGAAGCGAGGCTAGCAGCCTACAATGGAAAGCTGGTACCTACTCTAATATATATATATATATATAGCAGTGAGGCATGGAACTGGCAGAGGAACGATGAAAGTATAATGAATGAAATCTCTAATAATACACTTTTCTTTCTATTTCTAGACCAACAGACCATCCAGTACCATCGACTTCCCATAACTATTCATTGCAGTTGGAATCTGAAGACGAGGAAAATTCAATTTAATTTTTATGTGTGCCATTTGTTCCAATATCTCTGTTTTACTTGTTCATTAGAATAAGTTTTATTTTTATTTTATTTATTAAGTTAAAAGAAATATACATATTTCGCTTTATTAACTTAAGTACAGGTTTTCTTAAATATATTAATTCTATTACTGTTTTCAAGCTATCGGGAAGGAGATTGTATACGTGTACACCCTCATAGCCTGTATTTCTTTTGCCACTTTCAGTCTTTGGTGAATTTGAGTATATGTAATTTGTTATGTACTTGTATAGTGTTCAATGACTTGTAATATTTACATAAATGTTGTATTTGTGTGTATGAAGCCATTTTGGTTTTTGTAGATTTATAGACATATGTTATATTCTAACTACTAAGTTATGGATTGTTGAAATATAATATAGTATAATACCTAGCAAGAAATACGTCCCAATTCTCTGATTATATAGTCTGGTCATTTCAGTTTTTACTGTACTACTATTCCAAACAAATTGAGCGTGTGTTAATACTTAATATTGTCAACTCAGCATCACATACATGTAAAACCTTCAATAAAATGTGAAAACACCGTACACCAACTGTTTTATTTGTAAACTGCTTTCTTTCATTTTACCACTTGAACATTGAGCGAATAGAATCCTTTATGATTTTTATACTGTGGGTGCAATCAATGCAGCCCAGAACATGAGGAAAGTTTCATTTGTCCCTGAAAGCACTCTCCACTTGCTTCCTGGCTTCGTTTGTTGCTGGAAAATGTATCCACCTTCTATAAAGGTGCTCCAACACTGCCAAGACCAAGAGAATATTACTACCACCGATTATTTGAAGAATTATTCTTATTTTTAACTGCGAATTATTTAAATATTTCACTTTCTAACTAATTACAAAATTCAAAGCTCTTTAACAATAATATTTTTACACAATATAAAAAATAAAAAAAAACATAATATCTTATCCTAAAAATTATTCCACATTAAACTACATTATAATTTTGTTCATTAACTTAAGTTTGAATTTTTTTTATTTATTCGATTCTCCGTTTTCTGGCTATGGGAAGGAGATTATAAATGTCTGGCGTATGCTTCTTTTACCATGTTCAGTTTTTACTGTATTAGATCCTTACTAATAAGTATGTTTTAAACATTAAACAACTGATAAATTACTACTTTGATATGGTAAACAGTTGTTAGTCAGTTGCGTAAATTTTAAAAACTTTTAATTAGTAGGATCCTTGTGTATAACTTATTATGCTGACTTGTATAGTGTTTGTGTAGTTGTCACGTTTATATAAATGTGTTCGTATGTGTAAGTCTACTTTGTATTATGTCAATAAAGCTATGTTGAAATTGGCCAAGCCAAAAAATGCTGGCGCTTTTAACGTGACTAGTATAAAACGAATGTGTCATATTTCCTAGTAATATATCGCTCATTTGCGACAAGAACGTGTTAACGAAAATGTGTATCGTTATGGAATAATGATACAGTAGAATCCGGCGCATCGCGCTCTACTTGCTGCTGAAACGCGATATTTCTAGCGCCAATAATAACCGAGTAATGAGGGAAAAGGTCGGCGACTATCGGTTTAGCGCCATCTCTTTCCGCCCTTAAGTTTAATGCAAGATCGGTTCACGTCAGTTGTCGCCGCTCGCTTGAGGAGGAAAGTGCTGCCCGATTGCGGCAAAAACGTAACAGCTCATGGTGTCACGGTTTTGATGAAAGGTAAATACGGCTTTTTGTTTTTTTAGTGATTTATTTTTGCAGCTATAACGGGACATTTTGTATGTGGGTCATTATTGTAGTAAAAATAGTAATCGCATGCTATGGTTTACATAGGATTGTACCGTTGTTGCTGAAATAAACAATGTTTTTAGTTGGTTAATTTAAGATGTTCCGTTACAGTTGATAATAAAAGTACAAAATGTTTGATCTTAATATTGGTTATCTCAAGTTAACACATTCTTGATAAAAAATAATAAATTTTTACAACGAATAGCTTACAATGTTGCATTATAAATGATAAAAACATTGTGTAATTACAATTTATTTTTCAGATGGAATCACGGTCTAGGAAGATTGTAAATCTTGCCCGAAGAATTAATGAACATTCACCATGTGAATCAGCACCGGAAGAACAACAACTGCAATGTAACCGGCCTCGTTGCGACTCGACTAGTTCTTTGAGCAGCAGCACTTCTTCATCATCAATACCATCAATTATTGAAGACTCTGACGACTCAGTGAAGGATCCTGACTACGAATTAGTTCAAGATCAACGAAGAATTGAGAGTTCTAGTGAAGGTGAAGATGAAGATATAATTATGGACGACAACGAAAATCCTAATAAGACTGATATACGTACTATACAGACTGATGATAAACAAAAAAATGAGAACGCAACAAATATAATGCAAAATACGATTTTAAATGAAGAAATAGATAACACAGCTAAACAAATGATGACAGGAAATGATGATAGAATGAGACAAGAAAAAATGCTGGATGCTATTGCAAGCATCGTGCCCACAGAAAGAGAAACGTTTGTATCTGAAAATAGATATCCGACTGCAGACATACAGATGAGCACCAATGAAGAAACAACACCTGCTAAAAAAGCAAAAAAAAGACCATTTAATGAAGCAATTGCACCTAAAAATCAACCACCACCTGCAGATGTACAGATTAGCACAAATGAAGACCCTACACCTACAAAAAAAGGAAAAAAAAGACCACTGAATAAAGAAAAATGGAAAAAAAACATTACTAAACAGTTAAGAAATGCAGGACAGTCCTACGAATCAAAAGCATCACAAAAAACTGTTCCGCCCCGTCAACTAAGAGAACCCTGTAAGGAAACCTGCATTTTCAAGTGTCAAATTTTTTTTTCCGAAGAACAACGCCGTGAAATACTGAAAGATTACTGGAATTTAGGAGAGATTGAGAAGCAATGGAGTTTCATTGCTGCATCCGTTGAAGAAGCCATTCCAGCAAATCGTTATGTCAAACTCGATGATGAAGGAAAGGTTATTGAACCAAAGCGAACTAATAATGCTTTTTATTTGATTTCGAAGGGGAAAAAATATAGAGTGTGCAAGGTGTTTTTCAAGAATACGCTTTGTATCAATAATCGCCCAATAACAACTGCATTAAGCAAGAAAAATAAGGAAACAAATATTTCATTGATGACAGATAACCGTGGACGACATGGAAAGCAACCAAAAATTGACGATAATATTAAAGAAGGAGCCGAGCAGTTCATAGATTCAATACCCAAAATTGAATCTCACTATACACGAGCCCATTCAAGAAGAAACTTCATTGATGGAAGCAAAACCATTGCTGATCTGCACCACGATTACGTCGAAATCTGTAAGGAAAAGAAAGTTCCTTTCATCAACTATGTAATGTTCTACCGGATTTTTACTCAAGAGCACAACTTATCATTTTTTACACCAAAAAAAGATATGTGTGACGTATGCGAAGCGTTTAAAAATTCATCACCCGAAGAAAAAGAAGCTAAAAAGGACGCTTATGAAAAACATCATGAAGAGAAGACGCTATCACGATTAGAAAAAGAAAAAGACAAGAAAAACGAAGAACTGACAGTATGCGTATATGATTTGCAAGCGGTATTTCAGTGTCCGAAAGGCGAGATATCCGTGTTTTACTACAAATCCAAATTGAATGTACTCAATCTCACAGTATACGACGTCCAGAAGAATACTGTAGAATGTTATGTATGGGATGAAGCAAATGCAAGCAGAGGTGTGAACGAAATAGGTACGGGTGTATTTAAGTATCTCGAGCAGATATCAAACGGTACCGAAGATAATAATATGAATGTAGTATTTTATTCTGATAACTGTGCTGGCCAACAAAAAAACAAATTTATGGTGGCCATGTACCTTTTCGCGGTTCTGAAATTTCCAAATATAAAGTCAATAACACACAAATATTTAATCAGAGGACATACCCAAAATGAAGGGGATTCGGCACACTCACAAATAGAAAGACAAGTGCGAAGAGAATTGCGAAGAGGACCTATGTACACGCCCGATGCATTCATCAGTGCTATCAAATCTGCTCGTAAAAAGAGTGAGCCATTCCGAGTGAACGAAATGTGCTTTGAAGATTTTTATGACTGGAAGAATGTATGCAGTTTAATGTCTTTTGCAATACAAAAAGATGACGAAAACGTTCCAGTCAAAATCAGTGAAGTCAAGATGATAAAAGTCATAAAGGATGATGTTCGGGCAATTTATTACAAAAACTCATACGCAGAAGAGGAGTTTAAAAGAGCTATAGTCATAAAGAAGAAAAAAGACATTGATATTGAGGTTAAAAAAGCCTACACAACTAAACCCGGAATAGCTGAAAGAAAGAAGGCTGATCTAATGGAACTGATCAACAAAAACCACATTCCAAGGTACTACAGACCTTTTTACGAATTTTTGTAGATTTAAGTGTTAGGTTTTTTATTTCATTTACTCAGATTTTATTATTGTTAAGTGAACTGTGAATTCAGAAATGCCTTCCTGGCATTCCTAAATATTTAATAACGTTATAATTGCTAACAGTTGTGAGTAAAAGTAAAACTACAGATATTAGTGTCTGGTTATAATTATAATATTTTTTTAAATGTGATTATTACTTGTATTTCAGCGAAAGTTACACAATAACTTAGCTAAAATATCTTTCATTTTGTAAAATAAAATACAAAAAATACAGAGATTTCTACGACAGAAACGTGTCTTAATTAAAATGTTCCATACATTTATATTACAAATTATCAATAAAAACGTAACAATACGACATAACTTGTAAAGGTTTAGATTTTTATTCAATTTTTTTTCAAGAAAAACGGTACATATCTGTTTGTTTTGCAATACTGCAAATTTTTTACAAGAATAACGCAACAAGGAGGACCCTTTTTTAAATAAATAATCATAATAAATTTAATAACTGACATAAAGGTCTGAATGCAATTTGATCCAAAAAAACGAAAACCTTGAAGTTATGTTGTATTGAGCTGAATAGTCTAAACATAAAAATTAAAAAGTTACAGGCATTTTAAACTTTCAAATGCGTTTTATCACAAATTGAGATTTTTACTTTGTCACGTTCTTGTCGCAAATGAGCGATATATTGATGTTGATGATTGTTTCAAATGAATAAATACTTTATTACCTTAATATGGTCTTTTAAAACAGTTATGATTGCGTCACACGTTTCCATTACTATTTTTCCGAGAGTGCGAGGATGAATAGCGCACGTATATTTTAGCTCCTGAAAATCCATCCCACTGGCTAAAAACCTCAACGTTACAGATAATCTCTCATTCACTGAGATAGCTTGTCTCATGTTAGTATCTGTTTTTTTAATAAGAGGTCCAACCATCTGTAATAATGATTCGTAAATATGGTCATCCATTCGGAGAAAATGTTTGAAATCATTTGGTGCTGTAGCCTGTAATACACTTTGCAAATGCTCATGGGTAAAGCGGTACCTTAACTTGTACCATTCTTGACACCAAATTCGTTTCTTTTTATTATTTTTATTCAAACATAAAGCTAACGTAAGAGCCAAGAACGCTTTGTCTTTGACAGATTCCATTTTGCACAAAATTGACTTTTGACAGTCGCGAGTCGCGAAATGACAGGAAGGCATAGAAGTACATATACATAGATGCATAAATAAACCAATAAAATTTTGACCACCACGAAATTACAGGAAGGCGTGGCCATGCTTGACGGAGAGGCTTGATGCGGGCTGGCAAGCCGCTAAGCATAGACAATAATAGACAACAATAGACAACAATAGACAAAAAAACTACGTGCTTGCGATCAAGCCGCTTGCCCGTGTCCCAGTCCCTTAAAGATGGTACAAGTTATTATTTGCAGTCATATCGACATGTAAACTTATATGTTTCTAGTTATTGTTAAATTGATTGTTCTTATTGCCCATGTAAGTGCAGATGTATTTAATTTCCATATTTGCACCTATCTAAACAATTACATTTAATTAAATTATCTGCAGTTTGTATTGTATACAAAAACCTACTTATTTTTATGACTACTTTATAACATATTGCTATTAACTGATTTATGACCTACTTTATAACATCTTGTTTATAACTGTTTTATGACCTACTTTATAACATATTGCTATTAACTGTTTTATAACATATTGTTAATAACTGTTTTATGACCTACTTTATGACATCTTGTTAATAACTGTTTTATGACCTTGTTTATAACATATTGTTAATAACTGTTTTATGACCTACTTTATAACATATTGTTAATAACTGTTTTATGACCTACTTTATAACATATTGTTAATAACTGTTTTATGACCTACTTTATAACATCTTGTTAATAACTGTTTCATGACCTACTTTATAACATATTGTTAACCCTAGAATGCTAAACATCGCCTGTGAGGCGAAGCAATTTTTTTTTGGAGTGATATCTCCTGATCGCTCACTCGTATCAAAGCATGCGCTCGCGCCAACTCAGTTGAGTGTTGTACGAGCTAGCGCACAGACGTTTTTTGGATTTGCTCGGCTGCGTTGTTGAGATACAGACACGTGTGGCGCCTGTGAGGCGAAGTTTAGCATTAAAGGTAATTTTTTTGTACATATATGTTTGTGGTTATGTATCAAATCAAATTCATGTCGATGTACAATCCACACCGACTCATGTTCAGGAAGCTTTAGCCACGGCGCAAAATAGGGAGCAGCCGGCTTGTGAGAATCGGATAATTACGCCATCGGCATCGATTATGAGGGGAAAGAACAAATATATTTGGTCCTCAGAACCTTCTTCGTCACAACAAAAATCGAACAGAACTCCTTCGAGAAACATAGTCCATATTGTGCCAGGCCCAAAAGAAGGCGCCAAGGGCATTGTTGATCCCATGAAATGTTTTGAACTGTTTTTTACTTCGGAGTTGATGGACGAAGTACTTTTGCGGACTAATGAATATATTATACAAACAGCTACCAAGTATAAAATTCAGAATACTACTACATCACAGGTCAGAATAGAAGAGCTTCGTGCGCTTCTTGGCATATTTATCTTGAGCGGAGCGTTGAAAAATAATCACTTGACAACAAATGAGCTGTTTGATCCTACGATTTGTGGATCCCAAAATTTAGCTGCAATGAGCTGTGAACGGTTTGAGTTCCTTGTAAAGTGTCTGCGTTTCGATGATCGTAACACTCGAGACGACAGAAAAAAAACTGATAAGTTTGCGCCTATCCGAAATATTTGGGAAATTTTTATCAAGCAATGTAGAGATCTGTATAAACCAAGCTCATACGTGACAATAGATGAACAACTTTTGGCATTCAGGGGACGATGTCCATTCCGTATGTATATTCCTAATAAGCCGGCCAAATACGGAATAAAGATTGTTTTAGTGTGCGATGTTAGATCAAAATATATGTTTGATGCCTCACCGTATTTGGGAAAAAACCTCGGTACAGCTATAAACGAACCATTAGGCTCTTACTATTGTAAGCTGCTTACAAAGACTATACATGGCACAAATCGTAATTTAACTGCCGATAACTGGTTTACTTCTATACCGCTAGCTGAGCAATTGCTTCGACCACCATACAACCTTACTCTTATTGGAACAATTCGAAATAATAAGCAAGAAATTCCACCAGAGTTCAAACATAATTCATCACGCCCTGTTGGGACATCTCTTTTTGGATTCCACGAAAAGCTCACTCTTGTTAGCTACAAGCCAAAACCTCAAAAGACCGTTCTTTTGCTCTCTACGATGCACGACAAGCCTTCTGTTGACTCCGTTTCCGGTAAGCCGACAATAATTCATTCTTATAACGAAACAAAAGGTGCTGTGGATACTTTTGACCAGATGTGTGGTCACTCAAGCTGTAGCCGTAAAACTAGGCGTTGGCCACTTTGCATGTTCTATGGAATGTTGAATATGGCTCTACTCAATAGCTTTGTAATTTATGTATCCAATTGCGAAGCTTTGAAAATAAAGCCAATGTCAAGAAGAGAATTTCTCAAGATATTAAGCAAGAACCTATGCAGCGACTGGTGCGCCATCCGTTTGGAAGAAAGGCCACGTATGCAGAAAAGAGTCCGTTCTGCAATTCATGACGTGGTTGGTCATAATACTGACACTGATTCAGATGAACCATGCATAAAAAAGGGAAAAAGATCAATGTGTGACTTCTGCCCCCCGAAATTGAGGCGTATGAGTATTTATTTCTGCGCAAAATGCAAGTTAACATACTGCTTAGAACACCGGTCTCCAAACTGTTGCAAATGCGACAAAAAAAAGTAGGTGGAAAAAACCGAAACTTTATTTTGGTCTCAATGAATATTTTTAAGTTGTAAGCTGTGAAATATATTTTTATAGACTTAGTACATCTCAGGTCTATAAGACCCAGAAGTTTTTTTTTTATTTCCAATTGTGAATTTTTTTGATTTTTTTTTTTTTGTAAAAGATCTCTGTATACCACGAAACAAAATATATGATCTTAAAATAAGCTTTTAATATATTTAATGTATTTAAAAAATGAATTGTGTTATTTTTTTTTTGTTACCCAATATGTAATAAAAGTGTTTTTGTTTTTGTTTTAATATGTTGTATTTTTTTTAAGTAAAATATGGTTTTTTTTTATAAAAGTCGCCTCACAGGCGAAGTTTAGCATTAATGGGCTAAAAAATATGTTTAGTATTCTAGGGTTAATAACTGTTTTATGACCTACTTTATAACATCTTGTTAATAACTGTTTTATGACCTACTTTATAACATCTTGTTAATAACTGTTTTATGACCTACTTTATAACATATTGTTAATAACTGTTTTATGACCTACTTTATAACATCTTGTAAATAACTGTTTTATGACCTACTTTATAACATATTGCCATTTTTAAATAATAAAAGAGTTATGATAATGTCTATATCCTCTTCGGGCCCCGGGTATCATATGTGATACAATCTTGAGGTGAGACGCTGTGAATTTCCACTTGTACCTGAGGACAGCTTTCATCCGGCTATTGAATTTCAGTGCAGCTTGATGAGAAAACCTTTTAAAAGTAATAGAGTCCCGACCCTTGAACGTGAAATCTCAAGGGGATGGAATTTCAACAAGGGTAATTTCATCAACTTGTATGAATCAATGAGCCGGATGGACTGGCAAAACCTCAGCACTTTCTGTACAGTAGATGAGGCGGCGCAATATTTTTACAGATGTATTTATGACGTATTTGATTCTTGTTTTCCCAAAAAACGTGCAGGCAGTGGTGGTCGCAAGTATCCGAAGTGGTTCTCGAGAGAAGTCATCTCGAATATAGAGATCAAACACGCCCATCATAAGCGCTGGAAAGCTGGACGCCTTCAGAGTGAATACGATCTGTTTAGTTTTTACCGAGCGTTAGTTAGGCGCGAGATTCGAGTGGCCTATCGAGCCTACGTGTCTGAAATTGAGGAAAACATCATGCATGATCCCAAGATGTTTTGGCACTATATAAAATCTCTTCGGAAGGATGGTGGTCTCGAAGACACCATGATGAAAGGTAATCAGGAATTTCGTGGCTTGGGTGTGGCAAACGCATTTGCTGATCATTTTCAATCGGTCTACAATAAAGACCCTCCACTTCTAGACATTAATAATACGGCCACATTTAATACCAAAAGTGCTTCAAACGTCGATTTAGGTATACTTACGGAATCTGACGTTATGAGTGCCATAAGACTCATGAAGAACTCGCACTCTATCGGACCAGACTTCGTTCCCGTATTTTTTATTAAAGGGTGTGCCGAGTTCCTAAAAACACCACTATGTCTTATCTTTAACTTAGCTATAAATACTTCAACTTTTCCCGAAGTATGGAAAACTTCAAAAATATGTCCTATTTTTAAGAATGGTTCGAAAAAGTTAATCGAAAACTATAGACCAGTTGCTATACTATCAGCTCCTGCTAAAGTATTTGAAAAATTAATTCATAAATTCATTATGCCTCAGATAGACGCATACATTATCCCAGAACAGCATGGTTTCCGGAAAGGAAGATCCACTGAAACCAACCTGATGGTTTTCACCGACTATGTTGCTAGGTCCCTAGACAGAGGTTACCAAGTAGACTGTTCGTACAACGACTTCTCCAAAGCTTTTGACACCGTGAATCACGATATCTTACTCATAAAACTTGCCCAGATGGGTTTTTCACTTCGGATGTTAGAGTTTTTTAAAAGTTACCTCAAGAACAGAAAACAATTTGTCACTCACGGAATCTTCCAATCTGCCGAATTTCTTGTTTTTTCTGGGGTTCCCCAAGGATCGATCCTAGGGCCTCTTCTTTTTTCCATTTTCATTAATGACATTGCTGAAGTCATTCGTTTTTCTCGCTTTCTGCTGTTCGCTGACGATCTAAAATTATTTCTTCTAATAAGAAATATTGAGGACTGCCTGCACCTTCAAGCTGATGTTGATAACATTTCAGAATGGAGTCAACGAAACAAGCTTCATTTCAATGTCATGAAATGCGTAGTTCTGACTTTCACCAGAGCATTTAGTCTCACATACCACAGGTACACTATGCTCGGTCATAATCTCAAACGAGTTTCAAACATAAAGGATCTTGGGATTATGTATGAGAATAAGTTGACATTTCGTCCTCATATCGAAGGGGTGTGCCAGTCGGCCTTAAAAATGTTAGGGTTTGTTCTCCGAACCGTCAGAGTATTTCGGGATACCCGTGCTCTGAAGATTTTATACTTCTCCCTGGTCCGCAGTAGGCTGGAGAGTGGTTCGCTTATCTGGAATCCTCATGAGGCGGGGTGCTCCCTCATGTTGGAGAGGGTTCAAAAAAAGTTTCTAAGATTTCTTTACATGAGGGAGTACGGCCACTATCCATGGCTCTACCCGACGAACTTTCTTCTGGGCATGCTGGGACTTCACTCCCTGCAGCTCAGAAGAGAGGGGTATGCCGCTACCCACTTATTCAGACTGCTGCGAGGCTATATTGAGAACTCAGCCATTTTGGAGCGCGTGAGTCTCTATGTTCCAGATGACTATCTTAGACAACGTCATCATAGACTATTCTATCTTCCTGCCTGCAGAACTAACCTGCCAATGGTTCTCCCGGTAGGGAGGAGTATATTGCTCCTGAACCAAATCTCCTCCGAGATTGATATATTTGGCGTCAGTGAGGAGAGATTCAGAAGGGAAATTCTTCTGATTCTTGAAAGAGTCTCTCCACATTGACGAGATCTTTCACCACTGCCTGAATTTTTTTTTGAAATTCCACATTTCTTGAAATTTCTTTTTCTATGTATAAATACTTAAAACAATCTTTTGTAAAATTTATATAACCTTATTTCTTATATGTATTAAATCCTAATTTGTAATTGTGTAAGAAATTAATAAAAAATTATTATTATTATTATTATTATTATACTCACTGTTTTAAGCTCACAAAATATTTCCAAGTCATTATTTCCAATGGAGATCCAAAGTATCTGATAATGAAGATTCCTACCTTACCGGCTAGGAGCATTTGGACTGATTTGAAGTTAGTTTGAGTGAACTTCTGAATCTATTACTATTGTAGTGATTTGTAGCTGTCAAAATGTCTCGGAGAGAAAATGCAGGTAAGGTGTTATTTTATTATTTTAATCATCCAATTGTTATTATAATTGTTGTTTGTTCAATTCACTATCGTTAGCTATCGGCGTTTTTGTTAGATTTAGGGACATTTTAAACTGAAGTATTATAGGTGATACCGCGGGCCTCTATGACATCTTTTATTTTCATTTTAGGGTTGGTTGAGGATGAAATCAAAACGGAATTTGGAATTCGATTATGGTTGGCTAGGTGATGAGGATAGTGAGGAGCAATTCGAAATTCGGAGACCTCTTAGCCCTTTACAAGTAGAAGATGAAGAAGATTGGAGCGACGCTGAAAATGTGGAAACATAAACCTAATTTTGTCGCTACAAATTTACATTTAATAAATGGATGGCACCCAATAGATGTTGAAATACAAAGCTGTGAATCAAGAGAACCTTATAGATACTTTTCTAAGTACATTGATAACAACCTTTTTGATGAAATTTCATTACACACTAATAGGAAATTTGTAAGGAGCACGGGCAAGACTTTGGACACGACAGGTACTGAAATAAAAGGCTTTATTGGAATCAGTATGATTATCAGCCTTTTGGGTCTTCCTCGCATCCGCCAGAATTGGGCACAAAAAACTAGAATCCCTATAGTTGCTGACAACATTTCACGCAAAAGATTTTTTAATATACGCTCAAACTTAAAACTTGTCGATGATAATTGTGTGTCAGAATCAGAAAAACAACTTGACAGCTTTTGGAAGGTCAGACCAATTGTACTACGGGTTCAAAAAGGTTGCCTACAAAATGATAGAACAGAAAATATTTCTATTGATGAACAAATGATACCCTTTCAAGGTAAATGCAAGAACAGGCAAGTCATTCGCGGTAAACCTAATCCAGTAGGAATCAAAAATTTTGTTATGACTACTTCGCAGGGTATACCTTTGGATTTTTACTTGTACAAAGGTAAAGGAACATCGGTGGAGTCG
Source organism: Hesperophylax magnus (assembly GCA_026573805.1). Taxonomy (NCBI): domain Eukaryota; kingdom Metazoa; phylum Arthropoda; class Insecta; order Trichoptera; family Limnephilidae; genus Hesperophylax; species Hesperophylax magnus. Next base: position 1,968,578 of record JAIUSX010000144.1, on the reverse strand, counting down.
GCTTTATTCCCAATGCCTCAAAAAATTCATGTTGGGCCCGATTTGTATTAAAGTTGGCAGATACACTTCCTACTGGCTGCACTGTGTATACTGATAGGTATTTCACATCTATTCCACTACTAGAAAATTTGCACAGCAGAGGCATTCTTGGAAGTGGTACGTTAATGCTGAACCGGATACCAAAAGGAATATCCATTAAATCAGACTCAAATGAAACGAGCTGGTCGAGGTTCCCATGAATGTGTGGTAAGAGGAGACAATAAGATATGTATTGTCAAATGGCTAGATAGTCCATCAATACACTTTTCTTCCACATCATCGTCAGTTGAACCTCTCAATCAATGTCGACGATGGTCCAAGCAAGAAAACAGGTACATCAGAGTATCTCAACCTGCCGTGGTCCAATCCTATAACAAATATATGGGATGAGTAGACTTGTTGGACAGAGTCATTTCAAAGTATTCCATGCCTGTAGCAGCATCTTGGCTAAAATACAGATTGGAAGCCCAAAAACATCTTCCCAAGAACAAGATATTGGACTACTATGACTTTAAATGGGATATAGCAAATGTTTTACTAGCCGGATTAGAATCGACAGATTTGGTAAATGATGAAAATGGTGATAGTATTGAGATTTGTGAGAGACCTCGAAAACGCCGATCTGTGCAGCCTTTACCACACAAAGAATTGAGGACAAAACAGGCTTTACATTTGCCAGTTATGATGAATGATCGGCAGAAGAATCGTTCCAAATGTCGTTTGCCCGGGCGTAAACAATTAACTTTTGTAATTTGTGAAAACTGTCAGGTTTATTTGTGTTTTTCAATGGATCGCAACTGTTTCAAAACTTTTCATTCAACCAGCTGAACTGATGTATTATTTTTTATTCAAAATTATTATTATTTTTTTCTTTCAATTACACTTTATGTTAGGTGGTAGGTTACAGTGCCTGAAACCACAATTTTTGTAAAAAAAAAAAAAAAATCATAAAAACAAACATAAATATTACTATTTTATTTCTATTACACTTGATTAATCTGCTTTTCGAATTATTAGCATAAAAAGCAAAATTGAAAAAAAAAACACAGTATTTGTTGAGCTAGAGTCCCCAAGTATCATATATGATACCATCCCTTACTCCCAAACCGGCCATTAAAAAAAAAAAAAAAATGTGGTCCAAATATGATAGTAGAGAATACGAAAATAGTAGAAAAAGTTTAAAAGTCTAAAAAAATGGTCTTGGGCCCGAAGAGGATATGGTAATTTATTTTTAATATTCGCATCAAATGTTTACAATAATATGGTACAACCTGGTGGGGGGGGACTTCTCTCTGAGTAAGCTCTTACCTCTTACCCGCAGAAAAGGAGCAGAGGTTGATTTTGAAGTCCCAACGAAAACCATTGATATTTACAACAACAGAGCTGTTTAAATGTAAACAAAATAAATGTCTCTTTCTGATCTATTCGTTTTCCATAAGAGAAACATAATTTTAATTTTGTCCATAAAAATGATAAATTTACCGGATGCACGCCAGACAGGCTGATATTATGGCCGTTTTACTTGACACCTTTTTTCATACAGTTTGTCGAATCGGGATGAGAAAAGGGATGTGTTCTATTTTGGTAGTCGGTACCGTGAGAGACGTGTGTTCGTATTACCGATTTTCGTACATTTTAAGATGGTCAAAATGTTGCATGTTTGTTCAGTTTTATATTTAAAATAAAATATCTGTCTATTACTGTTGGGTGTGAATTTCGCATGTATGTTTGACATTTTGCTTCTTCCATCTCTCATTGTTTTACGTAACAGTATTGTTATTCCATTTTATATTTTAAATATTAATAAAAAGTTTAAGTATTAACTACAATATAGATTTATTATTGATTTTTAATGTGTATTACTGTTAATTTTTGTAAATTGCGCGTGCATATTTGATTTGACATTTTGTTTTTCGGTCCCCAGAAATTCTACAAAAACTGCCAAAAAACATGATTTTTTCACATTTAAGAAGTTTCAAAGCTAGTGGCGAAATATAAATGTCCCTTTTTTCTAAAAATATTTTTATTTAATTTTATCTATGGAATTTAATAACTATGTATTTACAATACTAGAATAGTTTTCGTTTGTTCATAATTGTTTGGTATCTTTTGTTTGAATATAACTGGCCACAAATTTTGTGTTTTTCTAGGTAAGAGGAAGGGCATTCTGAGCTACATTGGGCCTACGGAAGCCTTTTCTACCAGGAAAAAGAAGTTGCGTTTGGAGATTTTGGGGACCAGAGGGCTTACTCGGTATATTTCCATTTCACAAACGAATACGTTTCTGTTTGGCCACAGTTAAATTTTAATATGGATGGGAAAACTAAATAGGTAGTTTATTACTTTTTACAGATAGAAATTATTCCCAGTGTGGAAATAATACTCCCCGCGACGCCTGAGCCGGAGCCTGTGCCGGAGCCTGAGCCGGAGCCTGAGCCGGAGCCTGGGCCATCTGGCATCAGAAGAAAGGCCTCGCACGACGTTTCAAAACGACCATGTAAGTACTTACACTGAAATATCTTGGGGGTGTATAGGAATTATGCTATGAAAAAGAGTGAGAATCGTTTGTAACAAATATATTTATAAAAAAATAACATAAATATTTTCACTTTCAGTCAAAAAGAGAACAATGGATGAATTCCTTCAGATCGAGCGGGAGAAGGTACTGATCAAGCGGGAGAAGCTACTGGTCGAGCGGGAGAAGACAGAACATCTCAAACACATAAAAGAGATGATGGCTCTGATACTCGCAGAGGTGATCAAACGGAAGTGTAAGATATGATTTATTGTATATTAGACATTATAATGGCAATATACTCGTACATATATTAATATTGTCATTTCAAAACAGATGAGACAAAAATTACAACATTCTGAGTCAGATTTTTCAATAATACACCTTATAATCTATTGTAGCAGTAATTAAACATAGTAGCAAAAGCAGGTACGGGAATTTTAAAGCAAGATAGCGCCATCTTCTATAACGTCTTGTGCTTCATTATATCCCAGTAATGGCAGTGAAGATAGTGAATGCATGCGCTGTTTTAGAGAGCTGCTCAGGGATATTTGAATGTGGCGATTGAGAGTCTCAACAAGCTCACATTGAGTTAGCCGACCTTGCCTGAGGTTATTGTCGTGTCAATCGTTAATATCAAACACTTTCAATAATAACATCCTCTGGTTCTGGCATTTGAGCTTCAATGGCAATATTGTATCTTCACTGCCATTACTGGGGTATAATGAAGCACACAATGTTTCAGAAGACAGCGCCACCTTGCTTTTAAAATCCCAAAACAGCGTTCTATACAATTTCTAACCCTGCATTGCAATTTCGTGTAATGCTCTTCTGGTGATGCCGGTACCGCATTTAAGATGGGAAGCGTCGAATGAAATCGCCAGTGCTGTTTTTCATTGGCCATGCTCTATTATACGCCTAGTGGCAGATGGTTGCAGCGGCCAAAACAAAAATACATGGGTTTTGGGAATGCTTTGCAAGTATCTTATGGACTACGCACCAGAAGGAATTCAGCTGAACCAGAACTGTTTCCAGTAGTGGGTCAGACGGCGTCCTATCGCCCAAATTGGATTAAAAGAACGGAGGAAAGCTACCAAAATAGATTAGGTTCACCTAAAAACATTTGCAAAAAGAATAAAACCAAATAAATCCCACCACCGTACCAACAAATGTGGCAGTAAAAAACTTACCGCTCACTATGGCGAGCAATGGAAGTTTCTTCAGACCAGACACTGACATCCATTTTCATTCAAATGAACAATGTGAAATGGAGGATGAATTGCCAAATTTAATTGTGTAGTCTAATAATTATAAATATAGTAATTTGAAGAATACCTCGATGGATAAGATGAATATATATTTTTTCACTTTAATTTATTACCTAGTACCTTAGGTTTTCGCCCCTGATTCTTATTTAAGTTATTTTCTAAATAAGCCAAATCCACTAAACTTCCTCTCAAACTCGGACAAATCCACATTTCACTATCAAACTAAGTCAAATCCAAACTTGAAAACTCTAGTTTTTTGTATAGAATATAAGGTATTTTATGGTTTATCATTTTTATAAAACCTATTTAAATACGCAGCCAAATTTTTTACTTTCTACGGTGTTGCCATATAGTAAAATCTGAGTTTCCTGAAAATTCACCTAAAGTGGATTTGACCAGTTTTGATACCAACTGACTCATATGAAGAAATCAAAATCACAGAACTGCCTAATGTACAAAGGACTAAAGTCTTGTACAAGGGATTTGAAATTTCCCACGATGGGAAATTCAAGGCTTCTCGAGATAATCTTGTCTCATACCTGATTTCTCAATCATTCAATGAACAGGAAGAAACCCATTATCTTGCTGAGGTATTTTCTGGGTACTTAAACAATAAGTCAGATGAGAATAATATTGATTTGGAGGTGGTTTTAAGGAAGGGAGTATCGGCTATTGTTACATTCATTAATGATCAGCCTGACATGTTTGATGATGATTATATAGATCTGAATCGAATTTACCCTGCATCAAGACTTCCTAGTCAGCAACAAACTGCTTTTATTAAGGGACTCAACAATGATAAGGAGACTCCCTATGACCTAGATGAGATTATCATGTATGTCTCAGCTCTGTTTATGCGAACATTTAAGGCAGATATTGAGATGAATCTACTGGCAATACTGATATCATTCATAAAGGCAGGTAATAGCAATGATGATTACATACAGAGAAAGAGAACAAGCTTGAAGAAGTTTTCTCCATCTGATTCAACTTTAGGAGTTACTCTTAATCTTCCCCTAATTACAGGAATGTGGTCTTACATTGAGTATTATTTTAAACATTCAATGTTGACACCAGATATCCTTCTTACTAATATGGTTACATTAATTGAGTCATTAAACATTGAAAATGTTGCTATAGCACCATTAGTTCGTCAAGTCATGTATCGTAACCTAACAGGGGTCAAATCAATATGAGATTCTATAAGTGAGTTTCCTGATTTCCCTTGGGAATCCTTATCCAGGAAACATGCAAAGATAGGAGCTGAGATCAAGTTATTCACTAAATACATTGAATTGATCAAAGATGATAAGCTTATCGGGTACAAGATTGCCGGAATGGCAACGGATTATCCCAATTTGGCATTTCTATGTGTTCAAATGCAAATCACCATTAACGGAAAGAAGTCTCTGATGAATTATAAGGGAGTAGGAGGACAAGACACTCAAGTAGCTAATAAGCCCTATCTCTTATCATTGATAAATGAATATCAAAAAGACATGATATCTGGAATTGGATCTTATGCAGCACTAAAGGAAGGAAATGGTGAATTGAGTCAGGTCCTTAGAAATGCCTTAACAGTTTTTTTGACTGCTGGAGAGGAGGACATAGAAGACGATAATGATAGTGATGACAACTCAACATCCACTCCTCCAAATGACAATAATCCGGATGATCCATTCAATCCAGAATCAAGTTTGTAACGTGGAAATTAGTAATATCAGTTGCTCAATGCGTGCTAAGCAATCTGTGGTTAAAAGACCCCACATAGAATCGCCTATTTATTACAACAAAGAAACCATTATTTACCACATCAAATGATGTAAAAGATAAAGATTTGTTTTATATGGTTAAATTCATTTTCAGTATTTCTACCTACAATAAAAACCCAATGGTAACGGTGTCAGAAGTCAGAAGAAGACAACAGAACGAATGTCTGTCTATACAACCCGCAGGTGAGGCGCAGTTATTCCTTCAAACATCACCTGCACAGAATACGCTCACAGGCTTTTCTCAACATCTCCGGACGAGCACAGCAGACGTTATAAAAACTTCACCTAATTCAGGATCAGATCAGAAGAGGAACTATTGATCCCAAGCGTTACATAAAACATAATGGTGTTTCAGGGAGTCCTTTACTGAGGCGGATTAAACTTATTGAAGAGTTTCTTCATGAACATTGAAATAGTTCTTTCTTTTTAGGGTGAATTGCCTAAGGACCCATTCCCACTTACATGCCCTAGCGGCTGTAGTGGATGTATGGAGCTGTTCACACCTGTCCGACACCATTTGAAAACGGATCTGGCATTTATTGTCGGATGGATGGCCAGCGCAGCGCGTCCGTTTTCTAGGCTAGGTGTGAAAGAAGAACACCCAATGCTATCTTTTTTTAAAGGGGTTCTACCGGCCGTAACATCATTTCATGGTGATGAAACTCTAGAGCTTCAAGCAGGCGTGTTATCATTCATTCAAAAAAATAAAAAGAAACACGAAGATAAGTTTTACTCACCAAATTGTGTATAAAACACGCAATCAAGAAATCACGGATATTTAACACAAAACCCAACCATGGAACAACCGTCTGCTACACCTTCTGAGGGTCAATATCAAATGAACTATCAACGGAACGAGCCGCCTGCGGGATCTGCAAATTAAGCACGTAAACCGGCTGCATCACCTACTCCTTCTGTTTTGTCTCACCTTGTAACGGCATAATCAAGTACCCCAGTGCTTGGCGGCGGACGTACGCAGGAAAGAGCTCCGTGGAAATGGCGGTCGGCATGGAATTTCAACATGCATTTCCGTATTACTTCTTTTATTACAATCTTAAGGATAATTTTTTTGTTTCATCTACTTTAGATGGAACTGGAGCCCTATTTATTTATGAAGTAATTACAAGATTTAATTGTGTTACTACCCACATTCTTGTCTTAACTGAGCATCAAACCACCATGTTAGTTGTTTCTAGTAAAATAATACCGACATTCTAACATTTCATCGAGGTTAGGCACGCCTTGAGTCATTATTATTTTTTAATTAAAAGATTATTAAGGGGTCTCATGCTGTATTTTATATAAATATTTATAGAAAACGAATCTTTCATTTAAGTTTGTATCCTTGTTCTTGACATTTTTTAGCAAGGTTAAAATCAATCGTTACATATAGCGCCCTTGAGGTGATTTTTCACAAAAACGGCGCTCTACAAATTATCCAATTATTATTATTAATTATTATTATGGCTGCCTTACTGACCTGTTTTACCAGGTTTTGTGTTTGTGGTGTTTTGATGTGAAGTTGGTGTGGGTAGGTTGAATCTTGCAATTTGTAGAATCATTCCAAAAACATAATTCTATGGGAATGCAGATGTGGAATTTCACGAGTAATTTAGTGACAGCTTTAGGAGATGTGCTGATTTTAACTTATGGTCGCCAGCAATCTCGGATCCTCAATCCTCAGCAATCCTCAAGCACTTTGGCCAGAGCTCTTCAGGGGTAAAAAGAAGATAATGGGTATGAAGTTCCAAATGCCAGGCTCACACACACACAAGAAGGAGCTGCTCGGGTATTTTACCACTCGCTTATGGCAACATTCAAGGAAGATTTTGGCATTCTTGCTCAAATCACAAACATTGGCGACAAGGGCAGAGCTTGGAACTGGATTTATAAAGACAAAGCCTGGCCAGACAACTGAGTTCACAGTCCCAAAAGGATGTTAATATGGTCTAAATTATCCGGCTCAAACATATCTGGCTAGTTAACAAGCACATTCTCACAATTGAGCAGTATCGCAGTGTTTTCCGGATTCAGAGAGATAACCTTTAACAAGGATTTCATTGATTATTTATCTACTCAGGGAGATCAGCAGTCAGCTCCTAGAACTATGGCTGGCATGGTAGAAATGTTTGTTCATTTGTAGAGGACAATGCTCATTGACATGCAGAAGAACAATAAACACATTTACAGTATGATATGGACACAACACCATCATTATCTTTCATTGTCACACTACCAAGATCCTACAGATGACTACTATACTAATGACTGACTCTATTAGAACAACGAGGCGCCAGGTAAAATGGCTACAAAGCAGCAAGGTGAACCTGAACAGAAGGACGATAAGGTTTCTCGTTTAAGATCTCGTCCGTGAATTGTATTCCTGTGCATAAATGGAACATCCATTTGACGGCACCACTTGCGTTGGCGGATTTATATAACGTATACAAGAACTTGTACCTCTGATCTATTCATTTCTTCCATAGAATTGTTCACAGGAAATACATTGGATTGGTACAGGGTCAATAGATCTAACTTTAGCTTGTCAAAGATTTAAAAAGTGAATTTGAGCTATTGGATTTCGAAAGGCGCTTGTTAGCTCAGATAAGAGCTACCTTACAAGAGCCTAAAGAAAACCTCAGTACTGTTATGTACCCCAACATACCAATGTACCTAGCTTACCTAATTATATGTAATATGGATTATTCAACGATGATCTAATTAATTAACCACGAAGTTAAGCTACTTTAAGGATACGACTAAAACCACATCCCAGTAAAATATTATATTATATCTGCGTCACAAAACTTCAAGGATATTTTGACACGCGATAAAACTGAATAGTAATAAAAACAATAAACATACAAGTCACCAAACAAATCATTCGCCTTTTCGCTGTTATATACCATAACCATTATAACTTTGAAACTTGTCAATTGTAAATGTTGTAAACTAAATAAACTTGATTACATCTTTAATAAAGCACTTACTTATTGTGTATCACATCCCGAAAGCCGCCTCTTCACATTTAACAAATATCAGGAGATATTTGAAGGAGCTAAAAAGTAGATCTCACTTAGCTCGACATCAACAAACATCAGTGTCAGAAGAGGGATTGTGATATCAACATAAAATCATCGATTACCTCAAGTACAACCAACTGAAGTCTACATCTACTGGGACTCCAGACAACCTTCAAATCGAAGCAGACGATTCCAAGAGGACCACAACTACACGATGCAGCCCTTGAACCGAAGTCATCAAGACCTAATCTGCAAAAGAACCTGAGAGCTACCTAGGAGAGACTGATCATCCCTCCAAGAAAACAGTTAAACAAGTTATTTTTTTACAAATTGACAAGTACAAACTGAAAAGACGGTGTCCGCAGACTAGAAAACTTCAAAACGAACTGCTTAAAAATCCAACACTAGAAGAAAGAAAACATCTCGATAAAAGTAAAATAATTGTGATATTTCAACTTAAATTGTTTAGAATCATAAAAAAAGAGAAAAAAAAACTTTTCTTTAATTTTTCAAAGTAAACGTAAACTTTAGTTTTTCTAAGTGAAGGGGAGAGAAGCAAGTTTAGCAATATTGATGAAATTTATATCCCCATTTGATGGTAATAGGGACAAGCTAACCCCATTTTCACTACTGTGAAAGAGCAATCCAGTTGGTTAATGAAAACCAAAAACAGCTGTTGCTCTTCTATATTTTGTCACAGTTAACAGGCAAGGCACAAACGGCATGTTTCAATAAAGTAATAGAAAATTTTGATCGACTAAAACAATTTTTAAAAACTAATTTCGGAGAAACAAAAAGTCAAACGCACCCACTTATTGAATTACAAAATTGCAAGCAGAAAAATGGAGAAGATATTGCAAAATTTATGTTCAGAATAGAAACATGGGTCAAGAAATTATAAACTTCTATCAATCACTCGACCATTAATCGAGACGAATTGGAAGGAAGATACGCCAGTACAAATGACTTGGCTTTACAAACATCCATTATTGGTATAAATACAAACATTTCTGAACATTGTTACGTAACAGAATTCTCTAAACACATTTAAAAACCCCGCGAAACACTACTCGACGCAGAACGGTGCGCATCCATTTCCGAGCACCGACGCCAGCAACCCAACGGTTTTGGTGTGTCGGCCATCTTGACCACACTCTCCACTTGGCCCCATCGGATCGCCCAGCCAAGCACGCATACGATTGCGCTTGTGCACCTGTATCACCTTATTTCCACGCTGCAATGCTCTGGAAATAACTTCTTGTTTGGCCCTAGCAAACCCCCCGCACCCGTGGAACATCATAATCATTGCAATAAGGATGTACACAGAAGTGCAAATTGTTACCGAAAAAATAATAATAAAAATCCTAATAAAGTGTACAACTTTGTACCACGCAATAAAACTTTTGATAAGAGGAAAAACCTTAACTAATGGCGTGGCGAGCCTTACACAGCTCGAAATGAACACTGCGCAAACTATCAAATGGCTCGCTTTGATTGGTCGTTAGTCGGAGCGTGACCTCCATATGCCAAGCCATATTGGTACGCGTTTGTGTGATGTAAACCAGTGTTTTTCTTAAAAATTTTAGTGAAATTGAACAGCAATCCTTTCTAAAACGTACTTGTGTACTGGTGGTGTGTTATGGGTCCCCGAAACGATCAAGTGCACTTGACAAGTCTACGTGCTCGAAGTGAATATTGATCATTTACAGCGTTGACTTGACAAGTCCCGTCAAGTGTCTACGGGCTGGACCATACTTGACAAAAATTTTGATTGACGGCACTTGAACCACCTTGCGCTTGATGCGACTTGACAAGTTTTTATTCATTTGCGGCCGGAACATCGAAGATGGCGGACGACGAACCGGACCACCGAGACGTGGCTTTAGCGACAAGCGCCGACCTAATTACCGAGGGTGATTTTGTGATATTATTAATATCTCTCAATGCAGGATAATCTCTTATCCTGCATTGTGGAAAGTTAAAAGTAAGGAGTATGCGGATAAAAACAAAAGGTCGCTTGCTTTAATAAGCATAGTCAAAGCACTTCGAGTATATAAACCTACCTACACCGAAGAGTTATTGAAGAGAAAAATTAATGCATTAAGAACCAACTTCAACAAAGAAAGAAAAAAGATTGAACAAGCAAAACGGTCTGGCGCCTCTTCCGATGATGTACCAAAACCGTCACTCTACTATTACAATGAACTGTTATTTCTGTCAGACCAAATGTGTAGAAGTGATACTGAAAGCAGTTTAAGCAATGAGGTAAAACATTTTTTAATTACTTTACATTACATTTTTTATTTATTCAAAGATACATTTTACTTTTAAGTTTGTTTTTAAATAACTAAATTAGGCAATTATTTTGCCAAGGGACTGGAACCGTTACCATTAAAATACTCGCAAAAGTCATCTCTCACTCTTTTTGCCTCATTTGCCGAGTTTCCTCGTCCTCGCTCTATATTTAACAATTGACGTCCTTGTCTCCACGCACCTCTTGTGACTGTGGTATTTGGTTCTTCTATGTCAATATCTCCTGATTGAATATATTTGTTTTTATGTTTGTCACACAAATAGTTGTGTAAGTGACAGGCAGCCAAAACAACTTTTCGCGTTTTATCGGGATGCAGTCCAATGTCTTTTTTAAATATTTTGAATCGCCAAGACAGGATGCCAAATGCATTTTCAACCACCTTCCTGGCTCTTGATAATCTGTAGTTGAAAATCCGTCTTTCATCTGTCAAGACGGCTTTGTTGTATGGCTTCATGAAGTTTAGAGTCAGTTGGAAAGCTTCGTCACCTACCAGTACAAACGTAAACTTTTTATCGGTTTCTAGTAACTCACATGGCTCCGGAATATTAAGTTTGTTTTCACTTTCAGAAAACAATTGCCAAAACTTTGTATTTTTTAAAGTTCCACCGTCTGACATCCGCCCATTCGCACCAACATCAACCATCATAAATTGATAATTGGCGTTTACAATAGCCATAAGAACAATACTAAGTGCTAGTTCAGACGCGGCAGGAACCGCGCGGTTTGAGAATCGCGCGGGAACCGCGTGGGTCTTATTTACACAGGTATTTATATCAGGTATAATAATCATTCAGACATAATCGCGCGGTTAGTCCAACCTCGCGATTACCGCCACTCAACCGCTAGAAAATAGAATGGTGCGGCGCCCACGCGGTTTTATTACTATGGAGATCTTCCTCAGCGTTCAGTAGCGTTGCGGGCACCGCGCGATCAACACGTCACAACGAGAGCACGCCTGGGGCCTTAGCATGAGAATCGATCGAACTTAACGATATCGGATTGCTAAGCGTATCTACCGACGATTTTATAACGACTTCCCTAGCATGAGAACGCTATTGATATCTCTAACGACATCGATAAGGCAATAAATACAAATCGATATACGCTGGCAATACTGGGACGGAATTGTCTATGAATTGGATAGACGTCAAACGTCAGATTTCAAGCGTGATCATTGTAACCGCCGTGTTTTTTTTAATATTTTACGATGTCGCAAGCAATGGTAGCTGAGTAAGTTATTTATTTATCTTTTTATGTGAAAGAATTTCCATTATTATCAAAGAGATATACTTACATTCTATTGTGTCAAAATTTTGAAGTTATTTTTACTAATATTTCAATCATACGCAGTATTTTAAGATATTCAAAATGCTGATATTATGATTTCAGGAAGAGAGTAAGGTCGACGACCAGTCAAATGGATCTGCTAACCAGCTATATGGCTGACCATTCGGAGTTCGCCGCTGGAAGGTTTGTGGGACCTCAGGGTTCCCAAAAAAATAATGAAATGTGGCGGAATTTGGCGGAACAACTGGCAGAATTGGGTCCTGCTAAGTCAGCCGAGCAGTGGAAAACAGTGAGTATTTGTACCTACCTATACAAACTGGTTGCAGCAAACTTTGCTGACCTTCTAATATAATCTATCATCGAGACACTTGATATAAGACCGTAAATCACTTTTAACCTGACATTATTTTTACATTTTACAGACATGGCGTGACTTAAAATGTAAGTCGCGCGCCCAAAACGCTGATGCCAAGCGAGCTGCCCTCACGACTGGAAACACTGCCGAGATACCGGTGTTAACTGACCTGACACAGAAGGTCATCAACATCATCGGCAGAGCCAGTTCTGAGGGCAGCGGACTTCCAGAAAGCCGTATAGGAGAGGGACATGGATAGCGATTCTCCAGTAGCGAACAAAAGTTGCTCGTTACTCGCAAAAAATTACTGGTCGTCACGACCAACTTTGTCGACTGTTTCATTTATGCGTATTCTGGAGTGTCGAATGATCAGAGAGATGATTATATCGGTAACCCTGTGAATATTGTCTATGTTTCTGATTTTTTGGCGTTTCTATGGTGTGAATTTGAAATGTCAAAACAAAACAACCGTCGCATCGTTGTTTGTGTTTACACTATTTACTTTCTTTGTCGCAATGTCTACCGGCTATATAACTAACGCCCAAAAACAGCTCCTAATTGAGCTAGTTAGTAGTGATCCCGAACTTCTTTCGGGAAAGTTTTCGGCGACATTTACTTTTAATGAAACACAGTGCGGAGGTGGGTGCAAATCGCGGAGAAACTGAATGCCCTCGCAGGGGCGAATAAAGACTTTAAACACTGGAGAAAGGTTAGTATTTGTTAATTTGTGTACAAAATATAAACTGTTCTTGTTGCCCTAACACTACGTTCAGATGAAGGTCCGTCTTTGACGAATCGCGATATGATGTATATGAATATGATGTTCACACGGAATTTCCTAATTTGTTTGTTAAAAATCACTATATTGAAAAGAATGTGTATTGGGTTACCTAACCTCAATGCCGATTGTTTCAAAATCGAAGAATATTGAACATTTTAAGATGTTAGAAAGTGTATTTCTACATTACTGTTAGGATATTTACTGTCAATAATGAATATTATTCAAAATTGTTTTCAGACATGGCAAGATTTAAGATCGAAGGCCAAATTAAAGAGTGTCGCCTTGAGACGTCATGCGGCCGGGACTGGAGGTGGACCACCGGCGCCATCAATAAATTTAAACCACCCAGAAGAGATGATTTTACAAGTCATCAGTCCCGTGTTGATAACGGGCCACACAGGAGTCCCAGAGTCTGTGGTAGACTTTGACTTTTCGTCTCTCCCAGGTGCTACAGCCAGCAACACGTCGAGTTCCTCAACTCAACGTGTTGCAGGCTGCAGCAGCTGGCAGTCTCCCAGGAGAGTTGAGGTACCACTACTCGTGGAGGCCCCGTCACTGACACCACCACTCAAATGCGTTCATTGAACAGGGGGATCGAAACATCATTAATCAGTCGGTATTTTTTAATGAGCTGCTGGCTGTATTGACGAGGCTTACAGAGTCAATAGAAAATCATAATACTAGATCTATAGAAATTTTAAATACAATTGTTAAACTTTTAGAAGAAGGGAAGTCAAAGAAGTGATTTGATTACTACTACTAGCCCCGTCATTAAAGCAAGCAGCACATTATTTATATGTTTTTTTTTTTGTTTTTACTTTACTAAATAAAACTAAATGTGGTGGTTAACGTGCCTTAGTATTTAGCTTGTATTGAAAATATGTAACATTTTTTTATAAGTAAACATCATTTTATGTTATTATATAATAAGAATTGTGATATTCTTCAACCTATTGTTTAACAAAATGTTTTGGTGCACACCATCGTTTACTGGGTCATAAAACAAAGTTGTCATAGTATTCAATGTAAAAAATAATGTTATCATGGATAAATTTTATGTTTTAATTTAAAATTAACACCAAAGATGTTATTTACTAGAAACTATCAGACTTGTTTGTTAGTGTACTTATTCTTTAGCTTTTATTACAAAATATATTAAAACTGTACAACTGATAACTGTGTCACTCTCTGACATTGAGTTATTTCATAAAAAGTGATATTATTCATCGTAATGAATGGTTTATGGCCAGATGTGGGGGTTCGGATGGTGATGGCGCAGGAGGCTAGTAACGAATCATCCAAGGAGCTTGTGGGAGCTATTAATAATTTCTCCAATATTTTTAAGGTATTTCCTATTTCTCTTCGAATCACTCCCAAATACAGCGCTACACGTGTAAGTTGCCAGATTAAAATATAAAGAAATAGCGTCAATTCATGTTTAGGCCACCGCCAACTTATAAGTGTGGCACTGTACTTTTAAATTAGAATTAAATCTTAGTAGAACAAAATAAAATGCCCAGCTTTGACTTATTTCATGTATTTATTGTACTATTCCCAATGTACTATTTTTCCATTTTGAGTTTTTATTGTTCTGTTTGTTTAGATATTCTTTGTGTTAAAAAAAATTAATAAACATGTAAAATCCAGCTTGGCGAGAAATTCAAAATGAATAAATTAATTTATAATCTTCCTTTTAGTATGTCGACTACCTATTGTTATTTAAATTAAATTAATGAGTTGTTATTTATCATTTCAGAGTTCAATGGATCGATTTGCTGACATTTTTGAGGTATTTCCTGTTCCTTTTTGTAATTATTTGTCAGGGCACCCCGAGACCGGGCAAGATACAGTGTCTACATAGACATGGTGCTTTTCTGGTCTCGTCTCACTGGCACTAATAACTAATTTACTATAGAAGGTAAATTAAGTTAGTAAATTAATGAATTATCATCTCTTGTTTCAGAGATACACGGCAGTGGAACGTGAAAGGGTTTGTTTACTCCAACGACAGTTGGCGAGGTATTTATTTGTTATACATCTATACAGGCTTTTAAAAACATTTAATGTACAAAACTGAACAAATTAAATTAAATATTGCATTATTTAATATGTCACTTGAGAGATTGCGAAGTATGTTCACAAGGGATGGAACACGATTATTAACAATTGTCCTTGGAGAGGCAAGCAGTCCAGCTAGGAGGTACGATGAAAGTAGAATGAATGAGATCTCTTATAAAACATTTCTAATTCTAGACAAACTCAACCATCGAAACAACCGTCAACATCATTTGCTAACTCACCCAACTATACGTTGCAGTTGGAGTCGGAGGATGACTACGATTAGTTTTTAAGTTTTTTTTATAATTTTCAAGATAATAAGTTTTTTGTATACTTTGTGTGTTAAATTTTTATTTTTATTAACGTTTTGTATGTTCATAACAGATGTTCTAAAACTGCTTTCATAAACAGTTTTATGCACTTGCTAACGGTAGTTTGCCCTATCGCCAAGAAGTGATCTTGGCCTACTCCACGTTGGTAGCTCCCTGTAGCAAAGAAGCTGATGGGTGCGAGTACCTGTCAACATCATAATACAACTAATTAATAAACTTCACTTTTGATCATTTTAATCACTAGATCGCTTTTGGCAATATATTTGCGCCATTTTAAATGTCTCCGATTGCTTTACTGAAAAAAATTGCAGTTATCTAGTGATTTGGCAAAATATTTACTATTTTTTTTATAAATCCTACGAATATGATATAAACGGATAAATACAGGTAAAGTGCTATATAGTCAATGAATAATGACTATATAGCACTTTAATAAGTTTTTATGTTTCCATGTTAAAATTCGAAGTTATGATTTTTTAAATGTCGGCGAAAAATTATCATCTGGAAAAAGTCGTTCCAGTGGTGGATAGCTTGTGTTTTTGTTTTACTAAGATATCAATAATATTTAATACTCTCGTCCTAATGTATTTTTTGACACTAGAAAAGGAGTTAATTGATCAATGAGATCTCTAGCCATAATACGAGATATTCGAAACAATTGTCTGAATTCCGTCTCTGCAAGTTCGAACGGATTCAATTGATCGCGTAAACGACGCCTTTCAATCCTACGATCTTCCCTAACCTCTCTCCTTTCATTGAACCACAAATTTTACATAATGAACGACATTATTAAAAAAATACGTATATCGACAGCCAACCAAAGTTTTAACTGACACTCAAGACCCCACGTTATATTCGGCGGGCTTTTAGCAACCGTCGGTCGGAAGTTATCCTATCGATACATTCTCATGCTCGCAATTTTAACGATACCGTCGCTACTTTGACCATAGACAAGGAATTTTAACAATCGTCGGTTGTTATATTTTGATCGTGCTAGCATATGTCGTTAAGTGCTCATTGATGACGTATTTTAACGATATCGTATTGCTATAGGGCTATATCGACTTCTCATGCTAAGGCCCCTGAGCTAGCTATGGATCGCTTCGACACAGAGTTATTTATTGATGAAGTGGAGAAAAGACCTGTAATATGGAATCTTCAGTGTGCGGATTATTCGGATAAAATTGCAAAGAACCGAGTATGGCAAGAGTTGGTGGAAATATTTGGAAATGGTGAAGACACGTTGACATTATTATATTTTTGAATCTTGCCATGAAACACTCCCTTCGTTCACGAAGTAATGAGCGAATTGATATTTAAAGATGACGGTGCCCCTCTTCCTGCATGCAAGGTATTGAGACTAGTCATTGGTGCAGTATATAAAGTATCTTTATATTTTATACTCCTAATATTTTATACTCCGAAAGAATACAAAAAAGGGAAATAACTCCTTCCGGTTCAGGTGCTCGTAAAGGAGCCCAATATATGTATTTTTCAAGGCTTTCTTTCCTGCAGAAGAGTGTAGACAACGATGAAACTACTAATAGTATGAATGAACAGTCAAATGTAATAATAGACGAAGACAATAATGAGACACATCAATTAAACGCCAATGCAACCGAAGCCACTGAAGTAGGTCCCCCTAAACGAAAGAAAAGAAATATACCAGAAGAACGAATAAGTGATTTAATTAAAAAAAGCATTGAGTCACGACAAAGTTTTGAAAAAGGACTTCAAGAAAATAGTATTTCCAGACAAGAATACAAAGAACTGAAAAAAGTACCAGAAAATCGACATTTAGCGACCAAAATTGAATTGCTTCAAGTTATACAAAAAGGACAAGCTTTACCACCCTCTGTTCGCATCAGTGCTCACCAGATAATACCTAATACATCGTATTGGCAAAATCAACAGTATACAACTCCGCAAGGATATTTTACTACAAATGGATCAACTTCTGCTGTTATTCCGCCTGGGTCACCATAGCCATCATCTCAATATAGTACTATGCCTCGCAGTCTTCTACAATAATACAAAATATATATGCTGATTTTAATGAACAATAAATAAATATATTACCTCAAAGTTACTACGAGTTTTTCTTCTGGTGACACGCTTGCCCTCATATGTGTTTCAGAGCTCGAAATATCTTCCCTGATTAGTTCAATTAGTTCATCAAAAGATTTTATTGACATTCTTAAATAGTCAAAAAATTTCCTCTCAAACATTCTTAAATTGGGATATAGCGTTACGAATTGGCCATGTGTCAGTCGATCCCTTAATATTGGATGCACCCAATACTGCCTTTTCCTTCTTTTCTTTATTTTGTTCTGGAGCAGCCACAGACACGCTAGTTCCTCTTCGACTTCCATCTTGAAGCTGATCGCTAATCGCTAACTAACCGCCGATGTTTGAACAGTCAACATTTTTGCGGTTCAAACCGCGCGATTGATAAAATCGTGCGGTTATCGCCGTGTCTGAACAGGCCCTAAAAGTCAAATTGGAAGCAATTTCAAGCGGATTCAAAATTGATCCCGTAAAATATGAAAAATATGCTTCAGAAACTGCTCGCGTTTATGTGGACCTATATGATTGGCACCCTATGACGCCAACAATGCACAAGTTTTTAGTCCATGGCGCAGTCATCATCGAAAAGGAATTATTACCAATCGGACAGCTTTCCGAGGAAGCAGCTGAGGCTCGCAACAAACATTTTAGATGTTACCGCCAAGATTATGCGAGGAAATTTTCAAGGGAAAGCTGTAATCAGGATATTTTTAATCGCCTTCTACTGACTTCTGATCCTATGCTAAGTAGCATGCGGACTGTAAAAAAAAGGAAATCTGGAACATTTTTACCTGAAACTTTGGCCATGTTTGCACCTGCAGACCCCAATATATCAGAAAGTTCATCGGAGAGTGATGAAGAATGCCAATAAACTAGCATTTTTATTGTTATTTCCCTTTGTACAGACCGAAAATTGTACTTTTTTGATTTTTTGTAAATATATAATATATATAATCTTGAATATATATATAATTATTGTGAAAAATTGTTTTTTAATTTATTTACATTGTTTAGATACCAATTCAGTATAAACATAGTTTTGGCCGCGTAGATCGTGCAAATACGATTCTGTGCGACGTGGGAAGAATATACCAAAATTTAAAAATAACTTCCCAGGGCGTGATTTTGCTGAAAGCTTTTTAAAGCGCCACAAGTCAAAAATATCTCAAAGAATGAGTCAAAATATTAAACGTTGTAGAGCCCAAATATCTGTCGACACTATTTCTGATTATTTTGTTCATTTGGAATCTTCCTTGTGCGATGTTGATCCGGCAAACATCGTCAATTATGACGAAAGAAATTTAAGCGATGACCCAGGTCGTAAAAAAAATATAACAAAAAGAGGCTGCAAGTACCCGGAAAAAATTGTTAATTTCAGCAAAAGTTCGACTTCAATAATGTACGCTGGATCAGCAGCTGGCGACATTTTACCAGTATATGTAATGTACAAAGCTACTAACATGTATGACACTTGGACCCAAGGTGGCCCCCCACTCGCAAGATACAACCATACAGTATCAGGTTGGTTTGATGGAGACACTTTTGAAGACTGGATCAACACAATTGTCATTCCCTATTTCCAAAATAAGCTTGGGAAAAAAATTCTAATTGGTGACAATCTTTCTTCGCACTTGTCGCTCGATGCGATAAAAAAATGCAGAGATCATAACATAAATTTCGTTTTTTTACCCAGTAACTCCACACATCTCACTCAGCCGCTTGAGGTGGCTTTTTTTCGGCCATTAAAAATGGCCTGGCGAGACACACTGGCCACTTGGAAGGAAAATGATGGACGAAAAGAAACTACCATACCAAAAAGCGTGTTTCCCAGACTTTTAAAAAAGTTTTCAGACAAAATATCCCCGAATGCAGGGAACAGCATTATTGCTGGATTTAAAAAGACTGGTTTACACCCTTTGAATGGGAAAGTTGTGCTTGATCTACTTCCAAAGGAAAGTCAAAATGACCACCATGGCACTAAGGAACTAAATGAATCGGTAGTTTCCCTCTTGAAAGACTTGAGATATCCTGACTCAAGCAATAAAGAAGATAAAAAGAAAAAGAAAATTTCTTTGCAAGCAGGAAAAAGTGTCGACGAAAATGTATAGAGAACCTTAAGGCTAAGGACTCACGGAGCGATTTTTACCCGCGCCCGCCGCGGTTGCGGGCCCGCAGCCTTTGTAGAATGCAGATATTTATGTAAAAAATTAAAGCACATTTCACGACGGGTTTTACGCCCGCGGCGTGTGCGAGTAAAAATCGCTCCGTGAGTCCTTAGCCTAAGAAAGCGGTGATTACGACACAAAAGAGAGTTCAAACGCAGAAAAAAGTCACTTTAAAGACAAAAAGAAATAAAACAAAATCAAGTAATTTGAATAGCAGCTCTAACTTCGAAAATACAGAATCACAAAACATTCAGGTTGCAGATATAATTATACACCAAGCTGAAGGAACCAATGAAAGTC
The DNA here is from genome assembly GCA_026573805.1 of Hesperophylax magnus. Lineage (NCBI taxonomy): Eukaryota > Metazoa > Arthropoda > Insecta > Trichoptera > Limnephilidae > Hesperophylax > Hesperophylax magnus. The sequence continues at coordinate 1,948,302 of JAIUSX010000144.1, read as the reverse complement.
GTAAATGCGCAAGTAAGATCAATGTGATAAAAATATACGACAAAAACGGGCAAGAACTGGTTGATGTAACATCTTCAGAACATTATCGAGCTGAACCATTGAAAGTCCTCAACCAAAATACTTTTAATGAAGAAGAGATAATGGAAAGGGCAGCTTTTGTTATAGAAGGAGAGGCAATGGAGGTGGAAGACAAGGAAATTTATTCCCTTGTGGATGAAGACAAACAAATTAAACAACCTAATGTTGTCAAGTCACGTGGGAATAGTGCTCCTGAAGGTGAAAAAAGTGTCCAACCAAATACTATCCTCAAATTACATAGGCAACACTGCTGTGCTTGTAATTACGTTGAATATTACAAACTTAGGAAGTCTAACTGGACCTCTATTGGATGGATGAAATGCATTGTGTGAAAAAAGTGTTCAACCAAATACTATCCTCAAATTACATAGGCAACACTGCTGTGCTTGTAATTACGTTGAATATTACAAACTTAGGAAGTCTAACTGGACCTCTATTGGATGGATGAAATGCATTGTGTGAAAAAAGTGTCCAACCAAATACTATCCTCAAATTACATAGGCAACACTGCTGTGCTTGTAATTACGTTGAATATTACAAACTTAGGAAGTCTAACTGGACCTCTATTGGATGGATGAAATGCACTGTGTGAAAAAAGTGTTCAACCAAATACTATCCTCAAATTACATAGGCAACACTGCTGTGCTTGTAATTACGTTGAATATTACAAACTTAGGAAGTCTAACTGGACCTCTATTGGATGGATGAAATGCATTGTGTGAAAAAAGTGTTCAACCAAATACTATCCTCAAATTACATAGGCAACACTGCTGTGCTTGTAATTACGTTGAATATTACAAACTTAGGAAGTCTAACTGGCCCTCTATTGGATGGATGAAATGCATTGTGTGAAAAAAGTGTTCAACCAAATACTATCCTCAAATTACATAGGCAACACTGCTGTGCTTGTAATTACGTTGAATATTACAAACTTAGGAAGTCTAACTGGACCTCTATTGGATGGATGAAATGCATTGTGTGAAAAAAGTGTTTTTTTTTTTTTTTTTTTTTTTAAATTGGGTTTATTTGCATTGGATAAACTTTTATAAAGAAACTGAAGTCTTGCCATAAACTTTTTAATGCAAGATTTCTTGCCATAAACTTTTTAATGCAAGATTTCTTGCCATTAACTTTTTAATGGCAATATTTCACAAAATATGATATTTTTTATTTATTTCAAATGCGATAAAAAATATTTCCTTGTCTGTCAAATCATTTTTATTTTATTTTATTTGCGTTGTAAACAATAATAATAGTAACCATAAAAATGAAGACATGAAAGTATTTTTTTTTATTTTTTTTTTTATTATAAATTTTTAAAGATACAAGTTTTATGCAGTCCCACAAAGCTGTCACACATGACGGCTTGTCTGTAGGTTCTACAAATAATATATATAAACATTTTTAATACATGTATGACACAAAATTATACAATAAACAATATCACAAAATAATATATATCAAAGTACCTACCTATATACAAATTATTTAGGCAGGTACGTTGAGATGTTCAGGAATACATCAATAATAAAGTTCAGAGATACATTGATTCGTCGCTTATTAGCCAACGCTTAGTGTTTTTGGGGCAGGGTCTCTCATTATTCTGAGGTTTAAAAGAATTATTAAATTTATTGAAAATCTCTGGTATTAAATATTTAAGCGTTCGGCTTCCATACTTATTTGTTACTCTTGGAATAATGAGGCCCTTATTTTCAGTGAATCTTGTTGTGTGATTATGCACCGGTTGCTTTTTATATTTGCTATCTCCCTCATTATCCATTATAATAATGTACCAAAGAAGACCCTTAATTGGAAGTAGGCCCTCAGAACCATACAGTAGTTTTAGATTACTTCTTTGTCTGTAGATATTCGGTGGTACAATTTTTTTTATTATAGCAATTTGTAAGTTTAACAAAATACTATCCTCAAATTACATAGGCAACACTGCTGTGCTTGTAATTACGTTGAATATTACAAACTTAGGAAGTCTAACTGGACCTCTATTGGATGGATGAAATGCATTGTGTGAAAAAAGTGTTCAACCAAATACTATCCTCAAATTACATAGGCAACACTGCTGTGCTTGTAATTACGTTGAATATTACAAACTTAGGAAGTCTAACTGGCCCCCTATTGGATGGATAAATGCATTGTGTGCAAAAATTTTGCTTGCCCTACTTGTGTTACTGGTGCTTTAAGTTGTGAATTTATTTGTACGAAATGTTATGAAGTTTAGTTTAAAGATAAGTTTAGCGTAGGTATCTACTTATTGATCCAAAAATAAACACTATAACTCTTTTAAGGTTTTGATGCCTGTTAACTAATTATTAAATTCGATTCTTATTCACCCCTAAAGATGTCCCCAATGATCCCAAAAACTTCTCCAATGACCCCACAGGCGTCCCTAAACACCCCGCATTGCAGGTAAATAGGAACACTTGCTTTTTTGCGTTTATTGAAGAATGTGCAATGGCAACCCACAAAATAGGGAAACGTATAATTAAAGAAGCATAAGAACAAATTTTCTGCATAGTATTATCGTCCCTATGGCTCAACGAAAAAGAGCTATGTTTACTTAAAGATCATAAACTGTCCCTATACACCCCGTTTTACGGTACCAATACGTCAAGAGCAACTGCAATGAGTTGTTTCGGAGGCTAAAACAATGGACTGACACAACAATTGAGGAACTACATATACATTTTTTTACCCACATGTAAAACCAAGTACTGAGACTATACTCATTTGAAACTTCGAGTATTGTTCGGAAGATTTAAGTCTTTGGTAACCGGAACCATTGACAATATACTAATTCAAATGATATATGAAATACATTTGAAATTCAATTGATAATGTAAAAACTTTATAGAAATGAATTATTCTATTTTATAGAAATTAATCATTCTACTTTATAGAAAATAATCATTCTATCTTATAGAAATTAATCATTCTACTTTATAGAAATGAATTATTCTATTTTATAGAAATTAATCATTCTACTTTATAGAAAATAATTATCTTACCTTACAGAAAATAATTATTTAACTAAAAAGATATAATCATTTTAAATTCAAGTTTTATAAAAAATAAAATGTGACATAGAAAATGGCCATAATAGTATGTATTATACAAATGTTATGTCAGACAATTTATCTCATTTGAAAAATATTGCTTATAAAAACAAAATGTAACTGAAATTTAAGAATATAAAACCAATTACGCAGACAAAACTGTAATATTAACAATTAACAAAATGTAAATATGATTACTGAGGATAATTACACAGGAACAACTGAAAATGTTATGTAATATAGATTATTCAATGATGATCTAATTAATTAACAACTTAAAGGATATGACTAAAACCACATCCCAGTAAAATATTATAGGTATCTGCGTCACAAAACTTCAAGGATATTTTGACACGCAATAAAACTGAATAGTAATAAAAACAATAAACATACAAGTCACCAAACATGGTCATTCGCCTTTTCGCTGTTATATACCATAACCATTATAACTTTGAAACGCGTGAATTGTTACTAAATAAACTTGATTACGTCTTTAATGAAGTACTTACTTATTGTGCATCTCTTTCGGAAGAAAGCAGGCACTTCACATTTAACAAATATCAGGAGATATCAGTGTCAGAAGTGGGATCACAACATTAACCTGTCCCGGACGGTAGTCGCGTCGCGGTCGCTCGCATCGAGTGCACTGCCTTTGGCAGATCAAAAGCAAAGACTTCCATGATAGAGATAAAAAAGAAGCTGCTTATGAATTGCTCAGAGAAAAAATAAAAGAAATTGAGCCAGATGCGAAGAAAGCAGTAGCTGTAGTAATGTTAGAAAGGAAAAGAAGAAATATGAACAATCTCTAGAGTCTGATGATGTGTACTGTAGTAAATTGTGGTACAACGATTTATTTAATTTCGTTCGTGATCAATGCACTACCAGGGAATCTTCATCCAACTACTATATACTATATAATAGTAGCTTGAAAATGAGCTTTGAGAGGATCGATGATGCCACAGAGCTTTGAGCCACGGAGAGCTTGAGATCAGCGACTTTTGTTTTTGTGGTTCTAAATACAGCCACAAAAGCGTTACTGTCTGGCTTGTGTTCTCACAGCCAGGCCCCACTACTTTTGCCGGCCAGAGGAATCCCGCCGGCCCCCTGAGCAGGCGCACCCAACTGCTTTTCTCAAGGCAACCCCCCGCATCAAATAACTCTACGTAGACCCACGCTGGCCCCAACAAACCGCCCACAAGTACCAGAGAAGTGCTCCATACTCAAGAGGACGCACAGGACACCGCAACACACCATGTTCCCGACGAGGCTGCTCCCCGCTGACCACGAGGACTCTCCAGTAGACGACCCAAGGACCCGGAGGCCATCTATCACATCTATCACGGCTCCCCCGATGCCCGACGCCAACGAGCCTATCGCAGGCCCCTCTTGGGCATCAGGACCCAGTTCAGCCCCCAGGCGCCCCCCGTCATTAAGGGCCTGCCAGAGGTGGAAGGATACAACTCAAATGCTGGCAAGTCAGAGGGGACGCAAATAAACTAAGTACTAGGAAAAAAGAATTACAGGAACGGTTTAAAAGTGAAATGGGACAATTGTAGATAAGCCAAAACCTGGGTTTGGCAAACAAATGATGGTAACACGGCAGGGCAGTTTTTTCGAGAGCACGAAGAGTGCCGAGATAACGGGTGTAGATGCGAGGCTCGTCGAGAGGTTTTGCATCATTTTGAGTACAACAGCTTCTGGGTATAGCATTAACATGGAACATTTTGAACAGTATGTGCATGACACTGAGGAGTTATATCTTAACCTGTATGATTGGTATACCATGCCACCAACTGTTCATAAACTATTACACCATTCATTTGATGTGATTAGTTCGTGCATTGTACCTATTGGGCAGCTATCAGAAGAGGCGCGAAATAAAGACTAGAACATATAGGCAATTGCACGCCAGAAAAATCGACCAAACATCAACAAATAGAGATATGTTAATGCTATTAATTACATCAGATCCAATAATAAATAGTTTTAGAGAGGTTCCAAGAAAAAAATCGGGCTCACTTCCCTCAGAAGTGTTAAATTTACTTGTTCCACCCAATTCCGAGTCAAGAATACAATGTTTAGGATCTGATGAGTTCTCTGAACATTATTCTGATGACTCCTCTGAACATAACTCACATAGCATATAGTTTCAATAAGCATTCTGTTTAAGCACTTTATTTTCTCACAAATCCATTGGTCCTGTTCTCCGTCTTAAAAAAAATAAAATGTTTATGTGTAGTTAATTTCTCTCGCCGCAAATGACTCAGATAGTACTTTATTAGATAAGTAATAATTTTTTGTTTCGTTACTGTTCTTGCATAACTTTTGATATTATTATATTATTTTCTGACTGTACTTTCCGCAACTAATGCTTGTTTTTATTAAGTTCTGTTGCTAAATATGACTAAAATAGTTTTCCTAGTTTAGTAATAATGATTTATTTTGATTATTTCTTACCTATTTTTTATCATCTATTTATACTTGCAATTATTTCGTGATTTGATTTCACATACCTCCTCGTTACACGTTACGATGTAGTATCTGTAGATCTTTTTCATTACTACTGATAGAATAATCGCTGTGTTCACGCTTTTATACTCTAAACGGTCACGCTTCATTGATTGCACCTGGGTATCTATTCCAGAGTCTCTAGCACGAATTATTCGCTATGCGCCATCTACGAACGAAAATCTCTACGACTTTTGTCATAAGTTCTATATTTATACATTCTTGAGTGTCGCACGGTTGAAGAGATGACTGTGTTGGCAACCCTGTGAATATTGTCTATGTTTCTGATGTGTTCGAGGTTTCTATGGAGTTAATTTGAAATGTCAAAAACAAACCGTTGCCGCGTCGTTCTGTCAACGTTTTTATTTGCTACCGCACTTTTTCTGAAATGAATGGCGGTGGTGGATACATATCGAAATGCCAGAAAAATCTTTTAATAGAGCTGGTTGGTGCAGACGCAGAGTTGATGTCTGGCAAATTTTCATCTATTTTCACCGTCAGGGAATCCAGAAGAAGGTGGACAGAGATCGCCGAGAAGCTGAATACTCTCGCTGGGGCAAACAAAGATTTCAAACACTGGAGAAAGGTTAGTACATATTTACTAATTTCCATTATTTATGTATATCGTACGTTTAAAATTTATTCTTGTTGCTCGAATGCTTCGTTTATTTATTCAACAAAACGAATATGATGTTGATATGGCGTTTCATTTTAACCTAATTTGGTTGTTAAAATTCACCTCCCGTTGCAGTCTTTCGAGAGCGTTGAGGCACCGCTGCTCTTGGAGGCCCCATCACTCTCGGAGAACTCCGCCTTGAGACAGCATGCGGCTGGGACTGGAGGTGGAGCACCGGCGCGGGCAGCCCACCTAAGCACGACTGATGAGATGATCCTTCAACTCATCAGTCCTGTTTTGTTAACAGGCCACCTGGGAGTTGCACCTCCTGTTGCTGGCTGCAGCAGCTGGCAGTCTTTCGAGAGCGTTGAGGTACCGCTGCTCTCGGAGGCCCCATCACTCTCGGAGGCATCACCACTGTTAGAGGCAACACCTTCCTTGAAGGAACCCGTCACCATTGAACCTCCACCCGTGCAGACTCGGAGGCCAAATATGGCATCACGTACAGTGGTAAATGCATCTAACAGATTTTTAGAACGGGGGGACCAGAACTGGCATTAATGACGAGGCTAACAGATTCTGTTGAAATACACAACACACAATCAATAGAATTATTAAATACGATAATAAGACTGTTAGAAGAATCAAAGGCCAAATCTAACTTATAATTTGATGTTACAGTGATTTGTTTTTGGGATATTGTGCCGTGTTGCGCTACCTCCTTTTTTAACCAACATTTTGGATAGCTTTACTGTGTCCATCATCCACGGCAGGTGAATGAAGGGGCAGACAGGTGAATGTAGTAACATATCTGCCCTGATGATGTAAAGCTATCCGAAACGTTGGCTAAAGAAGGAGGTAACGCAACACGACATAATACTCCTTAAACTAATCACTATAATACTTTTTTAAACGTAAAAATTTAAAATTAAACAATAACTTTGTAAACATTACTTATACGTCAGTCTATTACATAAAAACGGTATAGGTCTTAGGTTGGATAGATTAGAGGCGCTAGAGTTAAGGAAAGCCAAAAACGTCAATAGCAAAGTCATCAACAACCAAATAAACCTAAATAAAAGTCCTATACTCGGATTGTTCCCTATTGACAAAGAGCACTCGCCTCTCAATCTCCCACCTATCCCTACCTCTTCCACTGTAGCTCAGACTGTCCACTCACCGTGATATCAACACATGTTAATTTAGATTTTAGATGTTTAGTATTATACTGCCCTGATGAAGCTACGGTTGTAGCGAAACCCGGTCGGCATTAAGTATTAACCTATAAGTGATGTTTACAAAGTTATTGTTTAATTTTAAATTATAATGTCACATCACAAAGTAACCGCTTCATATGAACAAATAGTATTTTTTTCTGTCAAAACTTTAATTCCTGTTCTCTATTTCCAGTCGCATCCAAATCTTTTTATTTATTTAATATAATATATAAGCTAATCAACAAATAAAAATGGGAGTAATCACAGACATATGAATATATAGACTAGAAATTAAAGGTGAGGGGTAAAATCAACTGTTGAAGAACGAAGGGGGTAAAGCTGACTGTGATTCGCCAATAAATCAATCTGACAGTATATATTTCTTTTTTTTTGGTGTAAATTTATCTTTACTTTAATGTTGTTTTTTGTTTAAATGTATAAATTCGTATATTTTAAAATGGGGGCCTCAGCACGGGTGAACAACCCAGTGAGGCCAACGTTACTGAATTGAAATGTGAAGTACTGTAGAGTAATGTATCAATAAATAAATAAATAAATAGGCATTTCGCATTTTAATATCACCATTTAGTTCTTAAAAGAAAAATCTGCTTTTGAATGAATAGACATTTTTACATGGGAGCGCAAATTACTCGCCACGTTATGAACAAATTTACGAAGTCCAAATTCGGCAAAAAAAAATTCTTCTATTTTCAGAGTCGAATATTTTGTTTACGTATTTAGTTAAGACACTTTTATAAGTGTTCATAATTTACTTCCCAGTAACAACGATGTGCACACTTGGGAATCGCTACATTCGACCAATGTTGGAGGGTTGTCACAACCGCTATGTTCCTATTAATAATAAAATATTGAAATCTTTAAGAAAGAAAAGTAAAACAACTAAAAAAAACAAATGAAATTATATACACACAGTTTTTACCAGCGATTCCTAAGAGTATTTGGAGTAAAAATTTGGACATCATTTTGCCTTCCGATGACATTTTTTCAATTAAAAACAAAAAACATGATTTTCTATCACACATCGCCACTCGGTATAACCTAGCGCATTACGTGATATGCACTCCTTCTCGTTCCAGCAGTACCGTACATACGAAAAAAGCGCGTACCTAACACGTGGTACCTAAAGCGCAAAAGGCAAAGGCACATGCCTGATTCTTATGCGAACGGCTTTGTATTTTGCGTCCAGATGTATCTCGATGTGATAGTATATGTTTCTACAACTGATCCATATTATACGATGTGAAAGAGCTTAAAATAATGCTTACATATGGAATGTAATACGACAATTAGGTTTATTCTCTTTTTCACATCTATTTTTACAAGTTTTCATATCATAAGCCACCATTTTGCCGTGTTATTTCGTAAAATGCCTCGACCATAGCTCGACGCTAGTTCGAACAAGAATGATGACGTCACATTCTCAAGATTCACGGGAAGCCATACGCGAGCCCAGCCGGCTCCAATGGAACCGGTATGGGGAGTGGGGAATAATACGCTTTTAATCACTTAAGGCCTGTTCGCATTGGTCGAGTAGTTTAGTCAAGTAGCGAGTAATTTAGTAACTGGACACGTGCGAACACCATAAATTTAGTAGAGTAGTTTAGTCAGCGATTTAGTCAAGTCAATCCATTCTGTTCTATTTTTTCGGGCGAGTAGCGTCCCTCATCATGTGTCTATGGCAGATTTATAGAGTTTATCGATGGTCTATTGTCACTGGCTGCATTAGTCAGTGATCAGTATAGCGAGTATAGCATTAGTAGCCGTCAAAACACGCCAAAATGTCTTGTCGTTGGAGCGAAAACGCTACTGTCAAATTCGTGACGTTGTATTTACAACACGAATGCTTGTGGAATATAAAGTCGCCCCGATATAAGATCAAACAAATCAGGGAATCAGCATACGCTGAATTAGAAAAAGGGATGAATATTCCTGGATTTGGTGATAGGGAGATAAGAGCGAAAATTAAAAGCATCAGGTTAGTGAAGTTTTTTTTATTTATATGGTATATTACAAGTGCCTGTATTATTATAAATTTATGTTAAAGTAGTAGCAGAGTCATTAATCATTAATAATTTCTTTTCAGATCTACCTACTCACAGGAGTTAAAAAAAATAAAGGAGTCAAAACCCTCCGGTGCCGGAACTGACGCAGTATATTCACCATCAGTCAAATGGTTCAATCTATTAGATGGATCCCTCAGAAACATTAATACAATGTTAACAGAAAGTGAAAGCAACTTGGCAAGTACATTTCAATTCTATTCTATCGTTTATACATCAGTTTTTAATGTACCATTCTTGTCTGCCAAGGTACCGATCCATCGTTCTCAAAGTAATCTGCATATCTTTCTCGAAGATCTGTAGACCTTCGGGATGAACGATTGGACAGACAACTTGGTAGTGGTTCCAATCCTTGAGGCTCTGGCTCCACCCTCCAATTACCAGGGATAACAGTTCCTGAATCAAAATTGTCTTTGTCTACTGTATATTCCAACTGCTTGTTCTGTAATTTTGTCTCTCTGAGCCAATTATGTAAAGCGCAACACGCCTTTACAATGCAAACAACCTTCTCAGGACTGTAGGGCATCGGTTTCTCAAACACTCTGAATCTGGCAGCTAGTATACCGAAAGCATTTTCAACTATTCTTCTGGCCCGAGACAATCGATAATTAAAATTTTTTTGCTTTGATGTTAATCGATTTCCTGGGAAAGGTTTTAAAAGGTATTCTTTCAAGGGAAATGCATTATCTCCAACTAGTACATGCCCTTCTGGCAGAATACCGTTTTCTAATGCTTGATACAAACTACAGTTTCGAAATACGCCTCCATCAGAAACCCGCCCATTACATCCAATGTCTATATAACTGAAGCAATATTTATGATCTACAACTGCCATTAAGACAATGCTGTTTGTCTCTTTATAATTGTAGTATAAACTTCCTGATTCAGGAGGTGCTTTAATGACGACATGTTTGCCGTCGATTGCTCCACAGCATCCAGGAAAGTTCCATTCTTTTCGAAATCCGTTCTCAATGATATTCCAGTCTGTGGTGGCGGGAACCTGAAAAAAGATTTATAATAATGTATACATTCGATATAAACAACATTCTACTTTATTTTCAGGAAGACATTATACACACGGATACAGATACTGAGGAAAGCAGAATTACTATGAATTCTTTTCGTGAACCCGTATCTAAACCCCCTACAAAAAAAAAGCGGCTTTCCCAACTTTCGAGTATGGTGAGTCAACTAAAGGAGATAACTGAGGTTGCCAACTCTACAGAAGAAGACGAGTTTGAGGTCTTCGGCAGACACGTCGGCTTACAACTGAAATCTTTGCCCTTGCTATTGGCACTTGAAACCCAGGAATATATTCAACTGTACATGAACAGAATTCGACGCCAACACCTTCAAAATTCAACTGAGCAAAATAGATTCACCAGGATAGTCACACCAGTATCAAATGATTCGCAAGACTCTCCATGTAGTAATACTTCGTATTATGATGATGTAATTTATTTAGATGAGCCCCCAGAAGACACATATGAAATTGAAACACATGAAAACCATGACATCGAATAACTTTAATGTAAATTTTAATATTTAAACCATGTGAAAATTAATAAATGTTTCTCAAATTATATTTATAATTTATTTAGAACCGTTTTAGATACAGCTATAATTATAGCGGGATGGCCTATTTTAGTGGCTATTTCAGTGGTCGTTCCATTGGGAATTTATGGCGAATGATATGCTGAAATAAGCCATCTACTATATTTGTAGCTGTGTGAAACAGCTCTTAATCTTACCTTGATAAATTCCTTTAATGATTCATAGATAGCTTCACAAACTTCTATAATGAATTCCGAAACAGTTGATTTTCCAAGTCGAAAGAGATGTGTGATTGTCCTTAAACTACATCCTGTAGCAAAAAAGTAGAGAACTGCCTGTAATTTGGTTTTTGCGGGAATTGCACTTCTGAAAAGGGTATCCGTGCGTTGAATTTGTGACTGCACTTTCATTAGAAGGAAATTAAAACAGCTTTCAGTCATTCTCAAAGTCGCGAAGTATTCTTTCGGATCTTCAAATGCCATTTCCTTCAGAAGAGAATTTGTAGCTCCTAATGCATCTCTTCTATTAATCCATTTTCGTATCCATAGTTTTTTCACTTTCGTCTCACTAATTTCTTCCTCCACCTCTTCTAAAATATCCATTACAATCAGCTTAATTAGCCTATTTACTTTGTTGCGTTGCAGCCCGTTCATCTTACAATTTGACACTTCACTCGTGAAATCTACTCGACCAATGCGAACGCTTTTTGGTCAGTCAAATGGCGAGTAGCGAGCTACTTGACTAAACTACTCGACCAATGCGAACGAGCCTTTAGGGCAGGTCTACTAATATTCATGTCTATGGGAGTAATACATTAAAAACGTAGATGTTCATTAATGATTCGCCGTAAATAGTTGTTGATGCCTGCCAGTAACGCAAGCAATACAGCAATACTATGCAATGTAGTTCCCGCTTAAATAATCTCTACTCATATTTTACGACACGCGTCAAAGGCAATTATTTGTATGCGCTTTTTTATCGCACGGAAAACTGGTGCAATTTGCTCTGGCGCATTTTCCCTAATGCAAAACTATGTACCTACCTAAAACCGATCCCACAGAACAGCGAAACGTAAAGAAAGGAAAACAAAATATTAAATTTTAATTTGTTTTTGTATCCTCAAATTGTAATATTTAATTATTGAAGTTCCTGTAGGCCGATTCACGTTCTTTTGGACTTTGCCTATGGCTAGCGTTCGCTAACGATAGCCGTCGGCTGGTCAACCATAGACACATGTGCGACCGTTAAGCGATTCACGATCCTTACAGGCTTGGTTTCGGAGAGACCTAGTAAAAAAATCCTGAGCAAGAGTGGTTAAGAGATGTTAAGAGATTGCTTGAAAACAAAGATATATCGAATATAATCTAATGACGCAAGGTTTATAAACAAAACTTCTTAAAACATTCACTTTATATTATAATGCATTTTAACCACATCTTATTTTATTTTTAAACATCATAATAAAGCCGTTTATCTAAGATTTACGTTTTGTATATAGGTACCCTACCTAGCTATATAGTTAGAACTTTGTTATCAATTCACTCCGCGCCAGATTACCGCCATCTTAGATCTTAGCCGCCATTGCATATTTACGTCAAGTCTCAACAACAAGCAAACAAGTTAGTTTGAGCATTCAGTAATAGCGGCACAGTTAGTCTTGTTGATATTTTTCATAAAAAATTGGAATGAGGTAAGTTAATATTCTATATAATGTAATTAAAAGCATATAAATGACTCAAAACGGAATTGACAACGATTTTATCGGTCTACAAAAGATAAATTGAGGTTAGAAATTTTTAAAACTCAAGTATAAGGCTAGACAGTTATTGTATTATTATTTTTTAGCTTTTGTGTTTAGAACCTAAGAAAAGTGTGTACTTAATTAAATAATATGTCGTTGCATTATCTTTCAGTTTATCCGTAAATAAAATTATACGGTCCGCGCGTACTTCGGCGGCGCAGTATATGATGATGGCAGATGCCATGATTTTAGAGTCAGCATTTGCAGCCAACAAATTTGTAGGTAAAAATGGGAAGGACGCTCTAGCTGCATTTTGGTTAAACCTTACCATAACATTAAATAATGCTGGTCCACAAAAAACAACAACACAATGGCAAAAGTAAGATTCTATCAATGCAGAATAGTACTTGTCAATTTTGTAGTGTATTTGATTTGTGTACTGTAATGTAATATTCGTTTCAGGTGTGGACCGCATTAAAGTCCAATGTGAGGTCAAAGGTATCCAAAATGCGGAGAGAGAACCTGCAGACTGGGAATGTATCGGCCGGATGTTCACTGACTGCGTTAGAGGAGAAGGTACTAAGTCTGATGGGAAATTTGATTGTCGACGGACTCAGTGTGCCCGACAACCTTCCAACTGACGACGTAAGTATTTTATTCATTTGTAAAGGCCCTTAGCCCCACTTGTTTTGCTAGTTTACATAATGTGTGTAATCAAACATAAAGAAATTTCATAAGATACAGGGTGCGGCACGGAAACTTGCTGATTTGAATTGGACGCCGACGAGCGAGGCGTGGTCAGAAAGGGGTGGGGAGGGTCTCATTGGAAAGAGGGGGTCTTGAAGTTTTGTTACACTACAAGCCAGTTGGCGTCATGCGTTGGACAAAGGAACAGCGTGCGTTTGCCGTCGAAGCTTACTTTTCTAGCGGTCATTCGGTGGTCGCCACCCAACGTGCCTTCCGTACTCGGTTTAACATTCATCCCGCGGGTCCCGTTCCTAGGCGGCAATCAATTGTTTCGTGGGTGGACATATTCAGGGAAAGTGGGAGTGTGGCAAGAAAAGGCTCAGGAGGTCAATGGACTTCCAGAACTCCAGAAAACGTCGAGAGGGTGAGGGAGTCGGTTTTGCGCTCTCCCCGGCGTTCGGCGCGTAAACACGCTGCTGCCCTGGGGATTTCTGATCGCACAGTGAGACGAATTCTTCACAAGGAACTCCGGTTTCATCCCTACAAACTTGCTGTGGTCCAAAAGTTGAATGAACGCGATTTCGCTTCTGGCCAAACTGCATGTGAAACGCTCAGAAACTTGCCACACGACGCTGTCGTGTTTTTCAGTGATGAGGCCCATTTCCACCTTTCCGGGTGTGTCAACAAACAAAACACGCGGTATTGGAGTGATGTCAATCCCCAAGAACTTCATGAGGTGCCACTTCATTGTGAACGGGTTACAGTGTGGTGTGCATTGTCGAGAGTTGCAATAATTGGGCATTATTTTTTCGAGGAAGATGAACGCACTGTTACTGTCAATGCAGTTCGCTACAGAGAAATGATTAACACTCTTGTTGAATTAAGATTGTGTATTTTGATTAACTGCTCTGTTCTCTTATGGACACCCCCATACGACCTAGTTAGGTAGATTAGGTAGAAACATCGACAAAGTGTTTTCTTATCTCCTATGGAGAAGTAGAGTCAGTGATAAGTGAGGGTTGCTATGCTCCCTAAAAAGTGTTGCCTGACGGGCTTATAACCCTATTTTGGGTCAGTGATGCATTATCGCATTTGGTTGTATAAAATGAATGTGATAGACAGTCAGATATTTGGTTAGTTATAAATGTGGCGTTTGTATTATTTAAGTCTTACTTTTATATGTACTAATTATTTTTATAAATGTAACGTCAACGGTTGTCCATGACGCTAAGTCAATTAGTCTTCACCCAGCATATTCAAGCTGTGGGTGTTGGCGGATCCCGTTCACGTAAAATTAGTTGTTATGTTTAGATTAAGTTTTTTAAGTTTAGTTCCTACAATATTATAGTTATTTAAGTAAGAATGGCTGCACCGCAATCCTGTTCATCCTGCCTTACGTTCGATGAAGTGCGACCGGATTTGCGGCACGCCCATTCGCTATTCTCACTTTGGTTTAATTTTGTTATATGAATACTTCCTATTGATGGTTATTATTATCTACTGGTATTTTATTGATCACTTTGTTTTTTGTTCTGTTGTAGTAGACCCTTGGACCGACCTAGAAAGAATAGGGTTAGGTTATTTCGACAATTTTATATGTTTGAGGGCAAACATTTGGTGGCGAGGGGGGTAATGTTATGATGCAGGGCTAGACTCCTTTTGTTTTAATATTTTATTCATTAATTTATTCTGCATCATCACATTTATCCTCGCCGATTCTCTAACCTAGTTAGGAACTGGGCGATTGTCGCTGGTATTGGATTTGGTAAAATTTCGAATCATAATTTAAAATTTAAAATCTGTACCGGGCGGAAACAGAAAAAAACAAAAACACTTCCTTGCCTGCGGAGAAACCAGGGAGTGGGCCTGATCTCTCGGCAGACGACAGTCACAGTTTTCCGGAGTGAAATTGTTTGGGAATGGTTTCCCTTTAATCGGAGAGGCGAAGTCTAATCTTATATGCGGAGATTGCATAATAAAATCGTATAAATGGTGTAAATACGAAGTTCCATAATTGAATTAGTTCCGTGGCTCGTTCGTTTATTGTAACCACGCGGGATCATGAATCGCAAAGGGAGTCAGATGTGTGATCTGCTTGAATCCGACCCATCCTTTATGGCAGCGATTCTTAACCTCGGGTCGCGACCCAAATTTGGGTCGCGAGAGGTTTTGGGTTGGGTCGCGGAAATCGCGTATTGATATCCCGATCGATGTCACTAAACTAGTATAGTCACAATTATTACTACTCTCAGAACAAGGACATCTATTGTTCACAATCGCGACATGTTAGTTCTGTTTTAATGGGCGGAAGGGCGCGGGGCGCAAAGCGAGGAGTGCGCGCCATCGCCACCGCTCGGCTCACGCAGTCGGCATCGCTCGGTTCGGCTCGGTCACCACCCGCGCCGCCCGCCGCACCGCGCTGGTCGGTCGGTCTCGTCTCATCTCGGTCAGTTTGCTAGCGAGTTTGTTTACGATTGCACGCTCGTTCTCATACTGTTTTACGTGAATAATGTTTATACTTGACTACAATACACTCTTTGTTGACAACTACAAAGTGCTACAAAATTGTGATAATCAATTGTGGAAGATTAAAAGTGCAACTCGCGATTGCTGTTATCGAAAGAAGGTAAAATATTTTTTCCAATAAATGACATTGTTAGCCTACAATTCGCCGATGAACGAATAGAATAGTATATTTCTATAATTTGTCGTTTTGTTTCAGTAAGTCTTTCGAATTGTGGACAGTCATGGGGAAACGGATGTTAACATACAAGCAAGAATTTTTAGCCTTAGGATTTATTGAAATAAAAGATCGCTCTGGTGTGCCACGTCCACAATGCGTGGTTTGTACGCAACTTCTTTCAAATGAATCGCTAAAAATAAACAAATTGAAGAGACATCTCGAAAAAGTCCATCCAACGTACGCAAATAAACCGCTTGCTTTTTGGAAAGAAAAAGAAACACAAACAAAGCGCATGAGACTTGATGCACCATCAAGTTCAGCAACAGTTTCGTTAGAAAAAACTACCCACGCTTCTTTCGAAGTAGCTTTAAAAGTAGCTCAATGTAAAAAACCCCATAGTATTGCTGAGCAGTTGATTAAACCAGCTGCAATAGCCATGGCAAGAACTGTCTGTGGAGATGAAATTGCGAAGAAGCTGGAAATGGTGCCAATTTCAAACGATACTGTGAAAAAGAGAATAGATTTAATGTCATCAGATATTTTAGAACAATTAATAACGGATCTCAAAAAAGCCATCAAATTTTCAATTCAAATCGACGAATCAGTTGATATTGAAGATTTCCCACAGCTGTTGGTGTACGTAAGATACAGAACTCCACAAAATTTCAATGAAGAGTTCCTGCTTTGTGAAAAGCTCTCTGAAACTACAACTGGGGCTGATATATTTCTTTTAATAGACAAGTTCTTTGTGGAACACCAATTACTGTGGGACAATTGTCTCGCAGTCTGTACAGATGGAGCACCGGCAATGATAGGGAGTCGCATCGGGTTTTGTGCCAAAGTCAAGGAACGAAATTTAGAGGTTGTTTTAATACACTGCTTTTTACATCGAGAAAACTTGGCTACACGTGATATGCAGCCAGATCTACATCAGGTGTTACAGGACGTAATACAAATTATAAATTTCATAAAGGCACGCGCTATGAACTCTCGGATATTTCGACTGATGTGCGAAGAAATGGGTTCAGAACACCAGAATTTATTATACCATTCGGATATTCGCTGGCTATCCCGCGGAAAGATTCTAGCTAGAGTTCTTTCTCTTAAAACAGAAATAGAAATATTTTTGACAGATAAAAGACACGAATGTGCTGATCGCTTCAGTGACAACAAATGGATGGCTAAATTGGCATATTTGGGTGATATTTTCCACCACTTGAATCAGTTGAACACAGAAATGCAAGGTCAAAATCGCACTGTAGTAGACATTTATGAAAAAATTACTGTTTTTAAAAACAAAACAAAACTTTGGCAAAATAAAATTGCTCAATGTCAATTGGCAGCGTTTCCAACATTAAACTTGTTTTTGGAAGATCTTAATCTTAATGGCAACCGTATTTTCGTGGAGACCATGCCTATTTTTTTAGAACATTTGAGAAGACTTGAAAATGAAATGGAAAGATATATTCCACAAAATGTCCATATCGTGAAATACAGTTGGGTAAGAAATCCATTTGAAGTAGATGTAATGGGCGTTGAAAACGATTCAGCTGGATTACAAGAAGAATTGCTCGAAATGCAAGGTGATGCACTTTTAAAAGAGAGATTTGCCAGAACGAGTCTCACAAAATTTTGGGCACAATTATCTGGGAAGCCTGTTCTGAGCAATGAAGCTGAAAAAGCCCTGCTACCTTTCCCAACTACTTATTTATGTGAAGCAGGATTTTCATGCCTTGCTGTTATGAAGAATAAGTACAGGAATAGGTTGGATCCTCAGCATGACATGCGGTGTGCACTTTCTATAAACATAACTCCACGTATACATGATCTTTGTTCAAAAATACAACACCAGGGTAGTCACTGATTATTTTGCTGTAAATTTTTTAACTGTTTTAATGCTGGTCTGATTTTAATACAGAACATTTAAATAAATTTGTTTATTTCTAATTTTACCAATACATCGTATAAATTTTATAGTATAAAATTACATAACCTGTCAATGGAAAAAAAATAAAAAATTAGATTAGGGTCGCGTACTTCAAATATATTCGTACCTTGGGTCGCCAGCCAAAAAGGTTAAGAACCACTGCTTTATGGGATGAAGAAGCCAGTGGCTTAAAATATTGTGCCCGGTTCCCGGAAACCTAAGGATAGTATTCTTTCTCGCGGTTTAGCACTACGTCGACCGCATTTTCACCAGGGCCGTATTGAGGCCTATTTTTCCTTACATAAAGGGAATCCTCGCCAGGATACACGGATGCGACCGCGGGCACCAGATACCTCTTCCTCAGTCGCCAGATTACACATTTTCCTGCCACGGACAGTCGCCAGGAGGCGGAACTGAATCTACCTCTTGCTCCGGCTGGAGCCCCTAGGAGCTCAGCCTGAGGAGGTGCTGCTCCAGCTCGAGTAGGATGTTACTTAATTAGATAGATAGATAAAACGTGGTCGGAACCTTGGGGGTAAGCTTATATCTAACTTTCATTATATTGTTTTCGTTATAACTCACACGGTAGGGTGTGTAGTCTTTATTGTATTCGAAATAATATACATTCCTGTTACATCAAAATCTTCTTTCCTTGACTCTAAAGTACACATTGTAACTTGACACATTTCTGGTTTCGTACCCAACCCCCTGAGAACCCTGGGATCACAAACATTCTTGTGGGTATCTAATCCTCAAGAATTGGCGCTTCCAGTACTGGATAAAGTTTGTGATTCCACATTCATTATTATAACCTAAAATGTCTGGTGAGTATTGTAGGCTGCACGTAGCAAGTAACCTTAGCAACTACTCTACGTAGCAGAATGCTGCATAATGTCATAAGGGATGCAGACTGAAGGTCAGGATGAACCGGTTATTTTACACGATACACAACATGAAGAGAACCTTCAAACCGTATGAAGTCAATTTGATGACAGCACCTTAACTTCTGAACACTCAATACCGCCAAGGCAAAAAAAGAAAAAGCTTGCTGATGAATCATTACGCGATTTACTTAAAGAAGTTGGTGGCGATTTTATGCGGCGATGTGAGCAAAGAGACAAACGTAGAGCTGAGGAGGCAGAAGTACCGAACAAAAACAAACATCCGTTAAATTTGTTCTTTGACAGCATGTGTGAGACAGCTAAAAAGCTTCCCGATTGGATTCAAAGGGATGTGATTTTTAGCATTATATGTGACGCAGAGGAGACTTACGAAAAATACATGTCCAGGCAGCAATACCAAAACGAGTATACGTCATCATCCGCCAAATCAACACTACAAGATGATAGTGATACCTTTCATAATTTTAATTATCAATAACTTCGCTTTTTATTTTTTAATATTAAGCTACAAAATACACATCTCTCATAAATAAACGTAACATATTGTTTTACTTACCTCAAACAAATGGCCAACCTCTCTTCAGGAGTTATAGCTTTTCGATAGTTGGTATCTTGTTTAATAATATCCCCGATAATCAATGATAACAACTCATAAAACTGTGCTCTGAAAGTGTTCATCATCCAATTCGTAAAATAAAGTTCCAAACTCTCCACTTGTTGGCCGACAATCGATGTGTTGACTTATATAAAGTCTGGAATTGTGTCTCTTCTTTAGGTAAGAATACGTCAATAACTTTCTTTTCCTATGTTCAATATAATCATCATCAGAACTTTCTCCGTCGATCATTTTAACTTCCCGTAGTGACACGTCCGTCGGGCTGAATTACTTGCACAACACTGACTTAGCTTTCGCTTAGTTGTTGATGTGCACGCGAACAAATTTCTAGTTTAGCTATAGCTGGCTTAGCTTAGCTGACTTAGCTTAGCTCTACCATAGTTTAGCTTTTGGTCTGCAACCGGCTTAACTCAGAGGAAAAAGTGGGTCAGAAAAAAGACAAGGAAATCTCTATGGTTATGTGACGTATATTTTGCATAAACCAGTGCGCAGTTCATGCATGTTTATACGCCGCGTACGCCGCTGTCAAAACATGAAAATGTCAAGTGCAATGTGAAAGGATGTACGGACACTACGTCAATTCGACATAGGTTTCCGAGTTTTAAGGAGTGCCAGATTGTGTTTCGAAAATGGTCAATAAGGATTAATAGATTAGAATTTATTCAGAACCCAATATTGACGACGTACGCAAGAGTGTGTGGATCGCATTTTGGAATCGATTGTAAAAGATCGAATGGTGCGTTAAGAAAGCACGCATTGCCAACAATTAATCTTCCAGGTACGAATCTCTCTTTGTTTGTTCCTAATGTATTGTATAACTTATCTTAATTTAACCTCAGAATTGAATCTATTTTTGTTTTTAGACCGTACCTGTGACAAGAGTATTGTGCCAGGATTCTACAGCGCGTATAGTGATGCACTCCAAGATCATGATTACATTTTACAAGGTACAAATGTCTTCTATATTACATCGACTTACCTTATTAATTTTATTCATATTATTATTTAAACAAAGTTTTTATTTCAGATCGTAATTTCTTCCCCAAACCCAGCGATGTGCCCGTTGCTGCCAAAAGGGTGTCAGGATATTTTGAAGGTACATATCTGTTTCTTATACCTTACATACAGGGTGTCCGGTGGTAAAATCGGTGGATTTTGCGCAGTATGAGGATTTTTCATGGCTTGTAATATAGCCACAAAACTGCTTCCGTCTGGCTTGTGTTCACACAGCCAGGCCCCAAACACCTTACAGCCGGCCGGAGAAATTCAGCCGGCCTGGAGCAGGCGCACGCGCCCCAACTGCCCTTTTCAAGGCAATCTTCGCAATTCACATACGTCGTCCCAACTGCCTTTCTCAAGGCATTCTGCAAATTACGCAACTAATTCAAATTTTTCTCGTTTCAGAATAAACCAACTCCAAAATGCCTTACCACCGCACACCAAGAGGAACAGCGACTTTCAAGCGCAACAAGCCCCTGCCTATGTTATTCCCGGAGGGAGCCACTGGCTGGAGAATAAACCCAGACACTCATGAGCCTGAGTTCAAGTTTGGATCGTCGCAGACCAGCTCCGGCTCGGCAACCGGTTCACCAAGAGCCACATCACCCATGGTAGAGGAATGGACTAGGGCTACGGCTTCAAAGCGCCCCCATTCCCCCCCAAAGCCCATTTTTCGCGTGGTGCACGAAAATAAATACGAGCCCTTACATCAAGCAAGAGAACCAGCCCAGGAAATCACGTCGCCACCGACGAAGAAACGCCCGACGCCACCAGGACCAGTGGCGTCCACCAGCAGAGACCAGGCGCCCACCAGCCGAAGACCAACGACTGCACCAACTCTTAGGAAGAGCACACGAGTCCCGCCCGTAATCATGACTATAGGGTCAATGACGCATGGAGACATTACGAAAGAAGTTCAGAGGCACATTGGAAGTGCCCACTTCAACTTCCGTTATGCCAAAGGAGGCAAAATCAGCGTTGTGGTGAGCTCAGTAGAAGCCCACAAAAAACTGACAGCAGCCCTACGTGGAGAGGAGAAGCCTTTCCACACCTTCACCACAGAAGCAGAAAAACTCAAGAAGACCGTCATCAGGGGACTCCCGAAGTTGTCACCAGGTGACATAATGGAAGACCTTGAGAATCAAGGCTTCCCGGCAAGGACTGTGGTCATGATGACCACCCCGGGAACAGAATACCCGCTTTACCTGGCACACTTTGGCCAGGAAACAAACATGGGCCACCTGAGAGCCGCGGTGATCTACCTGTGCCACTGCAGGATTACATTAAGGAAGTACCGAAGCAACCACCTACAACACGGAACACAGTGCCACAGGTGCCAAAATTTCGGACATGGGTCCAGAAATTGCGCACACGTCGCCCGCTGCGTCAAATGCGAAGGAAGTCACGCCACACCGGAGTGCCCGAAAACAAATCGAGAAGAGCCGGCCGTCTGCTGCAATTGCGGCGGAGCCCATCCCGCAAACTACGGCAAATGCCCCAACAGGGTGGCATATGTAGCTGCTCTCCAGCGCAGACAGGAGCAGTCCAACGCCCAGAGGCGCAAAGAGGCAGAGCCCCGGGCACAGAGACCCGCGGCCCAAGTAGACGGCCGGTCCTGGGTCTCTATTCCCGAACAAAGAACAATAGTTACTCGTTTTGCTCCTCGCAGCGACCAAAAATTACTCGTCGTCGCGACCAACTTTGTCGAATCCTTCAATTTTACGTATTCTTGAACGTCGAACGATCGAAGAGATGATTATATTGGCAGCCCTGTGAATATTGTCTATGTTCTTGATGTTATTCAGATTTCTATGGTGTGACTGTCAAACTGTCAAACAGTGAAACCAAACAAACAGATATGGCCGCGGGTTACGTTACTAATAATCAAAAACAATTACTAATTCAATTGGTAAGTTCAGATATTGAACTAATGCGTGGCAAATTTTCGTCATCTTTTACCTTTGCGGAATCCCGACGGAGATGGCAGGTGATTGCCGAACAATTGAATGCCATGGCAGGGGTAAATAAAGATTTCAAACACTGGAGAAAGGTTTGTTTTATTTCCATTAATTTGTGTGTATTGTACACTTAAAATGTCTATTTGTTACCCTCATACTTCGTTCAAATGAAGCTCTGCCTATGACAAATTTCTATTCAACAAAACGAGCACCGTGCTCACATCTAACATGGATTCCATGCCGAATCAAGTCCTCTTTGAAAAGTCAAAGCTATGAAAAAAATAATTCTAAAATAGCCCCCCTAACCTAACCTATTTTTTATCATCACTTTTCTGAAGAGGTTCCGAGTTGTCCAGTCACCGCTCACATAGTGTTTCGTTTAGCCTGATTTCTATGTTAAAATCATGATATTGAAATTAATGATGATGGGGCTACGCTACATCAAAGCCGATTGCTTCAAAATTCAAGTAAAATTGTGTGATCTTGACGTTGTCCCTCTTTTTTAATATTTTAAGTTCTTATAAAGTCTCTTTCCACTATATTTTCAGACATGGCAAGACTTAAGGTCGAAGGCCAAACTCAAGAATGCCTCCTTGAGGCGGCATGCGGCCGGGACGGGAGGCGGACCACCAGCGCCAGCAGTCAGCCTCAACGCTACTGACGAGCTCATTCTCCAAGTGATCAATCCAGTGTTGATTACGGGACACACGGAAGTTGGTTGAAGGGTCGGAGGTCAAGGACCTCAGCCTGTTGCTGGCTGGCTGCAGCAGCTGGCAGTCTGTTGAGGTGCCACTGCTCTCGGACCATCTCACACCTCCCCTTGTGGAACTTCCTACCCATGAGCCTCCACCCGCACAGACTCCGAGGCGTACTGCGGCATCTCGGAGGTTCACAGATTCCCAGAATCTATCCTCTACACTCGTCGAGCAGGGGGAGTTGTCTGATATTTAGTAGACAATATCAATATCAGCATAATGAATGCGATTTTTATCATGGATAATTATAATGTTTAACTAATTAACACCAGAGTTGTAATTTATTAGAAAAATATCAGACTTGATTAGTTCTATCAGGGTACTAATTATTTATTTTTAGTTTTTATTACAAAATATATTGTCATTGTATATTGAAAACTGTGTTGTTTCTGTATTATTTGATTTAAAAAATTATGATATTCTTAATGTTAAATACATTTTTTTATGATCACACCATTGTTTTCTTACATTTTACATTACTATATTATCAGAAAATATATAAAACTTTTTGAAATTATACAATACTGAACGTGGGGCGAGAATAAGTACAAAATGTGATCTTTAGTAAGTACAGTAATTAATTCATTCTTTAATGAAATATAACAATTTTGGAATAAAAAATATTATATGTGCGTGTAAAAGCTGTATTAAATGTGATATAAATCATAATGTTCCTATAATAAACTTACTTCATCCTCATCTGGTTTAGTGCCTGGATATTAGGGGGAAATTTTACCCATAGGTTGAAAATTTCGGGTTTGTTTAGGGCATTTACTACTTCATCCAGTGCACGTGACATGGAGGGTTGCGAAATTGCAACGTGCAGATTACAACCCACGGGCAACTGGTAACTCCCCGTGGCAAAACAACACCCGCAAAACAAAGTTGCAACAGATTAATTAGCAAGTTAATTTTCGTGTGAAACCATTAAAAGTTTATTTTAAATAATTTTTGTACTCACCTTGGTTTCGACATCTATAGCTGAAGAACGGGATGGGGGTGGAATAAATGGAGACACAAGGACTATCAGCCGACGCACTAAGGCTTTGTTGAGCCTAAAATTCCTTATGAAGGCTTCATCGGTCGTATTGGCGAAGGAATCTACTGCTGCTGCTTCAGCTTGCTCAACATCGTGAATCACAGCCAACATCGCTGGTAAATCAGCCATTATAAATTGCAAAATGGCTTTACAAAAATAGACCATGTCTTTGCGGGTGCCAAAGTTCGCGCGAGAAAACAATAATGCCAGATTTTGACAGCTAATTGCATAGATACGCTAACAACCTACCGCTCGCTGCCCGTTTCGACTGGTTTACCCCACTCGTTGTTATGTGGAATGACTTTTGACGTTTGGCGTCTAAGAATCTTCCTTCGACCAAGCTCAAGAATAACCAAGTCGACCAACGGACGTACTTTCGACGGCGATTACGAGCGACGACGCTTCCAGAATAGAGCCCCTGCTCCACAAACTCCCTCGTTCAAAAATCACCCCAGTTCCAGTTCCAAAATAACCTCTGGCCCAAAGTCATCCAGTTCCAAAATAACCTCTGGCCCAAAATCTCTCGGGTTCCTAACTACATCCAATTCCACAATGAAGTGCCACATCCATCTTTCGAGTAGGGTCCGTTGCTCGCAATAAACCCGGATTTTCCCTGAAAAAACTGTACACCACTCCAGATCCACCACCACGCCAGCCGCTCTACCACGCCAGCCCTCCACCTGTAAGCACACACTTTCTTCTTTTTGATTTCTCGTTATAACTGGCATACAGCTCTCTCCAACTTTTTAAACTAACTCAATCTATTTTCAACCATTTATCAATTTGCATTTTAAACAATCAACTCTCATCTTTCTTTTCAACTACCCATCATGTCTCTCCCCCAACCTCAATCATCCCAATAGTTTCCTTCCTAGAATCACGCCCCGACATTAAAGACATCACTCTCGAGGAAGAAATTCATGTTTTCAATCTTACCCATCGTCAATATGAATTAGCTCGCTCCCCGTCTCAATTATCCCCTTGCAACTCCCCCTCTAACGACGGTAACGTCACACCTACACAATCCAAAGCACCGCCTCCACCTCTGGCTATGCCACTCCCCTGACCAGCGCCCGCAAGCGACTCGCCTCCTTCTCCTCGCACTCCAGCGACTACTCCAACAATGAAAATTCGGTGTCAGAATACTCTGGCTCCGAATCAGAATCAGAACTTTCTGGTGCTGAAGAAATGGCCTGGGAAACAATAAAACTTTCCCGCAACCGTGACAGGAAGTCACCCGGCTCCTCCCCCAAAGCACCCCCCACCTCCCATATATCCCCCCCAACCCCCTCCTTCTCTGTTACCCCCCGCTAAGTTCCCCCCATTCCTCTCTCCACTCCCCAGATGGTAGTCGCTACCCCCAATTATGCTCCACTCCAAAAACGGGTGGGCTTCATTAGAAAAATCCCTTGCCAAAAAACCAAAATAAAAACATTAACATTCACCCGAAAACCCCTCGTGACCACCACCGAATCACTAAAATTTTGGTGAGGGGACCCACCCTTTCCCAACGGCTGTGTGAGGAAACTGATTGTTTAACCTGCTTAGCCGAACACGTCAGAAGTCTAATTTCTTTTTGTTTTGGAAGACAGCGCTATCTCGCTAAACAAAAAAGTCTACATCCACTGGGAGTCCAGACAAACTTCAAATCGAAGCAGATGATTCCAAGAGGATCACAACTACACGTTGCAGCCCTTGAACCGAAGTCATCAAGACCTAATCTGCAAGAACCTGATACGAGAGCTACCTAGGAGAGACTGATCACCTCTCCAAGAAAGCAACTTCTCGGAATGCGGACAACTACACAACTGTAAGTTATTTTTTACAATTTGACAAGTTGTTATGTAACAGATCTCTCAAACACATTTTAAAATCCCCGCGAAACTAAATTCAACGCAGAACTAGGCGACGCAGAACGGCGTGCATGCATACTGCGCATCAATGCAAAAACCCAACGGTTTTAAGACCGTCAGCCATCTTCACTTCGATCCTACCCACAGCCTTGAACGCTGCGCGCTCGGCTCGGGCCCCCATCATCGCCCCAGCTTAGTACGCGCGGGTTTTGCGCGTGTAGACGATTACTACCTTTGTTTCCACTCTACAATGTCTGGAAGTAACACCTCGCTGGCCTAGCAACTCCTGCATTCCCGGGACATCTCATGTAAGCGTGCACCAAACCTTAGCACTATTATTACCTACTACTTAATACAGCTCATAAAGCACTTATTAGAACTATGTTCAAAAAACCATATTTTTATCACACTGAAAATCTTTTAATTAAAAATAAAATACTTGATATCAGGAAGCTATTCATAAAAAAAATTATCCATACAAATTGCATAAAATCGTCACCTTCACACATATCTCACTCCCAGAACACTAGAGCTAAATCTAACAATCATTTACAAGTGCCAAAAATTAAATCCACTCTTGCAAAAAAACATGAATCTTACCTCGCACCTTCCATATTCAATATTTTCTTAAAAGAAACACAACATACAACTCAAATCAACAGAAAATGTACATATAAATACTTTAATACGTGGCTAATGAACAAAAAAAGAAATTGCAAACCTGTCATATGCCCGGAAATTCCAAGCTTTTTTGAAAAAAACCGCGCGCAAATTACTCTCCTGCCTTTTGGTCAAACATCCGTTTAAAAACAAAGAAATTGTTTATTTTGCGATTGTTTTCTGTTTATCAGATAATGTATCTTATTATTCATATATATTACATGATAATATTGTTACAAGTTTTCCCAGAATAGCTAACTTTAACAAAAAAAATGTGTAAAAATTTTCCCATTCGGCAAACAAATGTAAAAAAAATATATTCATAAGAAAATTAACTGATTTTTTTATTTCTACACAAACCTGAATAGACACCCCTCGTGAAAAAAAATAATCCAAAGGTTTTTTCGAAGAAGTAATGCCATTGACACTTCTTTGAAAATGTAAAATATTTTCATTTATTCAAAAAAAAAATCAAACGTCAAGTGTCCACTTAAAATTTTTTTGTGTCGTATTTTATAAGTATATGATAACAATTCTTCCAGATTTCGGTAGTTTATACAACTGTTGTTACTAATAATATTATTTTGTACAAGAAACCTGTAAATAAATAATGCTAATAATAAAATTATTCATTAGGACGTAAAAATTTTGACATTTCTTACGAAGTAAATTTTCATCACTTTTCTTGGGTGAAATATTATAAAAATTACATCAAAATAATGTAGATAAAACTATCTTTCTGATGATACCTCAAATCTATTATTTCCACAATCAATTTATATCAAAAATAATGAAAGAAGTAAGAGGTTACCTTATGAGAATTCGCGATGTTTTTGCACTAGCGTCCTTGACAAATGGCCGCCGACTGCGTGTACAGATGTGTTCGAAAGAACAGGGTGACAAAAAAATCATGACTCGGGGAATAAAAATAAAAATTTTCTAATATTTTTTTATTAATATTTATTTATTTATTTAAATACGTTTTTTTAAATTCAAATACTGTGTGGTTCAAAAATAAATAAGAAAAAAATTTCATCATATTTATTTCAGTTTTAGAACAGGTACATGAAACACGTTTTTTTAATCTTTGGTCGAGAGACTGCGAAAAAAATCATTTTTTCGCAGTCTCATACATAAATTTATTATTATAATATTCAAATTTTTAGACACTGTTTCTGTCCTCTTCAAAAGTGGAAGATACAATGAATGGAAACGAAAATTCAAACAATGCAAAGATGCACAATGCACTTGTTTCAGTAAACATTTTTATTCAAATAATGCACAAATACACCCATTCAATAAATAATTAAAACCATAAATAACAACAACCAGTGCCAAATTACAATCACAGATAACAAAATCCAAGTAACAAATGATAACACACATTCAACAAATAACAACCGCAACCAACATTCAAAGAACAATAACATTATAACAAACAATAACATTATGGCAAACAATAACATTATAACAAACAATAACATTATAACAAACAATAACATTATAACAAACAATAACATTATAACAAACAATAACATTATAACAAACAATAACATTATAACAAACAATAACATTATAACAAACAATAACATTATAACAAACAATAACATTATAACAAACAACAACACTAATGCAAGAAATAGCGACACAATTCCTGAACTGTAATTATGGGACTGCCACTATTAGGTATGATGAATTTCCTCTTCATGGCAATTTTTAAAATTTTGTATAAAAAAAAGAATCTAAATGGAAAAGAACAATTTGAAAAAAAAATTATAAATGTGAAGGTGGAGAAATCCTCGGACCAGGTGAAGGTCTGCTCCTCTGGATTCTCCTCCTCCCCCTCCTCCAAAGGCTCCAACTCATCCTCAGGAACATCCATATCCACCATTGACGGAAGTTCTACATCACCGGCGAGGGATTCATCCTCGCTATCAGTGAATCCGTAGAACTCCGCAACGATGTGGTCGGTTTCCTATAGACAGAAAGAAAAGAAAAAAAATTTATATACAGCTATGTAAAGCGTCCTTGAGGTAATACAAGACAAAAATGGCGCTGTAAAAGTTAGCCAAGTGTTATTATAATTACCTGAGTATTTGGAGCCCGATGCGTAGAGGAGGTTGATGGTCTCGGGTCAGCCTGCCATCCCGGAATCTGAAATTATAATGTATTATAATATAATCATCAATACGCGTATAAATATTTTATAGCTAAACAAAAAAAAAGTTTGTTAGTACTTTTTTGCACACCCTATATAACTGATCTAATTTTGTGATATTTATTACCATTTTTATAAATAAAAAATAATATTTCTAATAAATATTATTAGAAATAAATATTTCTAATAAATAATGTATTTTGTAAGAACCCTATATCTCCCATACAAAATTTGAATTTGTAAAAAACGTTGATATCTGCGCGCGCAGATAGACGTGCGTTTTACGCAGGCGCGGATATTATTTCAAGATGGCCTCTCACACATACATATAAACAGTTCACGTGTATTTGTGCAGGTTTCCGATGTCTCGTATTTATTTAATTAAAAAATATTAACTAAATATTGACGAAACTAGGGCTTTTATACACAATCTCAATAGTTTTCTTTACATAATAATCTACAATCCTTATTAGATTATGCAATATTTACGTAAATATCGATAGAGAAATGTAAAAATATTTCTTGGCAGATTTTTAGCGGTCGGAGACATCGGAATATCATTTTTAGTAAAATATTAACTAAATATGGACAAATCGAAGGCTGTGGTATATGTTCTCAATTGATTTATCTGCAAAATGAGATACGAAACAAAGCAAATCACACAATATATGACGAGACATAGCTAGAAATAAAACGAAAATTTTTATCACGAAAACATGGCGTATACTTTGACGTAATATTTTGTCGGTTATTTTGAGTTTTCGTATTTTAAATTTACCGAAACACATGCCGTGAACAATAAACTATGTATAAAAAAAACATTACTTACGTTTTATTGATCAATTACTTCGTTTTGGCGCTTTAAAATAGGACCGCGATGTTTCACTTTGACAGTTATTTTTTGTTGTGTGGCATTCCAGCGAAAAAATTAAATTTAGATGTGGAAGAAGCTTCAAGTGTTTCTGAAATATGATGCGTAAAGAACGAGAATAGCTCAAGCGATTAAGACCTTGTTCTCCATACAAATTCTTTGTACAAAAGGGTTAAAATCGCATATAAATTTTTTTTTTTTTTTTTTTTTAAAGTTGTATGGGCCGCGCATATGCGGTCCCGGCATACGAGGTGTTAACAAGTTACTTGCAAACCTTCCATGCTAATTTTTATATGACATATTAAAAAAAAATAAAAATAAGAACTTTCACAACAAAAAATGTTCAATTATTTGATTATTTGATTCACACTAAAAAAAAAAAAAAATACATATGTATGTAATAATTTATATTTAGATATTGGCATAATTTGCCAACCCTACCTGAGCTAATATGAGTCCCTTGATTCGACCCCTGAAGCTGTTCAGCCGGCTCATTACACTGGCGCCCATCGTGGCTCCATTCTCAACACTGGCGCATAACGCGGGGCTCCAAATCCTCCGTTCCTAACAAAGTACAAACTGAAAAGACGGTGTCAGCAAACACGAAAACATCAAATCCAACTGCTTAAAATTCCAAAATTAAATGAAAGAAAATAATTGCGATAGTTAAATCACTTTAAACTTAAATTATTTAAAATCATTAAAATGGAAGCCGACTCCGCCGTGAAGGGGAGAGAAGCAAGTTTAGCCATATTGATTAAACTGTGAAAGAGCCATTCAGCTGGTTCATGAAAACCAAAAAGAACTTTTGCTCTTCTATATTTTGTCACAACTGTGGGATCAAGAACCGTCAGCCAGCCTAAAATAATATTCTAATACGGAAACACCGTTTTGCGGATAGCAACCCGAAAACGGAGCTCGCTGCTAGTTCCGTTACCGACCGACATTCCTGTTTCTCCGATCTACCTTGGCGGTCGACATTTCTTGATCCCTACTAAATCCTTCTGATATTCAAATCGTGTAATAGTGTAACGTGTTTGCAATAAACTTAAATTATCAACTACATCTTCTCACTTTATCACAACCTACACTATACACATTTATTGGCCGTTATACAGGTAAGTATAACACACGCAAATACATGCCAAACAACTAACAGACAAGGCACAAACAGCATGTTCTAATAATTCGTTAGCTTTTGACAACATCTGAGGAAAATGAATACATTTTTTTTAATGGCAATTTGATAAATCTGATGCCAAATGAACTACAATATACAGGGTGTATCGGCACGTACCCGACAAACTTTAACCAGCTATTCCTTAGCACATTTGGAGTAAAAAATCTTATCTGCACTTTGCTGTCCGGTAACATTTTTTTTCTTTTAAAAATAAATAAAATTTCCACACTCCGTTACTGCGTATAGGGGTAAAATAATTGGCAACGCCGTGCTACTGTCATCTCTTTCACACATATTCTGTCTCAAGTCCCGTGTGGTTCCCGCCACCCTCTCTTGTATCAGTGGTCAGTGCTGTTTTGGGAGTTCGCCTGTCGTCAAGTTTCTAGTTTCGTTGTTGTTTTGTTATCTAAGTTTTTACTGTTGAAATATGCCCCTCAATTATCCACCTGCCGACCAAGCAGATATTGTTTTTGTTTATGGAATTTGCAATGGAAATTCACGAGCAGCCGTTAGGGAGTGTGAGGAGCATGAGGTTTCCTGGAAGACGCGTCCCACACCATGCTACCTTTGTCCAGGTTTGTACCCTATCAATTGTTTATTGAAACTATTTACATTCATGTTCTTTAAAAATAAAATGAGTGAAAAGCGTTTATTTGACATTTACTACTGAGCTGAATAATAGTTGCAGTTGTTATTTGTTGTTTTGTTTCAGATGTATCAACAATTGCGTGACTATGGCATCGGACGGATTGAAGGCGCCAGCGGAGAACACGACATTGTTCCTGTGGCAGTTGAGGAGAGAATCCTGAACTTAATTACCGAAGATCCCACGCTGTCCGTGCGTCGGGTCGCTCTGATGGTAGGACACGGGGAACACATGGCGGTATGGAGAGTTCTGAAGAAGCAAACCTTTTCACTATAGGCGCTGCCAAGGCCTCATGGAGAATGACAACTTTTCCAGAGTCGTGTACTGCAGAAGAATGCTGCATAATGTCATAAGGGATGCAGACTTGATGAAAAACATATTGTTTACCGACGAAGCACAGTTCACTAAAACAGGGAGAGATTTTCCATCAATATGTGGGCAGGAATCCTGGGAAATCAAATACTCGGTCCAATCGAGTTGCTTCCGCGACTAAACGGACCGATGTATTTGGAGTTCTTACAAGTGCAACTGGGCGAGATTCTGGAAGATATGAACCTCGAATCACTACGGAGAATGTGGTTCCAGCACGATGGAGCCCCACCACGCTATTCGATTGCCGTGCGGAACTACTTGGAAGTCGAGTTTCCTGGTCGTTGGATAGGCCGTGGAAGTCCGACCATTGCTTGGCCACCAAGATCACCCGACCTGACCCCCCTGGATTACTACCTGTGGGGGGCTCTCAAGGAAAAAGTGTATGCTAATCCAATAGCCTCAAGAGAGCAACTGCTCGAACGAGTGATGGAAGCCGCTGCAGAAATGAAAGCAAATCCTGCAAACTTAAATAATCAAAATATAACAAGATTACACGCTTGCATTGAAAATAATGGTAGTCACTTCAAACAAATGCTCCAATAAAAAATATAACATTTATTGGTAAAATTCTCACAATGTCATTCATTTACACATCAATATTGATGTTACCTACATATCAATATTTAATCAAATTTGTAGAAAGAATAAATCCTGGTGAGTATGCATTCTTTCGCGAGCTCAACAGCTGTTATTAGCAAGTGTGTCGAAAAGCGTCTTCGCTCTTTCATACACACTAAATAATAGTTAAAAATGAGACGAATGGTGCCATACATTTCATTGTGATTGTAAAGCGCACTTTACACTCGCGGCGCGAACGGCCGCGAAACACGAGTGTGGATCTTGTTCATGCCTTCGCAATCTTCGAATTCTGTCGGTTTTTTGGGCCGCGACAAAGGGTTTGCGGCGCGCGAACTTGAACGCATCCACACTCGCAGTTTTCCGCAGTAGCAGGGGGGTATAACTCCGAGAAAAAAGTGGGTCACGAAAAAAGACACGGAAATCTCTATGGCTATGTGACGTATATTTTGCACAAACCAGTGCGCAGTTCATGCATGTTTATACGCCACGTACGCTGCTGTCAAAACATGAAAATGTCAAGTGCGATGTGAAAGGATGTACGGACAATACATCAATTTGACATCGGTTTCCGAGTTTTAAGGAGTACCCTAGTCTTTTTCGCGAATGGTCAATAAGGATTAATAGATTATAATTTAATCAGAACCCAATATTGACGACGTACGCAAGAGTGTGTGGATCGCATTTTGGAATCGATTGTAAAAGATCGAATGGTGCGTTAAGAAAGCACGCATTGCCAACAATTAATCTTCCAGGGTATCTATTCCCCAGTCTCGATCGCTCGCAATTTCCGCCGAAAGTACGTACACTGGTAGAGT
Organism: Hesperophylax magnus; assembly: GCA_026573805.1. Taxonomy (NCBI): domain Eukaryota; kingdom Metazoa; phylum Arthropoda; class Insecta; order Trichoptera; family Limnephilidae; genus Hesperophylax; species Hesperophylax magnus. The sequence continues at coordinate 1,914,736 of JAIUSX010000144.1, read as the reverse complement.
TTGTAATTCTTGAGTCTCACCGAAAGTACATACTACACGTCATACGTCAAAATTCATTCGACTTAAACAACGAGTGGGTCGAAGCAGTAGAGATCGGCAAAACTGTCAAAATCTCATTGTATCCTGGTGAATTGCCTTATACAAAAAAAAGATCGTTTTCCGCGCGCTTTTCGAAGTTGGTATGGGATTCGTTTAGTTCTGCAAAGTTGTTTTAACCACTCGGGTCTGATAAGTTTGTTTTGCTAAAATCATTACCTGACATAGATACCGAATACCGAGTTATAGGTAATATAATGGCTGATTTACCGGCGGTGTTGACTGCAATACACAACATAGAGGAAGCTGAGGTAGCTGCTTTGAGACCAGCAAAAACGTTTCGCCAGAGGGTCGATTCTTTCGCCAACTTAACTGACGAAGCCTTCGTCAGGAATTTTAGGCTTAACAAAGGCTTAGTACGTCGGCTAATACTCGCTGTGTCCCCGTTCATGACATCCCCATCCCGTTCTTCAGCTCTAGATGTCGAAACTAAAGTGAGTACAATTTTTTTTTTTAAAATGACAGTTTTCACATTAACTTGCTAATTAATCTGTTGGTTGTTTGACAGGTGTTAGCAGCATTAAATTTTTTTGCCACGGGTGGTTATCAATTGCCCGTGGGGTGTAACATGAACGTTGCAATTTCGCAACCCTCAATCTCACGTGCACTAGAGGAGGTAGTAAACGCCCTCAATAAACCAGGAGCGGGATTCACATTCTCTTCACCTTAACCTATCTGCTAGCGTTAGCCAAATAACGCTATCACTTGTAAGGATAGCATTAAGTTCGCTTGTAACGATCCTATTGTGGACTAAGAGCGATTCACGAAGTAGCGATAGCCTTACATTTTTAATTTAGGAGACACTAAGTTAAAAAATCCTAAAAAAACTCGGTAAAGAGTTGTTGAGACATTGTTTGAAAACACAGATATATGAAATATAATCAAATGACGCAAGATTTGAACCAAAACTTTGTAAAACAATTGCTTTATATTATATTGCATTTTAAATAATTGTTATTTTATTTTTAAATAACATAAATAAGCAGTTTATCGAAGATTTTCGTTTTGTTAAAAGGTACCTGCCCCGAGAGATAGTAACGACTTTGTTGTTCATTCACCACTGAAAGTGTCACCAGTAAAGTTGACAAGTTGTTTATTCACTTCAAGTTGTTGTTTACTTGTTATTTTTGAGTCGTTTGCTGAGGAATACAATAAAATGAGGTAAGTAGGTGCTATATTATGTATGTAAAAGCATTTAAATATTATTCGTATGCTTTTCACTAGGACTCAAACGGAATTATCAACAGTTTTTAGCACCGACCTGTGATTGGACAGACAAGCCATGTCTTCTTTTAGGTTGTAGGAAATGGGCAATTTCCTTCGAAATTCTAAATAATTTAATGAATTCCGTTTGCCCCATTTCCATCAGATTTTGACCATCTCTTAAACGTCCAAATGGGATTCTCCTCTCGTTTTGATTATCCTCCAAGTCTACAATCTACTATTATTTATCTGGAAATCCCCAATGGCAAATTATATGTGCATCACACAACTATAAACGTTTAGTTTATTTTAATTTAAATCACTTGATATCTATTTCGTGCGTTTTGAAAGTTACATAGGTATTTTACAAACATCGCAAAAACGTTAATTCGGTTAATAATAGCATTATTATGTGAAAAATACTTCACTAATCATGTTTACAGTAAAAACTTACGATAATATGAAGTTTTCTTTTGTTTAAATTACACTAATATTACTATAATCGTCACTAAGTCCGCAAATTTATCAATCAATGCTTTGCTAATGACAGGTCGACCGGTCTCCATAAAACATGCTAGTGTTAACTCGTTTAAGGATAGGATTTTAAATGACAGGAGCTGTCAACGAGAGAATGGGAATCGCAATCGACGTTAGTGCTAGCGTTAATTTTTATAATGCTAGCATTTCAACTTTCAAAAGAGAACGTGAATTCCATTCGTAGAAAAATGCGTTAATATTAAGGTAAGGCGAGGATTACTGTCGTTAAAAAGAACCTGAATCGCGGTCCAGAGATCTTCAATGAATGGGTAAAATTTCCCCCGAATATCCAGGCACTAAACGAGATAAGGAATAAGTAAGTTCTTTATTAGATGAATATTATGATCACATTATTTACTTATTTTGAGGTTGGCTCTATCAATAATATTTGTTTATTTTTGGTTTTACAATAAATATAGATTCCCAGGAATTATCGGGTGCATCGACTGCACTCACGTGGCTGTATTCCCGCCAAACACAATAGATCCAGTCACTCCGGAACACATCTATGTTAATAGAAAGGCTTACCATTCGATTAACGTTCAGTTAATTTGTGGCTCGGATCTCCGAATTTTGCATGTTGATGCACGTTTCCCTGGAAGCACTCATGATGCATTTATATGGAAGTCGTTTTCTGTGGAACCTGTGCTGAAGCAGCTGTATATGCGTGGTCAATCAGGATATTATCTTCTGGGGGACTCTGGGTACCCTTTGCGACCTTGGTTAATAACCCAAATCGATAGGGCTGAACCTGGATCGCCCGCAGAAAGGTTCAATACAAAACTAAGATCAATCAGGTCAACTGTAGAGAGATGTAACGGTGTTTTGATTCCGTTGCCATTGTAAACACAGGGTTCTTCATTATGCTCCCGAAAAGGCGTCCAGAATTATCAATGCATGCACAGTGCTTCACAATATGTGTGTAGAAGATAAATTTGATCTTCCAGATTACCTGATTGATCATAATCTAGATTTAGGAGATTGCTGGTGGAACGGCTGCCGGGCTGGGGCCTGGGGCTGTTAACAGAATTAACCCAGATTTAGTAGCTGGTAGAGCTGTTCAAAATAGGATCGTTCAAAATTATTTCCGTTAATGTTTCATGTAATTTTCGTTCGTAGATGGCGCATAGCGAGTAATTCGTGGTAGAGACTGGGGAATAGATACCCAGTGCGCAGTTCATGCATGTTTATACGCCGCGTACGCCGGTGTCAAAACATGAAAATGTCAAGTGCGATGTGAAAGGATGTACAGACAATACATCAATTCGACATCGGGTTCCGAGTTTTAAGGAGTACCCTAGTCTTTTTCGCGAATGGTCAATAAGGATTAATAGATTAGAATTTATTCAGAACCCAATATTGACGACGTACGCCAGAGTGTGTGGATCGCATTTTGGAATCGATTGTAAAAGATCGAATGGTGCGTTAAGAAAGCACGCATTGCCAACAATTAATCTTCCAGGTACGAATCTCTCTTTGTTTCTTCCTAATGTATTGCATAAATTATCTTAATTTATTTTATTCATATTATTATTTAAACAAAGTTTTTATTTCAGAGCGTAATTTCTTCGCCAAACCCAGCGGTGTGCCCGTTGCTGCCAAAAGGGTGTCAGAAGATTTTGAAGGTACATATCTGTTTCTTATACCTTACATATAATATCACGTAAAATATATACGTATAAATGTAACTCGTAAACGAAATACAAAAATCTTCTGTGTTTTTCATTTTTCTATTAAAAGCAGAGAAATATCGAAATTCGATACTGTCGTAAAAAGAACATTTCATATTTGATAATCTTATAAATGTTCTTCCTTTATTTAAAGGATTGTAAGTCATTTTAGTTTATTTTTATGACAGGTTGATTGTTCATCTCAGAACAAGATTTTAGGCTAGTGAATGGGGTAGGCTCCGAATGAGAATTATATTGTCTATGGTGTCACATAAATATTTTGTGACAAGTGCAGTTCTTGCCTAATTGGGGTTATTTTGTCTATGGTGTTTTTTTGAAGTTTGGCAATATTTATTGTGGAAGGAAGGACAGTTTTGTTTATGGTCACTTCCTCCCCGGTCTGCTTGGCCAGCGGTTCGCGGATCGAGTCACTCGCCATTCAAGGTTTTTTAATCTGAGTTAATCATGTGATTAGAAGTGATTCTTTTCTTTTAAAAAGGCGCGGGGTGTTTTTCCTAACACGAATAGTTCGTGTTGGTTATTATTTTTAGTGGAGGTTTTGGAACCCCGCTTTTATTTTGGTGATGGCCGGTGGTAATGTTTGTAGTACTCGTGTTTCGGACTTGAAACCGCAAATAGATTGGACCTAGCTGTGACTAGAAGTTTATGGCTGATTATCCCCGCGTCGCGAAGGGACGGATTGCTGTTCCCGAAGTCTGTAAGACGAGTCTGGTTGTTTACCACGTGCTACGGAGTTGAAGATCCTACAGGCGCACGTTGAAGGAGTTGCGTCCTCCTGTCTCCACTAAGTGAAGGATGTCCTGGCTCCGTAAGACGAGTCTGGTTGTTTACCACGTGCTACGGAGTTGAAGATCCTACAGGCGCACGTTGAAGGAGTTGCGTCCTCCTGTCTCCACTAAGGGTGGGTTTTTTCATTTACCTTTACTTTTAGCAGTGCAGTTTACAGTTACTTTCGCAATACATTTGACATTTAAGGAAAAATGAGTTTTTTCACGACGCCAACTGCTAAAGTAAAGGTAAATAGGGATGACAGCATGATAACTAATCTAATTCCCAAACTTTTATTTTGGGAGCTGTTCATAGATTTTTTTCATGTGGCAACTCACACATTAAATGTCAAACATTCTATGAATTCTATGCGTATTGCGTTGTTTATGATTGCATCTTCTGGTGTAAATATTGTTATTTAAATAATAATAATGAGTTTTATCGTCGAAAAGTAAGTAAAAATTCAATTAAATTAATATTAATAGTTATTTTTCAATATATAACCAATGTATACATGTTTGCAGCGAACGTGGAAACAATTTTTCGGCGAGGGAAATCGACATGTTAAAAGATTTGCTACAAAAATATGGAGCTATAATTATGTGCAAGAGATCTGATGCATTGGGCTCACGTGACAAGGAAAAAACCTGAAGCTCTTTGACAAGTGAGTTCAATGCATCGACAAATGTGCTCCAGACAACGAAGCAGCTAAAATATAAGTGGTAATATATAAAGCGTGTTGCTAGAAAGGTATTACAATCACTACTCATTTGATGTTATCTCTCATCTATTCGTGATAATTTCACTTGTTTATAATTGAAAAAAATGTGTGTTTTGTATATTTTAGGAAGCTGGAAAGCAAAAACAGTCACAGCAAAAAACAGGTGGTGGGCCTCCCATTCCGCCAATGTCGGAAACTTCTGAGTGGATTTCGGGCATTATGAAGGAATCCATTGAGGGGATTTCCTCAACATACGATGGAGATTGTAAGTTCTCATAGACACGTCATATTTCATTTTATTAACCATTACTTACATATCGGTGGGAGTACATATCATATCTGCGATGAATGTAGTTAAAAGTCGAGCAGTTTCCTTATTGACACGAAATCGGCAAATAAAATCATGATCTTCCATTAGATGCATGTTCCGACGTATATTATGTCGCTTAACACGTCGCGTCATATTCATTACAACTTCATCATCAGAACTTGAACAACTGTCACTTGTTAAGTAATATTGGTAATATATAATAGCAAATACCGCCAAATAGCTACAACAACCTCGAAACTCTTTAACTGTCACTTCGGCAATGGCAGCCATTTTTTACTTTACAATTAGCGTTTACAGCAAGCACGGTTGCCTAGCTGCAAGATTTTACGAAAAAGTAAACGTCAAGTGTAAAATGAAAAAACTCATTTCTTTTACCATCAACTTTTACAATTAGCATTGCATTTAGCATTCTCGGTGAATGAAAAAACCCACCCTAAGTGAAGGATGTCCTGGCTTCCGCCACGGGTCTGTTCCACTCTACCGGAGTCAAGTTTTCGTTCGCCACCCGTTGTTATTCCTTCGTTTCTCGGCCACGTAAAGTTAGCTTAGTTTGGTTCAGGAGTCCATCTGGTATGTGCCTATCTTTTATTCCTATTGTTACATGGTTATTATTTGTACTCTTTTGTTGTACTTTTGATGGTTTCAATATAATTTTGATTAAGTATTTACTCTTATTATTTCTGATTTCCCACCTTACTTGACAGAAAATTAACCCTACAATCTTGAGATTGAGATCTTTGCTCTACCGTTTTCGTACCCTCTAATTGATACTGTAGATCTCACTACTACATGGAATGTTCCTACATTACATTGGCGTTCCAACATATCCTACGTTACAATGGTTACGCCTTTTTTATAGTTTCCTCTATCCTAGTCGATGGTGAGTATGCGTGTGGTGACGTATATTTTGCAAGAGCAGTCTTATCATGGACTTTTATCTATGGTAAAATTTAGGACCCATGGGCTCAGTACAAAAAACCCGAAGATATTGATCTATTCTCGGTCCAAGTTAAGAACGTCCTGCTGGACTACCAAATTAGGTTTGTTCTGTGCATACCACCCCCCCCCCCCCCCCGCTCCGTTGATTCACCATCGCTCGGCTGCAATTCCTGTCTCCGCTCACAATTCAGTATGTTCTTGGCTTTCGTTCTTAGTGCCCGCGCTTAGAGAATTTAACCCATTCAGACCCTGCGATAAAATGGATGTTCAGCCGATATGTCCGAATTCATTTTCACCCATTACGAAAAACAAAAAAGGACAAGTAAACATTATTTATGTGTTATTTGTATGACTATAAGAAAGATAATAACTATTGATAAGAAAGCTTAAAGAAATTGGTTTCTCAACTCTAGCCATTAAATTAATAAAAGAGTATTTGAAAGACCGAATACAGGTAACAAAAATTAATAATCAATTTTCAAAACCAATGGAAAATAAATTAGGAGTACCACAGGGATCAGTCCTTGGACCTCTATTGTTCATACTCTATATTAATGACATGGTGAAAATATTTTCAAAATGCAAAGTACGACTATTTGCCGATGATACACTTATATATATAATTGGAGAAAACTATGAAGAACTAATAAATATTTTAAATAATGAACTAGATAATGTATCAAGATGGCTAAAAATAAATAAGCTTAAATTAAATACAAAAAAAACAAAATGTATGGTAATTGGTTATAAGAAGACATCCAGTGAAAGCAAAATCAAAATTGATGGTGAAATTATTGAAAATGTTACCGATATAAAATACTTAGGAGTTATAATAGATTCCAAACTCAACTTTAACAAACATGCGGAATATACCCAAAAGAAAATTGGAAAAAAGATATCTTTCTTGGGAAGAATTCGCCAAAAACTGTCCGAAAAAACTGCAATCACCATTTATAACTCCATTATTGCTCCACATTTTAATTACTGCTCAACTATCCTTTTCCTGTGTAACGACCGAGAGCAAAATAAATTTCAAATTCTCCAAAATAGGGCAATGAGAACAATACTCAGACGAAATAGATATTCAAAAGTAAATAAAATGTTAAACGAACTAAATTGGCTAACGGTAAAACAGATGTTGACCTTGAACACGATGATATTTTTACACAAAATAGTAAACAACCTGCTACCCAAATATTTTTCGAATCAAATTGTATACAACAAGGACATACACCAACATAAAACTAGGACGTGCAATGAAATCAGGCTACCAAAGAAGGACAAAGCGAATACCCAGAATAGTATATTTTATAAAGGGATGAAATACTATAACGCGCTGCCGGAAAACCTTAAGTCTGCCCCAATTGAAAAGTTTAAGATGTTGTGTAGGAGCCATATCAAGAAAGAAAAAAAAAAAAACATAGTATATTTAAATGTAATAATTAATTAGTCATTTGTAATCTTAAATGTACAAATTACTAAAATAAAATCAATAAATAAAAATAAAAACTATTCGATTTACAACAATGCATTTTTATAATTCAAGGATATAGATAGATAATATATGTATAAAATTTGTGAATGTTGGTGTTGATCGGTTATTTTAATGTTTATAGGTGGTGCACAAACCTCAACGGACAATGATAATAAATATGTATAAAAATATTTTATCTGGAGACCCTGATATCTCACAAACATGTGCCATTCACTTAATTTCTGAGCAAACGGGTATTGGGCTACACACCATCAAATATACGTTATTGCGGTATACAAGAACCGGTGAAGTCAAATCGCCAAATAAAAAGAGAGAGCGACTGAACTTTTTTGATAAAATCGATGATTTCGATAAAAATGCCATAAGATCAAAGATTCACACTTTTTACTTGGAAAAGCAATATCCCACAATAAATAAAGTTTTGCAGAATGTCAATAATGATGATTCCTTGCCAAATTTTAAGCGCAGCACTTGCCACAAAGTAATCAAAGAATCGGGTTTTCAATATTGTAATCGAAAACGTGACAGTTTGTTGACGGAGCGTGAAGACTTAATTCTTTGGCGTAGAGATTACTTAAGAGCAATCGAGAGACACCGTAGGGAAGGTCGTACGATATACTACCTCGATGAAACCTGGATTAATGCAGGTGATAATACTGTTAAATCGAGACGAGATGCTTTCGCACGCGGCCTTTCCGTAGGACCCCCTAATCCAACCGGTAAGGGAAAACGGTTAATAGTGTTACACATTGGAAGTGCTGCAGGTTTTGTTCCGAATGGTCCTTTAATTTTTGAATCAAAAAAAAATTCGGAGGATTATCACGACGAAATGAATGGGGAAACATTTTTGGAGTGGTTTAAAAACATTTTGCCATCACTGGATGAAAACTGCTGCATAGTTATGGATAATGCCCCATATCATTCTGTCAAATTGGACAAGCTTCCAACGAGACAATGGAAAAAAGGTGACATAATTCAATGGCTTGAAGAAAAGGGAGAGCTGAATATCGATACAACTATGATTAAAGCGGAGTTGTTGCAGGTTGTCAGTTCGTACAGGGGATTATATGATAAGTATGTGGTAGATGTTACTGTGAGCGAAGTCAACAAGTCAACAAAACTGTGCTCCGATTACCTCCTTTTCATTGTGAGTTAAACCCGATCGAATTGGTGTGGTCAATGGTTAAACAGCATGTCAAAGTTAACAATACCTCCTTCAAAATAAATGACGTAAGACGACTCATGCAAGAAGGTATCGAAAAAGTTACACCAGAACATTGGAGTAACTTTGTTCGACTCTGTTGGTATCGAAAAAAAATTTGGAATATCGATCACATTGTTGATGAACTCAAGGACAATAATGATAATTCGTTGGCTTTTGAAATATTGTTATTTTTTTTAATGGCAATGATGATATTTTCAACTTTGGATCGATTTCTTAGCCGATTTGATAAATCTGATGCCTAATAAAGTACAATATGTATTGTAATACTATCATCATCATTATTTGAATGTATTAAAATGTTTTATTTTATTTGTCGGGAGGAAAATAAATAAAATAATTAATTTATTGAAATAGTGGGTCTGAATGTGTTAACGCTGTCCTTGTAGGAGTGGGGAGAAGGGGCGGAGACATGCGCGTCCACGGGTTTTTCTAATGTTGGACCGAGAATAGTGAGTGGTTCATTTATGCGCAGTTAGCAGTAGCTTACAAGACATCGTAGGGAGTGGTTGTGCGTGCGTTGGCGATTGGCTTTCCTAAAGATGAACACTACGTGGTATAATGAACTAGAACTGACCCTCGTGGAGTGTGTTCAAGCTGAGCCGATACTCTGGCAGTCGAAACACAAGGATCATAAAAATAAGAATATGGTGCCTGGACACGCATAAGTGCTATCTTAGATATACCTATAGCTGAGTTAAAGAAAAAGAAGGAATCACTTATGTCGAGCTATAGATCGTATAGAAAGAAAGTAAAGGATTCTATCCACAGTGGTGCGAGCTCAAGTGATATCTACAAACCCATATGGTTTGCTTATGGAAACCATGAACTCATTTCTTGGAGATAATGCGAAACGCAAAAAAACAACAAATACTGTAAGTATTAATATATCTTTATTATTTTTAAATTACAACATTTATTACTCGTCTCTTATATCACGAGCGCTTAGAGCGGGTCGGCGTGGTAAATGAGGTATTTGACGTATCGCACAATGCGTCCCAATTTCATTTTCGGGTAAACTTCGGTTTATGGGCGAAATTCCTAAAAAATAAAACTAGTTATTTTTATACTAACTTTGGGCCGGGGAATCCGAATCTGAAAGAATTAGATTGGGGCAAGCAATATTAACTGAAATACACGACTTAAAAATTTTCGATGCAGAACAAAATACAATACGCCATTTTCGACACGTTGTTGACAATAAAATCCATAGAAAAATAACCAAAGATATATCACCATATAAAATTAAGTGCTGCCAGTAAGCAATAATATCAATAACGTAAAAAAACATGTTTATAATTTCAGTAATTATTTTATTATTTATGTATTACTCCGCTGCACGGTTAATACGTAATATTTCTTATTCAAACAGTTAGATTTAGCTTTATTATCACGAAAGGTGAGTTTTTATGTCGGGGGAGACGAAAAAATATGCATTTTAATTTTGCTAACATTAATTCATTTACGTAAAGTATTCAGCCAAGTGAGCGGACTTTTTAACCGCAGATTATGGAAAGTACACTTCATTTCAACAATAATTACTACAAGAAACAACTATTTACGTGCCCAAAATAGGTTATTAGGGTGTTAGTTTGGGTAAACTAAGTAATGCGTGCGTATTTAGATTGAAACAATATTTCGCAAATGTCAAATTTGAAAAAAAAATGGCGGCAAAGGAAACAAGTATTATCCGTGCAGCGGGCTTATACATATTTACCATTATTTTTTATACATTTTATTCACTTTTGTATCACAAACCATGTTACACAAACCTAGCTTAGCCGCTAAACTACTTGAAAACTGGGATGTTTTCTTGCCTTGACGCGAGTAGGCGCTACGAAGGGGGCACTTTCTTTTCTATCACAAACCATGTTACACAAACCTAGCGTAGCCGCTAAACTACTTGAAAACTGGGATGTTTTCTTGCCTTGACGCGAGTAGGCGCTACGAAGGGGGCACTTACTTTTCTATCACAAACCATGTTACACAAACCTAGCGTAGCCGCTAAACTACTTGAAAACTGGGATGTTTTCTTGCCTTGACGCGAGTAGGCGCTAAGGGGGCACTTTCTTTTCTATCACAAACCATGTTACACAAACCTAGCGTAGCCGCTAAACTACTTGAAAACTGGGATGTTTTCTTGCCTTGACGCGAGTAGGCACTACGAAGGGGGCACTTTCTTTTCTATAACAAACCATGTTACACAAACCTAGCGTAGCCGCTAAACTACTTGAAAACTGGGATGTTTTCTTGCCTTGACGCGAGTAGGCACTACGAAGGGGGCACTTTCTTTTCTATCACAAACCATGTTACACAAACCTAGCGTAGCCGCTAAACTACTTGAAAACTGGGATGTTTTTCTTGCCTTGACGCGAGCAGGCGGTATTAAGGGGACACTTTCTTTTGAATCACAAACCATGTTACACAAACCTAGCGTAGCCGCTAAACTACTTGAAAACTGGGATGTTTTCTTGCCTTGACGCGAGTAGGCGCTAAGGGGGCACTTTCTTTTCTATCACAAACCATGTTACACAAACCTAGCGTAGCCGCTAAACTACTTGAAAACTGGGATGTTTTCTTGCCTTGACGTGAGTAGGCACTACGAAGGGGGCACTTTCTTTTCCATCACAAAAAATGTTACACAAACCTAGCGTAGCCGCTAAACTACTTGAAAACTGGGATGTTTTCTTGCCTTGACGCGAGTAGGCGCTACGATGGGAGCGCTTTCTTTTCTATCACAAACCATGTTACACAAACCTAGCGTAGCTGCTAAACTACTTGAAAACTGGGATGTTTTCTTGCCTTGACGCGAGTAGGCGCTACGAAGGGGACACTTTCTTTTCAATCACAAACCATGTTACACAAACCTAGCGTAGCCGCTAAACTACTTGATTGGTGGTTATTGTGCCTATGCTTACTGAAAATTCATATGTATGTTGATTGTTTAGTTGGAATTTATATACTGAAGCGTCAACAGGCAATTATTTGTTAATAATGCCTAAAGGAACCAAAAATAAAAAGGGGTACTGGCAAAAGTACACCAATAAGTACAAGTAATGTGATGCTACCCAATATATATTTGTTTTTTTTTTTTGTGTTTTAAACAACATTACAGTATATCATTTATCAATTATTACTGATATATCCCTAAAAAAAAATTTAGGGGTTTTTTCAAGTTTTTGGGATAAATATTTTTGAGAGTTGGTAACACTGCCAGCACGTTTTTAGGCACATTCGTTTCCGGAATAATAAGTTTATCCGATTTTAATTCTTCTCCATCTCAAAATGTTGAATTTAATGAAGATATTGCAGATTTGTGCTGAAAAACACGAAATGTTGGCTAAGTTAGTCGAATGGGGCCTCATTCCTCAAAGTGGGACTTATAATTGTCCGGATTGTGGGCGAGCGCTGGAATTAAGGTCGGAAGAAAATCGGTGAGGTTATTTTTTTATTGTTATGCATTTTTTTACCTGCGAATATTCTATTGTATAAAGTGTGTTAAAGAAAGGTTTTTTTAGTACCGATGGGTTTCGATGGAATTGCTATGGCAAATTAGCGCGGGGCAAGAAGAAGGCTAAGCGGTGCGACAACAGAGTGGCATTTCGAACAGGGACGTTTTTTGCAAGGTCTCATTTGCCAATTTGGAAAATTCTTGGATTCGTCAATTTTTGGGTGCAAGGTGCGTCGTTACGGCTTATTGGCTTACAGTTAGAGCTGGCGATGGAAGCATTAGTAGACTGGTCCTCTTTTTGTCGGGAAGTTATACTCGATTCTAACTTGTGTCGTTTAGAAAAAATCGGCGGCCCTGGTTTAACCAATCGTTGAAATTGACGAATCCAAGTTTGGTAAGAGAAAGTATCATCGTGGGCATTATGTTGAAGGACAATGGGTTTTCGGCGGCTACGAACGTGGTTCCGGCCGTGTGTTTATGGTAGCCGTCGAGTCTCGGAGTTCCGAAACTTTAATGCCCATAATCGAAAAGGGCACAACTATTATCAGTGACTGTTGGAAGGCATATGACTGCCTGTCAGACTTAGGGTATGTACACCAGACGGTGAATCATTCACTACATTTCAAGGACCCTGATTCTGGAGCTCATACAAATTCCATCGACTCCTCTTGGCGGGCAGCCAAGTCTTCCATGTCGTCATCTGGTTGAATTAAAGCGCACATACCCGGCAACCTTGCTCGATACATGTTTCTGAAAAGTTGCAAAGAACGATCCTACTCTGGAGTTCTACCGTTTAGCTGGGCTCTTATATGACCCGCGTATTCATCAGGAACCCTTGGAGACGTGTGAGTCTGACAAGGATACAACGGACGAAGAAGACTTGTTCGATTTATAAGGTATGTTTTTCTGCTATTATCTATTCACTTGTGTCCGTAACAGCATATTTAAAAAAATATTTATCGTGTATGTTTTTTAGATACTTCTTCTTTTAGATTAAGAGATACGATGAAGCTTTTTTTTCTTAGCACGCATTATGAATTATAAATTTATATATAATTACTATCTACTTTATATTTTCAATTTAATTTAGTATCTGCTCATGGATAGTGCAGATCACGACATTTCTGCAATGGAGCCACCAGAAAAACTATTTGCCATTAATGGAAGGAGGATTGTCGATTTCCAATACATGTTTGCGGAATTGCAGAAAATTAATAATCATTGCCCACTTTTAGGATGTACTCTGTCCAATATTTATATTTATAAGGAAAATAGAAAAGGATTCCTATCAACTTTTTTTTTCCAATGCAATATGTGCCACCTCAAAATGAATATTTCATCGAATGACAAAAACATGCCTCTAGATGTAAACCATGCTGCTGTGTCTGGAGCTGTAACCGTTGGGATAGGTTTCGCGAACTTTCAGCAACTTGCTGAAACCATGGAAATTCCGGCCATGACTGGAACAACATTTTGTAAAATTCAAAATAAAGTTTCTTCGTGGTATGAATCCACAGCTGAGAGAAGCAGCACAGAGAGAGGCAGAATATGCAAGAGAAATAGGAAGTGTAGATTCGAGTGGTACTCCGTTGATAACGGTTGTTGCAGATGGATGTTGGTCTAAAAGATCGTATGGAACTAACTACTCTGGCCTTTCTGGGGCTGCGGCAATCGTTGGCCAAAAATTTGGTCAAGTCTTTTTTTACATAGTAAAAAATAAGTTTTGCGTAATATGTACCAGGGCTGAAAATAAAGGCGAACCTGCCAAAGAACACATGTGTTTCAAAAACCACACCGGCAGCTCTACAAGCATGGAGTCAGACATTCTGGTAGAAGGTTTCATGAGCACACACGGCATTATATACTCCAAACTCATCGCCGATGGAGATTCCAACACGTACAAAAAAAAAATTGAAATCAAGGCCTTATAAAAACCTAACAGTGGAAAAAATTGAATGCCGCAACCATCTTTTAAGAAACTTCTGTAATAAATTACGTAAGATTACAACAGAAACATTTTACCCTCTAGCTTCACGAAAAATGTTGTCAGCCAGAATTTTGCGGCTTCGCACTGCTGTGCGATGTGCCATCTCGCATAGGAAAGGAGAAATTGGAACAATGGCCGACAAAATTTTCAAATTAAATTCTGACATATTAAATGGACCCCGGCATGTGTTTGGAGATAACAAATCCTGCCACTTGGGCGGATATTTTTGTAAACGTTCTGAAGACGGTGAACCCAATTGAACACCCCTATTAGAGAAATGCAAGATGTTTGATAAAATAATGCTGCATGTAAACACTCTAGCATCACATTCTCGAAGTTTGATTTGTGATGTTGACAGCAACGTGGTTGAAAGATTTAACCAAATAATTGCCAAAATGACTGGAGGTAAGCGAATAAATTATACGTCCCGAAATTCGTACCAGGGTAGCGATTCTCCAGTAGCGAACAAAAGTTGCTCGTTACTCGCAAAAAATTACTGGTCGTCACAACCAACTTTGTCGACTGTTTCATTTATGCGTATTCTGGAGTGTCGAATGATCAAAGAGATGATTATATTGGTAACCCTGTGAATATTGTCTATGTTTCTGATTTTTTGGCATTTCTATGGTGTGAATTTGAAATGTCAAAACAAAATAACCGTCGCATCGTTGTTTGTGTTTACACTATTTACTTTCTTTGTCGCAATGTCTACCGGCTATATAACTAACGCCCAAAAACAGCTCCTAATTGAGCTAGTTAGTAGTGATCCCGAACTTCTTTCTTTGTCGCAATGTCTACCGGCTATATAACTAACGCCCAAAAACAGCTCCTAATTGAGCTAGTTAGTAGTGATCCCGAACTTCTTTCTTTGTCGCAATGTCTACCGGCTATATAACTAACGCCCAAAAACAGCTCCTAATTGAGCTAGTTAGTAGTGATCCCGAACTTCTTTCGGGAAAGTTTTCGGCGACATTTACTTTTAATGAAACACAGTGCGGAGGTGGGTGCAAATCGCGGAGAAACTGAATGCCCTCGCAGGGGCGAATAAAGACTTGGCAAGATTTAAGATCGAAGGCCAAATTAAAGAGTGTCGCCTTGAGACGTCATGCGGCCGGGACTGGAGGTGGACCACCGGCGCCATCAATAAATTTAAACCACTCAGAAGAGATGATTTTACAAGTCATCAGTCCAGTGTTGATAACGGGCCACACAGGAGTCCCAGAGTCTGTGGTAGACTTTGACTTTTCGTCTCTCCCAGGTGCTACAGCCGCTGGCAGTCTCCCAGGAGAGTTGAGGTACCACTACTCGTGGAGGCCCCGTCACTGACACCACCTCTTTTGGAGGCAACTCCTTTTCTGAATGAACCCTCCATTAACCGACCGCCACTCGTGCAGACTCGGCGAAGTACAGCATCCCGTTGAGTAGATGAAACGTTGAAGACATCAAATGCGTTCATTGAACAGGGGAATCGAAACATCATTAATCAGTCGGTATTTTTTAATGAGCTGCTGGCTGTATTGACGAGGCTTACAGAGTCAATAGAAAATCATAATACTAGATCTATAGAAATTTTAAATACAATTGTTAAACTTTTAGAAGAAGGGAAGTCAAATAAGTGATTTGATTACTACTACTAGCCCCGTCATTAAAGCAAGCAGCACATTATTTATATGTTTACTTTACTAAATAAAACTAAATGTGGTGGTTAACGTGCCTTAGTATTTAGCTTGTATTGAAAATATGTAACATTTTTTTATAAGTAAACATCATTTTATGTTATTATATAATAAGAATTGTGATATTCTTCAACCTATTGTTTAACAAAATGTTTTGGTGCACACCATCGTTTACTGGGTCATAAAACAAAGTTGTCATAGTTGTTATTCAATGTAAAAAATAATGTTATCATTTTATTGTTATCATGGATAAATTTTATGTTTTAATTTAAAATTAACACCAAAGATGTTATTTACTAGAAACTATCAGACTTGTTTGTTAGTGTACTTATTCTTTAGCTTTTATTACAAAATATATTAAAATTGTACAACTGATAACTGTGTCATTCTCTGACAATTATTTTTCCTTCCCTTAGGCACTTCCGTATCTTCCTCTTTCCCATCTCTTCCCTCCCCACTGCCTTCGGCCTCACAACATTCCCCGTTTGTGGATGCCATTGTCTCACTGGTTCCAGATAATTGGGATAATATTTTTCAGGAGGCATTCAAGATTGAAGAAGCGCTCCAAGAAAACTTGCAACATATCAACTGTTTTTCTTCATATTTTACTTGGTTTCAAATTAGACCTGTAGTATGGTCAGTAGTGTACATAATGCAGGACTTATCTGGGATACATCACAGATTATTTGATCATTATTCCAGGGAATGTTTCAGTACACGGAAGAGATGTGTTAAAATATCATTTCAGTCTTCCTGGATCAAGCCATGAAAATATGAATAATACAGAACATGGGTGCCTCAGTGGATACAACACGGTCATTTAATGAATCCGGTGAAAAGCGGCGCAGCAGTAAGTCATTATTTGATCATTATTCCAGGGAATGTTTCAGTACACGGAAGAGATGTGTTAAAATATCATTTCAGTCTTCCTGGATCAAGCCATGAAAATATGAATAATACAGAACATGGGTGCCTCAGTGGATACAACACGGTCATTTAATGAATCCGGTGAAAAACGGCGCAGCAGTAAGTCATTATTTGATCATTATTCCAGGGAATGTTTCAGTACACGGAAGAGATGTGTTAAAATATCATTTCAGTCTTCCTGGATCAAGCCATGAAAATATGAATAATACAGAACATGGGTGCCTCAGTGGATACAACACGGTCATTCAATGAATCCGTTGAAAAGCGGCGCAGCAGTAAGTCATTATTTGATCATTATTCCAGGGAATGTTTCAGTACACGGAAGAGATGTGTTAAAATATCATTTCAGTCTTCCTGGATCAAGCCATGAAAATATGAATAATACAGAACATGGGTGCCTCAGTGGATACAACACGGTCATTTAATGAATCCGGTGAAAAACGGCGCAGCAGTAAGTCATTATTTGATCATTATTCCAGGGAATGTTTCAGTACACGGAAGAGATGTGTTAAAATATCATTTCAGTCTTCCTGGATCAAGCCATGAAAATATGAATAATACAGAACATGGGTGCCTCAGTGGATACAACACGGTCATTCAATGAATCCGTTGAAAAGCGGCGCAGCAGTAAGTCATTATTTGATCATTATTCCAGGGAATGTTTCAGTACACGGAAGAGATGTGTTAAAATATCATTTCAGTCTTCCTGGATCAAGCCATGAAAATATGAATAATACAGAACATGGGTGCCTCAGTGGATACAACACGGTCATTTAATGAATCCGGTGAAAAACGGCGCAGCAGTAAGTCATTATTTGATCATTATTCCAGGGAATGTTTCAGTACACGGAAGAGATGTGTTAAAATATCATTTCAGTCTTCCTGGATCAAGCCATGAAAATATGAATAATACAGAACATGGGTGCCTCAGTGGATACAACACGGTCATTCAATGAATCCGTTGAAAAGCGGCGCAGCAGTAAGTCATTATTTGATCATTATTCCAGGGAATGTTTCAGTACACGGAAGAGATGTGTTAAAATATCATTTCAGTCTTCCTGGATCAAGCCATGAAAATATGAATAATACAGAACATGGGTGCCTCAGTGGATACAACACGGTCATTTAATGAATCCGGTGAAAAACGGCGCAGCAGTAAGTCATTATTTGATCATTATTCCAGGGAATGTTTCAGTACACGGAAGAGATGTGTTAAAATATCATTTCAGTCTTCCTGGATCAAGCCATGAAAATATGAATAATACAGAACATGGGTGCCTCAGTGGATACAACACGGTCATTTAATGAATCCGGTGAAAAGCGGCGCAGCAGTAAGTCATTATTTGATCATTATTCCAGGGAATGTTTCAGTACACGGAAGAGATGTGTTAAAATATCATTTCAGTCTTCCTGGATCAAGCCATGAAAATATGAATAATACAGAACATGGGTGCCTCAGTGGATACAACACGGTCATTTAATGAATCCGGTGAAAAGCGGCGCAGCAGTAAGTCATTATTTGATCATTATTCCAGGGAATGTTTCAGTACACGGAAGAGATGTGTTAAAATATCATTTCAGTCTTCCTGGATCAAGCCATGAAAATATGAATAATACAGAACATGGGTGCCTCAGTGGATACAACACGGTCATTTAATGAATCCGGTGAAAAGCGGCGCAGCAGTAAGTCATTATTTGATCATTATTCCAGGGAATGTTTCAGTACACGGAAGAGATGTGTTAAAATATCATTTCAGTCTTCCTGGATCAAGCCATGAAAATATGAATAATACAGAACATGGGTGCCTCAGTGGATACAACACGGTCATTTAATGAATCCGGTGAAAAACGGCACAGCACTAAGTCATTATATTATTAATAAAACATTAAAATGTAAATGAGTTGACTACTTTCTAGACGTAAATAACGAGTAATCAGTAACTTACACCCGTATTCAGAGTCGATCCTTAAAGTTGTCTAAGTCAAGTGTCAGCCTTACCTAAGCAAAGGTAAGAACCGTCCTTACCTTTAACGCTTCTATACAGAGTCCACACTTTGAGCTTCCTTTCCTCAGGTAGAGACCTTTTGTCTACGCCGAAAGAAAGGTGTGACGTCATCCGAAACTTGTCGATGTCCTGCTTCTACGGAAACAACATGCCCCGTTTTGGGACAATCTGTGTGTTTATCTATGCTGTTGTCTATGGATTTAGTTCAAGCGTCTGTCGTAAATAAGTAAATAACATCGGCCTGTCAAAAGTCTCTGTTACATCTTCAGTTGAGTGTCTCGAAAGTTTCCTTTTTAAACAATGAATTCTCGTATTATAATCACGCCGAGTGAAAGGCAATGTTTATTAGATTTAATAAACACATATCCTGCCGTTGCCAGCATTTCGACTAATCATCTGCAACTTGGCGAGAAGAAAAATGCGTGGGCCAAGTTGACAGATGATTTCAACTCAATCGCCGGCAATCAAAAGGTTTGTATCTTTTGTAATTGAAATACTAACTAGCCATCACGCCGTTTCCCCACAGGGATACTCTTTTTTCATTCATATACATACTCTTCTATTGTTCCGATTCCGTAATACTATTATAATACTGTATTATTGAATTCCTTCTTAGCGGACCCAAGCGCAGCTTAAGAAATGCTGGGACAACATTAAGTCAAAAAGGAAGATGGAGCTCTGCGAGGAAAAGAGGAGCAGGATGAAGACGGGAGGGGGCAGGCTGTCGCCAACTGTCTCTGATGAGCATCATCCCGTTGACAGCGTGCTGGACTTGGCCACCAACGTTGAACTGAGCTTTAGCAACGACAGCGATCGCGGTTAGTTTAAGAAAGTTATGTGAAATATTTTGGCTACTTGTTTATTTAACTTTGACCTTATTTCTTATAAAGTATTGTTTAAGTTTCAGATACCGCTGTGCCCAGCACCAGCACGTCTGCTTTATTCAGCATGCCATGGACTGACCAGTCGACGGAAGTGCCGGTGTTTGGTAAGTCAATTTTTGATAATATAATTGATTCTTATCAATTCAAAATGTGATTTGTTGTTAGATGGTAGTGTTCGCATTTCTCTGTAGGAACTTATTACATAATTTTATCGTTAGTTTAAGAAAGTTATGTGAAATATTTTGGCTACTTGTTTATTTAACTTTGACCTTATTTCTTATAAAGTATTGTTTAAGTTTCAGATACCGCTGTGCCCAGCACCAGCACGTCTGCTTTATTCAGCATGCCATGGACTGACCAGTCGACGGAAGTGCCGGTGTTTGGTAAGTCAATTTTTGATAATATAATTGATTCTTATCAATTCAAAATGTGATTTGTTGTTAGATGGTAGTGT
The DNA here is from genome assembly GCA_026573805.1 of Hesperophylax magnus. Taxonomy (NCBI): domain Eukaryota; kingdom Metazoa; phylum Arthropoda; class Insecta; order Trichoptera; family Limnephilidae; genus Hesperophylax; species Hesperophylax magnus. The sequence continues at coordinate 1,894,348 of JAIUSX010000144.1, read as the reverse complement.
TCGCATTTCTCTGTAGGAACTTATTACATAATTTTATCAGTTGTCATGCTAAATCTTAAATAATTTTCGAGATAGAAATATTGCAAAAGTGTTTTTAATTTTCAGATATAACAAAAACACCGGAGGAAAGTTCAACGCCCCAGCTCAAGACGAAGACACGTCGCATTATAGCCAAGAAAGGTGACTATATTTACCTCTCTATTTGCTGTGATTACTTGCATTTTCGTACAAAGGTTCAAATAATGCTCGGAGTTCGGAGAGCTTTACTTTAACCTCTCGTTTTCCACCATAAAGAAAGAGGGGCCCTGTTGAAGATGCTGTGTGGGGAATGTTTTTGAGGAAGGAGTGAAAATGGGTCTTGAAGAGACCAATGTTGTAGGAGGGAGGAAAAACAGAGGCCAGCAAATCGTTCCACAGCCGAGCTGTTGATGACAAATGTCATCCGTGTACATGCAATGAATATGCTAATATCGATCACTTCGTCGGTAATCTGGCCTCATACAAAAGATGCATTAAACTTAATTTGTTTGCTAGTAGGTACCACGATAATACATCATGTAAACATAATATGCACTCCAAAACTATTTAATGTACTAGAAATCATAGGTACTTGAAAAATTTATCAAATCGGATGACATAATCCAGGATTTCTTACTTTTTATATTTAAATCTTTGTGGGTACCTTTTAGAGATAATTTATATTTCTACATTTTTACTGTTTTTTTTCTTACTTTAAATTTTAATTTTTACTTGTAATTTATAGTTTGCACTTTATATTTACTTTACACTTACTTACTTTACTGTGTAAATAAATAAATATGTTGGGCGCGTGTTTGGCGTGTTTCCCGACTGTGCACTATGTCATGGGGCACAGAGTGTTATTTACACAAATAAACCTGTTATTTACATTGATGACTAATCAGCTTGCAATTTTGTGTTGTTTCACTAATAAGCTTGTAATTTTGTGTTGTTTCAGACTTGATACCATCTAGTGGGCAGGTGGTTCGGGACGAGGGCCAAGTGCGTTGCCTCAGAAGCACCAATCTAACAAAGTACGATGAAGAAATGCACGTAGTAAGGATGGAGACTGCCCGGGAGCAGAGAGAGACTGCCCGGGAGCAGAAGGAGACTGCCCGGAAGCAGAGGGAGACTGCCCAGGAGATTGCCCGGGAGCAGATCGAGACTGCCCGGGAGCAGAGGGAGACTGCCCAGCAGATTGCCCGGGAGCAGATCGAGACTGCTCGGGAGCAGTCGAAAGGAGCTCGTCTGCAGAACGAACTTATAGAACTACAAATAAGAAGAGCGAAGGCAGAATTGGAAAAAGAGCTCGCCAATAAATAAATATGAATAAAAAATATATTAATCTCCAATAAATGTTTTATTTATTTTCCATTCTGTTTCAATTTTTTTGATAATGGACATTATTAATACATACATAGGTATATATTTAAGATAAACCCTTGTGCTCTTTCATAATTCAATACACAGCATAATTATAACATATTATAAAAAATATGACTTCACTACTCATTACATTAGATAAGGTGTCCTTTCACAGCATGACATTACACAGCACAATTACTATGCATTAAAAAATATGACTTCATTAGTCATAACATTAGATATGGTGTCCTTTCACAGTTCAATACACAGCACAATTACTATACATTATATATGGTGTCCTTTCACAGTTAATTACACAGCACAATTATTATACATTAGATATGGTGTCCTTTCACAGTTCATTACACGGCACAATTACTGACGTCACTATTCATTACATATATGGTGTCCTTTCACAGTTCATTACACATCACGTAAAATTTCTTTGGATAAATGCATCTCTTATCGTTCTGCCTGAAGCAGACTGCACCACCGAATTGACAGGTATATTTATACCCTCAAACCGCCCAAAATGCTGGTCGTTTGACGATATACATAAATTATGCAAAATGGCACACGCAACGATAATGTTTGTAGTATTACTTAGTTTATTTTCTAATTTCCTCCTCAGACAAGGAAATCTCCTCTTCCATACACCAAATAATCTTTCGACTACATTCCGTGTGGAAATTTGCGCCTTATTATATTTTTCTTGCCCTTCATTTGCAGGATTTAATACTGGTGTGAACATATAATTTGTCTGGCCATATCCGCTGTCCCCGAGAAGAATGCCTGTAATCCTTTTCTCCTCAAACTTTAGGCGGCACGCGCTGTTTTGAAATATCCTGGAATCGTGGGTAGAACCAGGCCACCTGGCAACTATGTCCAAAAATTCCAAACGTGGACCTGACACAGCTTGCACATTCAAGGAGAACCATCCTTTCCTGTTGCGAAAAGATTCCCCTATTGTTCGGCTTGGGCTCTTGATGGCAATGTGTGTACAGTCAATACATCCGACGACTCCTGGAAATTGGGCTCTTGAATAGAAGAGTTTCCGATTTTCAGCGTAGTCCTGGGGCCGTTGAGGAAAATGAATAAATTCAGTTATCCGTTGCGCCAATCTGGAGGAAATCTTTTGCACTACTCTGCTGGAGGTTGGTTGGCTCAGTTTGTGTAGATCTCCCGCAACAATCTGGAATCATATAAAAATATGTAGGTAGTTAATGAACATTGAAAATAATACAAGATGAACACTCCATCTAGATATTTTGTACATCTAAGGGCATCTGGTTAATTTTAGGTTGACATCATGTTTTCATTAAATAATATATGCATTCTTTCATTCTTTGTCGATTTCAAATCAGTACAGACATAATGTAAATAACAAGTTTCAGCATCACAAAATGTAATATTTTCGTTTCACAAAAGTAGAACATAATTTGACAATAGATATCTAGTAAAAAAGACGCATTTACCTGATAATTACCAGTAGCGTAGAATCGCAGCGCGATAGCTACCTGAATAACAGGAGGTATGGGCAAGCCTCTATTATTAACTAAAGCGTAATTCGGAAATAATAGAGGAATTAATATATGCATTACAGTTGTTTTCTCCAACCGATAACGATCCTTAAATTGCCGGTCACTGTAAAACTCCACGGGATTTTCAAAATCGCGTAAATAACGCCGCACGCTGCCCATATTGTCCGTGCCAACGTCGTCACGTGTATTGTATGGATCAACGATGTAATCCAAAAACTCGTTATCCATTTCCATGATCTCCATTTCCATAATCTGCATCTCCATTGTTTTATGTTTTCAACAGCAACAACCGCAACAACTGGGAACAAATCACCGACTTAGCAAGGCAAAGGTACCCTACCCACCAACCTCGAGTTTTGACAGCTAAAAGTCAAAGTAAGCAAGTATGCGCGTGCGCAGTGTCGTAGAGACTTCCATAGTGACGTCTCTGAATACAAAATTTTTTGAAATCTTGAGAAAGGTAGCTTCCTTACTAAGTGACGTCACACCGACTTTAGGCGTGTCTCTGAATATAAAACGGTGTTTTTTAAAGGAAAGGAAGGTTTCTTGAACTAAAGGATCGACTCTGAATACGGGTGTAACACTTTCAATGTTTTATTGCTCATATATACATTTTTTAGTCATTTTGATAATAACTTAACATTTTTATTGTACTTTATGCTTTATTTTTCAAATTTTGTTCGATTTCATTTATCAAAGTTAAAGATTTAGGAATTATTAATTTCTTCCTTCCTACATTTTAGTCATGAAACAAAAGCCTTGTTTTTAACCGATCTTTAGTAGGCAGCGTCTTTTACTTACCGCTAACACTCCATCTACTAAAAATATAATTTATTTTTGTGTTTCAGCATCGCCCTACGGAAAAACTAAAAGAGTGAAATGAAGCGAAGAAGAAAGAAAAGCAGCTTCGGAATATATCGGTGATTTTAAAGCTCACTAGATGACTGTCATAAAGCAATAATGGAAAATGCAGTGCTACAAAACCGGCAGCCACAGCAGTTGAAAACATGGATTGATAACCAAAGAAGAGCAGAAATCGTATGCAGATAAAAATAGATATTTTTAGGTATGTACCTAGTAATGCTAAGTAGGAAAATAAACTCCAATTTTCTAAATATAATCTAAATTTCCAACCTGAGGGTGTAATTCATTGCGTCTAATAATTGTTTTTTTTTTCAGAAAGTCACTTCTACGTACTGTTTACTGTTGGAAGAAACGACAAAAATAATGCACCTGGGGCACACTAAGAATATGGAGTGTATGGTCAGGTTAATGGAAGACGAATCCAGGACCAACATTCAGCTGAAGGCACTGGAGTCACAGACATGGCCGGCCCTGAACCAAAACATATATATCATTTTCAATAATATATTCCTCGGGACATTTTGATGTCTCATTTCGTATTTTATGTAGCTATCCTTCCATTCCCCTACCCCCGTGGAGCAATTTTTCAAAGTCTTCTATATCGGCCTCCGTGGTTGGGCGGCGTTGTGAGGCGGATTAAGGTAGGGGCTGTAGGAAGGGATTTATTAATGCGGGCCTTGAAGAGGCTCGGATTATAGGAGGGAAGAAAAACAGATGCCGGTAGCTCGAAATTGCTCGTTGATAAGCTAAAAATATCGGAGAGAGGAAGGAGATGTGGAAGAGAAAGGTGGGGAAGTACCTGGTCACCAAACACGGCTAAAGCCATTTCCAATCAAATTTTCAATTCTGAATGATGGTATTACACCAGGGCAATACTGAGAGTACCCTCCAATCTGGAACGTATCGCAAATATACCTTATATTATTTTTAAAGATAAATTGTGAAATAATAGAATGCCATATCCGCTTTGTTTTATTATCTATGGGTAAAACTATCTAGGTACCTACCTAACACATAAGTTAAAATGTGTACCGGAACAGGGAAGATAGGCCATTAATCGTTGTTAGTTTGTGTGTAGTGTCGCCAACATCATATAACCTAACAATGCCCTGCATCTACACTCCTACATAGTCACCAAACGTACAACCCGTGCAGTGTGGTCTAAGCTCATGACAGTTGGCACTCTTCCATGCCATATCCGCTTTGTTTCTATTATCTATGGGTAAACCCATGTTGTTACCTATAAAAAAGCTAAAATTAACAATAAGTATTAAAAATGTTTATTTTCGAGATGGATGAAATTTTTCACTCTTATCTTTCGAAAAACTAGGTGAAAAAGTTTCATAAAGGATTTGACTTGAAGACGAAACATTACTTTATCATAATGTACCAAATTCACAGCGCGTAAATATCTACATATTTGATCTGGCATATTAATAATTACACATTATTCCAATGGAAGTTTCCTACTTACCATAAGGTCGAAAGTATGCTATAAGTACACGAAACACCTCTCGGTGAAAAGCATTATTTGAGACCACGACGGGAAATTATATATAACGCATACATTGAGGACTGTCTTCAAACTATCGTCTGTACAGAATAAAAATATGTCTTCAAAGTATGCTCTAGATGTATGTATCGATATATATTTTAAACGGTACATCATATACGTATATAGCTGTGAGGGGGTAGTTTTTAACTCATACCACTCCTTTGTCGAGTGTGGCTCGACATTATATTTCTTACACCAACTCCTATGTCGAGTCATACTCGACATTATAGTAACGCAATTTCGAAAAATAATTTAAATTATCAAATGTATTTTTTTTTCTTTTAAACACTTTATATCTCATTCTGAATATTCCGAATACGCAAAATACATATATCTCGTCAAGTTTCGCCTTTTAGATAATTTTTAAAATCGTATTATTTTTAACCTTGTAAATGCACTGCGCAGTTATTTGGTTGCGACGCATGTAAGTAGGTAGGTACTTGCCTGTCTACCTGCGTAACAATAGGAAGCGCTGAGGGATTTCTCCCAACACATAACAAAGGATTCTTATACCTATTCACTTGTTATCACATAATATTTTGTTCTGTTTGTGTATTTGCATTTGTTTTTACTGTTTTTAGTAGCAAATATTTCGTGGCCGAGAAAGCACATGTGTCGTTCGGTCTTGAAAATAATACTCAGTAATTAGGTGAAAATATAGTTTTACATTTCTTTTTCTTCATAATAAAGAAAACATAAAGAAAATAACCCACAAAAAATTTAGAGAAGAATTGTTGATGGCTCTGATTGGAGAATTTCGTGTGCCATTACAAAGACCAGGCCGACTGTCCTCAAGTGACACCATCCAGCGCTTAGATGGAAAATCTCATTTTATTTTTTCACATAAGAAACATAAAGACTGTATAGTGTGTTCCAATCGGAAAATTCGGGGAGGGAGAAAAGAAACAACGTTCTATTGTGAAACTTGTGATAGGAAACCTGGCCTCCATCCAGGAGAATGTTTCAAGAAATACCACACACTGAAAAAGTTTAAGTGAATAAGGGCATATTAAGTTGTTCATTTTATATATTTCTATGTTTTTTGTACTCTATGTAAAGAAAGAGTAATAAAAATTACATATTTTAAAAATTTTGTTTAACTTTTTATTGAGGCCACTTTTTATCCCTTTTTTGTAAATTAATTAAGGAGTTGGTAGTAGGTAATTAAAAAAAAAATTAGGAGTGCAAAGGGTTAAGGGTTGATTAAACAAAATGGCATTAAAAAAAAGTGTATATAATGTGGCTCAAAGTATGCTTTATACAAATATATATATAGTAATACTATAATCACCATTATTTGAATGTATAAAATGTTTTAATTAAAAATAAAATAATTTATTTATTAAAATAGTGGGTCCGAATGTGTTAACACTCATCCTTGTAGAAGCGGGGAGAAGGGGCGGAGACATGCGCATCCACGGGTCGTTCTAATGTTGAACCGAGAATAGTACGTGAGCTATCTAGGAGACTGATCACCTAGGAGAAGGCCACGTCCGCAGACAGGCGACTCGCTTAGCGCCTAGAGTCTAGTCACCGTTCTAGCTAGTCGCTTTGCATGTATCGAAGTGAACAAATGTGTTGGTTTTTTGTCACTATGCGCGGGGCATTTTTGAAGAAAAAATGGACGATATATTAATTGCATCTGTTTTTATAAGAGAACCTCTGTGGAATCCAGCTAATGAACTCCATAAAAATGTAGTTGTTTTAAAGAAACTATGGGAATAGGCGGCAATCGAAGTAGAAAAAGATGGTAAGTACTAAAAAGTGATTTATTTATTTATGATGTCATAATTATTTTTTACAATGAGAAGTTAATTATTCTACTTCAGAAACCATTACAAGATACTCTAGAATCTCAAAGTTATAGTCAAGTATCACTAAGAAAGAAAATTCGTATCAACAGAACCGAAAACAATGATCAACTTTTAGAAATAGAAAAGAAGAATCACGAGATTCTTCAGAGGGAAAGTATCTTATATGGAAAATATTCCATCAAGGCGTAAACTAAGGTTAAGATCGAAGATTCAAGAATTAATTTTGGCTGAAATTGAAGCTGTAGAAAATAATATTCAACTATCCGGTACCAGTGCTGCATATTCCTGTACCGAATATAAATACTCAACAATCAGTGGAATATTAATTGCACGTCCAGAAATCATCTGAATTGACTTTTAACGAAGCCCGCGCACAGAGAAGTACTATGCAACGAAGCTGAGGGGATTAACTTTCTCTTCGGTCCAAGAGCGGCAGACAAACTCAAAACTGCTATCTCCTTCGCACGAATACTGGTATTTCAAGAAACGAGTAAGCAAATATTCAAAAGAGCAAAGCGCTTCGACAAGCTCAACAATATACATGCGAGCAATGTGGCAAAAATTAGAAAAAGTTTTTGGATAATAATACCATTGACAGAAAACAATTTGCTCAAGACACAAAAGAGCACTACTATAAAGAAACAGCATCAGGCAGTACATCAGCTGCAGTCACCTAACGCCACGATCCGTGGTGCGTTATATGCCAGTTCAGCCATTCAGTAGTGTAGTTAGCTCCTAGGTCGGTCACAATGGGGTGAGTCTTGAACTGTTTGACTATCTTTATAATAAGTATAAGTACCCTGTCATACTGAATACATGTTTGATTGGCTACTAAAAGCAATACGCTGGTTTGATTTCTTTACTATTAGAACCCAGCATACCATCTTGTTTAAGGATTGCAATTTGACAGTGCTCATGAGCCCCGAATGGAAAATCATGCTCCTACCTTCAGAGGGTGGCATACAAGAAGCGCCTGTGAACATAATTCCAGGTCCTTTTTTTAGAATTTTGGCGCATTACGATTTTCGTAATAAAGTTCACGGGCCCTTCTGATTATGCCGCTTTCGGCTGAGAACGCCACAAATACTATCGTGCCCATTCATACCACTGCCACGCCATAACAACTAGTAACCTCTCAGCTGTGACTCGTGCGCCGGTGCACAAGAAATATTTTTGCTTGGTTTTTTTTTTTAAGTGCTATTTTAACCCTTATCTATAAAGAAACTGTATGAAGGACAAGGTCAAAATCGCTTGCGCTAATATCAGTCTAGAAGATACCTTTTATTTTATTAGTGTAGCCTCTCTGATAGCTTTCAAATGACTTCTCTATGAAAAGCCGTTGTCACGCTCGCTGGTGGACGGACTGCTACAATAAAGACTGTATTATACGACGAATTTCCCAAACAAACGTAAGTAAACATGTTTTTATGAATATTTCATTGTACAAGTAAAGTGTTTTGATAAATATAATTCATTTTTGCAAAAGAAAAACACATAAAATTCATGTCAAAAACTGGAAGTGTTTTCGCTCTGAAAATTTATTTGTGTTCGAATCAAGTTATTTATGTCATATATTACATTATTTGGAGTGATTTACATGTTATTGTGTAGAAAAACCATTTGAGATAATATATCAAAGCCTTTGTTTTATCAATATTTAGTGTTTATTTTATGAAAAATGAAGTACTGGCCGAGAATGCCAAAAAAATCTAGCTAATAAAATTTTCGTCTTTGTTTAGTAATATTGACATCATAATATTATATTATTTGTAGAGATTCGTATGTCATTATGTAGGGAAAACTATTTGGATTATGTTTAAAAATCATTAATTAGTCAATATTTAGTTAAAATATTAAGTTTTGCATCTCAGCAATTGACACTAATACATAAATACTTTTTCAAATTGTTTGAATGTATCTGTGCACGGAATTTTACGAAAGCTTTGAAAAATGACTAGTGTCGCCACCTGTTGGTGATGTGTGAATATTGCAATCTCCATACAAGAGAAGCAGGGACAGCAGGACAAGTATATGTCTGATTGTTTCTATCGCTTTACAGAATGGAGACCACAATACGACATGATGCAGGGGGCAGAACCACCAAAGACACCGCATCGATCTCCATGACGGTATGTTGTGTATTAGTACTAGTTATATTAGGTTGATTGTACGCTTCGTCTTTTCCAGAATTAAAAGGCATAAATGTTTACTGTTTCAGGTTTCAATTGTTCAATCATGTTATTGAAAAAGTCAAGAGAATAGTAATGCAATTTCCTCGGAGAAATGTTAGCAATATCAGCTGCAAACAAATGTCAAAGCGGATAATTGAATCGGTCTATCGAGAGATTTGTAGAAGTTAAAGGAGCTGTCCGTGCTACTTTGGCAATATTGGATTTTGACCTGCCTATGATAACCGTAAAAGAGCGGGAATGAAAATATGTAACATATTACAACGGTTTCAAGAAGTAACACGAGCCATCAGTGGCGAAGAATATTTAACAGGCAGCATGCCAATTGTTTTGACAAAAGGATTGAGAAAATAGAAGCTATGAGTCCCACAAAAGAAAAAGCACAAAACGAAGCTTCAAAACTAAAAAAAAACGGATTTTATAAAGATTTATAATTGTATATAATGTAAATAAAATATTATATCCACTCGAACGATCGCGCGTCAAAAAACTTTTTTCTCCGATTGCTCGCGGTTTTTTGGCGACGATTTTGAATATTTTCCACCAACATTAAAAAAATCAAACCTCCGAATTTTAATACGGAGACATAAAACTGATTGTAGTGCTATACATCCAATAAATTCACCTATATTTTAATAATTATTATATATTTTTAGAATTGATAGATAAATTATTAAAAAATCTTAAACTTTATAAATGCGCGAAATTTGCGTTTTTGTGATTTGAAATTGCCGCCAGTTTAAATATCTTTATAGAATATTTTCTACGTTTTTATGTTCTCTATGGCCTGTTTGATAACCACAGATGCAAGAATATAATAGAAAAATAATTTTTTGTATGTTATGATCTCTTCAAAAGTTTGGTCAGAAAATGATTTTGTAAAATTTGAGTGCGTGACGTGTCAAAATTGAAATCACTGTATTATACTATATAATAAATTTACCACAAAAACTGGTATAACGTTAGGAAGATACAATAACTGTCTACAATTATTAATAAGCATAGTCGCCGTGTTGGCTTTATTTTATTCATTTGATGAATTATACAGAGAGCCTATTTCACGATGTCAAAATCATGGTGCTACTTTTTAAATAATTGTAAATTAGAACTGAAGATTTGTAACCATGTTTTTATATAACGTGCAAAACGAGGAAATAAGGCTTAAAATGAGATATATATCATAGATATAAACATTGCCAATATTTCAGGGGGATAGTTATATTTCTGTTGAAAAGTTATTATTTTGTTTTCTGACAGGACGCCATAAAAAACCGCGAAAACTCGTTAAATAACACTTCAAAGACAAAGGATAAGTTCATAGACAAAGAGAATATATTATCAGCTATTCTATAAAACAAGTAGCTGGCCATGGAAACGTTTTAAATAATTACAATAAATATTTTACGAATGGTAGAAAAATCAGTCCATTTTTGGACCGATATCAATCGCAGAAAAATAAAAGTGGTCGATTTTTCGACCGAAATCGTTCCAGTGGTTATGACTTAAAATTAATTGAATTTGTATAATTTTCATTTGAACATTCCCTACAGAAGCAGTGTAAGGAGAGTTTTGCCTATATTTTAATTTTGCGGAAAATGCATATGTCTACCTAGCAGACTGCACTCTTAAAGGAGTTTCTGGAATTCCTGGTCCAAGGCCAGATTATCTACATGGAAGATTTAATTCTGGTGTTTTGTTTTGGCTTGGTGAGTCATTGAAGTCCAGCTTGGAAAACACCGCCAGTAATATTAGCATCGAGAGCAATGAAATGAGCATTAGCCAAAGTGAAATAAAAACATACAAGAACGCTTATAAGCCTCTCTTCCGCTGTACGATCAATTACTGTTAAAAAATTGTCATTTTGAATCTTGATACATGAATATTGGCCATTAAGAATACATAATGAAATACAAATTGTGAAAACCTTGAGACGATCACCGCTGCAGCGGGTTGAACAATGCGGCAGCAGACAGACAAAGGTTGCGGCAGACTGGAGATGCAGCGGGAGGTTGAAGAACATTGCAGCAGACTGGAGATGCAGAGGCAGGTTGAAGAACATTGCAGCAGACTGGAGATGCAGCAGGAGGTTGAAGAACATTGCAGCAGACTGGAGATGCAGCGGTAGGTTGAAGAACATTGCAGCAGACTGGAGATGCAGCGGTAGGTTGAAGAACATTGCAGCAGACTGGAGATGCAGCGGTAGGTTGAAGAACATTGCAGCAGACTGGAGATGCAGCGGGAGGTTGAAGAACATTGCAGCAGACTGGAGATGCAGAGGCAGGTTGAAGAACATTGCAGCAGACTGGAGATGCAGCGGTAGGTTGAAGAACATTGCAGCAGACTGGAGATGCAGCAGGAGGTTGAAGAACATTGCAGCAGACTGGAGATGCAGCAGGAGGTTGAAGAACATTGCAGCAGACTGGAGATGCAGCAGGAGGTTGAAGAACATTGCAGCAGACTGGAGATGCAGCGGTAGGTTGAAGAACATTGCAGCAGACTGGAGATGCAGCGGTAGGTTGAAGAACATTGCAGCAGACTGGAGATGCAGCGGTAGGTTGAAGAACATTGCAGCAGACTGGAGATGCAGCGGGAGGTTGAAGAACATTGCAGCAGACTGGAGACGTTGCAGCAGCTTGAAGAACATTGCAGCAGGTTGAAGAACATTGCCCAAACATTCTAACGGGTCACAATTACCAAGTTTCTCTTGTATTGGTTTATGTTCAAATGCTTTTTACTGACAAAGGTTCTCTTTGGGAGGCATTCATTTGTGCTCATCCATTCAAACAACTTTATAATCTCTCTTTCATTGGCACTAGACTATTCTTCAGTGACAAAGGTTCCAATTGATTGGCATTGATTTTTGCCAATCTTATCGTTAATGATAGAGGTTCTCTTTCAGTTAGTTGCTCTTCCGCCATCTGGTTACATTGATAAAGCATGGCCCACTTTGAGAGCAAGCAGGACTTACAGTGTCCGGCAACGTTGGTCTAATGCCTGTTGAACCGTTCAGGCTTGCAATACGGGTCTTGAGGAGGTGCCCTCTAGCTGCGGGTTGGTGGTACTGTATCCAGTGCCCCCGCGCTGCAGAGGGATGATGTCCGCCTCGGTGAGCGGCGCGCCTGTGAGGGGGTGCAGCCAGTCCTGGCGGATCACCTTCTGCAGACACTCCTCTGTCACCACATGGCCCGTGGGCGCCAGCACCACGCAAGCCACCGAGTTGGACAGGATGTCGTGGGTCACGGGACACATGTACCTGGAACAAATCACAACAATTAGAGATCAACTCTTCCACACACAATGCCATGTTGGGAAGATTGCTATGTTGATGTGTTAAGTTGTTCTTACCGATTCTCCTTGGCGATGAGCGACTTGGTGTCATCGGGGTCCTTGACGAGGGTCCACTTGACGTCGACGAGGTCCTTGAGGCGCAGCGGGCGGCCCGTGACAGGGCAGAGCACCCCGCCTTCGGGGCGCTGCAGACGCGCTCGCTTGGCGTCGGGCAGCTGCGACGGCACCCAGAAGCTCGGCAGCTGTGAACTGCGACCGCCCGCCATGTTGGAGATGGACTCTGCAGACAACACACAATTGTTATATTAGCAGATTACGCAGTATGTTGGCTAATGACCGCTGTGCACAATTATTTAAATAATCTATAAACTAAGAAAGCAATAACTTATTTAAATCAACTGTTAATAGTTGTTTCTTGAAGAAATTAAGTTGAAACAAAGTGTTATTTCCAATCTGTGCAATTATCAATCACCTATTAAAAGTGCTGTATTATTTATCAAATATTATTATAATGTTTTGGAAATGAAATGATAATTCTAGTAAATATGTAAAATATTCATAAATCAATATGATGTAAAATTGAGGTTAATATGTACATTCTAATAATATGTACATTCTAATGCAGCATCACATTCACTGGCCAAATTTTTTTTTTTTTTTTTTTATATTTACTCCACACAGGAGGCCCTGAAGAAAATAATTTCCCTCAGGGCCTATGTCATCTTTGGGGATGCTGTGTGGAGAGTCTTTTTGTGGAGAGGAAGGAGTGAACATGGGTCTTGAAGAGTCCCATGTTGTAGGAGGGAGGAAACACAGAGGCCGGCAGTTCGTTCCACAGCCGAGCTGTTGAACTTAAGAACGAATCGTAGAAGCGACCCGTTCTCATGTGACAAGTGACAAGTGTCAACTGTGTACAAATGTTGGGCACGCGTTTGGCGTGTATCCCGACTACGCACCGGTGCCGAAGGGATCAATGACGCTAGTTCCTCAGAGCATCTTCCATTGTAATACCGATAGAACAAGGACAGCATACCTACCTGACGCCTGTGCTCTAAAGATTGCAGTCCGTTTGTTAAGATTGGGGAATCTATCAAACGGACCGCCCGTTTCTGCACAGAGTCAAGGGTTTTTTTCAGGTATTTTGGGGCTCCAGACCAGAGATGGCTGCCAAATTCGACAGTAGGGCGCACTTGCGATTTGTACAGGGTGAGCAGTTGTGTACTATTAAAGTATCTGCGGGCCCTGTACAGTACGCCCAGCTTCTGAGAGGCCAACTTTACTCTGGCTTCGATGGAGCCCCCGTACCTGAGCTGGTCACTTATAGTTACACCAAGCATATCAATGGAAGGCCTGTTCGGAAGATTGCTTCCGTTGAAGGAGACTAGATTATCATTTGGATCCCTTTTAGACGTAATCAGACAGGATTGGGTCTTTGAAACATTAAATTCGACGAGATTATTTTTACCCCAGGAGGAAATACTCTCGAGATAACCGTCCATTCTCTGCTTCAAAGCCCTCCGAGCCGTTGGAGTTTGTGTGCCCTTTGGGGGCTTGTCAAACAAAAAGCTATCATGAACTGTACTGTCATCCGCGTAACAATGAATCGGTGCACATGTCAAAAGGTCATTGATGTGCAACAAAAACAAAGTCGGAGACAGAACCGATCCCTGTGGGACGCCAGCATTTATAGAGTGTAAGGATGAGGTGAAACCGTCAGCAACTGCCTGAATCGACCTATCCCTTAAAAAGTCAGCAATCCACGTACACAGGGATGCGGGAATTCCGTAAGAATGCAATTTGTTGACAAGTCCTCGGTGCCAGACCCGGTCAAAGGCCTTGGATATGTCTAGTGCGACCGTTTGGATATGTCTAGTGCGACCGTTTGGATATGTCTAGTGCGACCGTTTGGGTCTCACCGTGACGTTCCAGGCACCGCCCCCAAACATGCGTCACATACGCGAGAAGATCACCGCACGAGCGATTTCGCCGGAATCCGTATTGACGGTCGTTGATAATTTTGTTCTTCTCGAGGTATGTGAGCAGTTTGTCGTTGGTCACACGTTCCATCACTTTGGACAGAACTGATGTGATCGCTATGGGGCGGTAGTTGGCCGGGTTGGAGCGGTCACCTTTCTTGGGAATAGGGTGAATTACCGCTTTTTTCCAACCAGAGGGCACAGTGCCACACTTCAGGGACATTTTGAAGAGCTGTGTCAAAACTGGAACTATTTCCGCAGCACACCTCTACAATACCAGGGCAGGTATTCCATCAGGTCCACTAGCTTTGTTAACATCGAGCCCCCGTATAACGTGGAGTACATCCCGATGCCGGATCCTCAGCTTTTTCATATAGAAGCCGCAGTGAGGAACCGACAGCGGAACAACACCCCCGTCGTCGAGGGTCGAGTTTTCCGCAAACATTTTCCCTAAAAGGTTTGCCTTTTCGGTGGCGGTGTTTGCTAGTGAGCCGTCAGGTCTGGTAAGAGGTGGCAAACTGGGTTTGCAAAAATTTCGACCTATTGAGCCCGCAAGCGACCAGAATGCTCTGCTGCCATGCGGGCAGGCAGCTAGCTTTTTGCTAGCTTACTAGCTTATCGCCGATTTGATGACTTCACCAATCTCCTGGGCACATCTTGAAGGGTCCGAAGTCCGAAAACAAACAAATGGATTGTACATATAGTTGTGTATCTAGTGGTGGACAAACCGGTGGATGCAATCTGTTAGCCGTAATGTCTAGTCTATAGTTGGTAATAAGATAGAGAGAGCATTGTAGAAATACAAGGTCGGGATCAGTTTTCCATTTTCCAGATTATTGCGAATGTACGGGCGCGAACCAATAATTTGTCTTAATATTGTAAAGCAATACCTTGCAAAAAGCGTTTATTAATAAAAAATAAACAAATTAACGCCTCTTCAAATTATACAACTCCAACTTAACTAAATGACTAACCATCACGCCGTGTTCGCAGGGGTAGTCAGAGAGGACGGACCGCCAAACAACTCTGTGACTGTGGTATTGGCTCACATTCCTTACGTCATTCACATTCATACATACTCTTCTATTATTCTGACTCTTGACATGGCCCGACTCAAGTATCTGATTCACTCGGTCGTGCCATGTCTTCCTCGGGCGTCCCCGACTTCTGCTACCATTCACATTTGCATCGTATATTCTTATTATACACTCCTTTCTTCGCTCATTCGCTCTAAATGCCCAAACCATCTAAGCGTCCCTTTCTTGATCTTACTCATTACGCTTACATCAGCCTTGCACTCTTTGCGGATCTCCACATTCCTCACACAATCATACAAGGTTTTACCACACATACGCCTCAGGGATCTCATTTCAACAGCATTCAATCTACTTTCATTTCCATGCATCACTTCCATACATCAGGGTGGGTACCAGCACTCCATTGTGGACTGCTAACTTCGCTTCTTTGGACAATTTTTTGTTAGCGCCAACTGCGTTCAGTCCTCCATTAATGGAGTTACCTGCATTTACCCTTCTTTCAATATCTCTGTCAGAACTCCAACTTATTTAAATAATTCACAAAAACGTGTCAAGAAAATTTGATAACTCCGTTTGATAAACGTTCTCACGCATAATGTGTAACCAAAAGTTGGTTGCTTGCGTTTTCTATATGGGACTTGTGCGATTGCACTGACCTCCCCACATCCTGGAATAAATATTATCATTATTATTATTGCTGTTAACACAAGGACAACGTTATCAACTTAACCATATTTGTACACTTTTAGTTGATATTTAATGATAAATTTCCCTTTTAAATCATCCCTGGATATCAAATTTTCCATTTGTGTGTGCATTAAAAACACAAGCCAGTAGTTATCAATACAAATTGAAAATATCTCCAGAGTAAAAATAAATGCCGCCGACGGGAATTGAACCCGCACCTTCTGATTGCCGGTCAGATGCTCTGAACCATTAAGCTACGTCGGCTTATTCCCAACCCGCCAAATGATTCAATATGTACTAGTACCTCAATCAACAATTACTGCTTCTTATATCCCAATCCTGTCTGATTACGTCTAAAAGGGATCCAAATGATAATCTAGTCTCCTTCAACGGAAGCAATCTTCCGAACAGGCCTTCCATTGATATGCTTGGTGTAACTATAAGTGACCAGCTCAGGTACGGGGGCTCCATCGAAGCCAGAGTAAAGCTGGCCTCTCAGAAGCTGGGCGTACTGTACAGGGCCCGCAGATACTTTAATAGTACACAACTGCTGACCCTGTACAAATCGCAAGTGCGCCCTACTGTCGAATTTGGCAGCCATCTCTGGTCCGGAGCCCCTAAATACCTAAAAAAAAACCTTGACTCTGTGCAGAAACGGGCGGTCCGTTTGATAGATTCCCCAATCTTAACAAACGGACTGCAATCTTTAGAGCACAGGCGTCAGGTAGGTATGCTGTCCTTGTTCTATCGGTATTACAATGGAAGATGCTCCGAGGAACTAGCGTCATTGATCCCTTCGGCACCGGTGCGTAGTCGGGATACACGCCAAACGCGCGCCCAACATTTGTACACAGTTGACATTTGTCACATGAGAACGGGTCGCTTCTACGATTCGTTCTTAAGTTCAACAGCTCGGCTGTGGAACGAACTGCCGGCCTCTGTGTTTCCTCCCTCCTACAACATGGGACTCTTCAAGACCCATGTTCACTCCTTCCTCTCCATAAAAAGACCCTCCACACAGCATCCCAAAGATGACATAGGCCCTGAGGGAAACTATTTTCTTCAGGGCCTCCTGTGTGGAGTTAATATAAAAAACATAAAAAAAAATTTACTCAGGAGATATTTTCAGTTTGTATTGATATTTCAGGCGACTAATAATTTGTTATCCTTTATGCTATGCATTAAACCTTGTCTTATAAACATTAGTTTATCATTAAAAAAAATAATAATATTCGGCAAGTCAAAAAATATATATATTTATACATATTTCACAAATAAATAAACGCGGAAAAGATAGGTTATGCTGCAAAAATAAAACATACATTTTGACAACCGCCATTTTTGTTAGAAGTATTAATTACTATGAAATACCTTTAGAATTGCCGCTATTAGAAGCCGTACGCCGAAGAACTGACGATATTTATATCAGCATTCATAAATTTACGTCAATTATATGTTTTTTTGCCGCGGCGATTACAGCCAATACAATAATTCAAAATAACAACAAACTGCGCAATAAGAGAAGGTCATGTAGTTGTTACTAAACAAATGAGAATATATGACATACCTTGAGAATTTCCGCTGGTGGAGGCCTTCGATGTCGAAGAACTGACGATATTTTTCTCAGTATTCATGAATTTAATCAAATTGGATCGTTTTTCTGCCGCGGCGATTTCAGCCAAATCCTCTTCATCGCGTTTCTTCTGTCTCTCGAACTCTTTTAGTTTCCTGCTGTGTTCGTTCTTCTTGGTGATTATATATTGTAAAATAGCTTCCTTATCAAAGAGGAAGCCGTCTTTCGTGACAACGGGGTCACGACACGGCTGGAGAGTTAAATTACAACAGTCGAAGCCCTTCACTGAGTCCTTGCCGACCCGTTGATGTACGGAACCATATCCAGAGGCGGCGGCGTCCTTTTTCTTTTCATGATAAGTGTACACGGCTCCGGCGGTGCAGTTTCTGGCGTGGCGCGTCATTTTGATATTAAATCACTTGGAAATACACTGAGTTAATGCGACCAAAACGAGGTCAATGTTTGAAGAAAACGCAAAGCTGCATGGAACGAACTAGAACTAACTTCAACTTGCTAAAACTGAAAACAACCAACAAGTAAACAGCTGTTTTCTTCTGCATCCGTTTCCGTTCGTTCTGGGCATTTACTTTGATTTTCCATATTCATAAATGTTAACATTTTTACTGATATTGAGCGGATTAAAATATAACTAACACGTTATCTTATACATTTATTGGCGTGGGTTACTATTTTGCATTGACTTCTGTTGTAGTTTGACATCAAATCGCTAACATCGCATTTTTTTGATGTTTGTAATATTTATTGTTTTGGTGTTTAATTCGTAGAACTCCATTTATTTTTTTTAAATAAATTTAAAATAAATCAAAATACACTAAGGTTATAACTCGTCGAATCGACGAACTTTGTTTTTAAGAAATTCCTATATGCGAACTATGCAAGTCAAAAATTCACCAAAATCATTTTTAGTAACGTTTTTTATAGCGTTTTTAATTTTAGTAACGTTTTTAGAGTAAAAAATATACAATTTTTTTTGTTGTCGCATTAATCTTTGCATTAGTTTCCAGCCTCTTTGTTAGTTTTTTTAAGGAACTACCTTTTTTAAAATACAGAATTAAAAAAAAACTTAAAGTAAAGTGACTTATTTCATGCACAGCCTTTGAATATAATATATAAAAATAAAAAAAACTATAGTAAAAAACCTCATTTAACACATGAGGCACAAAGCTCAACTTTGTGCTCACCGCACACACTCTTGGCGCATTTCCTGCAGAAAGACTTTGTCATTCTTCGCTTGCTTGATGGACAGAAGTGACATATTTTGCGCTTCTTTGGTTCCCCGTCAACATTTTCAATTTCTGATTGTGGACTGGGTAAAATTTGCTGAATATTATACTTTAGGGTGGACCGCAAGTTGGGTATTTCCAGCCTTTTTTCCAAAAATTGCGTCACCAGCGATTCATGAAGCTCTTTTGAATTCGCGACGGTTTTTTGGTTTTTTCCACAGACATAGGAATTAATAGACGAGAAGATATGGGCGAGGGGTAAAATCAACTGTTGAAGAACGAGGGAACGAGGGAACGAGTGAAGCTGACTGTGATTCGTCAATAAATCAATCTGACAGTAAATAGGCATCTCGCATTATAATATCACCATTTACTTCTTAAAAGTAAAATCTGCTTTGAATGAATAGACATTTTTACATGGGAGCGCAAATTACTCGCCACGTTATGAACAAATTTGCGAAGTCCAAATTCGGCAAAGTAAGGCAGCTTTTATTTTCAGAGTCGTAGTTAGTTTCAGAGTATTTAGTTAAGACACTTTTATAAATGTTCATAATTTACTTCCCAGCAACCAACCAGCTTTGTGTTTCGCGTCCAGACGTTTCTCTATGTGATAGTAACAACTGATTCATATTATACGATGTGAATATGCTTAAAATAAAGTAAAATAATGCTTATATATGGAATGTAATACGACAATTGGGTTTATTCTCTTTTTTCACATCTATTTTTACCAGTTTTCATAGTACAAGTCAAAATTTTGCCGTGTTATTTAGTAAAATGAACCGATGATGCCTCGACCATAGTTCGCACAAGAATGATGACGTCACGTTTTCAAATTTCATTTGAGGCCAAACGCGAGCCCAGCCGGCTCAATGGAACCGGTATGGGGAGTGGGGATAATACGCTTTTAATCACTTAGGGCAGGTCTACTAATATTCATATGTCTATGGTTTTTTCCCTTTTGAAAACATGTTGTGGGTATATATTACGTAACTATTTACGAATGTTATGTTGAGAGTTCCATAAAAGAGACACATCGGCCATCTGTTGGTTTTGCGAGAGCAGGACATCACGCTGCACATTTGGTTTAAAGTGTCAACCCCGCCTTTTGTTTGGTTATAAAATTGAACCATGAGGGGTTTTCCGTTGTTTGCGTTGATTGTACCTTCTTCATCGCTAAAATCGATTTCCTCAAGACCGAAAATCTCAGAATTAATGGGATAATCATCGTCACAATGCAATAAAAACCGTTCTATGTTCTATTCTCCGTGAGAGCTTTTTTGCTGTCCATATTGCAGTTCTAAAATAAATTAAAATTCAAAATGTTCACTAATCAGAAATGAAATTAATCAGAACTGCTTAAAAACAGTTTTTATGTTATACAAATTATAACACTTATTTTTTTATAAAAAAGTGGAAACAAACTAAATTAAAAAATAAGTGCCCATACAAATTCAAAAAGTCACACTAAAGTTATAACTCGTCGGTTCGACGAGTACATACCTGTAAATCTCTATGTTCGCAAAATGTTTACACCACGCACATCCACTCACAGCAAGATCTCGTCAGCAACTAACATTGTGTAAAAAAAGAGCGCAATTTGAGCAAGCACAAAAAAGTTATGAGAGAAAGAGAGCGTCGTCGATTCGACGAGTTATAACCATCTAGGGTTAAAAAAAAAAAAATAAAAAAAATTCTATGGTTACCATTTTGTAAATCTATCTAGCGGAGAGAATTATAAGTAACAATTTTTGCTATATGATTTTGGACATCTATTACTTTTTATATTTTAGCTTCTATGTAGTTTGCAATCATATCGCTACTATTTCATTGAGTGTTGTTCCTTGTTCCTCACATTCATATAAATATGCAATAAATATTTAGTGTTTCCAGTTTCTGAAAATAGCAATTAAAATTATTTTTTGTATAGCAGCCGATTTTCTCTCTTATCAATGCTTCTAAGAGATAAAACCAAAAATCAGATTGAAAATTTTAATATCCCCGTTTGTAAAACTTCCTATGAACAAATGAGTTTTATTGCAATACGCAAAAAGTACCAGTGGAAAAAAGACAGCATTTCCACCTGATGTCAAAGACAGCAACCCATCTGTTGAGATTGTTGTTAAGAGAACCGTTCGTTTTAGCATTGATTCAAGTATTTTTTTATGGTGTTGTGTGGCTCCACGCACAGTCCAGAGGTGGCTGCCGAATCCAAGAGTCATAAATGAATGTACACACTTGAATTAGTTTTATTTATTAATTTCTTTCGAATTCTGCAGTCTAAAGTCAGGGAACTGTATCGCCACCTGGTTGAACAGCTTTGTGAGACGGGTAAGGCAGGGGCTGTAAGACGGTTTGTACAAATGCCGGTCTTGAAGAGGCCCACATTATATAAAGCAGGAGAACAGTTGCCGGTAGCTCGTTCCACACACGAGCCGACTTTCACAAAGAGTAATCGAAAACAACCTATTCTCCTGACGCCAACATCAACTGTGAACGGGTGTTCTGCTTATGTCCATTGAGTTTTGCATTTGAGCATAGGGGATCAATACTGCTAGCTCATTCGAGCAGGCTACATTAAAATACCGTAGAGAAGGCTCAGCGTGCCTACATTGCGTCTGTGCATTAGAGACGGCAATCGGTCTGTTAACCTTCCCTCATCTGTGGTGTGTATTTACTACACATTGCTTCTAATAACTTTAATAACTCTATAAATATAATAAATTCTGGGTTCAGATTTTAGGTATTCCTCCGTTATACATTTATGCACTGAATTAAAAAATTATACTATACATAGTTTTCAAATTCAATTAAAAATCAGAGTGTTTTGTTAAAAAATGGGAACAAATACACCAAAACAATCAACCGTGTGACAATGCTACGCGAAGAGTGTGAGAGGAAATGATACACTATTGATGTCCCGCTTTAGTTCGCTACGCGAGAACATGAGAAAACCACACGTCCGCAGTTGTATTTAGATTATCGATACCTTCGACCGCATAGCTGCGTGTGTGTGAGTCCAGCGCCCATGGCCCATCCATCCAGCACCTGCAGCCAATCGGTCGCGGGCCGTCGTTAGATAGATAAAGGACTTCTCGCACGTTTTTGTTAGCATCTGCCGATGGTTTTTTCATGTTTCCAGCAATTAAATAACAATTATTATCACTTTTGATATAAAATATAATAAACACAAGCGATTAACTATGAATATTCATATTTTTTTAGATGTGTATTGACTACACAGCACCACAGGGAAAGGTTAACAACGGCTTGTCATTCATAATTGGTGTTAACACATCTCATAGGTGCTGTGCACTTAGGAAGCTAGTACATTCCCAAGGTTTACAGGTCTACCGCTCTGGCGACAATAGTATGTTTTGTATGAACCTAAGAAATATGACAGAAGATCCCATAGGTGCTGATATTCATAATGCACCTATGGGATTTGAGATTCACACAACTCTTGGGCAGTCCAATTCTTGCAAGGGGATTTTAAAGTATGTCCCCAAGCTCTATGAGATTAATATACAATTGCGCAAACACAATAGGGTGGTAATCCTAAATAATTTCAGGCGATAAAGCTCGGTGACGTTCCCTGACTGCGCAAAAGTACTCGGTTGTTAGTATTTTCAATTAATCATTGGATTATTTGCACAGCGCCGTTTTCGTGAGAAAATCATCTCAGGGGGTGTTATTGTGAATGAATATGTATACGTCAGTTCGTCCGTAGGAACTATTCATTAATTTCGAGGTAGAAAAAATCAGAAATAATTTTTTGTATTGTATTTCTACAAATGTTAATTATTGCTTTCATGATTAACCTTTCCCTTACTGTGCTAAAAAAATCCATGCGTTCCGGTGCTGTGTAGTCAATACACATCTCAAAATAAGCGATTTAATATCGGAAAAATATGAATATTCATAGTTAATCGCTTATGTTTATTATATTTTATATCAAAAGTGATAATAATTGTAATTTAATAGCTGAAAACCATCGGCAGATGCTAAACAAACGTACGAGGAGTCCTTAACTAACGACGGCCTGCGACCGACTAGCTGCTAGTGTTGGATGGGCGCTGGACGCACACACACAGCTATGCGAGGTAGGCAGGTATCGATGGTCTAAATACAACTGCGGACGTGTGAATTTCTCATGTTCCCACATAGCGAACTAAAGCGGGACATCAATAGCGTGTCATTTCCTCGCACACTCTTCGCGTAGAAGTGTCACATGGTTGATTGTATTGGTGTATTTATTCCCGATTTTTAACAAAACACTCTGCTTTTTAATTGAATTTGAAAACTATGTAAAATATTATTTTTTAATTCAGTGCATAAATGTATAACGGAGGAATACCTAAAATCTGAACCCAGAATTAATTATATTTATAGAGTTATTAAAGTTATTAGAAGCAATTTGTAATGAGGAAAGGTTAAGAATAGTACCCGTAAAGTGTCAATTTATTTATTTATATATTTATTGACGCCTTATTGGGCTTTTAAGTACATAACAATTACAAATTTCATTTTTAACAACAGTATAAAACAAACAATAGAAAATCGAAATAAAATATAATGATTTCTCATACATTATTTACCTTTAAAAAGTGGTGGACTAATTTGGCTAATGTATTGAAGTTTAAATTAAATATGTCAGCGACATCACTTAGTTCATTGTCCAACCTATGTATTCTTTCTAACACAGAATTCGTAGCGAAGTTATTGTTGTAGAATAAAATATTCCGTCTAGTATATTTTGGAGGTATATGTAAAGATAGCAAATTCATAGTGTCAGGGCAGTCTATCCTTGAATGAACTATTTTATATAATAAAAGGAGATCAAATATTTTTCGCCTTTCAGATAATTTCGAACAGTTAAGTTTACTGCGTAAATTGACATGATTGATTTCAATAATAGGAATACCAATTTTGAAATTAATAAAATGTAAAAATTTGTTTTGAATTTTTTCAATTTGTAAACAATGAAAGTTGAAATGAGGACACACTTTTTTGAACAACTCATATAGTCTTACAGAAATCGCTTGGTCTCCCTTACCGTCATAGTTAGAAATATGAACTAAACGTCAACTAACAGTATTAAAAAGAGAAAACTACAAGCTTTATATTCAAATCTAGAAGTTAATTTTTTTAAAAGAATAATTTGTAGCAATGCTACTAGAATATTCGGGAATGTTCGCCATGCAAATCGCATCGCAGCTAGTACTCTCTAGATGATATACTAGCATTGTAGGTACATTATACCTACATGCCTGAAGATTCTCGACACACCGGGCGCCTATAAAATGTTTTTTTTTTTTAATGATAAACTAATGTTTATAACACAAGGTTTTGTATGCATAGCACAAAGGATAACAAATTATTATAAGCAATAATTAGTCGCCTGAAATATCCATACAAATTGAAAATATCTCCCGAGTAAAAATAAACACCATCTATTGGAAAATTTAGCACTAACAAAGCCTTTCCTATAAAAATAAAGGTGTTTGTTTACAGGTGAAAAAATATAATAAGCCGTAATAGTTGATTGAAGTACTAGTACATATCGAATTATTTGGCGGGTTGGAAATAAGCCGATATAGCTCAGTGGTCTAGAGCACCTGACTGGACATCAGAAGGTGCGGGTTCAATTCCCGTCGGCAGCATTTATTTTTACTCGGGAGATATTTTCAATTTGTATGGATATTTCAGGCGACTAATTGTTGCTTATGCCCTGGCCTGATCTGGCATCTTCGCCGGCCTGCATCTCCCGTGCATCTGCCGACCAGGTCAATTATACCTTCGACTATATTCACACTGGAGCACCAGGAAGACTCCACGTCTTTGCCAGTGCTGAACACATCCTTAAGTCCGGTCTCCACCAACGCGGTGTCGAGCCACCGACTTTATAGCCTCGACCACTCCACAGCTGTCATCGCCATTTACACATGGCGTCATCGTCATCAGTCCGGAGTCATCTCACAACGGCTCTGACTCAAAATAACACTGAGACATCACAACCTTCCTGTTTTCCTTTGTCCCTTTACCAAATCCCCAAAGATTAAAATGTACACCTCTACCAAACCAAAGGTTCTGACGGCAAATTGAGAATTTTTTTGAAATTGTGTTGATTTTTTAATGACAAAAAAGTGAGGTGTGCCATGTATAATATTTAGAGTACATTTGGATATTAAGATAGGTGTTTTTTATTTTTATTATCAGTAATTTTAGTTCAAGTTTTAGGCGAAAAACCGAAAGGCGAGTCATTTTTAACACTTTTTTTATGTTTGCATTTAAAAATTTGAATATTTAAAATATTATATGTTTATTTCTAATAATAAAATATGAAAGTGTATTTCATCACCTTTTTAAAACAGTTCAGAAACAGAAACGTTCAGAAATACCGCATTTATTTGGATTTTACTGGAAGCGGAAATGCACACAAATTCTTCAGCGGTCAAAATTTAACTTCCTTTCACACATAAATTCAGTTACCTACAAATGCTTGGTTTCATTTTTCGAAATGGCAGAGACTTTCGTAATATTTCAACATTAAAAATCTTATATTCTTCTTTAGTTCGTAGTCAAGTCGAATATAATTCTTCTATCTGGTCCCCTCACTTCAAAATATACTCTGACTCCATTGAAAAAATTCAGCATAAATGCTTAGATTTGTTAACTATAAACTCGGTCTACCAATTGAAACATTTAACTACAATCACTTGATGAAAGAACTAAACTTATTAAAACTCTCAGATAGAAGACTTGTTTCCGACTTGATTTTTATTAATAAAATTGTTAATGGTATTTTAGACAGCCCTGATTTATTAAGTCTAATTACCCATAAGAACTAGTCGATACAAAACTCTTTTTAATTGCAATAAAACTATCAGGACTGAGTCATTTAGATACTCGCTTGTACCTAGATTGCATGCAGTTGGCAACGTTTTCTCAGAAATTGTAGATGTGCTCAACTGCACGGAATATAGTTACAAGAAGGCTATAATAACATACCTCAGTAATAATAACAATTAAGTTTAGCATAATACAATTCTTCTGTATGGGTTCTGTATAATTTTAAATGCAAATTTTAATATTGATTACCGTTTCACTCTTATGGGAGTATAATAAATAAATAAATAAACGTGTCAGGGTTGAAGAATTCAATCATTTTGCAGATGACAAAGTTTCAACTTTTTTTATCTTAAAGTAGGTTTCGGGAATATACTATATATAGACCCCATTATTTTTTAATGAT
Organism: Hesperophylax magnus; assembly: GCA_026573805.1. Lineage (NCBI taxonomy): Eukaryota > Metazoa > Arthropoda > Insecta > Trichoptera > Limnephilidae > Hesperophylax > Hesperophylax magnus. Next base: position 1,867,942 of record JAIUSX010000144.1, on the reverse strand, counting down.
AAACTAATTTTTTTAATTATTTTATTTATTTAACGCCCAGAGGGCTTTTACATGGTTGGTAGTATAATTTTAATTTGACAGATACTTTGAAACATAAAAAATAAGAATAAAATTACATTTGATAAAAGCTATGCAACAAGTCATACAAACACAAGAAACAAAAACAGAAAATTACAGCTATTTGTAGGTTTACATGATGTGTTTAGGAGTACATATTGTTGAAATAAATGTTTTAAATGATCCACAAAACTTGCCAAGTTGGTATTGAATATGTCAACATCACCCAAGTAATGATTTCCCATGGTGTGAAGTCGTTGTATCGGAGAGTGGGCAATGTAGTTACGCTTATGTGTGCTGCTGTAGAATATTGTATTTTGTCGTGTTATTACTGTGGGTGTATGTATGTTTATAAGTTGCAGGAGTTCGCAACAGTCGTATTTAGAGTTAAGTATTTTGAATAAGAACGTTAAATCGTTTATTTTACGTCTATCTTCTAATGTATGTATTTTTAGAGTATTTAATAAGAAATTGTATTTTAAGTCTTCGACAGGGATATTTAATTTAAAATTTATAAAACGTAGAAATTATAAATAATGTTTATAAGACAAGGTTTTTCATGCATAGCACAAAGGATAACAAATTTTTATAAGCAATAATTAGTCGCCTTAATTAGCAATAATTAGTACTAGTATATATGTATTGAATTATTTGGCTGGTTGGGAATAAGCCGACGTAGCTCAGTGGTCCAGAGCACCTGCCTGACCGGACATCAGAAGGTGCAGGTTCAATTCCTTTCATTCATATGTATTGTAACATTGAATGCTAATGGATGGGTGATGAAAGGATTAATTGTATAAATTAATGATGGATCTTACGATTGTGACATTAATTGGTAATTACCAAATACAATAATCTAGTCATCTACGCACACGCACTGAACGCATTGTATGTAGGTAGTGATGAGATCTGATAAGGAAGTTAAATAATAGAATGATTTAAATATCAACAGACGCTAATTTATTATTTTAACAATTATTAAATACTTGATCAATAAAAATAAACATGAGACTCTAACAACGTCTTATCTCCGGGCGTGTCAAGAATGTACGTGAGTTTCACGCCATCTTGATAAAATTAAGACTAACGAGCAGGTAACATTAATAAAATTAAACACTTAAAATCTTGTAAGGAATGTCTGAGCGGGCGCCAGCATGTTATAAAATAACAACGCAAGAAGTTAAATAAGTAATCCCTATTAGAATGATAAGTTACATGATTAAAAAGGTTAAAAGTGAAAAAGACCTTTCGTGACTTGCAAAGTAGTCCCTCAATGTTCCAGTGTCGCACGAACACACCGTAGTCCCTTGAGTCCAGCCAGCAACTGAGCTCGACGAAGTGCGCCCCGCTTAGAGAGCTTGTAACAGTCTTGCCAATCGGAGAAAGTTGACCAATGTTTATTCTAAACGGGTAAGAACTGCGCCGCCCAGAAGTACGCACTGCTACAGTATTTGAAACCATTTCAGGACCGTTGTTAATATCACTCGATCCAAAATGTCTTGTGATACCTCTAAAGTAATTACTTGAAGAAATTCTAGGAACCGTCAAACTTGCATGATTATTTTTTTTTAATGATAAACTAATGTTTATAAGACAAGGTTTTATGCATAGCACAAAGGATAACAAATTATTATAAGCATTAATCACTCGCCCGTAATAAAATAAAATAAAATTCCCGTCGGCGGGATTTATTTTGACTCTGGAGATGTTTTCAATTGGTATGGATATTTCAGGCGAGTAATTAACGCTTATAATAATTTGTTGAATGATTATCTTTAGAAATGGGCATTATAAGTCCAAAATTATCATTTGAAACCTTCTGTGTTTCATTTTCAGGTAACGGGACGTATGAATCTCTTAAATTATCATTTAAAACTCTTCCAATAACATTAGAAACTCTCCACGAGTCATTTGAGACTCTCTCCCCATCATTTCCGGCCAACGAAACGCACGAATCTCCTAAATTATCATTTAAAACTCTTCCAATCACATTTGAAACTTTCCGTGAGTCATTTGAAACTATTCCATTATCTAAATTCAAAACTCTATTGTTATCATTATGTGAAATTCCAATATTATTCGAAAACTGTGCACTATTGGTTAGATCAATTTTCGACTGACCGATACAAGTTTGTTGTAAAGACGTATCGTAACTTGAATTACCTTGTAAAACAACAACGTTAGATTTAAACGTGTTATTTGCTGGTGGATTTTCAATGGATTTAAAATTAGAGCAGAACGCAGAAGTGATTTCAAAACTCGAAATGTTGGTTTTTTCTACAGATTCGTGTGTAGAATCTTGCGTGTTCGCGACACTTAAATTAACAACTCTGTCTTTATTTTTAATTTGAAGAATTTGTATGTTTCCGTTGGTGATTGTTGAAAAGTCTTGGACGGTCGAACGGACGATTCTAGAATTTAAAATAGTAATTTTGTCATTTGTCTGTTTTTCGATGACGGAATTTCTGGGTAATTCCGAGTTGCCAACGTGAGGGATATATTGATTGGTGTTGCCGCATGCGGCCGTTGAGGTAGTTGGAATATTATTGTTGTCGGTTGGAGGTTGGACAGCGTCCGATTTGTGGCGTTTGATGTGGGCGTTGAGAGTCGCCTGGCGAGTGAATCTGAAAATAAAATAAAATTAATAATCAGAGTTGAAGATACAGTCAATAATGCCCAGATGATGGTAGACTGACATTTAGAATCGAAACTGCAAAGAGCCAAAGTATTTGATGATCAGATCTGGTCAATGGTAGTAATTTACAGACTTCTTTTTTTAACGTTAACGTTAAAAAAAAGCGAGCATTTATGATGATAATAGGAAAAAGGATGCGTTTCTTGCTAGATGTGAAAAGATAAAAGATTGGTTACAAGAATTTGATACAGTTCCAAACGAGATTGAGAAACAATTACTGTCGTTAGACAAGATTAAAGAAATATCATAATTGCGATTAATGTTGATTTAATGTATTTTGAGATGAAAAACGTTATCACTAGTACTGAAAATTCAGTTCCTAAAACGGTAAGTAATTCGGTGATTCGTGCACCAGTGATAAATAAATTAAACTCCACACGGGAGTTAAACATACGTTAAAAAAATATTACGAGGAAAATAATTTCCCTCAGGGTCTATGTCATCCTTGGGGATGCTGTGTGGTGGTATCTTTGTGGAGATGAAGGAGTGAACAGGGGTCTTGAAGAGACCCATGTTGTAAGAGGGAGGGAACACTGAGGCCGGCAAATCGTTCCATAGCGGAGCTGTTGAACTCGAGTATGGCCTGTTTTCATGTGACAAATGTCAACCTTGTATATATATTGGGCGAGCGTTTGGCGTGTTTCCTGACTATGCACCTGTACAGAAGGGATCAATGACACTTGTTCTTCTGAGCATCTCTCATTGAAATACCGGTGATGCCTGTGCTTTAGAGATTGCAATCCATTTGTTAAGATAGGGGGATCTGTATAACAGACCTCCATTATCCATCATATTTCATAGTTAAAATTCAAGTACCGTGAGAGTACTATCCATGCTCTGTTAGAATTTCATCATGGGCCGGTTGTTTCAAATACTTTGAAAGAAATTGATATACAAAATTCAAATATTGAACAGCAACACCTTTAGGTAGGTCTAACCTTTCCACATAGTGCTAATGTTCTTACAAATCAATGACTCTACCTTTTCTGGCAGACCGGACACTCCTTTAATCTGGTGTCACTGTGTGTGTGCATGTGCGCACGGAGCGAGTTGGAGTGCGTGAAGCGGGCGGCGCACGTGGTGCACACGTGGTCTCGCACACCACTGTGCACGCGTGCATGGGACTTCAGCGACGACTGCAAACAACAATGTTTTAGTATTAGTATTAGTAACTGTAGGTATGCCAGATGTTTTCAACGGAATTTTTGGAAACTTTGAAGGCCCTAACAAGTGCTTCGTTAAGCCCAGGGTAATTTATTATCCCGACTGTCGCTTTTTATTGCGGGCACAATGCACCAGTAACACAATCACCAGGAACAAGATTACATGGAGATGAATGTTGGACTTGCCGAACGTCACAGCGGTGCTGCCATGGTCTGTTATCTATGTGAGGATTCTGTGTCAGCGCTTAATTAGCAGCAGACACATACCTGGACGGATGACGAACCTCGTGCTGGCACTGTTGGTGGACGCGGTGGACTCTCTCGCTGCTGCAGCTGGTCCAGTTTCTTCACCACCTAGGATTCTTGCTGCAGAGTCTTCATCTTCTATCTTCGTGTCACCTGTTCCTGTACTGTATTTTTTTTAACTTGATTTCACTTTATTTTTGTAACATTTATATTTTTCGTAATACCTGCATCGACTGTAAAGCGCCCCTGAGGTGATATCTCACAAAAGCGGCGCTATACAAATTGTCCAATAAATAAATAAAATATAGTAAATTATGTATAGCTAGCAATTAAAGGTCATTTGATAAAATACATGTGTAACCACAGGAAGGGGAGAAATGCTCTAACGCAAAAAGACAGTTTATTTTTTAGGTTAGGTCAGACTGACTGCTGACTCAATCACCTTGTGTAGGAAGGCCTTGCCGCACTCCGGGCAGATGAAATCTCTGCTACCGGAGTGTGTGCGCTGATGCACCAGTAGATTGGAGCGCAGGGAGAAACGCTTGGGGCAAGAGGGACAGGCGAAGGGTCGCTCGCCGGAGTGCACTCGCCAGTGCCCCTTCAGATCCGAGGAGGTGGAGAATGCCTTGCCGCATCCCGGGAACTGCAATCCGGAGAATAAGCATTTTAAATCTTTGTTTGCAAAGGCACAACAACTGTTGTGACTCTGGGTTTGTCTCGCAACTACTTTAACAAATTAATTATGAAATTACTTGATTTTGCTTATCTTAAGGCGAAGCTTAATGCCAAATCACTATTTTGATTAATCTTTATAACGAATTGGTGTACATTATGAATACCAAAAAATATGCTTTAGATAAATTAAGGGTTTTCCTATCGTTTCGTTTGAGTAGAATACCAATAAAAAAAAAAAATTACTCAAAAAATATATAAATGTAAACTACTAAAAACAAAAATACAGTGTGTGGCAAGCCTACGCACGACGGAAGTGAAACTTTTAGTATTCTTCTCTCTCTCTTTTTATTTCATTCTCTCTTTTTTTCTGTCTATTGACATATTTACAAGTAGCATGTGATAAAAAAAAATTAAAAGTTATAAAAATATGGGATTCGAACCCGGATCCTGAATAACGAGTGTCGAACTCTCTGCCTCTAGACCGCGGTTATTACATATTCGACCAAAATATCATATAGTCAAAATATCTAAAAGTCGCAGCACGAGAGCATTTTATCACTTTTCCTCGTATTAAAAAAATCACAAAAAGAAAAAAAAATTAGTTTAAGCGGGGATCGAACCTCGGTTCTTCACGACGAGAGTCGGGCGCTCTGTCTCTAGACCGCGAAGCTGAGTTTGGAGAGTGACCTAAACTAGGTATATAATATTAGCTAGGCTCCTATAGCGAAATGATCACGGTTTTTCGTGACGGTCATGAGTCGGTTTTACTCCGGTCCTCGAAATTGCATGTCGCGCGTAAAGAAGTTTCACTTCAATATTTTTTCAATAGAAATGTATGAACGCATTAAGGAAAAAACTTTTAAAAAATACAGTATTATAGCTAAGATTATCTGTGACAGTTTCACTTGATTAACTCTTTTGCTTTCTTATAAAATTATTTATAAAATAAATAAAAACCAGTTTTGTGCTTGAAATCGGACGTTTCTAGATTCCGTTTGTCAAGCGATTTTAATGCCATTACCTACAATATAAGGTATACCAAGAATTTACACATTTTTGGCTTGTAGCTTCCTCTTAAATAGATAAATTGAACTGCAAACCCCATTTATGCAGCTGGGAATGAAAATATTATTATTTCTTTCATTATTAAGTTAATTTGAATACAATGAGTAATGTTTAATTAATTAATACTTGGATGGCCTCTTTAGCAGGCGGTAGAAATTATTCTGGACATCGACCTTGAGGTTGCAATACTATTTATTATAATCGATCCCTGCATTATCGACAGCTATAATAGTAATAATAACATTAAATTTATGTAGTACAGTTTAGTGTCATTTCACTTCAAGTGTGTTTTACTATTGTTATAAATTGGGGTCCTTGGAATAAAAACTCCGTCCTTGAGAGTAAACTGAATCACTTTTTATTTGACAGTAAACATCCACTATCACAGGTATGATTAAGCACTTTTTAATAACTACTCTGGGTACAGGTACTAGTTCCCGTAGTTATTTCGGAGAGGTGAAACCTATGATTGTTTTTGAGTAAGAGCGCGTTTTTAAGCAAAGACCACCTTTTTATAACCTGACAAAAGACTGTTGACACATTCAAAATTAAAAAGGCCGCAAAACAGAGATCGTATTTGCTGACAGAATTTAATCAAACAAATAGCAGAGGCGCGAACCTTTCATAAATAATATAATTTAGCTTTCATAGATGTCACTAGTGGTACATAATTACCCTGAAAATTATACAACTATAACAAACTTAAAAATAGTAAGTTAGTATTAGTGGTCATGTTCTTAAAATTATTCCTAAGGCGCAACACTAAGGATGGGTTAGGAGAATTTGATCACTTCGAATTTGAACAATTCTTCAAATTTCAAAGTTATTTTTCAAGTTCTGTTATTATTTCAGTTCTGTCAAGCAATTAGCCTATAATGATATAATAACAGAACTTGAATAGGACTTTCACAGAACCAGAAAATGAATGTTGAAATTTGATGAATTGTTCAAATTCTTAAAAACAACCCGTCCTTAGTTTTATAATATCAGTGTAACGGACATTGTTGGCCACATTTTTTCATTTTGTCAAAATATGTTTACATTTATAAAATGTGCCTACTCCACGCCACTGGCAAATTCCTCACTCCCCGCCACTGCTCATTTGTATCCCGTTTCGGCTGAAATGGCCCGAAAAGCATCGATACCGTATCGCGCACGCACCCCGGTCGAGCGGTACGATGTTCAGATTTTTCTATATACAAATTATAATTTACTAAATGTTACTAATACTTATTTTTTACTTGTACATCTCTTCGGCGGCAGTTAAATAAAAACTATTTGCGATGTGCTACCACTGAGGAAATATTAAAATGCCGTTTTTTAACGAATTTGTGAAACCATTTTTGTACAATTATTTTTACTTTTTTGCCTCTACAAAAATCTAGGAACCTCGTAACATAGTGAATCTTTCCTCTTTCGGAGCGCTTTGTCACGGGGGACCTGCAAAAAATACTGCCATAACCATTTTACAAATTTGATAGCTTCAAGTTCATTTTGACACTTTTATTTTACAAACATTTCTTTTTTTTTGTCGTATCTTGACAAACTAAAAATCTAGTTGTCAAGATACACATTCTTATAACTGCTATGTAATTGAAATACAAGCAAGCTTGCAAAATCTTTGCAAACTCTCAAATTCAAGCGTCTGCCTTCGGCTATACCACCGGCAAAATGAATATGCAACATTTTACGGTGGCCTATGTACGCGTTTGTGGCGCGGATAGAATCCCCACCCTTTTTCGGTCGACAGCCAAATGTCGGCTGCGAGTCAGCCTTATAGAATATAAGCAGCAAAATTAAAAATATTAAATCAGTTCAACTTTACCATCAAAACAAGCGTTTTATTTCAACAAGTGACTCCTGCCCACCAACTGCCTCACCTCGCCTAGTCTTCTGCTACAAACCTTCTGGTGTTACCTCTTCAAGACCAGCCGGCCCTGTCTAGGAAAACCGCCAACGCCAGAAGCGAGCAGAGTCGACAGCACACCCAGTGCCCAACATTCACCGAGCACCGGGTGCGGGAGGCAGATTGCAATAATTAATACAACTATCATCACCATCGGCCGTAAAGGAGCATTCCCATCGGTTGAAGACACGGTTTTGACCCGGCGCCCAAATCTACAGTCTTGTGCGAACTCCCGTCCAGTACAATCAGATCTGTATGAAATTGATTCATCAAACTGACATAATTAATGTAATCAATTGAAATTCTGACCTTAAAATTTACATACCTAAGAAATTTGTGCTAAACTCTGTCTATATTGTTAGAGTGAACTTGCAGCGATGCTACGAGATTTATCTAGAACACTCCAGACGCAATGCGAAATGTTCCTACATTCCTACTTACAGCCTACGAGTACTTGCCGCTGAGAGAAATACCTACGTCAACACGTTGCGAGTTTGACCAGGTACATTTCGCGCATTCGCTAGAAGGGTCTAGACAAGCATCTAGGCCTAATTCCAGCGCCATCGAAACTACCAGAAGTATCTAGTTTGAACGACCAACCTCCAGTTTACCAGCGGTCTCGCGCAGTTACTACCGCCATCGGCTGGACTATATAAATAGGCCCGACGCAGCGAGCAGTCAGTCAGTCATCAGTCGTTCAACAATTTGCTAGTCTCGCGAGTGACATAAACAGGTGAATTATATTCCACTTGACTTCTGACTAATGAAATATAGAGTTTAGCTATTGGTTTAGCCAACTGGCAGGGAAATAATGTATCTGTATATAATTCTATACTCTCCTTTCGTAAAGTGCAAATATATTCATTTTTTACTATAAAAATAAATAATTACTTACATTTTTTTTTGTGAAATTGAAAAATATTTTCCATTTTCAAAGCCATGCACTGTATTTATTTACTGGAAGATCTCACATAATTATTTTTTTATTGTGAAGATCACTTATTTCACTTTATCTTCTCTAAATAGTATACATCGTCACATCTAGGACTCGAACCCAGGACCCTTGCCTTGCCGGGGTACCGCTCTACCACTGAGCTAATGGGATCCTATCTCCTTCGGTCATATTTATTTTTACTATTCCCGTATAAAGTAGTTAACAATAATATTCAACGCCCAGAGTTGCTAAACAAGATTCCATTCAATGTACCTGCGCATTCAACACGCTCTTGTGTCCTATTCAGAATTCTTGCCTGAACATACTATGCAATAATTACAATAGCGTATTATCCAAGGTTGATATTTTCAGTTGCGAACTTACCACATACAAGAGGTCCATAAAAGAATATTTCTCTGATGGTTTGTGAATAATGTTTATATCTCTATTATGATTTGATTTATATCTACAACCTCTCTCCATGGCTATAAATGTATTTTTTGTAAATGTTTCGTTTTATATAATATTTTGTTTTGTATAATTTTTTTAACTCATATTCCTTTCTCACAAATAACTATATAACTTATTCCATATTATGCTGTCTCAGTTTAAGTCACAAGGAGGAAATCCATAATTGGTTTTATTTTACTATATAATACTTATTTACAAACCGATTAAATGTAAACTGTCGATTTCCCGAAAATGAATAAATAAATAAATAACCCCTAGCAATGCCGGGTACACGTCAGCTAGTTTTTATATATACATAATACTAGTGGACCCCCTCAATGCTTCACTATTGCTAATGTTTTTCTCGGGCGTCACCGACTTCTTCCACCAGTCACTACTGTATACCGCAATGTTACTGTTAAAAAACTAATTATTGAAGACAATATTAGCGATTCCTAAACAAAAATCTGAAACAGAAAAATCATAAAAAGATACGGTCACATCTAGGACTCGAACCCAGGACCCTTGCCTTGCCGGGACAACGCTCTACCAACCGGGACCCTATCTCCTTCGGTCATATTTAACTGTATCATACTTCGAATAAGAACTAGCAACATTGTCTTCATTTTTCTCACCGCACATTTTTATTGGCAACTATCTTTATGTATGATCGCAAGATTTAACCCGAACTAAATGCAATCTAGACAGTGTCTTTATATAAACATACCTTATTTTTTTTTATTTATTTATTTTTTTGTTATTTATTAAGTTAAAAGAAATACATATTTCGCTTTGTTAACTTAAGTGTACATTGATTAAAAACAAAAATAATATTTATATAAATAATTATGGTTTACTACCTAAGTAACATATTTTTCTTAAGTAAGAGCATTTTGGTTTTGCTCATTGATCTTGAGGGCAAACAATTTTTTCTTAAATATATTTATTCTATTTACGGTTGTCAGGCTATCAGGAAGGAGATTATATATGTGTACACCCTCATGGCCTATGTTTCTTTTACCACACTCTGTCTTTGCTGAATTTGTGTATAATTTATTGTGTTGTCTTGTGTGGTGGTCATGTACTTGTGATGTTTTCATAAATGAAGTATTTGTGTGTATGAGGCCATTTTGGATTTTGTGAATTAATAGGCATATGTTGTATTCGTACAGTTTTCTAATTTTAAGTAAGTTAGTTTCTTGGTATACTCTTTTGGTGGGTGTATCTGGTCTATTATTATTTATTTTTTATTCTTATTTGCGACATCTATCGACTTTTCTGCAAGTTTAGGATGAATATTTATTTTTTTGGAATAACTTTAGTGAGTAAAACCTCAAATTGTAATATTTAATTATTGAAGACAATATTAGCGATTCCTAAACGAAAATTTGAAACAAAAATCATAAAAAGATACGGTCACATCTGGGACTCGAACCCAGGACCCTTGCCTTGCCGGGGCACCGCTCTACCTGAAGACAATGTTAGTAGTTCTTATTCGAAGTATGATACAGTTAAATGTGACCTAACGGGATAGGGTCTTGTTTAGCAACTCTGGGCAATGAATATTATTGTTAACTACTTTATACAGGAATAGTGCATCCTTATGATGCCTCCGTACACTCAGTGAATCAATTTTAAAGTATGAAGCTGCCTATTACATCTTACAAATGACTTTTAACAAAGATATTTTAGGAATTTGTTTTCAATTGCTTCGATTTTGTTTATGTGGATTTTGTAAAATGGAAGACTTAAGTACTTAAGAGATGCACATTTACCGTCCAGGACTTTTCTGTAGGCCTTTTTAAGATATACAATTCTGTGGTACATTATTTTGATGTATATCATAAGGTTTAGCCAGCGTTAGCGATGTAAGCTTGCGAAAAAAAATTTTTTTACGACTTGTAAACATTGACTTTTCTCTACTTTCTACAAATATAATATGCATGTATTATAGATATAAACCTTCGGGAAGAAATTCTCTAAACGATAAAGAAAACCCTAACAATCTGTTGCGCAGTTTAGAAGAACTAAGCGCACAAACAGACATACGCCGATAGCGAATTTATTTTATATTATTTAGAGATATATTTATTAAAATTTGCAAACCTTGACAAATATTTTCCAATTGTAAATGTGGTTTTATAGAATTCAAGATTCAAATTTTTCAGGAGCGTCTATTGTAAACTTTCAATTGAAAATACAAAGTGTTATGTTCTCTCTTTCTAACACTGTCCGAATAATATATTTCAGCATGATACAAAATAAGATAGAATGACTTTTGTAATATCTCACAAAAACACTCTAGGAGCTAGCGATGTTGATTTCGCCAGGTACAAAAGATGTTTGATTTGTTGTGTCAATTGTTAATTAATTACAACGAGTGTTTTGTGCGCACCTCGCAGTGGTGCGGGCGGTGCCCCGTGTGCGTGCGCTGGTGCGCGTTCAGGTTGGCGCGCAGCGTGAAGCGGCGCGGGCAGAGCGTGCAGGCGTGGGCGCGCGGCGCGTCGTGCGCCCGGCGGTGCGCGCGCAGCCCCGCGGCGCTGGACAGCCCGCGTCCGCAACGCTCGCACACGCACGCCGGCCGCCCGCTGTGGCGCTGCATGTGCGCCTTCAGTGCGACGGCAACCACGAACCTGCAAAGTTACATCAAATATAAACAAATTAATAACAATAATAAATGTTTTATTATTCATTTTTTGTAACAAGTTCTGATTATGATACCCTCACTTTTAAAAATTCAGATCTAGTCACCAGACACAGCCAAAGCCATTTTAAGCAATGTTTTAGTTTTGGGGAAAATTTATTCCCCATTATATATATATAAATCAAGAATAATAATGACCCAAGAATGGAGCCCTGTGGTAAACCACATGCAATTTATACACTGCTTGAAATCTTTCCGATCGCAACTTAACTGAGCTATATAATATTTTGTACATATTCTATAAAATGTTTTGCCACTGTGTCTTGTTAATAGTTCTACTAGCTACGTCAGTGAGTTTCTACGCAACATAGATTGTACCTTTTGGTGCAGAGCGTGCAAGCGTGCGGGCGCTCGCCGGTGTGGAAGCGCGTGTGCACGCGGAGCGAGTGCGCATCGTTTGCGCGGTAGCCGCACGCCTCGCACATGTAGCGCGTGAGGCGGCGCTTCTTCTTCTGCTTGCGCGTGACCGTGAATGGCACCTCGTCTGGGAAGTACAGCTCCTGACACACATAATCAATTATTCCCGATTTCTGCTTATTCATAACAGGAATTCAAATGTAACATTGAGATCATGACGCTCATGCAGTCAAGTTAGTTTCTCAGAAGCTGGGTGTACTGTACAGGTCCTGTAGATACTGCTGATAGTATGCAACTGCCGACCCTGTACAAATCGCAAATGCATCCCATGGTTGAATTTGCGGCCACCTCTGATCGGGAGTCCCAAAACAGGTTTGATAGATTGCCTGATATTAAAAATCTTTACAGCACAGACGTATCTACCAATATTACAATGGAAGATGCTCCGAGGAATGCTAAATGGCGCTGATTGACATTAGATGACATTGAATTTGGGTGTAGCTTAACAGAAATACTTACCTTAATTTCTTTGTCTCTTTTAGGAACTTCTAATAACTCTTTGTCTGCTGATTTGTCCACTTCGTCGTTCCCTGTCAAATTATGGATTTCCGCTGAATCTTTTTTAGATTTTTTTCTGACTGTCTTCTTTTTATCTTTGGTCTTTGTTTTCTTTTCTTTTGAATTTGCGATAATTTGTTCTACTTTGTTGTGTTCTGGAAAAAGACAATATATAATATCACTAACCTATTGAGTAATGGAGTGCTAAGGAATAACTTGTGTATTGAACTTAAACGCCAAATGGAGAACGAAGAGGTGTAAGAAAGGAGATAAGAGATACATAGGTGGTTAGAGTGTAGAATGTGTAGGTGTTTTGTTTGAATAACATAGGGTTATTTGTGTTTTGAAAGTATGGAGTTGGGTTTCGCTTGTTGAGTTGTCAGAGAGTAAGATTTTAGAAGCTAGTTAGGTCAAATGTCTTTGCGCAGATGTAGTATGAAGTTTCAGCACATTGTAGTGTCCGTTGGTTATATTTCTGATGGTGTGATTGTGTTGAAGAGGGGTTTTTTTATTGTATTTGTACAAGAAATGTGTTAGCATAAATTTTAGATGGAATTGACTTTTATCCAATTTTGTGAGTTTCAAAAGGCAACTAATTTCAGACCTATTTGCTAGTTATTAACTTGTATTATTTATTAGCTTTAAAAAAACAAGTCTTCTCTGTATATCTTCCAACGTTTAAATCACATACTCCTTAGTTTATTTGTTTTTTTTTTACAAGGATATTAATGACTGTATGCATGTACGGTCATACTTGATACGTATATTATAATAATTTATTCCAGAATGTATGCAGGGGTATATCTTCCAACGTATTGCAATGCAATACATTCCATATTTTAAATATAGTATACATAATTGGACTAAGAAAATTAATAATAATACAGGTGATTCCGACAGGCACTAAAAAGCGGAATTTAAGTGAAAAAAGATAAAATATAAACACAAAAATGAGTGTAAGCAACTGTTTATGGAGGATATTTGGACATCCCCCGTCTCCAGAGGGCCATCAGAGGGGACTCCATCCAGGAAACCATGGCAGTGATGATTTTGTTACTTGATTGGCTTAGTCTGCGCCATAAGCTTCCCATGTAAGCTTCTCCAGGAACATTTCATCTGCATATCAGTATATTATATATATATGTATTTATTTTTTTATATACCTTACGAGTAAATTGTTTTGCTGTTTTCAGTCTTACTGGTTTGCAACAAACATGAATAATTGTATGCTTAAACGAATGTACAATGTATATATTTACTTTATATTTGAAACTTTGCTTTATTTACAATATCAGGTGTTAGAATTTGGATTTGATGTTAATCTTAGTATTAGCATTTGATTCTTATTTTTTTTTATGTATATTGTTATATTATCCATGTATTATGTTACACTTACAATTTCAATTTCCTCTGTAAAAGCCCGATAGGTAGAGATGGCAAAATTTCGTTTTAACTAAAAACGCGAACAAATATTTATGGTTCGAAAATAGGGCATTTATAAGTTTTCTTTGCGTTTCAAGGCATTTGAAAGTGTTTCCAGTAATTTCTATTTCGCGAATTAACGCGAAAAACGTGATTTTGGCCGTATTTCAGCTAAATTATTCCATTTAGCGAAATAGGCGCGAATTTCCCGTAAATATAGGGTATTAAAATAATATGTGAGAATTTCTCTTCTTCTTTATTTCATTTTTGGAAGCCTTTCCTACGATTTTTTATAATTTTGTTACTATTTTATGTGTAAATATTTAATATTTTTTTACTGTAGGCTAAAATTGCTTTTTGACATTACACAAATTGTGCAAAATAAATTACGCCTATTGATGTTAATCGCAATCCGCATTTGTTGTATTTGTGCTCGACCCGTACTTAGAGTTTCCTTCCTTATTAATTTAATATTAAAATTAATTATTTATAATCTTTCACATGGAAATACTTGCAAATGAAGGTTAAACATATATTTTACCAAAAATACTTAAAATATGCGCTAAAAACATTCAGGAAATACATTTTTTTCTATTTTGCTACAAAATGCTATAAAACGCTAAATTTCCAATTTTTAATGCTAAAAAATCTGAAAATTAATGCTAAATTTTGCCATCTCTACCGATAGGGCGTTAATGAATAATAAGAAATTATACTCAATGAAGAGTCGATTGAGGAATACCTTGTCGTGCTAATTAACCCTCACCTTTTTGTAACTTAGCCAAGGTGTTCAGAGGAACCTCCATTTCATCCCAACCATCCGATTGAATTTCCAATGTGTTCGTTTTCTTGGCCCGGCGGTGCGATTTCGATAACTTCAAATTCGGTTTTGATATCTGAGATTTTATGTTGCAGGTTGTTTTCTTCAAGGCATCTTCAGATGCGCCAAAGCTCTCTGTAAATTAAATCAAACATTAAAAACTGACTGGAACTAACCTACTATGTGAGAGAGGGCACCTGGAATGAGACAATCCAAAGTACTCATAAATGGACCACACCCTAGACCAAGGCTGCCCAACCCCAGGCCCCAGGAACGAATTATAAGTGGCCTGCGTGAACCATTTTCAAAAAACCCGCCAATTTGAAAAAGTGAAAAACAAACAATCCAGCTTGCGCACGGTCACCAGTGTCACCAACGAAGGAGATTTATCGATATTTAGGCTACTCAGAACGAGAATCAGCGACGAAAAAATGTAAACAACCCCCCCCCACGTTTTCGCCTATGATTGTTTCGTCCGAAATAATGAGTCAGTCACCGTCGTACAGCGTGAGTTTCGTCGCCACTTCAACATTCATCGGAATAGAGCTATTCCTTCTCGAAACACCATCCTTCGTTGGGTTGAATCACTTCGCAGGCGTGGTGAACTGATCAACACAAGACCAAGAGGAGCTCCGCGAACAGTCCGAACTCCTGAAAATGGGGACATGGGGACACCTCAAGGCTAGAGTATACGAGAACAAGCCCCGAACTCTGGACGAATTGAAGGACGCAATTCGCGTGGAAGTCGCCCAAGTTGAGAGAGCGATGTTGGAGAGAGTCTACGCGAACTTCCAAGAACGCCTCCAGCACTACATCAACGATTTCGGCCACCACATGCCTGATGTGATTTTCCACACTTGACTGTCTCAAATGCTATTTCCTCGCGAACCTGATTCCATCAATAAATTTGTTTTTGAGTAAAAATTAACTATTTTATGATTTTTTTAAAACCGTCCGTCCTCTCTGCCACACCCTGCATGATTTTATTTGATTTGGTTTTAAACCCAGCTGGGATTTAAATGGATTATATAACTAGTGAGCTATTGAATGATATACGCAAAGTTTTTAAAATATTGTTGCGTTTACATGTCGACCCGCGCCTGCCGGGCCTAAGTCCAGCACGCGGTGACACACTTTACCTAGGCTATGCTCAAATTATCGGTAGAGTGTGAAGCTTCAATGGCTCAGGATGTCCATCGTCCTTAGACTTATAATTCTGTACCACCTTTGGTTGACAAGGGTTCATGGAAGTCCTCAGCTATCAAATGAAACAGTCCATGGTATATGAAAAGCTTAATGCATCAGAGGATACATGGCATTCGTAGAGTGTAATCATACATTTAGGAACATTACATGACATAATTATCTATCTATCTGGGGTACATTAATTTGGAGTTTCTCTCTCTCTCTCTCCCTGGAGTAGCAAACATGACAGGCACACACAAAATGGTATTTTGCGGACTCACATGGCAGCAGGTCGATGGCGTGGCTTTGGGTCTCAGCAAACCTCGCGTTGCCAGACACGGCAAGCGTGTAACATCTATTCAGGTCTGTTTCCTGGTTGCCCGAGTGGGGCCCATCCTACTCGGAAACAAAGTCCATGCGGCGTTGTTTAGAACACGTCCGCGGGAGCTATTTTAATTACAATCAACGCGACCAGTCACTCTTAGGGTCATTCTAGGTCTGCCAGGGGAAGGAACTATATCGCTCCCGTTGTGCCCGAAACACTTGTAAGGCACTTGGCGCCTTTGTGAAGAACTAATCTTACAGGAATTTACCGTATTAATACGTCGTAGTAACCGTTACATAACCGTATAAAATAATGTTAAGCTGATAAACTAAAAGTTAAATTGATGAAGGGGTAAAAAGATCTTCTTATGCCAGCGTCCAAAATTGGTAGTAATACTTGCATATATCAGCCTAAATCCCTATAACATTATGATATCAGAAAGGAACCTGTGTTCTGGTTGTCTTCAGGGTTGATAGTCCAGCTCCGTATCCTGGCATCGCAGGACCAGCACTGGCGTCGGAAGGTCTGGTAGTCTCGCAGCATGGCGGCACATTCCTCGCACAGCTTGTCGGGCCGCGGCGGGCTGCAGAGCTGCTCCAACTGACACACAAATTATTATCATTTTAACGAGGTTGTCTCTAACTAACTAACCGTCACGCCGTTTCCTGGCAGAGGTAAGCAGAGAGGATGGACTGCCAAAAATCTCGGTCACACCACACACTCCTCGCCTCATTCGCATTCATGCATCGTCTTATACATCCGCGTCCTTGACAGCTTCTACCATTCACGTTTGCGGATATATTCTCCTTACACTCCTTTCTTCGTTCATGCTCAAACTATCTAAGCGTCCCTTTCTTAAACTTACTCACTATGCTTTTGCACACATTCTTTGCGAGTGTAATGTGGAACATTTCTCACACGATCGTCGATCATACATGGTTTTATGACACATATGCCTCAGGGATCTCATTTCAACAGCATTCAGTCTACTTTCATCCAGTTCTATGCCTCATACATCAGGGTAGGTACCAGGACTCCATGGTGGACTGCTAGCTTCGCTTCTTTGGACAAGTTTTGGTTAGCGCCAACTGCGTTCAGTCCTCCATTAATGGAGTTACTTACATTTACCTTTCTTTCAATATAAACAGTTTCTGACAGTCCAACATCTGGACTTGGACATGTGTACCTAAACCTACTAACTACCTGTCAACCTGTGAACCGGTGTCAAGAGGCATTCGATCATTCTTACGCTGAGAGCCATATCGGAGGAGCCCAGTATTGTCAATGCTCATACGCTCTGAGCTCACGGCTTCCGTTCAATTGATCCGTCGTTCAATCGAGTCGACTCTTTGAGCCATTTGTACCGTGGCTCCCGCCCTGTTTTTTCTCTTGTTTAATATGTAGTGGTACGCCACTACTCGAGTTGGACGGTGTCAAGTACTACTCAGTACACAGTGCCAAGCGCTAAGGTACCTAGGCCATCGTGGAACATACTGGAAATTTGAGCCGTTGCCTAGAGGTTTGTTTGGCAATGTTTATAGCCATAGCAACTAGAATGTTCTTCACCTTATATAAGCGACAGAGGGAAGGAAATCAGGAGAGTCATCAATTAGCAGTTTTACAGTTACCAACCTGTAAGCGCTGCGACTGCTTGCTGAGGCTTTACTACACTGCGCCCCTATACGGACCTACCATACCTACATCCTGGTTGTGCACGGACTACGGATTACCATGGACTCCTCGCGATCGCATCAGCGCCCTGGCCCCGGATATCATCCCCGGCCTGCGCTCCTCACGCGCTCAGACCCTGCGACACCTTCGCCGGTCTGAACACATCCACGAGTCCGGTCACCAAGGTGTCGACTCGCTGACTACCGCTTGGACCACTCCACTGCCGTCATCGCCTCGTACACCAGGCATCATCATCATCGGTCCGGAGTGAACCCACAACTGCGCTACTGACTCATCCAAATAAACATTCATTTGTCTCACTACCAGATCCGCAAAAATATATTCGTAGCGATTCTAAAAGTTTACAAGGAAACTTTACCAAATCAATTCAAAACATTTCATTAGCTCTTCTGTTAAATTGTTACAGAAACAGATATAACCTGCTGCCATCGCAGTAACAATATAATATTGTACAAACAAAAATCTTAACAACACAGCTATCACTTTTCTAAATACAGTAAGTCCCATTTTGCAATAAAGTATAAGACATGTATTTCACCTTTAAAGAAACACAGTCCAACATTCCCTGAGCCACAGTTACATTGTTGACTTCTGTAAAAAGTGAGATTTTTCCCTCCCGCTGTAGACAGGCTCGACACAATGCTTCTAGAGCGGCCATTTTATCAAATAATTAATTGATAATATTATTTTCTTGGCGTTGCGGCTTAAATTTCAGAACAATAAAGTAAAACAGACGCAAACGAAAAACCTCAAAATGTCAAAGTCAAACTGATCAACATCTCGCCAAACTGTCAAACTAAACCATAGATTTTATGAACAATAATATTTCCAAGTATTGCCAGCGTTATAAATCAATAGTACTTATTTTAAATTTTGAATACTGTTTACAAATTTTATTTTTTGTCATTATAATTACATTGTTATATTACTTACATTTTATTTATTTTTTTATTTAATATTAAATTTACAATTACATGATATTACATTACATTAAGTTTATTTTTTTTTTATTACAGTACATCGTGATACACCTTTTTTTAGAGCAGATGCTCGTGTTAAAAAGGCGGAGAATTGCGTGTAAATAGTAATTTAACATGATTTTATTATTTAAAACTTTAATTCCGTCAAGAATATAATAAACGGTTGCTGTCATTTAATCTAGCGCTCTTCAATTTTAAAATCGGTTGAACTTACACCACAAATACACAATTTCTACAGATTTCTAACAATTTATAACAATTAGTTTCTCGTCAACTCTTGAAGTTTTTAAAATTCAAGAAATATTTTTTTTACGTTTGAAGATAATAACCATACATTTGTTATGCCAAAACGTTAGTGATCCGAAATTTCCTTGATAGAAAAAAAATCAAAAAAGTTAACTCCGGAATATATATAAAACGTTTTGTTCTGTAATTTAAAATGTCATTGGCATAACAAAATTCACAGCTTATCTATAAATGCAACTACAGCATTTGTTGAGAGATTTTTGCTATTTCAAACGAGTCGCGTTAAATTAAATATTTACACCATTTTCGCTGAATTATTATCGTTTTTGATAATAGCGCGCTCACTATAAAATTCATATTTATGTATCTGCTTTTGAGACCATCTTTGACAGCTGCTAACTAAGGGGCGGAAATAATGATTTTTTCTACAAATTCATCTTTATGCAGATTTTATTACTGATTTCGTTAGAGACAATTATTTTTATCACGAGGCTGAGCCATACAGCCAGAAAAAATAGGTATTTAAGTCCAAACCCAAGTCTTAAAATAATGATCGTTATATTAAAGATTTTTCTACAAATGCAACATTATGCAGATTTTATTACTGATTTCGCTTGAGACTATCATTTTTATCACGATGACAAAATTTCAGCCAATAGATCCAGGAAAAATGGTTATGAAAGTCCGAACCAAAGTCTTCAAATGGTGATCGTTATAGTGAAGATTTTTCTACAAATGCAACTTTATGCAGATTTTATTACTGATTTCGCTTGAGACTATCATTCTTATCACTACTACAAAATTTCACCCCGATTGGTTCCATAGAGCCAGAAAAAATGGATATTTAAGTCTGAACCCAAGTCTTCCAATGGCGATCGTTATAGTGAAGATTTTTCTACAAATGCAACTTTATGCAGATTTTATTACTGATTTCGCTTGAGACTATCATTTTTATCACGATGACAAAATTTCACCCCAATCAGCTCCATAGAGTTAGAAAAAAAGGATATTTAAGTCCGAACTCAAGTCTTTAAATAGTGCCCCCAATTTTGATGATTTTTCTAAAACTGCAATAATATGTTGATTTTATTACTGATTTCGCTTGAGACTATCATTCTTATCACTACAACAAAATTTCACTCCGATTGGCTCCATAGAGCCAGAATAATGGCTATTAAAGTCCGAACCCAAGTCTTCAAATAGTGATCGTCAGAACGAAGATTTTTCTACAAATGCAACTTTACGCAGATTTTATTACTGATTTCGCTTGAGACTATCATTTTTATCACGATGACAAAATTTCACCCCGATTGGCTCCATAGAGCCAGAAAAAATGGATATTTAAATCCGAACCCAAGTCTTCAAATGTTGCCTGTTGTTTTGATGATTTTTCTACAAATGCAACATTATGCAGATTTTATTACTGATTTCGCTTGAGACTATCAATTTTATCACGATGACAGAATTTCAGCCCATGGATCCAGAAAAAATCGCTATGAAAGTCCGAACCCAAGTCTTCACATAGTGCCTGTTGTTTTGATGATTTTTCTACAAAAGCAACATTATGCAGATGTTATTACTTATTTCGCTTGAGACTATCATTCTTATCACTACAACAAAATTTCACTCCGATTGGCTCCATAGAGCCAGAATAATGGCTATTAAAGTCCGAACCCAAGTCTTCAAATAGTGATCGTCAGAATGAAGATTTTTCTACAAATGAAACTTTATGTAGATTTTATTACTTATTTCGCTTGAGACTATCATTCTTATCACTACAACAAAATTTCACTCCGATTGGCTCCATAGAGCCAAAATAATGGCTATTAAAGTCCGAACCCAAGTCTTCAAATAGTGATCGTCAGAATGAAGATTTTTCTACAAATGCAACTTTATGCAGATTTTATTACTGATTTCGCTTGAGACTATCATTTTTATCACCATGACAAAATTTCACCCCGATTGGCTCCATAGAGCCGGAAAAAAAGGATATTAAAGTCCGAACCCAAGTCTTCAAATGGTGCCTGTTGTCTTGATGATTTTTCTACAAATGCAACATTATGCAGATTTTATTACTGATTTCGCTTGAGAATATCATTCTTATCACTACTATAAAATTTCATCCCGATGGGAGCCATAGAGCCAGAAAAAATGGCTATGAAAGTCCGAACCCAAGCCTTCAAATAGTGCCTCTTGTTTTGATGATTTTTCTACAAATGCAACATTATGCAGATTTTATTACTGATTTCGCTTGAGAATATCATTCTTATCACTACTATAAAATTTCATCCCGATGGGAGCCATAGAGCCAGAAAAAATGGCTATGAAAGTCCGAACCCAAGTCTTCAAATAGTGCCTGTTGTTTTGATGATTTTTCTACAAATGCAACATTATGCAGATTTTATTACTGATTTCGCTTGAGAATATCATTCTTATCACTACTATAAAATTTCATCCCGATGGGAGCCATAGAGCCAGAAAAAATGGCTATGAAAGTCCGAACCCAAGTCTTCAAATAGTGCCTGTTGTTTTGATGATTTTTCTACAAATGCAACATTATGCAGATTTTATTACTGATTTCGCTTGAGAATATCATTCTTATCACTACTATAAAAATTCATCCCGATGGGAGCCATAGAGCCAGAAAAAATGGCTATAAAAGTCCGAACCCAAGTCTTCAAATAGTGCCTGTTGTTTTGATGATTTTTCTACAAATGCAACATTATGCAGATTTTATTACTGATTTCGCTTGAGAATATCATTCTTATCACTACTATAAAATTTCAT
The DNA here is from genome assembly GCA_026573805.1 of Hesperophylax magnus. Taxonomy (NCBI): domain Eukaryota; kingdom Metazoa; phylum Arthropoda; class Insecta; order Trichoptera; family Limnephilidae; genus Hesperophylax; species Hesperophylax magnus. The sequence goes on along the minus strand of JAIUSX010000144.1, from coordinate 1,845,675 downwards.
CCCGATGGGAGCCATAGAGCCAGAAAAAATGGCTATGAAAGTCCGAACCCAAGTCTTCAAATAGTGCCTGTTGTTTTGATGATTTTTCTACAAATGCAACATTATGCAGATTTTATTACTGATTTCGCTTGAGAATATCATTCTTATCACTACTATAAAATTTCATCCCGATGGGAGCCATAGAGCCAGAAAAAATGGCTATGAAAGTCCGAACCCAAGTCTTCAAATAGTGCCTGTTGTTTTTTGATTTTTCTACAAATGCAACATTATGCAGATTTTATTACTAATTTCGCTTGAGAATATCATTCTTATCACTACTATAAAATTTCATCCCGATGGGAGCCATAGAGCCAGAAAAAATGGCTATGAAAGTCCGAACCCAAGTCTTCAAATAGTGCCTGTTGTTTTGATGATTTTTCTACAAATGCAACATTATGCAGATTTTATTAATGATTTCGCTTGAGAATATCATTATTATCACTACTATAAAATTTCATCCCGATGGGAGCCATAGAGCCAGAAAAAATGACTATGAAAGTCCGAACCCAAGTCTTCAAATAGTGCCTGTTGTTTTGATGATTTTTCTACAAATGCAACATTATGCAGATTTTATTACTGATTTCGCTTGAGAATATCATTCTTATCACTACTATAAAATTTCATCCCGATGGGAGCCATAGAGCCAGAAAAAATGGCTATGAAAGTCCGAACCCAAGTCTTCAAATAGTGATCGTCATAATGAAGATTTAAAAAAAAAAAAAAAGATTTTTCTACAAATGACACTTTATGCAGATTTTATTAATGATTTCGCTTGAGACTATCATTCTTATCACTACTAGAAAATTTCACCCCAATTGGATCCATAGAGCCAGAAAAAATGGATATTAAAGTCCGAACCCAAGTCTTCAAATCGTGATCGTCAGAATGAAGATTTTTCTACAAATGCAACTTTATGCAGATTTTATTACTGATTTCGCTTGAGACTATCATTCTTATCACTACTAGAAAATTTCACCCCGATTGGCTACATGGAGCCAGAAAAAATGGCTATTAAAGTCCGAACCCAAGTCTTCAAATAGTGCCCGATATTTTGATGATTTTTCTTAAACTGCATCAATATGTTGATTTTATTACTGATTTCACTTGAGACTATCATTTTTATCACGATGACAAAATTTCAACCCATAGATCCAGACAAAATGGCTATGAAAGCCCGAACCCAAGTCTTCAAATAGTGCCTGTTGTTTTGATGATTTTTCTACAAATGCAACATTATGCAGATTTTATTACTGATTTCGCTTGAGACTATCATTCTTATCACAACTAGAAAATTTCACACCGATTGGCTCCATGGAGCCAGAAAAATGGCTATTAAAGTCCGAAACCAAGTCTTCAAATAGTGCCCGATATTTTGATGATTTTTCTAAAACTGCATCAATATGTTGATTTTATTACTGATTTCACTTGAGACTATCATTTTTATCACGATGACAAAATTTCAACCCATAGATCCAGACAAAATGGCTATGAAAGCCCGAACCCAAGTCTTCAAATAGTGCCTGTTGTTTTGATGATTTTTCTACAAATGCAACATTATGCAGATTTTATTACTGATTTAACTTGAGAATATCATTCTTATCACAACTATAAAATTTCATCCCGATGGGATCTATAGAGCCAGAAAAAATGGCTATAAAAGTCCGAACCCAAGTCTTCAAATAGTGATCGTCATAATGAAGATTTAAAAAAAAAAAAAAAATGAAGATTTTTCTACAAATGACACTTTATGCAGATTTTATTACTGATTTCGCTTGAGACTATCATTCTTATCACTACTAGAAAATTTCACCCCAATTGGATCCATAGAGCCAGAAAAAATGGATATTTAAGTCCGAACCCAAGTCTTCAAATGGTGCCTGTTGTTTTGATGATTTTTCTACAAATGCAACATTATGAAGATTTTATTACTGATTGCGCTTGAGACTATCAATTTTATCACGATGACAAAATTTCAGCGCATGGATCCAGAAAAAATTGCTATGAAAGTCCGAACCCAAGTCTTCACATAGTGCCTGTTGTTTTGATGATTTTTCTACAATTACAACATTATGCAGATTTTATTACTGATTTCGCTTGAGAATATCATTCTTATCACTACTATAAAATTTCATCCCGATGGGAGGCATAGAGCCAGAAAAAATGGCTATTAAAGTCCGAACCCAAGTCTTCAAATAGTGATCGTCAGAATGAAGATTTTTCTACAAATGCAACTTTATGCAGATTTTATTACTGATTTCGCTTGAGACTATCATTCTTATCACTACTAGAAAATTTCACCCCGATTGGCTACATGGAGCCAGAAAAAATGGCTATTAAAGTCCGAACCCAAGTCTTCAAATAGTGCCCGATATTTTGATGATTTTTCTTAAACTGCATCAATATGTTGATTTTATTACTGATTTCACTTGAGACTATCATTTTTATCACGATGACAAAATTTCAACCCATAGATCCAGACAAAATGGCTATGAAAGCCCGAACCCAAGTCTTCAAATAGTGCCTGTTGTTTTGATGATTTTTCTACAATTGCAACTTTATGCAGATTTTATTACTGATTTCGCTTGAGACTATCATTCTTTTCACTACTAGACAATTTCACCCCAATTGGCTCCATAGAGCCAGAAAAAATGGATATTTAAGTCCGAACCCAAGTCTTCAAATAGTGCGCGATATTTTGATGATTTTTCTAAAACTGCAACGAAATGTTGATTTTATAACTGATTTAATTTGAGACTATCATTTTTATCACGATGACAAAATTTCAGCCCATAGATCCAGAAAAAATGGCTATAAAAGTCCGAACCCAAGTCTCCAAATAGTGATCGTCATAATGACGATTTTTCTAAAAATGACACTTTATGCAGATTTTATTACTGATTTCGCATGAGACTATCATTCTTATCACTACTAGAAAATTTCCCCCCGATTGGCTCAATAAAGCCAACAAAAATGGATATTTAATTCCGAACCCACGTCTTCAAATAGTGCCCGATATTTTGATGATTTTTCTAAAACTGCAAAAATTGTTGATTTTATAACTGATTTCGCTAGAGACTATCATTCTTATCACTACTAGAAAATTTCACCCCAATTGGCTCCATAGAGCCAGAAAAAATGGATATTTAAGTCCGAACCCAAGTCTTCAAATGTTGCCTGTTGTTTTGATGATTTTTCTAAAAATGCAACATTATGCAGATTTTATTACTGATTTCGCTTGAAACTATCAATTTTATCACGATGACAGAATTTCAGCCCATGGATCCAGAAAAAATGGCTATGAAAGTCCGAACCCAAGTCTTCAAATAGTGCCTGTTGTTTTGATGATTTTTCTACAAAAGCAACATTATGCAGATGATATTACTGATTTCGCTTGAGAATATCATTCTTATCACTACTATAAAATTTTATCCCGATGGGAGCCATAGAGCCAGAAAAAATGGCTATTAATGTCCGAACCCAAGTCTTCAAATAGTGATCGTTATAATGAAGATTTTTCTACAATTGCAACATTATGCAGATTTTATTACTGATTTTGCTTGAGAATATCATTCTTATCACTACTATAAAATTTCATCCCAATGGGAGCCATAGAGCCAGAAAAAATGGCTATTAAAGTCCGAACCCAAGTCTTCAAATAGTGATCGTCAGAATGAAGATTTTTCTACAAATGCAACTTTATGCAGATTTTATTACTGATTTCGCTTGAGACTATCATTTTTATCACGATGACAAAATTTCACCCCGATTGGCTCCATAGAGCCAGAAAAAAAGGATATTAAAGTCCGAACCCAAGTCTTCAAATGGTGCCTGTTGTCTTGATGATTTTTCTACAAATGCAACATTATGCAGATTTTATTACTGATTTCGCTTGAGACTATCAATTTTATCACGATGACAAAATTTCATCCCGATGGGAGCCATAGAGCCAGAAAAAATGGCTATTAAATTCCGAACCCAAGTCTTCAAATAGTGATAGTCAGAATGAAGATTTTTCTTCAAATGTAACTTTATGCAGATTTTATTACTGATTACGCTTGAGAATATCATTCTTATCACTACTATAAAATTTCATCCCGATGGGAGCCATAGAGCCAGAAAAAATGGCTATGAAAGTCCGAACCCAAGTCTTCAAATAGTGCCTGTTGTTTTGATGATTTTTCTACAAATGCAACATTATGCAGATTTTATTACTGATTTCGCTTGGGAATATCATTCTTATCACTACTATAAAATTTCATCCCGATGGGAGCCATAGAGCCAGAAAAAATGGCTATGAAAGTCCGAACCCAAGTCTTCAAATAGTGCCTGTTGTTTTGATGATTTTTCTACAAATGCAACATTATGCAGATTTTATTACTGATTTAATTTGAGACTATCATTTTTATCACGATGACAAAATTTCAGCCCATAGATCCAGAAAAAATGGCTATAAAAGTCCGAACCCAAGTCTTCAAATAGTGATCGTCATAATGACGATTTTTCTACAAATGACACTTTATGCAGATTTTATTACTTATTTCGCATGAGACTATCATTCTTATCACTACAACAAAATTTCACTCCGATTGACTCCATAAAGCCACCAAAAATGGATATTTAATTCCGAACCCAAGTCTTCAAATAGTGCCCGATATTTTGATGATTTTTCTAAAACTGCAAAAATTCAGGATTTTATTACTGATTTCGCTTGAGACTATCATTCTATTTAAGATTCTACTAGAAAATTTCACCCCAATTGGCTCCATAGAGCCAGAAAAAATGGATATTTAAGTCCGAACCCAAGTCTTCAAATGTTGCCTGTTGTTTTGATGATTTTTCTACAAATGCAACATTATGCAGATTTTATTACTGATTTCGCTTGAGACTATCAATTTTAGCACGATGACAGAATTTCAGCCCATGGATCCAGAAAAAATGGCTATGAAAGTCCGAACCCAAGTCTTCAAATAGTGCCTGTTGTTTTGATGATTTTTCTACAAAAGCAACATTATGCAGATGATATTACTGATTTCGCTTGAGAATATAATTCTTATCACTACAATAAAATTTCATCCCGATGGGAGCCATAGAGCCGGAAAAAATGGCTATGAAAGTCCGAACCCAAGTCTTCAAATAGTGCCTGTTGTTTTGATGATTTTTCTACAAATGCAACATTATGCCGATTTTATTACTGATTTCGCTTGAGAATATCATTCTTATCACTACTATAAAATTTCATCCCGATGGGAGCCATAGAGCCAGAAAAAATGACTATGAAAGTCCGAACCCAAGTCTTCAAATAGTGCCTGTTGTTTTGATGATTTTTCTACAAATGCAACATTATGCAGATTTTATTACTGATTTCGCTTGAGAATATCATTCTTATCACTACTATAAAATTTCATCCCGATGGGAGCCATAGAGCCAGAAAAAATGGCTATGAAAGTCCGAACCCAAGTCTTCAAATAGTGCCTGTTGTTTTGATGATTTTTCTACAAATGCAACATTATGCAGATTTTATTACTGATTTCGCTTGAGAATATCATTCTTATCGCTACTATAAAATTTCATCCCGATGGGAGCCATAGAGCCAGAAAAAATGACTATGAAAGTCCGAACCCAAGTCTTCAAATAGTGCCTGTTGTTTTGATGATTTTTCTACAAATGCAACATTATGCAGATTTTATTACTGATTTCGCTTGAGAATATCATTCTTATCACTACTATAAAATTTCATCCCGATGGGAGCCATAGACCCAGAAAAAATGGCTATGAAAGTCCGAACCCAAGTCTTCAAATAGTGCCTGTTGTTTTGATGATTTTTCTACAAATGCAACATTATGCAGATTTTATTACTGATTTCGCTTGAGAATATCATTCTTATCACGACTATAAAATTTCATCCCGATGGGAGCCATAGAGCCAGAAAAAATGGCTATGAAAGTCCGAACCCAAGTCTTCAAATAGTGCCTGTTGTTTTGATGATTTTTCTACAAATGCAACATTATGCAGATTTTATTACTGATTTCGCTTGAGAATATCATTCTTATCACTACTATAAAATTTCATCCCGATGGGAGCCATAGAGCCAGAAAAAATGGCTATGAAAGTCCAAACCCAAGTCTTCAAATAGTGCCTGTTGTTTTGATGATTTTTCTACAAATGCAACATTATGCAGATTTTATTACTGATTTCGCTTGAGAATATCATTCTTATCACTACTATAAAATTTCATCCCGATGGGAGCCATAGAGCCAGAAAAAATGGCTATGAAAGTCCGAACCCAAGTCTTCAAATAGTGATCGTCATAATGAAGATTTAAAAAAAAAAAAAAAAATGAAGAATTTTCTACAAATGACACTTTATGCAGATTTTATTACTGATTTCGCTTGAGAATATCATTCTTATCACTACTATAAAATTTCATCCCGATGGGAGCCATAGAGCCAGAAAAAATGGCTATGAAAGTCCGAACCCAAGTCTTCAAATAGTGCCTGTTGTTTTGATGATTTTTCTACAAATGCAACATTATGCAGATTTTATTACTGATTTCGCTTGAGAATATCATTCTTATCACTACTATAAAATTTCATCCCGATGGGAGCCATAGAGCCAGAAAAAATGGCTATGAAAGTCCAAACCCAAGTCTTCAAATAGTGCCTGTTGTTTTGATGATTTTTCTACAAATGCAACATTATGCAGATTTTATTACTGATTTCGCTTGAGAATATCATTCTTATCACTACTATAAAATTTCATCCCGATGGGAGCCATAGACCCAGAAAAAATGGCTATGAAAGTCCGAACCCAAGTCTTCAAATAGTGCCTGTTGTTTTGATGATTTTTCTACAAATGCAACATTATGCAGATTTTATTACTGATTTCGCTTGAGAATATCATTCTTATCACGACTATAAAATTTCATCCCGATGGGAGCCATAGAGCCAGAAAAAATGGCTATGAAAGTCCGAACCCAAGTCTTCAAATAGTGCCTGTTGTTTTGATGATTTTTCTACAAATGCAACATTATTCAGATTTTATTACTGATTTCGCTTGAGAATATCATTCTTATCACTACTATAAAATTTCATCCCGATGGGAGCCATAGAGCCAGAAAAAATGGCTATGAAAGTCCGAACCCAAGTCTTCAAATAGTGCCTGTTGTTTTGATGATTTTTCTACAAATGCAACATTATGCAGATTTTATTACTGATTTCGCTTGAGAATATCATTCTTATCACTACTATAAAATTTCATCCCGATGGGAGCCATAGAGCCAGAAAAAATGGCTATGAAAGTCCAAACCCAAGTCTTCAAATAGTGCCTGTTGTTTTGATGATTTTTCTACAAATGCAACATTATGCAGATTTTATTACTGATTTCGCTTGAGAATATCATTCTTATCACTACTATAAAATTTCATCCCGATGGGAGCCATAGAGCCAGAAAAAATGGCTATGAAAGTCCGAACCCAAGTCTTCAAATAGTGATCGTCATAATGAAGATTTAAAAAAAAAAAAAAAAATGAAGATTTTTCTACAAATGACACTTTATGCAGATTTTATTACTGATTTCGCTTGAGAATATCATTCTTATCACTACTATAAAATTTCACCCCAATTGGATCCATAGAGCCAGAAAAAATGGATATTAAAGTCCGAACCCAAGTCTTCAAATCGTGATCGTCAGAATGAAGATTTTTCTACAAATGCAACTTTATGCAGATTTTATAACTGATTTCGCTTGAGACTATCATTCTTATCACTACTAGAAAATTTCACCCCGATTGGCTACATGGAGCCAGAAAAAATGGCTATTAAAGTCCGAACCCAAGTCTTCAAATAGTAACCGATATTTTGATGATTTTTCTTAAACTGCATTAATATGTTGATTTTATTACTGATTGCACTTGAGACTGTCAATTTTATCACGATGACAAAATTTCAGCCCATAGATCCAGAAAAAATGGCTATGAAAGCCCGAACCCAAGTCTTCAAATAGTGCCTGTTGTTTTGATGATTTTTCTACAAATGCAACTTTATGCAGATTTTATTACTGATTTCGCTTGAGAATATCATTCTTATCACTACTATAAAATTTCATCCCGATGGGATCTATAGAGCCAGAAAAAATGGCTATAAAAGTCCGAACCCAAGTCTTCAAATAGTGATCGTCATAATGAAGATTTAAAAAAAAAAAAAAAATGAAGATTTTTCTACAAATGACACTTTATGCAGATTTTATTACTGATTTCGCTTGAGACTATCATTCTTATCACTACTAGAAAATTTCACCCCAATTGGATCCATAGAGCCAGAAAAAATAGATATTTAAGTCCGAACCCAAGTCTTCAAATGGTGCCTGTTGTTTTGATGATTTTTCTACAAATGCAACATTATGCAGATTTTATTACTGATTGCGCTTGAGACTATCAATTTTATCACGATGAAAAAATTTCAGCGCATGGATCCAGAAAAAATTGCTATGAAAGTCCGAACCCAAGTCTTCAAATAGTGCCTGTTGTTTTGATGATTTTTCTACAAATGCAACATTATGCAGATTTTATTCCTGATTTCGCTTGAGAATATCATTCTTATCACTACAATAAAATTTCATCCCGATGGGAGCCATAGAGCCAGAAAAAATGGCTATGAAAGTCCGAACCCAAGTCTTCAAATAGTGATCGTCGTAATGAATATTTAAAAAAAAAAAAAATGAAGATTTTTCTACAAATGACACTTTATGCAGATTTTATTACTGATTTCGCTTGAGACTATCATTCTTATCACTAATAGAAAATTTCACCCCAATTGGATCCATAGAGCCAGAAAAAATGGATATTAAAGTCCGAACCCAAGTCTTCAAATCGTGATCGTCAGAATGAAGATTTTTCTACAAATGCAACTTTATGCAGATTTTATAACTGATTTCGCTTGAGACTATCATTCTTATCACTACTAGAAAATTTCACCCCGATTGGCTACATGGAGCCAGAAAAAATGGCTATTAAAGTCCGAACCCAAGTCTTCAAATAGTGCGCGATATTTTGATGATTTTTCTTAAACTGCATCAATATGTTGATTTTATTACTGATTGCACTTAAGACTGTCAATTTTATCACGATGACAAAATTTCAGCCCATAGATCCAGAAAAAATGGCTATAAAAGTCGAACCCAAGTCTCCAAATAGTGATCGTCATAATGACGATTTTTCTAAAAATGACACTTTATGCAGATTTTATCACTGATTTCGCATGAGACTATCATTCTTATCACTACTAGAAATTTCACCCCGATTGGCTCAATAAAGCCACCAAAAATGGATATTTAATTCCGAACCCAAGTCTTCAAATAGTGCCCGATATTTTGATGATTTTTCTAAAACTGCAAAAATTGTTGATTTTATAACTGATTCGCTTGAGACTATCATTCTTATCACTACTAGAAAATTTCACCCCAATTGGCTCCATAGAGCCAGAAAAAATGGATATTTAAGTCCGAACCCAAGTCTTCAAATTTGCCTGTTGTTTGATGATTTTTCTAAAAATGCAACATTATGCAGATTTTATTACTGAATTTCGCTTGAGACAATCAATTTTATCACGATGACAGAATTGCAGCCCATGGATCCAGAAAAAATGGCTATGAAAGTCCGAACCCAAGTCTTCAAATAGTGCCTGTTGTTTTGATGATTTTTCTACAAAAGCAACATTATGCAGATGATATTACTGATTTCGCTTGAGAATATCATTCTTTTCAATACAATAAAATTTCATCCGATGGATCCATAGAGCCAGAAAAAATGGCTAATAATGTCCGAACCCAAGTCTTCAAATAGTGATCGTTATAATGAAGATTTTTCTACCATTGCAACATTATGCAGATTTTATTACTGATTTCGCTTGAGACTATCATTCTTATAATTCCTACAAAATTTCACCCCGATTGGCTCCATAGAGCCAGAAAAAATTGATATTTAAGTCCGAACCCAAGTCTTCAAATAGTGATCGTCAGAACGAAGATTTTTCTACAAATGCAACTTTACGCAGATTTTATTACTGATTTTGCTTAAGACTATCATTTTTATCACGATGACAAAATTTCACCCCGATTGGCTCCATAGAGCCAGAAAAAATGGATATTTAAATCCGAACCCAAGTCTTCAAATGTTGCCTGTTGTTTTGATGATTTTTCTACAAATGCAACATTATGCAGATTTTATTACTGATTTCGCTTGAGACTATCAATTTTATCACGATGACAGAATTTCAGCCCATGGATCCAGAAAAATCGCTATGAAAGTCCGAACCCAAGTCTTCACATAGTGCCTGTTGTTTTGATGATTTTTCTACAAAAGCAACATTATCCAGATGTTATTACTTATTTCGCTTGAGACTATCATTCTTATCACTACAACAAAATTTCACTCCGATTGGCTCCATAGAGCCAGAATAATGGCTATTAAAGTCCGAACCCAAGTCTTCAAATAGTGATCGTCAGAATGAAGATTTTTCTACAAATGAAACTTTATGTAGATTTTATTACTTATTTCGCTTGAGACTATCATTCTTATCACTACAACAAAATTTCACTCCGATTGGCTCCATAGAGCCAAAATAATGGCTATTAAAGTCCGAACCCAAGTCTTCAAATAGTGATCGTCAGAATGAAGATTTTTCTACAAATGCACCTTTATGCAGATTTTATTACTGATTTCGCTTGAGACTATCATTTTTATCACCATGACAAAATTTCACCCGATTGGCTCCATAGAGCCGGAAAAAAGGATATTAAAGTCCGAACCCAAGTCTTCAAATGGTGCCTGTTGTCTTGATGATTTTTCTACAAATGCAACATTATGCAGATTTATTACTGATTTCGCTTGAGACTATCAAATTTATCACGATGAACTACTATAAAATTTCATCCCGATGGGAGCCATAGAGCCAGAAAAAATGGCTATGAAAGTCGAACCCAAGTCTTCAAATAGTGCCTGTTGTTTGATGATTTTTCTACAAATGCAACATTATGCAGATTTTATTACTGATTTCGCTTGAGAATATCATTCTTATCACTACTATAAATTTCATCCCGATGGAGCCATAGAGCCAGAAAAAATGGCTATGAAAGTCCGAACCCAAGTCTTCAAATAGTGCCTCTTGTTTTGATGATTTTTCTACAAATGCAACATTATGCAGATTTTATTACTGATTTCGCTTGAGAATATCATTCTTATCACTTCTATAAAATTTCATCCCGATGGGAGCCATAGAGCCAGAAAAAATGGCTATGAAAGTCCGAACCCAAGTCTTCAAATAGTGCCTGTTGTTTTGATGATTTTTCTACAAATGCAACATTATGCAGATTTTATTACTGATTTCGCTTGAGAATATCATTCTTATCACTACTATAAAATTTCATCCCGATGGGAGCCATAGAGCCAGAAAAAATGGCTATAAAAGTCCGAACCCAAGTCTTCAAATAGTGCCTGTTGTTTTGATGATTTTTCTACAAATGCAACATTATGCAGATTTTATTACTGATTTCGCTTGAGAATATCATTCTTATCACTACTATAAAATTTCATCCCGATGGGAGCCATAGAGCCAGAAAAAATGGCTATGAAAGTCCGAACCCAAGTCTTCAAATAGTGCCTGTTGTTTTGATGATTTTTCTACAAATGCAACATTATGCAGATTTTATTACTGATTTCGCTTGAGAATATCATTCTTATCACTACTATAAAATTTCATCCCGATGGGAGCCATAGAGCCAGAAAAAATGGCTATGAAAGTCCGAACCAAGTCTTCAAATAGTGCCTGTTGTTTTGATGATTTTTCTACAAATGCAACATTATGCAGATTTTATTACTAATTTCGCTTGAGAATATCATTCTTATCACTACTATAAAATTTCATCCCGATGGAGCCATAGAGCCAGAAAAAATGGCTATGAAAGTCCGAACCCAAGTCTTCAAATAGTGCCTGTTGTTTTGATGATTTTTCTACAAATGCAACATTATGCAGATTTTATTACTGATTTCGCTTGAGAATATCATTCTTATCACTACTATAAAATTTCATCCCGATGGGAGCCATAGAGCCAGAAAAAATGGCTATGAAAGTCCGAACCCAAGTCTTCAAATAGTGATCGTCATAATGAAGATTTAAAAAAAAAAAAAAAGATTTTTCTACAAATGACACTTTATGCAGATTTTATTAATGATTTCGCTTGAGACTATCATTCTTATCACTACTAGAAAATTTCACCCCAATTGGATCCATAGAGCCAGAAAAATGGATATTAAAGTCCGAACCCAAGTCTTCAAATCGTGATCGTCAGAATGAAGATTTTTCTACAAATGCAACTTTATGCAGATTTTAGTACTGATTTCGCTTGAGACTATCATTCTTATCACTACTAGAAAATTTCACCCCGATTGGCTACATGGAGCCAGAAAAAATGGCTATTAAAGTCCGAACCCAAGTCTTCAAATAGTGCCCGATATTTTGATGATTTTTCTTAAACTGCATCAATATGTTGATTTTATTACTGATTTCACTTGAGACTATCATTTTTATCACGATGACAAAATTTCAACCCATAGATCCAGACAAAATGGCTATGAAAGCCCGAACCCAAGTCTTCAAATAGTGCCTGTTGTTTTGATGATTTTTCTACAAATGAGACATTATGCAGATTTTATTACTGATTGCGCTTGAGACTATCAATTTTATCACGATGACAAAATTTCAGCGCATGGATCCAGAAAAAATTGCTATGAAAGTCCGAACCCAAGTCTTCACATAGTGCCTGTTGTTTTGATGATTTTTCTACAATTACAACATTATGCAGATTTTATTACTGATTTCGCTTGAGAATATCATTCTTATCACTACTATAAAATTTCATCCCGATGGGAGGCATAGAGCCAGAAAAAATGGCTATTAAAGTCCGAACCCAAGTCTTCAAATAGTGATCGTCAGAATGAGATTTTTCTACAAATGCAACTTTATGCAGATTTTATTACTGATTTCGCTTGAGACTATCATTCTTATCAATACTAGAAAATTTCACCCCGATTGGCTACATGGAGCCAGAAAAAATGGCTATTAAAGTCCGAACCCAAGTCTTCAAATAGTGCCCGATATTTTGATGATTTTTCTTAAACTGTATCAATATGTTGATTTATTACTGATTTCACTTGAGACTATCATTTTTATCACGATGACAAAATTTCAACCCATAGATCCAGACAAAATGGCTATGAAAGCCCGAACCCAAGTCTTCAAATAGTGCCTGTTGTTTTGATGATTTTTCTACAATTGCAACTTTATGCAGATTTTATTACTGATTTCGCTTGAGAATATCATTCTTATCACTACTATAAAATTTCATCCCGATGGGAGCCATAGAGCCAGAAAAAATGGCTATGAAAGTCCGAACCCAAGTCTTCAAATAGTGCCTGTTGTTTGATGATTTTTCTACAAATGCAACATTATGCAGATTTTATTACTGATTTCGCTTGAGAATATCATTCTTATCACTACTATAAAATTTCATCCCGATGGGAGCCATAGAGCCAGAAAAATGCTATAAAAGTCCGAACCCAAGTCTTCAAATAGTGCCTGTTGTTTTGATGATTTTTCTACAAATGCAACATTATGCAGATTTTATTACTGATTTCGCTTGAGAATATCATTCTTATCACTACTATAAAATTTCATCCCGATGGGAGCCATAGAGCCAGAAAAAATGGCTATGAAAGTCCGAACCCAAGTCTTCAAATAGTGCCTGTTGTTTTGATGATTTTTCTACAAATGCAACATTATGCAGATTTTATTACTGATTTCGCTTGAGAATATCATTCTTATCACTACTATAAAATTTCATCCCGATGGGAGCCATAGAGCCAGAAAAAATGGCTATGAAAGTCCGAACCCAAGTCTTCAAATAGTGCCTGTTGTTTTTGATTTTCTACAAATGCAACATTATGCAGAATTTATTACTAATTTCGCTTGAGAATATCATTCTTATCACTACTATAAAATTTCATCCCGATGGGAGCCAAAGAGCCAGAAAAAATGGCTATGAAAGTCCGAACCCAAGTCTTCAAATATTGCCTGTTGTTTTGATGATTTTTCTACAAATGCAACATTATGCAGATTTTATTACTGATTTCGCTTGAGAATATCATTCTTATCACTACTATAAAATTTCATCCCGATGGGAGCCATAGAGCCAGAAAAAATGACTATGAAAGTCCGAACCCAAGTCTTCAAATAGTGCCTGTTGTTTTGATGATTTTTCTACAAATGCAACATTATGCAGATTTTATTACTGATTTCGCTTGAGAATATCATTCTTATCACAACTATAAAATTTCATCCCGATGGGAGCCATAGAGCCAGAAAAAATGGCTATGAAAGTCCGAACCCAAGTCTTCAAATAGTGATCGTCATAATGAAGATTTAAAAAAAAAAAAAAGATTTTTCTACAAATGACACTTTATGCAGATTTTATTAATGATTTCGCTTGAGACTATCATTCTTATCACTACTAGAAAATTTCACCCCAATTGGATCCATAGAGCCAGAAAAATGGATATTAAAGTCCGAACCCATGTCTTCAAATCGTGATCGTCAGAATGAAGATTTTCTACAAATGCAACTTTATGCAGATTTTATTACTGATTTCGCTTGAGACTATCATTCTTATCACTACTAGAAAATTTCACCCCGATTGGCTACATGGAGCCAGAAAAAATGGCTATTAAAGTCCGAACCCAAGTCTTCAAATAGTGCCCGATATTTTGATGATTTTCTTAAACTGCATCAATATGTTGATTTTATTACTGATTTCACTTGAGACTATCATTTTTATCACGATGACAAAATTTCAACCCATAGATCCAGACAAATGGCTATGAAAGCCCGAACCCAAGTCTTCAAATAGTGCCTGTTGTTTTGATGATTTTTCTACAAATGCAACATTATGCAGATTTTATTACTGATTTAGCTTGAGAATATCATTCTTATCACTACTATAAAATTTCATCCCGATGGGAGCCATAGAGCCAGACAAAATGGCTATGAAAGCCCGAACCCAAGTCTTCAAATAGTGCCTGTTGTTTTGATGATTTTTCTACAAATGCAACATTATGCAGATTTTATTACTGATTTCGCTTGAGACTATCATTCTTATCACAACTAGAAAATTTCACACCGATTGGCTCCATGGAGCCAGAAAAATGGCTATTAAAGTCCGAAACCAAGTCTTCAAATAGTGCCCGATATTTTGATGATTTTTCTAAAACTGCATCAATATGTTGATTTTATTACTGATTTCACTTGAGACTATCATTTTTATCACGATGACAAAATTTCAACCCATAGATCCAGACAAATGGCTATGAAAGCCCGAACCCAAGTCTTCAAATAGTGCCTGTTGTTTTGATGATTTTTCTACAAATGCAACATTATGCAGATTTTATTACTGATTTAGCTTGAGAATATCATTCTTATCACTACTATAAAATTTCATCCCGATGGGATCTATAGAGCCAGAAAAAATGGCTATAAAAGTCCGAACCCAAGTCTTCAAATAGTGATCGTCATAATGAAGATTTAAAAAAAAAAAAAAATGAAGATTTTTCTACAAATGACACTTTATGCAGATTTTATTACTGATTTCGCTTGAGACTATCATTCTTATCACTACTAGAAAATTTCACCCCAATTGGATCCATAGAGCCAGAAAAAATGGATATTTAAGTCCGAACCCAAGTCTTCAAATGGTGCTGTTGTTTTGATGATTTTTCTACAAATGCAACATTATGCAGATTTTATTACTGATTGCGCTTGAGACTATCAATTTTATCAGGATGACAAAATTTCAGCGCATGGATCCAGAAAAAATTGCTATGAAAGTCCGAACCCAAGTCTTCACATAGTGCCTGTTGTTTTGATGATTTTTCTACAATTACAACATTATGCAGATTTTATTACTGATTTCGCTTGAGAATATCATTCTTATCACTACTATAAAATTTCATCCCGATGGGAGGCATAGAGCCAGAAAAAATGGCTATTAAAGTCCGAACCCAAGTCTTCAAATAGTGATCGTCAGAATGAAGATTTTTCTACAAATGCAACTTTATGCAGATTTTATTACTGATTTCGCTTGAGACTATAATTCTTATCACTACTAGAAAATTTCACCCCGATTGGCTACATGGAGCTAGAAAAAATGGCTATTAAAGTCCGAACCCAAGTCTTCAAATAGTGCCCGATATTTTGATGATTTTTCTTAAAATGCATCAATATGTTGATTTTATTACTGATTTCACTTGAGACTATCATTTTTATCACGATGACAAAATTTCAACCCATAGATCCAGACAAAATGGCTATGAAAGCCCGATACCCAAGTCTTCAAATAGTGCCTGTTGTTTTGATGATTTTTCTACAATTGCAACTTTATGCAGATTTTATTACTGATTTCGCTTGAGACTATCATTCTTTTCACTACTAGACAATTTCACCCCAATTGGCTCCATAGAGCCAGAAAAAATGGATATTTAGTCCGAACCCAAGTCTTCAAATAGTGCCCGATATTTTGATGATTTTTCTAAAACTGCAACGAAATGTTGATTTTATAACTGATTTAATTTGAGACTATCATTTTTATCACGATGACAAAATTTCAGCCCATAGATCCAGAAAAAATGGCTATAAAGTCCGAACCCAAGTCTCCAAATAGTGATCGTCATAATGACGATTTTTCTAAAAATGACACTTTATGCAGATTTTATTACTGATTTCGCATGAGACTATCATTCTTATCACTACTAGAAAATTTCCCCCCGATTGGCTCAATAAAGCCAACAAAAATGGATATTTAATTCCGAACCCAAGTCTTCAAATAGTGCCCGATATTTTGATGATTTTTCTAAAACTGCAAAAATTGTTTGATTTTATAACTGATTTCGCTAGAGACTATAATTCTTATCACTACTAGAAAATTTCACCCCAATTGGCTCCATAGAGCCAGAAAAAATGGATATTTAAGTCCGAACCCAAGTCTTCAAATGTTGCCTGTTGTTTGATGATTTTTCTAAAAATGCAACATATGCAGATTTTATTACTGATTTCGCTGAGACTATCAATTTTATCACGATGACAGAATTTCAGCCCATAGATCCAGAAAAAATGGCTATGAAAGTCCGAACCCAAGTTTTCAAATAGTGCCTGTTGTTTTGATGATTTTTCTACAAAAGCAACATTATGCAGATGATATTACTGATTTCGCTTGAGAATATCATTCTTATCACTAATATAAAATTTTATCCCGATGGGAGCCATAGAGCCAGAAAAAATGGCTATTAATGTCCGAACCCAAGTCTTCAAATAGTGATCGTTAAAATGAAGATTTTTCTACAATTGCAACATTATGCAGATTTTATTACTGATTTTGCTTGAGAATATCATTCTTATCACTACTATAAAATTTCATCCCAATGGGAGCCATAGAGCCAGAAAAAATGGCTATTAAAGTCCGAACCCAAGTCTTCAAATAGTGATCGTCAGAATGAAGATTTTTCTACAAATGCAACTTTATGCAGATTTTATTACTGATTTCGCTTGAGACTATCATTTTTATCACGATGACAAAATTTCACCCCGATTGGCTCCATAGAGCCAGAAAAAAAGGATATTAAAGTCCGAACCCAAGTCTTCAAATGGTGCCTGTTGTCTTGATGATTTTTCTACAAATGCAACATTATGCAGATTTTATTACTGATTTCGCTTGAGACTATCAATTTTATCACGATGACAAAATTTCATCCCGATGGGAGCCATAGAGCCAGAAAAAATGGCTATTAAATTCCGAACCCAAGTCTTCAAATAGTGATAGTCAGAATGAAGATTTTTCTTCAAATGTAACTTTATGCAGATTTTATTACTGATTACGCTTGAGAATATCATTCTTATCACTACTATAAAATTTCATCCCGATGGGAGCCATAGAGCCAGAAAAAATGGCTATGAAAGTCCGAACCCAAGTCTTCAAATAGTGCCTGTTGTTTGATGATTTTTCTACAAATGCAACATTATGCAGATTTTATTACTGATTTCGCTTGAGAATATCATTCTTATCACTACTATAAAATTTCATCCCGATGGGAGCCATAGAGCCAGAAAAAATGGCTATGAAAGTCCGAACCCAAGTCTTCAAATAGTGCCTGTTGTTTTGATGATTTTTCTACAAATGCAACATTATGCAGATTTTATTACTGATTTAATTTGAGACTATCATTTTTATCACGATGACAAAATTTCAGCCCATAGATCCAGAAAAAATGGCTATAAAAGTCCGAACCCAAGTCTTCAAATAGTGATCGTCATAATGAAGATTTTTCTACAAATGACACTTTATGCAGATTTTATTACTTATTTCGCATGAGACTATCATTCTTATCACTACAACAAAATTTCACTCCGATTGACTCCATAAAGCCACCAAAAATGGATATTTAATCCCGAACCCAAGTCTTCAAATAGTGCCCGATATTTTGATGATTTTTCTAAAACTGCAAAAATTCAGGATTTTATTACTGATTTCGCTTGAGACTATCATTCTATTTAAGATTCTACTAGAAAATTTCACCCCAATTGGCTCCATAGAGCCAGAAAAAATGGATATTTAAGTCCGAACCCAAGTCTTCAAATGTTGCCGGTTGTTTTGATGATTTTTCTACAAATGCAACATTATGCAGATTTTATTACTGATTTCGCTTGAGACTATCAATTTTAGCACGATGACAGAATTTCAGCCCATGGATCCAGAAAAAATGGCTATGAAAGTCCGAACCCAAGTCTTCAAATAGTGCCTGTTGTTTTGATGATTTTTCTACAAAAGCAACATTATGCAGATGATATTACTGATTTCGCTTGAGAATATCATTCTTATCACTACAATAAAATTTCATCCCGATGGGAGCCATAGAGCCGGAAAAAATGGCTATGAAAGTCCGAACCCAAGTCTTCAAATAGTGCCTGTTGTTTTGATGATTTTTCTACAAATGCAACATTATGCCGATTTTATTACTGATTTCGCTTGAGAATATCATTCTTATCACTACTATAAAATTTCATCCCGATGGGAGCCATAGAGCCAGAAAAAATGGCTATGAAAGTCCGAACCCAAGTCTTCAAATAGTGCCTGTTGTTTTGATGATTTTTCTACAAATGCAACATTATGCAGATTTTATTACTGATTTCGCTTGAGAATATCATTCTTATCACTACTATAAAATTTCATCCCGATGGGAGCCATAGAGCCAGAAAAAATGGCTATGAAAGTCCGAACCCAAGTCTTCAAATAGTGCCTGTTGTTTTGATGATTTTTCTACAAATGCAACATTATGCAGATTTTATTACTGATTTCGCTTGAGAATATCATTCTTCTCACTACTATAAAATTTCATCCCGATGGGAGCCATAGAGCCAGAAAAAATGGCTATGAAAGTCCGAACCCAAGTCTTCAAATAGTGCCTGTTGTTTTGATGATTTTTCTACAAATGCAACATTATGCAGATTTTATTACTGATTTCGCTTGAGAATATCATTCTTATCACTAATATAAAATTTCATCCCGATGGGAGCCATAGACCCAGAAAAAATGGCTATGAAAGTCCGAACCCAAGTCTTCAAATAGTGCCTGTTGTTTTGATGATTTTTCTACAAATGCAACATTATGCAGATTTTATTACTGATTTCGCTTGAGAATATCATTCTTATCACGACTATTAAATTTCATCCCGATGGGAGCCATAGAGCCAGAAAAAATGGCTATGAAAGTCCGAACCCAAGTCTTCAAATAGTGCCTGTTGTTTTGATGATTTTTCTACAAATGCAACATTATTCAGATTTTATTACTGATTTCGCTTGAGAATATCATTCTTATCACTACTATAAAATTTCATCCCGATGGGAGCCATAGAGCCAGAAAAAATGGCTATGAAAGTCCGAACCCAAGTCTTCAAATAGTGCCTGTTGTTTTGATGATTTTTCTACAAATGCAACATTATGCAGATTTTATTACTGATTTCGCTTGAGAATAACATTCTTATCACTACTATAAAATTTCATCCCGATGGGAGCCATAGAGCCAGAAAAAATGGCTATGAAAGTCCGAACCCAAGTCTTCAAATAGTGATCGTCATAATGAAGAATTAAAAAAAAAAAAAAAAAAATGAAGATTTTTCTACAAATGACACTTTATGCAGATTTTATTACTGATTTCGCTTGAGAATATCATTCTTATCACTACTATAAAATTTCACCCCAATTGGATCCATAGAGCCAGAAAAAATGGATATTAAAGTCCGAACCCAAGTCTTCAAATCGTGATCGTCAGAATGAAGATTTTTCTACAAATGCAACTTTATGCAGATTTTATAACTGATTTCGCTTGAGACTATCATTCTTATCACTACTAGAAAATTTCACCCCGATTGGCTACATGGAGCCAGAAAAAATGGCTATTAAAGTCCGAACCCAAGTCTTCAAATAGTGCCCGATATTTTGATGATTTTTCTTAAACTGCATCAATATGTTGATTTTATTACTGATTGCACTTGAGACTGTCAATTTTATCACGATGACAAAATTTCAGCCCATAGATCCAGAAAAAATGGCTATGTAAGCCCGAACCCAAGTCTTCAAATAGTGCCTGTTGTTTTGATGATTTTTCTACAAATGCAACTTTATGCAGATTTTATTACTGATTTCGCTTGAGAATATCATTCTTATCACTACTATAAAATTTCATCCCGATGGGATCTATAGAGCCAGAAAAAATGGCTATAAAAGTCCGAACCCAAGTCTTCAAATAGTGATCGTCATAGTGAAGATTTAAAAAAAAAAAAAAAAATGAAGATTTTTCTACAAATGACACTTTATGCAGATTTTATTACTGATTTCGCTTGAGACTATCATTCTTATCACTACTAGAAAATTTCGCCCCAATTGGATCCATAGAGCCAGAAAAAATGGATATTTAAGTCCGAACCCAAGTCTTCAAATGGTGCCTGTTGTTTTGATGATTTTTCTACAAATGCAACATTATGCAGATTTTATTACTGATTGCGCTTGAGACTATCAATTTTATCACGATGACAAAATTTCAGCGCATGGATCCAGAAAAAATTGCTATGAAAGTCCGAACCCAAGTCTTCAAATAGTGCCTGTTGTTTTGATGATTTTTCTACAAATGCAACATTATGCAGATTTTATTACTGATTTCGCTTGAGAATATCATTCTTATCACTACAATAAAATTTCATCCCGATGGGAGCCATAGAGCCAGAAAAAATGGCTATGAAAGTCCGAACCCAAGTCTTCAAATAGTGATCGTCATAATGAATATTTAAAAAAAAAAAAAAATGAAGATTTTTCTACAAATGACACTTTATGCAGATTTTATTACTGATTTCGCTT
Source organism: Hesperophylax magnus (assembly GCA_026573805.1). Classification (NCBI taxonomy): domain Eukaryota; kingdom Metazoa; phylum Arthropoda; class Insecta; order Trichoptera; family Limnephilidae; genus Hesperophylax; species Hesperophylax magnus. Next base: position 1,824,133 of record JAIUSX010000144.1, on the reverse strand, counting down.
GAGACTATCATTCTTATCACTACTAGAAAATTTCACCCCAATTGGATCCATAGAGCCAGAAAAAATGGATATTAAATTCCGAACCCAAGTCTTCAAATCGTGATCGTCAGAATGAAGATTTTTCTACAAATGCAACTTTATGCAGATTTTATAACTGATTTCGCTTGAGACTATCATTCTTATCACTACTAGAAAATTTCACCCCGATTGGCTACATGGAGCCAGAAAAAATGGCTATTAAAGTCCGAACCCAAGTCTTCAAATAGTGCGCGATATTTTGATGATTTTTCTTAAACAGCATCAATATGTTGATTTTATTACTGATTGCACTTAAGACTGTCAATTTTATCACGATGACAAAATTTCAGCCCATAGATCCAGAAAAAATGGCTATAAAAGTCCGAACCCAAGTCTCCAAATAGTGATCGTCATAATGACGATTTTTCTAAAAATGACACTTTATGCAGATTTTATCACTGATTTCGCATGAGACTATCATTCTTATCACTACTAGAAAATTTCACCCCGATTGGCTCAATAAAGCCACCAAAAATGGATATTTAATTCCGAACCCAAGTCTTCAAATAGTGCCCGATATTTTGATGATTTTTCTAAAACTGCAAAAATTGTTGATTTTATAACTGATTTCGCTTGAGACTATCATTCTTATTACTACTAGAAAATTTCACCCCAATTGGCTGCATAGAGCCAGAAAAAATGGATATTTAAGTCCGAACCCAAGTCTTCAAATTTTGCCTGTTGTTTTGATGATTTTTCTAAAAATGCAACATTATGCAGATTTTATTACTGATTTCGCTTGAGACTATCAATTTTATCACGATGACAGAATTGCAGCCCATGGATCCAGAAAAAATGGCTATGAAAGTCCGAACCCAAGTCTTCAAATAGTGCCTGTTGTTTTGATGATTTTTCTACAAAAGCAACATTATGCAGATGATATTACTGATTTCGCTTGAGAATATCATTCTTATCACTACAATAAAATTTCATCCCGATGGGATCCATAGAGCCAGAAAAAATGGCTAATAATGTCCGAACCCAAGTCTTCAAATAGTGATCGTTATAATGAAGATTTTTCTACCATTGCAACATTATGCAGATTTTATTACTGATTTCGCTTGAGACTATCATTCTTATAATTCCTACAAAATTTCACCCCGATTGGCTCCATAGAGCCAGAAAAAATTGATATTTAAGTCCGAACCCAAGTCTTCAAATAGTGATCGTCCGAACGAAGATTTTTCTACAAATGCAACTTTACGCAGATTTTATTACTGATTTTGCTTGAGACTATCATTTTTATCACGATGACAAAATTTCACCCCGATTGGCTCCATAGAGCCAGAAAAAATGGATATTTAAATCCGAACCCAAGTCTTCAAATGTTGCCTGTTGTTTTGATGATTTTTCTACAAATGCAACATTATGCAGATTTTATTACTGATTTCGCTTTAGACTATCAATTTTATCACGATGACAGAATTTCAGCCCATGGATCCAGAAAAAATCGCTATGAAAGTCCGAACCCAAGTCTTCACATAGTGCCTGTTGTTTTGATGATTTTTCTACAAAAGCAACATTATGCAGATGTTATTACTTATTTCGCTTGAGACTATCATTCTTATCACTACAACAAAATTTCACTCCGATTGGCTCCATAGAGCCAGAATAATGGCTATTAAAGTCCGAACCCAAGTCTTCAAATAGTGATCGTCAGAATGAAGATTTTTCTACAAATGAAACTTTATGTAGATTTTATTACTTATTTCGCTTGAGACTATCATTCTTATCACTACAACAAAATTTCACTCCGATTGGCTCCATAGAGCCAAAATAATGGCTATTAAAGTCCGAACCCAAGTCTTCAAATAGTGATCGTCAGAATGAAGATTTTTCTACAAATGCACCTTTATGCAGATTTTATTACTGATTTCGCTTGAGACTATCATTTTTATCACCATGACAAAATTTCACCCCGATTGGCTCCATAGAGCCGGAAAAAAAGAATATTAAAGTCCGAACCCAAGTCTTCAAATGGTGCCTGTTGTCTTGATGATTTTTCTACAAATGCAACATTATGCAGATTTTATTACTGATTTCGCTTGAGACTATCAATTTTATCACGATGAACTACTATAAAATTTAATCCCAATGGGAGCCATAGAGCCAGAAAAAATGGCTATGAAAGTCCGAACCCAAGTCTTCAAATAGTGCCTGTTGTTTTGATGATTTTTCTACAAAAGCAACATTATGCAGATGATATTACTGATTTCGCTTGAGAATATCATTCTTATCACTACAATAAAATTTCATCCCGATGGGATCCATAGAGCCAGAAAAAATGGCTAATAATGTCCGAACCCAAGTCTTCAAATAGTGCCTCTTGTTTTGATGATTTTTCTACAAATGCAACATTATGCAGATTTTATTACTGATTTCGCTTGAGAATATCATTCTTATCACTACTATAAAATTTCATCCCGATGGGAGCCATAGAGCCAGAAAAAATGGCTATGAAAGTCCGAACCCAAGTCTTCAAATAGTGCCTGTTGTTTTGATGATTTTTCTACAAATGCAACATTATGCAGATTTTATTACTGATTTCGCTTGAGAATATCATTCTTATAATTCCTACAAAATTTCACCCCGATTGGCTCCATAGAGCCAGAAAAAATTGATATTTAAGTCCGAACCCAAGTCTTCAAATAGTGATCGTCAGAACGAAGATTTTTCTACAAATGCAACTTTACGCAGATTTTATTACTGATTTTGCTTGAGACTATCATTTTTATCACGATGACAAAATTTCACCCCGATTGGCTCCATAGAGCCAGAAAAAATGGATATTTAAATCCGAACCCAAGTCTTCAAATGTTGCCTGTTGTTTTGATGATTTTTCTACAAATGCAACATTATGCAGATTTTATTACTGATTTCGCTTTAGACTATCAATTTTATCACGATGACAGAATTTCAGCCCATGGATCCAGAAAAAATGGCTATGAAAGTCCGAACCCAAGTCTTCACATAGTGCCTGTTGTTTTGATGATTTTTCTACAAAAGCAACATTATGCAGATGTTATTACTTATTTCGCTTGAGACTATCATTCTTATCACTACAACAAAATTTCACTCTGATTGGCTCCATAGAGCCAGAATAATGGCTATTAAAGTCCGAACCCAAGTCTTCAAATAGTGATCGTCAGAATGAAGATTTTTCTACAAATGAAACTTTATGTAGATTTTATTACTTATTTCGCTTGAGACTATCATTCTTATCACTACAACAAAATTTCACTCCGATTGGCTCCATAGAGCCAAAATAATGGCTATTAAAGTCCGAACCCAAGTCTTCAAATAGTGATCGTCAGAATGAAGATTTTTCTACAAATGCACCTTTATGCAGATTTTATTACTGATTTCGCTTGAGACTATCATTTTTATCACCATGACAAAATTTCACACCGATTGGCTCCATAGAGCCGGAAAAAAAGGATATTAAAGTCCGAACCCAAGTCTTCAAATGGTGCCTGTTGTCTTGATGATTTTTCTACAAATGCAACATTATGCAGATTTTATTACTGATTTCGCTTGAGACTATCAATTTTATCACGATGAACTACTATAAAATTTCATCCCGATGGGAGCCATAGAGCCAGAAAAAATGGCTATGAAAGTCCGAACCCAAGTCTTCAAATAGTGCCTGTTGTTTTGATGATTTTTCTACAAATGCAACATTATGCAGATTTTATTACTGATTTTGCTTGAGAATATCATTCTTATCACTACTATAAAATTTCATCCCGATGGGAGCCATAGAGCCAGAAAAAATGGCTATGAAAGTCCGAACCCAAGTCTTCAAATAGTGCCTCTTGTTTTGATGATTTTTCTACAAATGCAACATTATGCAGATTTTATTACTGATTTCGCTTGAGAATATCATTCTTATCACTACTATAAAATTTCATCCCGATGGGAGCCATAGAGCCAGAAAAAATGGCTATGAAAGTCCGAACCCAAGTCTTCAAATAGTGCCTGTTGTTTTGATGATTTTTCTACAAATGCAACATTATGCAGATTTTATTACTGATTTCGCTTGAGAATATCATTCTTATCACTACTATAAAATTTCATCCCGATGGGAGCCATAGAGCCAGAAAAAATGGCTATAAAAGTCCGAACCCAAGTCTACCTACTAGAAAATTTCCCCCCGATTGGCTCAATAAAGCCAACAAAAATAGATATTTAATTCCGAACCCAAGTCTTCAAATAGTGCCCGATATTTTGATGATTTTTCTAAAACTGCAAAAATTGTTGATTTTATAACTGATTTCGCTAGAGACTATCATTCTTATCACTACTAGAAAATTTCACCCCAATTGGCTCCATAGAGCCAGAAAAAATGGATATTTAAGTCCGAACCCAAGTCTTCAAATGTTGCCTGTTGTTTTGATGATTTTTCTAAAAATGCAACATTATGCAGATTTTATTACTGATTTCGCTTGAGACTATCAATTTTATCACGATGACAGAATTTCAGCCCATGGATCCAGAAAAAATGGCTATGAAAGTCCGAACCCAAGTCTTCAAATAGTGCCTGTTGTTTTGATGATTTTTCTACAAAAGCAACATTATGCAGATGATATTACTGATTTCGCTTGAGAATATCATTCTTATCACTACTATAAAATTTCATCCCGATGGGAGCCATAGAGCCAGAAAAAATGGCTATTAATGTCCGAACCCAAGTCTTCAAATAGTGATCGTTATAATGAAGATTTTTCTACAATTGCAACATTATGCAGATTTTATTACTGATTTTGCTTGAGAATATCATTCTTATCACTACTATAAAATTTCATCCCAATGGGAGCCATAGAGCCAGAAAAAATGGCTATTAAAGTCCGAACCCAAGTCTTCAAATAGTGATCGTCAGAATGAAGATTTTTCTACAAATGCAACTTTATGCAGATTTTATTACTGATTTCGCTTGAGACTATCATTTTTATCACGATGACAAAATTTCACCCCGATTGGCTCCATAGAGCCAGAAAAAAAGGATATTAAAGTCCGAACCCAAGTCTTCAAATGGTGCCTGTTGTCTTGATGATTTTTCTACAAATGCAACATTATGCAGATTTTATTACTGATTTCGCTTGAGACTATCAATTTTATCACGATGACAAAATTTCATCCCGATGGGAGCCATAGAGCCAGAAAAAATGGCTATTAAATTCCGAACCCAAGTCTTCAAATAGTGCCTGTTGTTTTGATGATTTTTCTACAAATGCAACATTATGCAGATTTTATTACTGATTTCGCTTGAGAATATCATTCTTATCACTACTATAAAATTTCATCCCGATGTCAGCCATAGAGCCAGAAAAAATGGCTATGAAAGTCCAAACCCAAGTCTTCAAATAGTGCCTGTTGTTTTGATGATTTTTCTACAAATGCAACATTATGCAGATTTTATTACTGATTTCGCTTGAGAATATCATTCTTATCACTACTATAAAATTTCATCCCGATGGGAGCCATAGAGCCAGAAAAAATGGCTATGAAAGTCCAAACCCAAGTCTTCAAATAGTGCCTGTTGTTTTGATGATTTTTCTACAAATGCAACATTATGCAGATTTTATTACTGATTTCGCTTGAGAATATCATTCTTATCACAACTATAAAATTTCATCCCGATGGGAGCCATAGAGCCAGAAAAAATGGCTATGAAAGTCCGAACCCAAGTCTTCAAATAGTGATCGTCATAATGAAGATTTAAAAAAAAAAAAAAAATGAAGATTTTTCTACAAATGACACTTTATGCAGATTTTATTACTGATTTCGCTTGAGACTATCATTCTTATCACTACTAGAAAATTTCACCCCAATTGGATCCATAGAGCCAGAAAAAATGGATATTTAGGTCCGAACCCAAGTCTTCAAATGGTGCCTGTTGTTTTGATGATTTTTCTACAAATGCAACATTATGCAGATTTTATTACTGATTGCGCTTGAGACTATCAATTTTATCACGATGACAAAATTTCAGCGCATGGATCCAGAAAAAATTGCTATGAAAGTCCGAACCCAAGTCTTCAAATAGTGCCTGTTGTTTTGATGATTTTTCTACAAATGCAACATTATGCAGATTTTATTACTGATTTCGCTTGAGAATATCATTCTTATCACTACTATAAAATTTCATCCCGATGGGAGCCATAGAGCCAGAAAAAATGGCTATGAAAGTCCGAACCCAAGTCTTCAAATAGTGATCGTCATAATGAATATTTAAAAAAAAAAAAAAATGAAGATTTTTCTACAAATGACACTTTATGCAGATTTTATTACTGATTTCGCTTGAGACTATCATTCTTATCACTACTAGAAAATTTCACCCCAATTGGATCCATAGAGCCAGAAAAAATGGATATTAAAGTCCGAACCCAAGTCTTCAAATCGTGATCGTCAGAATGAAGATTTTTCTACAAATGCAACTTTATGCAGATTTTATAACTGATTTCGCTTGAGACTATCATTCTTATCACTACTAGAAATTTTCACCCCGATTGGCTACATGGAGCCAGAAAAAATGGCTATTAAAGTCCGAACCCAAGTCTTCAAATAGTGCGCGATATTTTGATGATTTTTCTTAAACTTCATCAATATGTTGATTTTATTACTGATTGCACTTGAGACTGTCAATTTTATCACGATGACAAAATTTCAGCCCATAGATCCAGAAAAAATGGCTATAAAAGTCCGAACCCAAGTCTCCAAATAGTGATCGTCATAATGACGATTTTTCTAAAAATGACACTTTATGCAGATTTTATCACTGATTTCGCATGAGACTATCATTCTTATCACTACTAGAAAATTTCACCCCGATTGGCTCAATAAAGCCACCAAAAATGGATATTTAATTCCGAACCCAAGTCTTCAAATAGTGCCCGATATTTTGATGATTTTTCTAAAACTGCAAAAATTGTTGATTTTATAACTGATTTCGCTTGAGACTATCATTCTTATCACTACTAGAAAATTTCACCCCAATTGGCTCCATAGAGCCAGAAAAAATGGATATTTAAGTCCGAACCCAAGTCTTCAAATTTTGCCTGTTGTTTTGATGATTTTTCTAAAAATGCAACATTATGCAGATTTTATTACTGATTTCGCTTGAGACTATCAATTTTATCACGATGACAGAATTGCAGCCCATGGATCCAGAAAAAATGGCTATGAAAGTCCGAACCCAAGTCTTCAAATAGTGCCTGTTGTTTTGATGATTTTTCTACAAAAGCAACATTATGCAGATGATATTACTGATTTCGCTTGAGAATATCATTCTTATCACTACAATAAAATTTCATCCCGATGGGATCCATAGAGCCAGAAAAAATGGCTAATAATGTCCGAACCCAAGTCTTCAAATAGTGATCGTTATAATGAAGATTTTTCTACCATTGCAATATTATGCAGATTTTATTACTGATTTCGCTTGAGACTATCATTCTTATAATTCCTACAAAATTTCACCCCGATTGGCTCCATAGAGCCAGAAAAAATTGATATTTAAGTCCGAACCCAAGTCTTCAAATGAAGATTTTTCTACAAATGACACTTTATGCAGATTTTATTACTGATTTCGCTTGAGACTATCATTTTTATCACGATAACAAAATTTCAGCCAGTATGGGCTGGATTTTCTGGATTTATATCCAGAAAAAATGGCTATAAGAGTCCGAACCCAAGTCTTCAAATAGTGATCGTCATAACGAAGATTTTTCTACAAATGACACTTTATGCAGATTTTATTACTGATTTCGCTTGAGATTATCATTCTTATCACTACTATAAAATTTCATCCCGATGGGAACCATAGAGCCAGAAAAAATGGCTTTGAAAGTCCGAACCCAAGTCTTCAAATAGTGCCTGTTGTTTTGATGATTTTTCTACAAATGCAACATTATGCAGATTTTATTACTGATTTCGCTTGTGACTATCAACTTTATCACGATGACAGAATTTCAGCCCATGGATCCAGAAAAAATCGCTATGAAAGTCCGAACCCAAGTCTTCACATAGTGCCTGTTGTTTTGATGATTTTTCTACAAAAGCAACATTATGCAGATGTTATTACTGATTTCGCTTGAGAATATCATTCTTATCACTACAATAAAATTTCATCCCGATGGGATCCATAGAGCCAGAAAAAATGGCTATTAATGTCCGAACCCAAGTCTTCAAATAGTGATCGTTATAATGAAAATTTTTCTACAATTGCAACATTATGCAGATTTTATTACTGATTTCGCTTGAGAATATCATTCTTATCACTACTATAAAATATCATCCCGATGGGAGCCATAGAGCCAGAAAAAATGGCTATTAAAGTCCGAACCCAAGTCTTCAAATAGTGCCTGTTGTTTTGATGATTTGTATACAAATGCAACATTATGCAGATTTTATTACTGATTTCGCTTGAGAATATCATTCTTATCACAACTATAAAATTTCATCCCGATGGGAGCCATAGAGCCAGAAAAAATGGCTATGAAAGTCCGAACCCAAGTCTTCAAATAGTGCCTGTTGTTTTGATGATTTTTCTACAAATGCAACATTATGCAGATTTTATTACTGATTTCGCTTGAGAATATCATTCTTATCACTACTATAAAATTTCATCCCGATGGGAGCCATAGAGCCAGAAAAAATCGCTATAAAAGTCCGAACCCAAGTCTTCAAATAGTGCCTGTTGTTTTGATGATTTTTCTACAAATGCAACATTATGCAGATTTTATTACTGATTTTGCTTGAGAATATCATTCTTATCACTACAATAAAATTTAATCCCGATGGGATCCATAGAGCCAGAAAAAATGGCTATTAATGTCCGAACCCAAGTCTTCAAATAGTGATCGTTATAATGAAGATTTTTCTACAATTGCAACATTATGCAGATTTAATTACTGATTTCGCTTGAGAATATCATTCTTATCACTACTATAAAATATCATCCCGATGGGAGCCATAGAGCCAGAAAAAATGGCTATTAAAGTCCGAACCCAAGTCTTCAAATAGTGCCTGTTGTTTTGATGATTTTTCTACAAATGCAACATTATGCAGATGTTATTACTGATTTCGCTTGAGAATATCATTCTTATCACTACTATAAAATTTCATCCCGATGGGAGCCATAGAGCCAGAAAAAATGGCTATGAAAGTTCGAACCCAAGTCTTCAAATAGTGCCTGTTGTTTTGATGATTTTTCTACAAATGCAACATTATGCAGATTTTATTACTGATTTCGCTTGAGAATATCATTCTTATCACTAATATAAAATTTCATCCCGATGGGAGCCATAGAGCCAGAAAAAATGGCTATGAAAGTCCGAACCCAAGTCTTCAAATAGTGCCTGTTGTTTTGATGATTTTTCTACAAATGCAACATTATGCAGATTTTATTACTGATTTCACTTGAGAATATCATTCTTATCACTACTATAAAATTTCATCCCGATGGGAGCCATAGAGCCAGAAAAAATGGCTATGAAAGTCCGAACCCAAGTCTTCAAATAGTGCCTGTTGTTTTGATGATTTTTCTACAAATGCAACATTATGCAGATTTTATTACTGATTTCGCTTGAGAATATCATTCTTATCACTACTATAAAATTTCATCCCGATGGGAGCCATAGAGCCAGAAAAAATCGCTATAAAAGTCCGAACCCAAGTCTTCAAATAGTGCCTGTTGTTTTGATGATTTTTCTACAAATGCAACATTATGCAGATTTTATTACTGATTTCGCTTGAGAATATCATTCTTATCACTACTATAAAATTTCATCCCGATGGGAGCCATAGAGCCAGAAAAAATGGCTTTGAAAGTCCGAACCCAAGTCTTCAAATAGTGCCTGTTGTTTTGATGATTTTTCTACAAATGCAACATTATGCAGATTTTATTACTGATTTCGCTTGAGAATATCATTCTAATCACTACTATAAAATTTCATCCCGATGGGAGCCATAGAGCCAGAAAAAATGGCTATGAAAGTCCGAACCCAAGTCTTCAAATAGTGCCTGTTGTTTTGATGATTTTTCTACAAATGCAACATTATGCAGATTTTATCACTGATTTCGCTTGAGAATATCATTCTTATCACTACTATAAAATTTCATCCCGATGGGAGCCATAGAGCCAGAAAAAATGGCTATGAAAGTCCGAACCCAAGTCTTCAAATAGTGCCTGTTGTTTTGATGATTTTTCTACAAATGCAACATTATGCAGATTTTATTACTGATTTCGCTTGAGAATATCATTCTTATCACTACTATAAAATTTCATCCCGATGGGAGCCATAGAGCAAGAAAAAATGGCTTTGAAAGTCCGAACCCAAGTCTTCAAATAGTGCCTGTTGTTTTGATGATTTTTCTACAAATGCAACATTATGCAGATTTTATTACTGATTTCGCTTGAGAATATCATTCTAATCACTACTATAAAATTTCATCCCGATGGGAGCCATAGAGCCAGAAAAAATGGCTATGAAAGTCCGAACCCAAGTCTTCAAATAGTGCCTGTTGTTTTGATGATTTTTCTACAAATGCAACATTATGCAGATTTTATCACTGATTTCGCTTGAGAATATCATTCTTATCACTACTATAAAATTTCATCCCGATGGGAGCCATAGAGCCAGAAAAAATGGCTATGAAAGTCCGAACCCAAGTCTTCAAATAGTGATCGTCATAATGAAGATTTAAAAAAAAAAAAAAAAAATGAAGATTTTTCTACAAATGACACTTTATGCAGATTTTATTACTGATTTCGCTTGAGAATATCATTCTTATCACAACTATAAAATTTCATCCCGATGGGAGCCATAGAGCCAGAAAAAATGGCTATGAAAGTCCGAACCCAAGTCTTCAAATAGTGCCTGTTGTTTTGATGATTTTTCTACAAATGCAACATTATGCAGATTTTATTACTGATTTCGCTTGAGAATATCATTCTTATCACTACTATAAAATTTCATCCCGATGGGAGCCATAGAGCCAGAAAAAATCGCTATAAAAGTCCGAACCCAAGTCTTCAAATAGTGCCTGTTGTTTTGATGATTTTTCTACAAATGCAACATTATGCAGATTTTATTACTGATTTCGCTTGAGAATATCATTCTTATCACTACAATAAAATTTAATCCCGATGGGATCCATAGAGCCAGAAAAAATGGCTATTAATGTCCGAACCCAAGTCTTCAAATAGTGATCGTTATAATGAAGATTTTTCTACAATTGCAACACTATGCAGATTTTATTACTGATTTCGCTTGAGAATATCATTCTTATCACTACTATAAAATATCATCCCGATGGGAGCCATAGAGCCAGAAAAAATGGCTATTAAAGTCCGAACCCAAGTCTTCAAATAGTGCCTGTTGTTTTGATGATTTTTCTACAAATGCAACATTATGCAGATGTTATTACTGATTTCGCTTGAGAATATCATTCTTATCACTACTATAAAATTTCATCCCGATGGGAGCCATAGAGCCAGAAAAAATGGCTATGAAAGTTCGAACCCAAGTCTTCAAATAGTGCCTGTTGTTTTGATGTTTTTTCTACAAATGCAACATTATGCAGATTTTATTACTGATTTCGCTTGAGAATATCATTCTTATCACTAATATAAAATTTCATCCCGATGGGAGCCATAGAGCCAGAAAAGATGGCTATGAAAGTCCGAACCCAAGTCTTCAAATAGTGCCTGTTGTTTTGATGATTTTTCTACAAATGCAACATTATGCAGATTTTATTACTGATTTCACTTGAGAATATCATTCTTATCACTACTATAAAATTTCATCCCGATGGGAGCCATAGAGCCAGAAAAAATGGCTATGAAAGTCCGAACCCAAGTCTTCAAATAGTGCCTGTTGTTTTGATGATTTTTCTACAAATGCAACATTATGCAGATTTTATTACTGATTTCGCTTGAGAATATCATTCTTATCACTACTATAAAATTTCATCCCGATGGGAGCCATAGAGCCAGAAAAAATCGCTATAAAAGTCCGAACCCAAGTCTTCAAATAGTGCCTGTTGTTTTGATGATTTTTCTACAAATGCAACATTATGCAGATTTTATTACTGATTTCGCTTGAGAATATCATTTTTATCACTACTATAAAATTTCATCCCGATGGGAGCCATAGAGCCAGAAAAAATGGCTATGAAAGTCCGAACCCAAGTCTTCAAATAGTGCATGTTGTTTTGATGATTTTTCTACAAATGCAACATTATGCAGATTTTATTACTGATTTCGCTTGAGAATATCATTCTTATCACTACCATAAAATTTCATCCCGATGGGAGCCATAGAGCCAGAAAAAATGGCTATGAAAGTCCGAACCCAAGTCTTCAAATAGTGCCTGTTGTTTTGATGATTTTTCTACAAATGCAACATTATGCAGATTTTATTACTAATTTCGCTTGAGAATATCATTCTTATCACTACTATAAAATTTCATCCCGATGGGAGCCATAGAGCCAGAAAAAATGGCTATGAAAGTCCGAACCCAAGTCTTCAAATAGTGCCTGTTGTTTTGATGATTTTTCTACAAATGCAACATTATGCAGATTTTATTACTGATTTCGCTTGAGAATATCATTCTTATCACTACTATAAAATTTCATCCCGATGGGAGCCATAGACCCAGAAAAAATGGCTATGAAAGTCCGAACCCAAGTCTTCAAATAGTGCCTGTTGTTTTGATGATTTTTCTACAAATGCAACATTATGCAGATTTTATTACTGATTTCGCTTGAGAATATCATTCTTATCACTACTATAAAATTTCATCCCGATGGGAGCCATAGAGCCAGAAAAAATGGCTATGAAAGTCCGAACCCAAGTCTTCAAATAGTGCCTGTTGTTTTGATGATTTTTCTACAAATGCAACATTATGCAGATTTTATTACTGATTTCGCTTGAGAATATCATTCTTATCACTACTATAAAATTTCATCCCGATGGGAGCCATAGAGCCAGAAAAAATGGCTATGAAAGTCCGAACCCAAGTCTTCAAATAGTGCCTGTTGTTTTGATGATTTTTCTACAAATGCAAAATTATGCAGATTTTATTACTGATTTCGCTTGAGAATATCATTCTTATCACTAATATAAAATTTCATCCCGATGGGAGCCATAGAGCCAGAAAAAATGGCTATGAAAGTCCGAACCCAAGTCTTCAAATAGTGCCTGTTGGATTGATGATTTTTCTACAAATGCAACATTATGCAGATTTTATTACTGATTTCGCTTGAGAATATCATTCTTATCACTACTATAAAATTTCATCCCGATGGGAGCCATAGAGCCAGAAAAAATGGCTATGAAATTCCGAACCCAAGTCTTCAAATAGTGCCTGTTGTTTGATGATTTTTCTACAAATGCAACATTATGCAGATTTTATTACTGATTTCGCTTGAGAATATCATTCTTATCACTACTATAAAATTTCATCCCGATGGGAGCCATAGACCCAGAAAAAATGGCTATGAAAGTCCGAACCCAAGTCTTCAAATAGTGCCTGTTGTTTTTATGATTTTTCTACAAATGCAACATTATGCAGATTTTATTACTGATTTCGCTTGAGAATATCATTCTTATCACGACTATAAAATTTCATCCCGATGGGAGCCATAGAGCCAGAAAAAATGGCTATGAAAGTCCGAACCCAAGTCTTCAAATAGTGCCTGTTGTTTTGATGATTTTTCTACAAATGCAACATTAAGCAGATTTTATTACTGATTTCGCTTGAGAATATCATTCTTATCACTACTATAAAATTTCATCCCGATGGGAGCCATAGAGCCAGAAAAAATGGCTATGAAAGTCCGAACCCAAGTCTTCAAATAGTGCCTGTTGTTTTGATGATTTTTCTACAAATGCAACATTATGCAGATTTTATTACTGATTTCGCTGGAGAATATCATTCTTATCACTACTATAAAATTTCATCCCGATGGGAGCCATAGAGCCAGAAAAAATGGCTATGAAAGTCCGAACCCAAGTCTTCAAATAGTGATCGTCATAATGAATATTTAAAAAAAAAAAAATGAAGATTTTTCTACAAATGACACTTTATGCGGATTTTATTACTGATTTCGCTTGAGACTATCATTCTTATCACTACTAGAAAATTTCACCCCAATTGGATCCATAGAGCCAGAAAAAATGGATATTAAAGTCCGAACCCAAGTCTTCAAATCGTGATCGTCAGAATGAAGATTTTTCTACAAATGCAACTTTATGCAGATTTTATAACTGATTTCGCTTGAGACTATCATTCTTATCACTACTAGAAAATTTCACCCCGATTGGCTACATGGAGCCAGAAAAAATGGCTATTAAAGTCCGAACCCAAGTCTTCAAATAGTGCCCGATATTTTGATGATTTTTCTTAAACTGCATCAATATGTTGATTTTATTACTGATTGCACTTGAGACTGTCAATTTTATCACGATGACAAAATTTCAGCCCATAGATCCAGAAAAAATGGCTATGACAGCCCGAACCCAAGTCTTCAAATAGTGCCTGTTGTTTAGATGATTTTTCTACAATTGCAACTTTGTGCAGATTTTATTACTGATTTCGCTTGAGACTATCATTCTTTTCACTGCTAGACAATTTCACCCCAATTGGCTCCATAGAGCCAGAAAAAATGGATATTTAAGTCCGAACCCAAGTCTTCAAATAGTGCCCGATATTTTGATGATTTTTCTAAAACTGCAACGAAATGTTGATTTTATAACTGATTTAATTTGAGACTATCATTTTTATCACGATGACAAAATTTCAGCCCATAGATCCAGAAAAAATGGCTATAAAAGTCCGAACCCAAGTCTCCAAATAGTGATCGTCATAATGACGATTTTTCTAAAAATGACACTTTATGCAGATTTTATCACTGATTTCGCATGAGACTATCATTCTTATCACTACTAGAAAATTTCACCCCGATTGGCTCAATAAAGCCACCAAAAATGGATATTTAATTCCGAACCCAAGTCTTCAAATAGTGCCCGATATTTTGATGATTTTTCTAAAACTGCAAAAAATGTTGATTTTATACCTGATTTCGCTTGAGACTATCATTCTTATCACTACTAGAAAATTTCACCCCAATTGGCTCCAGAGAGCCAGAAAAAATGGATATTTAAGTCCGAACCCAAGTCTTCAAATTTTGCCTGTTGTTTTGATGATTTTTCTAAAAATGCAACATTATGCAGATTTTATTACTGATTTCGCTTGAGACTATCAATTTTATCACGATGACAGAATTGCAGCCCATGGATCCAGAAAAAATGGCTATGAAAGTCCGAACCCAAGTCTTCAAATAGTGCCTGTTGTTTTGATGATTTTTCTACAAAAGCAACATTATGCAGATGATATTACTGATTTCGCTTGAGAATATCATTCTTATCACTACAATAAAATTTCATCCCGATGGGATCCATAGAGCCAGAAAAAATGGCTATTAATGTCCGAACCCAAGTCTTCAAATAGTGATCGTTATAATGAAGATTTTTCTACCATTGCAACATTATGCAGATTTTATTACTGATTTCGCTTGAGACTATCATTCTTATAATTCCTTCAAAATTTCACCCCGATTGGCTCCATAGAGCCAGAAAAAATTGATATTTAAGTCCGAACCCAAGTCTTCAAATGAAGATTTTTCTACAAATGACACTTTATGCAGATTTTATTACTGATTTCGCTTGAGACTATCATTTTTATCGCGATAACAAAATTTCAGCCAGTATGGGCTGGATTTTCTGGATTTATATCCAGAAAAAATGGCTATAAGAGTCCGAACCCAAGTCTTCAAATAGTGATCGTCATAACGAAGATTTTTCTACAAATGACAATTTATGCAGATTTTATTACTGATTTCGCTTAAGATTATCATTCTTATCACTACTAGAAAATTTCACCCCAATTGGCTCCATAGAGCCAGAAAAAATGGATATTTAAGTCCGAACCCAAGTCTTCAAATGTTGCCTGTTGTTTTGATGATTTTTCTACAAATGCAACATTATGCAGATTTTATTACTGATTTCGCTTGTGACTATCAATTTTATCACGATGACAGAATTTCAGCCCATGGATCCAGAAAAAATCGCTATGAAAGTCCGAACCCAAGTCTTCACATAGTGCCTGTTGTTTTGATGATTTTTCTACAAAAGCAACATTATGCAGATGTTATTACTGATTTCGCTTGAGAATATCATTCTTATCACTACAATAAAATTTCATCCCGATGGGATCCATAGAGCCAGAAAAAATGGCTATTAATGTCCGAACCCAAGTCTTCAAATAGTGATCGTTATAATGAAAATTTTTCTACAATTGCAACATTATGCAGATTTTATTACTGATTTCGCTTGAGAATATCATTCTTATCACTACTATAAAATTTCATCCCGATGGGAGCCATAGAGCCAGAAAAAATGGCTATGAAAGTCCGAACCCAAGTCTTCAAATAGTAATCGTCATAATGAATATTTAAAAAAAAAAAAAATGAAGATTTTTCTACAAATGACACTTTATGCAGATTTTATTACTGATTTCGCTTGAGACTATCATTCTTATCACTACTAGAAAATTTCACCCCAATTGGATCCATAGAGCCAGAAAAAATGGATATTAAAGTCCGAACCCAAGTCTTCAAATCGTGATCGTCAGAATGAAGATTTTTCTACAAATGCAACTTTATGCAGATTTTATAACTGATTTCGCTTGAGACTATCATTCTTATCACTACTAGAAAATTTCACCCCGATTGGCTACATGGAGCCAGAAAAAATGGCTATTAAAGTCCGAACCCAAGTCTTCAAATACTGCCCGATATTTTGATGATTTTTCTTAAACTGCATCAATATGTTGATTTTATTACTGATTGCACTTGAGACTGTCAATTTTATCACGATGACAAAATTTCAGCCCATAGATCCAGAAAAAATGGCTATGAAAGCCCGAACCCAAGTCTTCAAATAGTGCCTGTTGTTTAGATGATTTTTCTACAATTGCAACTTTGTGCAGATTTTATTACTGATTTCGCTTGAGGCTATCATTCTTTTCACTACTAGACAATTTCACCCCAATTGGCTCCATAGAGCCAGAAAAAATGGATATTTAAGTCCGAACCCAAGTCTTCAAATAGTGCCCGATATTTTGATGATTTTTCTAAAACTGCAACGAAATGTTGATTTTATAACTGATTTAATTTGAGACTATCATTTTTATCACGATGACAAAATTTCAGCCCATAGATCCAGAAAAAATGGCTATAAAAGTCCGAACCCAAGTCTCCAAATAGTGATCGTCATAATGACGATTTTTCTAAAAATGACACTTTATGCAGATTTTATCACTGATTTCGCATGAGACTATCATTCTTATCACTACTAGAAAATTTCACCCCGATTGGCTCAATAAAGCCACCAAAAATGGATATTTAATTCCGAACCCAAGTCTTCAAATAGTGCCCGATATTTTGATGATTTTTCTAAAACTGCAAAAATTGTTGATTTTATACCTGATTTCGCTTGAGACTATCATTCTTATCACTACTAGAAAATTTCACCCCAATTGGCTCCATAGAGCCAGAAAAAATGGATATTTAAGTCCGAACCCAAGTCTTCAAATTTTGCCTGTTGTTTTGATGATTTTTCTAAAAATGCAACATTATGCAGATTTTATTACTGATTTCGCTTGAGACTATCAATTTTATCACGATGACAGAATTGCAGCCCATGGATCCAGAAAAAATGGCTATGAAAGTCCGAACCCAAGTCTTCAAATAGTGCCTGTTGTTTTGATGATTTTTCTACAAAAGCAACATTATGCAGATGATATTACTGATTTCGCTTGAGAATATCATTCTTATCACTACAATAAAATTTCATCCCGATGGGATCCATAGAGCCAGAAAAAATGGCTATTAATGTCCGAACCCAAGTCTTCAAATAGTGATCGTTATAATGAAGATTTTTCTACCATTGCAACATTATGCAGATTTTATTACTGATTTCGCTTGAGACTATCATTCTTATAATTCCTACAAAATTTCACCCCGATTGGCTCCATAGAGCCAGAAAAAATTGATATTTAAGTCCGAACCCAAGTCTTCAAATGAAGATTTTTCTACAAATGACACTTTATGCAGATTTTATTACTGATTTCGCTTGAGACTATCATTTTTATCACGATAACAAAATTTCAGCCAGTATGGGCTGGATTTTCTGGATTTATATCCAGAAAAAATGGCTTTAAGAGTCCGAACCCAAGTCTTCAAATAGTGATCGTCATAACGAAGATTTTTCTACAAATGACACTTTATGCAGATTTTATTACTGATTTCGCTTGAGATTATCATTCTTATCACTACTCTAAAATTTCACCCCAATTGGCTCCATAGAGCCAGAAAAAATGGATATTTAAGTCCGAACCCAAGTCTTCAAATGTTAGCTGTTGTTTTGATGATTTTTCTACAAATGCAACATTATGCAGATTTTATTACTGATTTCGCTTGTGACTATCAATTTTATCACGATGACAGAATTTCAGCCCATGGATCCAGAAAAAATCGCTATGAAAGTCCGAACCCAAGTCTTCACATAGTGCCTGTTGTTTTGATGATTTTTCTACAAAAGCAACATTATGCAGATGTTATTACTGATTTCGCTTGAGAATATCATTCTTATCACTACAATAAAATTTCATCCCGATGGGATCCATAGAGCCAGAAAAAATGGCTATTAATGTCCGAACCCAAGTCTTCAAATAGTGATCGTTATAATGAAAATTTTTCTACAATTGCAACATTATGCAGATTTTATTACTGATTTCGCTTGAGAATATCATTCTTATCACTACTATAAAATATCATCCCGATGGGAGCCATAGAGCCAGAAAAAATGGCTATTAAAGTCCGAACCCATGTCTTCAAATAGTGCCTGTTGTTTTGATGATTTGTATACAAATGCAACATTATGCAGATTTTATTACTGATTTCGCTAGAGAATATCATTCTTATCACTTCTATAAAATTTCATCCCGATGGGAGCCATAGAGCCAGAGAAAATGGCTATGAAAGTCCGAACCCAAGTCTTCAAATAGTGCCTGTTGTTTTGATGATTTTTCTATAAATAAAACATTATGCAGATTTTATTACTGATTTCGCTTGAGAATATCATTCTTATCACTACTATAAAATTTCATCCCGATGGGAGCCATAGAGCCAGAAAAAATGGCTATGAAAGTCCGAACCCAAGTCTTCAAATAGTGCCTGTTGTTTTGATGATTTTTCTACAAATGCAACATTATGCAGATTTTATTACTGATTTCGCTTGAGAATATAATTCTTATCACTACTATAAAATTTCATCCCGATGGGAGCCATAGAGCCAGAAAAAATGGCTATGAAAGTCCGAACCAAGTCTTCAAATAGTGCCTGTTGTTTTGATGATTTTTCTACAAATGCAACATTATGCAGATTTTATTACTGATTTCGCTTGAGAATATCATTCTTATCACTACTATAAAATTTCATCCCGATGGGAGCCATAGAGCCAGAAAAAATGGCTATGAAAGTCCGAACCCAAGTCTTCAAATAGTGCCTGTTGTTTTGATGATTTTTCTACAAATGCAACATTATGCAGATTTTATTACTGATTTCGCTTGAGAATATCATTCTTATCACTACTATAAAATTTCATCCCGATGGGAGCCATAGAGCCAGAAAAAATGGCTATGAAAGTCCGAACCCAAGTCTTCAAATAGTGCCTGTTGTTTTGATGATTTTTCTACAAATGCAACATTATGCAGATTTTATCACTGATTTCGCTTGAGAATATCATTCTTATCACTACTATAAAATTTCATCCCGATGGGAGTCATAGAGCCAGAAAAAATGGCTATGAAAGTCCGAACCCAAGTCTTCAAATAGTGATCGTCATAATGAAGATTTAAAAAAAAAAAAAAAAAATGAAGATTTTTCTACAAATGACACTTTATGCAGATTTTATTACTGATTTCGCTTGATACTATCATTCTTATCACTACTAGAAAATTTCACCCCGATTGGCTCTATGGAGCCAGAAAAATGGCTATTAAAGTCCGAAACCAAGTCTTCAAATAGTGCCCGATATTTTGATGATTTTTCTAAAACTGCATCAATATGTTGATTTTATTACTGATTTCGCTTGAGACTATCAATTTTATCACGATGAACTACTATAAAATTTCATCCCGATGGGAGCCATAGAGCCAGAAAAAATGGCTATGAAAGTCCAAACCCAAGTCTTCAAATATTGCCTGTTGTTTTGATGATTTTTCTACAAATGCAACATTATGCAGATTTTATTACTGATTTCGCTTGAGAATATCATTCTTATCACTACTATAAAATTTCATCCCGATGGGAGCCATAGAGCCAGAAAAAATGGCTATGAAAGTCCGAACCCAAGTCTTCAAATAGTGCCTGTTGTTTTGATGATTTTTCTACAAATGCATCATTATGCAGATTTTATTACTGATTTCGCTTGAGAATATCATTCTTATCACTACTATAAAATTTCATCCCGATGGGAGCCATAGAGCCAGAAAAAATGGCTATGAAAGTCCGAACCCAAGTCTTCAAATAGTGCCTGTTGTTTTGATGATTTTTCTACAAATGCAACATTATGCAGATTTTATTACTGATTTCGCTTGAGAATATCATTCTTATCACTACTATAAAATTTCATCCCGATGGGAGCCATAGAGCCAGAAAAAATGGCTATAAAAGTCCGAACCCAAGTCTTCAAATAGTGATCGTCATAATGAAGATTTAAAAAAAAAAAAAAAAATGAAGATTTTTCTACAAATGACACTTTATGCAGATTTTATTACTGATTTCGCTTGAGACTATAATTCTTATCACTACTAGAAAATTTCACCCCAATTGGATCCATAGAGCCAGAAAAAATGGATATTTAAGTCCGAACCCAAGTCTTCAAATGGTGCCTGTTGTTTTAATGATTTTTCTACAAATGCAACATTATGCAGATTTTATTACTGATTGCGCTTGAGACTATCAATTTTATCACGATGACAAAATTTCAGCGCATGGATCCAGAAAAAATTGCTATGAAAGTCCGAACCCAAGTCTTCAAATAGTGCCTGTTGTTTTGATGATTTTTCTACAAATGCAACATTATGCAGATTTTATTACTGATTTCGCTTGAGAATATCATTCTTATCACTACTATAAAATTTCATCCCGATGGGAGCCATAGAGCCAGAAAAAATGGCTATGAAAGTCCGAACCCAAGTCTTCAAATAGTGATCGTCATAATGAATATTTAAAAAAAAAAAAAAATGAAGATTTTTCTACAAATGACACTTTATGCAGATTTTATTACTGATTTCGCTTGAGACTATCATTCTTATCACTACTAGAAAATTTCACCCCAATTGGATCCATAGAGCCAGAAAAAATGGATATTAAAGTCCGAACCCAAGTCTTCAAATCGTGATCGTCAGAATGAAGATTTTTCTACAAATGCAACTTTATGCAGATTTTATAACTGATTTCGCTTGAGACTATCATTCTTATCACTACTAGAAAATTTCACCCCGATTGGCTACATGGAGCCAGAAAAAATGGCTATTAAAGTCCGAACCCAAGTCTTCAAATAGTGCCCGATATTTTGATGATTTTTCTTAAACTGCATCAATATGTTGATTTTATTACTGATTGCACTTGAGACTGTCAATTTTATCACGATGACAAAATTTCAGCCCATAGATCCAGAAAAAATGGCTATGAAAGCCCGAACCCAAGTCTTCAAATAGTGCCTGTTGTTTAGATGATTTTTCTACAATTGCAACTTTGTGCAGATTTTATTACTGATTTCGCTCGAGACTATCATTCTTTTCACTACTAGACATTTTCACCCCAATTGGCTCCATAGAGACAGAAAAAATGGATATTTAAGTCCGAACCCAAGTCTTCATATAGTGCCCGATATTTTGATGATTTTTCTAAAACTGCAACGAAATGTTGATTTTATAACTGATTTAATTTGAGACTATCATTTTTATCACGATGACAAAATTTCAGCCCATAGATCCAGAAAAAATGGCTATAAAAGTCCGAACCCAAGTCTCCAAATAGTGATCGTCATAATGACGATTTATCTAAAAATGACACTTTATGCAGATTTTATCACTGATTTCGCATGAGACTATCATTCTTATCACTACTAGAAAATTTCACCCCGATTGGCTCAATAAAGCCACCAAAAATGGATATTTAATTCCGAACCCAAGTCTTCAAATAGTGCCCGATATTTTGATGATTTTTCTAAAACTGCAAAAATTGTTGATTTTATAACTGATTTCGCTTGAGACTATCATTCTTATCACTACTAGAAAATTTCACCCCAATTGGCTCCATAGAGCCAGAAAAAATGGATATTTAAGTCCGAACCCAAGTCTTCAAATTTTGCCTGTTGTTTTGATGATTTTTCTAAAAATGCAACATTATGCAGATTTTATTACTGATTTCGCTTGAGACTATCAATTTTATCACGATGACAGAATTGCAGCCCATGGATCCAGAAAAAATGGCTATGAAAGTCCGAACCCAAGTCTTCAAATAGTGCCTGTTGTTTTGATGATTTTTCTACAAAAGCAACATTATGCAGATGATATTACTGATTTCGCTTGAGAATATCATTCTTATCACTACAATAAAATTTCATCCCGATGGGATCTATGGATCCCATCGGGATGAAATTTTATGAAAAAATGGCTATTAATGGCCAGAAAAAATGGCTATTAATGTCCGAACCCAAGTCTTCAAATAGTGATCGTTATAATGAAGATTTTTCTACCATTGCAACATTATGCAGATTTTAATACTGATTTCGCTTGAGACTATCATTCTTATAATTCCTACAAAATTTCACCCCGATTGGCTCCATAGAGCCAGAAAAAATTGATATTTAAGTCCGAACCCAAGTCTTCAAATGAAGATTTTTCTACAAATGACACTTTATGCAGATTTTATTACTGATTTCGCTTGAGACTATCATTTTTATCACGATAACAAAATTTCAGCCAGTATGGGCTGGATTTTCTGGATTTATATCCAGAAAAAATGGCTATAAGAGTCCGAACCCAAGTCTTCAAATAGTGATCGTCATAACGAAGATTTTTCTACAAATGACACTTTATGCAGATTTTATTACTGATTTCGCTTGAGATTATCATTCTTATCACTACTAGAAAATTTCACACCAATTGGCTCCATAGAGCCAGAAAAAATGGATATTTAAGTCCGAACCCAAGTCTTCAAATGTTGCCTGTTGTTTTGATGATTTTTCTACAAATGCAACATTATGCAGATTTTATTACTGATTTCGCTTGTGACTATCAATTTTATCACGATGACAGAATTTCAGCCCATGGATCCAGAAAAAATCGCTATGAAAGTCCGAACCCAAGTCTTCACATAGTGCCTGTTGTTTTGATGATTTTTCTACAAAAGCAACATTATGCAGATATTATTACTGATTTCGCTTGAGAATATCATTCTTATCACTACAATAAAATTTCATCCCGATGGGATCCATAGAGCCAGAAAAAATGGCTATTAATGTCCGAACCCAAGTCTTCAAATAGTGATCGTTATAATGAAAATTTTTCTCTAATTGCAACATTATGCAGATTTTATTACTGATTTCGCTTGAGAATATCATTCTTATCACTACTATAAAATATCATCCCGATGGGAGCCATAGAGCCAGAAAAAATGGCTATTAAAGTCCGAACCCAAGTCTTCAAATAGTGCCTGTTGTTTTGATGATTTTTATACAAATGCAACATTATGCAGATTTTATTACTGATTTCGCTTGAGAATATCATTCTTATCACTACTATAAAATTTCATCCCGATGGGAGGCATAGAGCCAGAAAAAATGGCTATGAAAGTCCGAACCCAAGTCTTCAAATAGTGCCTGTTGTTTTGATGATTTTTCTAAAAATGCAACATTATGCAGATTTAATTACTGATTTCGCTTGAGAATATCATTCTTATCACTACTATAAAATTTCATCCCGATGGGAGCCATAGAGCCAGAAAAAATGGCTATGAAAGTCCGAACCCAAGTCTTCAAATAGTGCCTGTTGTTTTGATGATTTTTCTACAAATGCAACATTATGCAGATTTTATTACTGATTTCGCTTGAGAATATCATTCTTATCACTACTATAAAATTTCATCCCGATGGGAGCCATAGAGCCAGAAAAAATGGCTATGAAAGTCCGAACCCAAGTCTTCAAATAGTGCCTGTTGTTTTGATGATTTTTCTACAAATGCAACATTATGCAGATTTTATTACTGATTTCGCTTGAGAATATCATTCTTATCACTACTATAAAATTTCATCCCGATGGGAGCCATAGAGCCAGAAAAAATGGCTATGAAAGTCCGAACCCAAGTCTTCAAATAGTGCCTGTTGTTTTGATGATTTTTCTACAAATGCAACATTATGCAGATTTTATCACTGATTTCGCTTGAGAATATCATTCTTATCACTACTATAAAATTTCATCCCGATGGGAGTCATAGAGCCAGAAAAAATGGCTATGAAAGTCCGAACCCAAGTCTTCAAATAGTGATCGTCATAATGAAGATTTAAAAAAAAAAAAAAAAAAATGAAGATTTTTCTACAAATGACACTTTATGCAGATTTTATTACTGATTTCGCTTGAGACTATCATTCTTATCACTAATAGAAAATTTCACCCCGATTGGCTCTATGGAGCCAGAAAAATGGCTATTAAAGTCCGAAACCAAGTCTTCAAATAGTGCCCGATATTTTGATGATTTTTCTAAAACTGCATCAATATGTTGATTTTATTACTGATTTCGCTTGAGACTATCAATTTTATCACGATGAACTACTATAAAATTTCATCCCGATGGGAGCCATAGAGCCAGAAAAAATGGCTATGAAAGTCCAAACCCAAGTCTTCAAATAGTGCCTGTTGTTTTGATGATTTTTCTACAAATGCAACATTATGCAGATTTTATTACTGATTTCGCTTGAGAATATCATTCTTATCACTACTATAAAATTTCATCCCGATGGGAGCCATAGAGCCAGAAAAAATGGCTATGAAAGTCCGAACCCAAGTCTTCAAATAGTGCCTGTTGTTTTGATGATTTTTCTACAAATGCATCATTATGCAGATTTTATTACTGATTTCGCTTGAGAATATCATTCTTATCACTACTATAAAATTTCATCCCGATGGGAGCCATAGAGCCAGAAATAATGGCTATGAAAGTCCGAACCCAAGTCTTCAAATAGTGCCTGTTGTTTTGATGATTTTTCTACAAATGCAACATTATGCAGATTTTATTACTGATTTCGCTTGAGAATATCATTCTTATCACTACTATAAAATTTCATCCCGATGGGAGCCATAGAGCCAGAAAAAATGGCTATAAAAGTCCGAACCCAAGTCTTCAAATAGTGATCGTCATAATGAAGATTTAAAAAAAAAAAAAAAAATGAAGATTTTTCTACAAATGACACTTTATGCAGATTTTATTACTGATTTCGCTTGAGACTATAATTCTTATCACTACTAGAAAATTTCACCCCAATTGGATCCATAGAGCCAGAAAAAATGGATATTTAAGTCCGAACCCAAGTCTTCAAATGGTGCCTGTTGTTTTAATGATTTTTCTACAAATGCAACATTATGCAGATTTTATTACTGATTGCGCTTGAGACTATCAATTTTATCACGATGACAAAATTTCAGCGCATGGATCCAGAAAAAATTGCTATGAAAGTCCGAACCCAAGTCTTCAAATAGTGCCTGTTGTTTTGATGATTTTTCTACAAATGCAACATTATGCAGATTTTATTACTGATTTCGCTTGAGAATATCATTCTTATCACTACTATAAAATTTCATCCCGATGGGAGCCATAGAGCCAGAAAAAATGGCTATGAAAGTCCGAACCCAAGTCTTCAAATAGTGATCGTCATAATGAATATTTAAAAAAAAAAAAAATGAAGATTTTTCTACAAATGACACTTTATGCAGATTTTATTACTGATTTCGCTTGAGACTATCATTCTTATCACTACTAGAAAATTTCACCCCAATTGGATCCATAGAGCCAGAAAAAATGGATATTAAAGTCCGAACCCAAGTCTTCAAATCGTGATCGTCAGAATGAAGATTTTTCTACAAATGCAACTTTATGCAGATTTTATAACTGATTTCGCTTGAGACTATCATTCTTATCACTACTAGAAAATTTCACCCCGATTGGCTACATGGAGCCAGAAAAAATGGCTATTAAAGTCCGAACCCAAGTCTTCAAATAGTGCCCGATATTTTGATGATTTTTCTTAAACTGCATCAATATGTTGATTTTATTACTGATTGCACTTGAGACTGTCAATTTTATCACGATGACAAAATTTCAGCCCATAGATCCAGAAAAAATGGCTATGAAAGCCCGAACCCAAGTCTTCAAATAGTGCCTGTTGTTTAGATGATTTTTCTACAATTGCAACTTTGTGCAGATTTTATTACTGATTTCGCTCGAGACTATCATTCTTTTCACTACTAGACATTTTCACCCCAATTGGCTCCATAGAGACAGAAAAAATGGATATTTAAGTCCGAACCCAAGTCTTCATATAGTGCCCGATATTTTGATGATTTTTCTAAAACTGCAACGAAATGTTGATTTTATAACTGATTTAATTTGAGACTATCATTTTTATCACGATGACAAAATTTCAGCCCATAGATCCAGAAAAAATGGCTATAAAAGTCCGAACCCAAGTCTCCAAATAGTGATCGTCATAATGACGAATTTTCTAAAAATGACACTTTATGCAGATTTTATCACTGATTTCGCATGAGACTATCATTCTTATCACTACTAGAAAATTTCACCCCGATTGGCTCAATAAAGCCACCAAAAATGGATATTTAATTCCGAACCCAAGTCTTCAAATAGTGCCCGATATTTTGATGATTTTTCTAAAACTGCAAAAATTGTTGATTTTATAACTGATTTCGCTTGAGACTATCATTCTTATCACTACTAGAAAATTTCACCCCAATTGGCTCCATAGAGCCAGAAAAAATGGATATTTAAGTCCGAACCCAAGTCTTCAAATTTTGCCTGTTGTTTTGATGATTTTTCTAAAAATGCAACATTATGCAGATTTTATTACTGATTTCGCTTGAGACTATCAATTTTATCACGATGACAGAATTGCAGCCCATGGATCCAGAAAAAATGGCTATGAAAGTCCGAACCCAAGTCTTCAAATAGTGCCTGTTGTTTTGATGATTTTTCTACAAAAGCAACATTATGCAGATGATATTACTGATTTCGCTTGAGAATATCATTCTTATCACTACAATAAAATTTCATCCCGATGGGATCTATGGATCCCATCGGGATGAAATTTTATGAAAAAATGGCTATTAATGGCCAGAAAAAATGGCTATTAATGTCCGAACCCAAGTCTTCAAATAGTGATCGTTATAATGAAGATTTTTCTACCATTGCAACATTATGCAGATTTTAATACTGATTTCGCTTGAGACTATCATTCTTATAATTCCTACAAAATTTCACCCCGATTGGCTCCATAGAGCCAGAAAAAATTGATATTTAAGTCCGAACCCAAGTCTTCAAATGAAGATTTTTCTACAAATGACACTTTATGCAGATTTTATTACTGATTTCGCTTGAGACTATCATTTTTATCACGATAACAAAATTTCAGCCAGTATGGGCTGGATTTTCTGGATTTATATCCAGAAAAAATGGCTATAAGAGTCCGAACCCAAGTCTTCAAATAGTGATCGTCATAACGAAGATTTTTCTACAAATGACACTTTATGCAGATTTTATTACTGATTTCGCTTGAGATTATCATTCTTATCACTACTAGAAAATTTCACACCAATTGGCTCCATAGAGCCAGAAAAAATGGATATTTAAGTCCGAACCCAAGTCTTCAAATGTTGCCTGTTGTTTTGATGATTTTTCTACAAATGCAACATTATGCAGATTTTATTACTGATTTCGCTTGTGACTATCAATTTTATCACGATGACAGAATTTCAGCCCATGGATCCAGAAAAAATCGCTATGAAAGTCCGAACCCAAGTCTTCACATAGTGCCTGTTGTTTTGATGATTTTTCTACAAAAGCAACATTATGCAGATATTATTACTGATTTCGCTTGAGAATATCATTCTTATCACTACAATAAAATTTCATCCCGATGGGATCCATAGAGCCAGAAAAAATGGCTATTAATGTCCGAACCCAAGTCTTCAAATAGTGATCGTTATAATGAAAATTTTTCTCTAATTGCAACATTATGCAGATTTTATTACTGATTTCGCTTGAGAATATCATTCTTATCACTACTATAAAATATCATCCCGATGGGAGCCATAGAGCCAGAAAAAATGGCTATTAAAGTCCGAACCCAAGTCTTCAAATAGTGCCTGTTGTTTTGATGATTTTTATACAAATGCAACATTATGCAGATTTTATTACTGATTTCGCTTGAGAATATCATTCTTATCACTACTATAAAATTTCATCCCGATGGGAGGCATAGAGCCAGAAAAAATGGCTATGAAAGTCCGAACCCAAGTCTTCAAATAGTGCCTGTTGTTTTGATGATTTTTCTAAAAATGCAAC
Source organism: Hesperophylax magnus (assembly GCA_026573805.1). Classification (NCBI taxonomy): domain Eukaryota; kingdom Metazoa; phylum Arthropoda; class Insecta; order Trichoptera; family Limnephilidae; genus Hesperophylax; species Hesperophylax magnus. The sequence goes on along the minus strand of JAIUSX010000144.1, from coordinate 1,795,285 downwards.
ATTATGCAGATTTAATTACTGATTTCGCTTGAGAATATCATTCTTATCACTACTATAAAATTTCATCCCGATGGGAGCCATAGGGCCAGAAAAAATGGCTATGAAAGTCCGAACCCAAGTCTTCAAATAGTGCCTGTTGTTTTGATGATTTTTCTACAAATGCAACATTATGCAGATTTTATTACTGATTTCGCTTGAGAATATCATTCTTATCACTACTATAAAATTTCATCCCGATGGGAGCCATAGAGCCAGAAAAAATGGCTATGAAAGTCCGAACCCAAGTCTTCAAATAGTGCCTGTTGTTTTGATGATTTTTCTACAAATGCAACATTATGCAGATTTTATTACTGATTTCGCTTGAGAATATCATTCTTATCACTACTATAAAATTTCATCCCGATGGGAGCCATAGAGCCAGAAAAAATGGCTATGAAAGTCCGAACCCAAGTCTTCAAATAGTGCCTGTTGTTTTGATGATTTTTCTACAAATGCAACATTATGCAGATTTTATTACTGATTTCGCTTGAGAATATCATTCTAATCACTACTATAAAATTTCATCCCGATGGGAGCCATAGAGCCAGAAAAAATGGCTATGAAAGTCCGAACCCAAGTCTTCAAATAGTGCCTGTTGTTTTGATGATTTTTCTACAAATGCAACATTATGCAGATTTTATTACTGATTTCGCTTGAGAATATCATTCTTATCACTACTATAAAATTTCATCCCGATGGGAGCCATAGAGCCAGAAAAAATGGCTATGAAAGTCCGAACCCAAGTCTTCAAATAGTGATCGTCATAATGAAGATTTAAAAAAAAAAAAAAAAAAATGAAGATTTTTCTACAAATGACACTTTATGCAGATTTTAATACTGATTTCGCTTGAGACTATCATTCTTATCACTACGTGAAAATTTCACCCCAATTGGATCCATAGAGCCAGAAAAAATGGATATTAAAGTCCGAACCCAAGTCTTCAAATAGTGATCGTCAGAATGAAGATTTTTCTACAAATGCAACATTATGCAGATTTTATTACTGATTTCGCTTGAGAATATCATTCTAATCACTACTATAAAATTTCATCCCGATGGGAGCCATAGAGCCAGAAAAAATGGCTATGAAAGTCCGAACCCAAGTCTTCAAATAGTGCCTGTTGTTTTGATGATTTTTCTACAAATGCAACATTATGCAGATTTTATTACTGATTTCGCTTGAGAATATCATTCTTATCACTACTATAAAATTTCATCCCGATGGGAGCCATAGAGCCAGAAAAAATGGCTATGAAAGTCCGAACCCAAGTCTTCAAATAGTGATCGTCATAATGAAGATTTAAAAAAAAAAAAAAAAAATGAAGATTTTTCTACAAATGACACTTTATGCAGATTTTAATACTGATTTCGCTTGAGACTATCATTCTTATCACTACGTGAAAATTTCACCCCAATTGGATCCATAGAGCCAGAAAAAATGGATATTAAAGTCCGAACCCAAGTCTTCAAATAGTGATCGTCAGAATGAAGATTTTTCTACAAATGCAACTTTATGCAGATTTTATTACTGATTTCGCTTGAGACTATCATTCTTATCACTACTAGAAAATTTCACCCCGATTGGCTCTATGGAGCCAGAAAAATGGCTATTAAAGTCCGAAACCAAGTCTTCAAATAGTGCCCGATATTTTGATGATTTTTCTAAAACTGCATCAATATGTTGATTTTATTACTGATTTCACTTGAGACTATCATTTTTATCACGATGACAAAATTTCAACCCATAGATCCAGACAAAATGGCTATAAAAGTCCGAACCCAAGTCTTCAAATAGTGATCGTCATAATGAAGATTTAAAAAAAAAAAAAAATGAAGATTTTTCTACAAATGACACTTTATGCAGATTTTATTACTGATTTCGCTTGAGACTATCATTCTTATCACTACTAGAAAATTTTACCACAATTTGATCCATAGAGCCAGAAAAAATGGATATTTAAGTCCGAACCCAAGTCTTCAAATTGTGATCGTCAGAATGAAGATTTTTCTACAAATGCAACTTTATGCAGATTTTATTACTGATTTCGCTTGAGACTATCATTTTTATCACGATGACAAAATTTCACCCCGATTGGCTCCATAGAGCCAGAAAAAAAGCATACTAAAGTCCGAACCCATGTCTTCAAATGGTGCCTGTTGTCTTGATGATTTTTCTACAAATGCAACATTATGCAGATTTTATTACTGATTTCGCTTGAGACTATCAATTTTATCACGATGACAAAATTTTATCCCGATGGGAGCCATAGAGCCAGAAAAAATGGCTATTAAATTTCGAACCCAAGTCTTCAAATAGTGATCGTCAGAATGAAGATTTTTCTTCAAATGTAACTTTATGCAGATTTTATTACTGATTACGCTTGAGACTATCATTCTTATCACTACTACAAAATTTCACCCCGATTGGCTCCATGGAGCCAGAAAAAATTGCTATTAAAGTCCGAACCCAAGTCTTCAAATAGTGCCCGATATTTTGATGATTTTTTTAAAACTGCAACGAAATGTTGATTTTATAACTGATTTAATTTGAGACTATCATTTTTATCACGATGACAAAATTTCAGCCCATAGATCCAGAAAAAATGGCTATAAAAGTCCAAACCCAAGTCTTCAAATAGTGATCGTCATAATGACGATTTTTCTACAAATGACACTTTATGCAGATTTTATTACTTATTTCGCATGAGACTATCATTCTTATCATTACAACAAAATTTCACTCCGATTGGCTCCATAAAGCCACCAAAAATGGATATTTAATTCCGAACCCAAGTCTTCAAATAGTGCCCGATATTTTGATGATTTTTCTAAAACTGCAAAAATTCATGATTTTATTACTGATTTCGCTTGAGACTATCATTCTTATCACTACTAGAAAATTTCACCCCAATTGGCTCTATAGAACCAGAAAAAATGGATATTTAAGTCCGAACCCAAGTCTTCAAATGTTGCCTGTTGTTTTGATGATGCAGATTTTATTACTGATTTCGCTTGAGACTATCAATTTTATCACGATGACAGAATTTCAGCCCATGGATCCAGAAAAAATGGCTATGAAAGTCCGAACCCAAGTCTTCAAATAGTGCCTGTTGTTTTGATGATTTTTCTACAAAAGCAACATTATGCAGATGATATTATTGATTTCGCTTGAGAATATCATTCTTATCACTACAATAAAATTTCATCCCGATGGGATCCATAGAGCCATAAAAAATGGCTATTAATGTCCGAACCCAAGTCTTCAAATAGTGATCGTTATAATGAAGATTTTTCTACAATTGCAACATTATGCAGATTTGATTACTGATTTCGATTGAGAATATCATTCTTATCACTACTATAAAATATCATCCCGATGGGAGCCATAGAGCCAGAAAAAATGGCTATTAAAGTCCGAACCCAAGTCTTCAAATAGTGCCTGTTGTTTTGATGATTTTTCTACAAATGCAACATTATGCAGATTTTATTACTGATTTCGCTTGAGAATATCATTCTTATCACTACTATAAAATTTCATCCCGATAGGAGCCATAGAGCCAGAAAAAATGGCTATGAAAGTCCGAACCCAAGTCTTCAAATAGTGCCTGTTGTTTTGATGATTTTTCTACAAATGCAACATTATGCAGATTTTATTACTGATTTCGCTTGAGAATATCATTCTTATCACTACTATAAAATTTCATCCCGATGGGAGCCATAGAGCCAGAAAAAATGGCTATGAAAGTCCGAACCCAAGTCTTCAAATAGTGCCTGTTGTTTTGATGATTTTTCTACAAATGCAACATTATGCAGATTTTATTACTGATTTCGCTTGAGAATATCATTCTAATCACTACTATAAAATTTCATCCCGATGGGAGCCATAGAGCCAGAAAAAATGGCTATGAAAGTCCGAACCCAAGTCTTCAAATAGTGCCTGTTGTTTTGATGATTTTTCTACAAATGCAACATTATGCAGATTTTATTACTGATTTCGCTTGAGAATATCATTCTTATCACTACTATAAAATTTCATCCCGATGGGAGCCATAGAGCCAGAAAAAATGGCTATGAAAGTCCGAACCCAAGTCTTCAAATAGTGCCTGTTGTTTTGATGATGTTTCTAAAAATGCAACATTATGCAGATTTTATTACTGATTTCGATTGAGAATATCATTCTTATCACTAATATAAAATTTCATCCCGATGGGAGCCATAGAGCCAGAAAAAATGGCTATGAAAGTCCGAACCCAAGTCTTCAAATAGTGCCTGTTGTTTTGATGATTTTTCTACAAATGCAACATTATGCAGATTTTATTACTGATTTCGCTTGAGAATATCATTCTTATCACTACTATAAAATTTCATCCCGATGGGAGCCATAGAGCCAGAAAAAATGGCTATGAAAGTCCGAACCCAAGTCTTCAAATAGTGCCTGTTGTTTTGATGATTTTTCTACAAATGCAACATTATGCAGATTTTATTACTGATTTCGCTTGATAATATCATTCTTATCACTACTATAAAATTTCATACCGATGGGAGCCATAGAGCCAGAAAAAATGGCTATGAAAGTCCGAACCCAAGTCTTCAAATAGTGCCTGTTGTTTTGATGATTTTTCTACAAATGCAACATTATGCAGATTTTATTACTGATTTCGCTTGAGAATATCATTCTAATCACTACTATAAAATTTCATCCCGATGGGAGCCATAGAGCCAGAAAAAATGGCTATGAAAGTCCGAACCCAAGTCTTCAAATAGTGCCTGTTGTTTTGATGATTTTTCTACAAATGCAACATTATGCAGATTTTATTACTGATTTCGCTTGAGAATATCATTCTTATCACTACTATAAAATTTCATCCCGATGGGAGCCATAGAGCCAGAAAAAATGGCTATGAAAGTCCGAACCCAAGTCTTCAAATAGTGATCGTCATAATGAAGATTTAAAAAAAAAAAAAAAAAAATGAAGATTTTTCTACAAATGACACTTTATGCAGATTTTATTACTGATTTCGCTTGAGACTATCATTCTTATCACTACTAGAAAATTTCACCCCAATTGGATCCATAGAGCCAGAAAAAATGGATATTAAAGTCCGAACCCAAGTCTTCAAATAGTGATCGTCAGAATGAAGATTTTTCTACAAATGCAACTTTATGCAGATTTTATTACTGATTTCGCTTGAGACTATCATTCTTATCACTACTAGAAAATTTCACCCCGATTGGCTACATGGAGCCAGAAAAAATGGCTATTAAAGTCCGAACCCAAGTCTTCAAATAGTGCCCGATATTTTGATGATTTTTCTTAAACTGCATCAATATGTTGATTTTATTACTGATTTCACTTGAGACTATCATTTTTATCACGATGACAAAATTTCAACCCATAGATCCAGACAAAATGGCTATGAAAGCCCGAACCCAAGTCTTCAAATAGTGCCTGTTGTTTTGATGATTTTTCTACAAATGCAACATTATGCAGATTTTATTACTGATTTCGCTTGAGACTATCATTCTTATCACAACTAGAAAATTTCACCCCGTTTTGCTCCATGGAGCCAGAAAAATGGCTATTAAAGTCCGAAACCAAGTCTTCAAATAGTGCCCGATATTTTGATGATTTTTCTAAAACTGCATCAATATGTTGATTTTATTACTGATTGCACTTGAGACTATCAATTTTATCACGATGACAAAATTTTAGCCCATAGATCCAGAAAAAATGGCTATGAAAGCCCGAACCCAAGTCTTCAAATAGTGCCTGTTGTTTTGATGATTTTTCTACAAATGCAACTTTATGCAGATTTTATTACTGATTTCGCTTGAGAATATCATTCTTATCACTACTATAAAATTTCATTACGATTGGCTCAATAAAGCCACCAAAAATGGATATTTAAGTCCGAACCCAAGTCTTCAAATAGTGCCCGATATTTTGATGATTTTTCTAAAGCTGCAACGAAATGTTGATTTTATAACTGATTTAATTTGAGACTATCATTTTTATCACGATGACAAAATTTCAGCCCATAGATCCAGAAAAAATGGCTATAAAAGTCCGAACCCAAGTCTCCAAATAGTGATCGTCATAATGACGATTTTTCTAAAAATGACACTTTATGAAGATTTTATTACTGATTTCGCATGAGACTATCATTCTTATCACTACTAGAAAATTTCACCCCGATTGGCTCAATAAAGCCACCAAAAATGGATATTTAATTCCGAACCCAAGTCTTCAAATAGTGCCCGATATTTTGATGATTTTTCTAAAACTGCAAAAATTGTTGATTTTATAACTGATTTCGCTTGAGACTATCATTCTTATCACTACTAGAAAATTTCACCCCAATTGGCTCCATAGAGCCAGAAAAAATGGATATTTAAGTCCGAACCCAAGTCTTCAAATTTTGCCTGTTGTTTTGATGATTTTTCTAAAAATGCAACATTATGCAGATTTTATTACTGATTTCGCTTGAGACTATCAATTTTATCACGATGACAGTATTTCAGCCCATGGATCCAGAAAAAATGGCTATGAAAGTCCGAACCCAAGTCTTCAAATAGTGCCTGTTGTTTTGATGATTTTTCTACAAAAGCTACATTATGCAGATGATATTACTGATTACGCTTGAGAATATCATTCTTATCACTACAATAAAATTTCATCCCGATGGGATCCATAGAGCCAGAAAAAATGGCTATTAATGTCCGAACCCAAGTCTTCAAATAGTGATCGTTATAATGAAGATTTTTCTACAATTGCAACATTATGCAGATTTTATTACTGATTTCGCTTGAGAATATCATTCTTATCACTACTATAAAATTTCATCCCAATGGGAGCCATAGAGCCAGAAAAAACTGCTATTAAAGTCCGAACCCAAGTCTTCAAATAGTGATCGTCAGAATGAAGATTTTTCTACAAATGCAACTTTATGCAGATTTTATTACTGATTTCGCTTGAGACTATCATTCTTATAATTCCTACAAAATTTCACCCCGATTGGCTCCATAGAGCCAGAAAAAATTGATATTTAAGTCCGAACCCAAGTCTTCAAATGAAGATTTTTCTACAAATGACACTTTATGCAGATTTTATTACTGATTTCGCTTGAGAATATCATTCTTATCACTACTATAAAATTTCATCCCGATGGGAGGCATAGAGCCAGAAAAAATGGATATTTAAGTCCGAACCCAAGTCTTCAAATGGTGCCTGTTGTTTTGATGATTTTTCTACAAATGCAACATTATGCAGATTTTATTACTGATTTCGCTTGAGAATATCATTCTTATCACTACTATAAAATTTCATCCCGATGGGAGGCATAGAGCCAGAAAAAATGGCTATAAAAGTCCGAACCCAAGTCTCCAAATAGTGATCGTCATAATGACGATTTTTCTAAAAATGACACTTTATGCAGATTTTATTACTGATTTCGCATGAGACTATCATTCTTATCACTACTAGAAAATTTCACCCCGATTGGCTCAATAAAGCCACCAAAAATGGATATTTAATTCCGAACCCAAGTCTTCAAATAGTGCCCGATATTTTGATGATTTTTCTAAAACTGCAAAAATTGTTGATTTTATAACTGATTTCGCTTGAGACTATCATTCTTATCACTACTAGAAAATTTCACCCCAATTGGCTCCATAGAGCCAGAAAAAATGGATATTTAAGTCCGAACCCAAGTCTTCAAATTTTGCCTGTTGTTTTGATGATTTTTCTAAAAATACAACATTATGCAGATTTTATTACTGATTTCGCTTGAGACTATCAATTTTATCACGATGACAGTATTTCAGCCCATGGATCCAGAAAAAATGGCTATGAAAGTCCGAACCCAAGTCTTCAAATAGTGCTTGTGTTTTGATGATTTTTCTACAAAAGCAACATTATGCAGATGATATTACTGATTACGCTTGAGAATATCATTCTTATCACTACAATAAAATTTCATCCCGATGGGATCCATAGAGCCAGAAAAAATGGCTATTAATGTCCGAACCCAAGTCTTCAAATAGTGATCGTTATAATGAAGATTTTTCTACAATTGCAACATTATGCAGATTTTATTACTGATTTCGCTTGAGAATATCATTCTTATCACTACTATAAAATTTCATCCCAATGGGAGCCATAGAGCCAGAAAAAATGGCTATTAAAGTCCGAACCCAAGTCTTCAAATAGTGATCGTCAGAATGAAGATTTTTCTACAAATGCAACTTTATGCAGATTTTATTACTGATTTCGCTTGAGACTATCATTCTTATAATTCCTACAAAATTTCACCCCGATTGGCTCCATAGAGCCAGAAAAAATTGATATTTAAGTCCGAACCCAAGTCTTCAAATGAAGATTTTTCTACAAATGCAACATTATGCAGATTTTATTACTGATTTCGCTTGAGAATATCATTCTTATCACTACTATAAAATTTCATCCCGATGGGAGCCATAGAGCCAGAAAAAATGGCTATGAAAGTCCGAACCCAAGTCTTCAAATAGTGCCTGTTGTTTTGATGATTTTTCTACAAATGCAACATTATGCAGATTTTATTACTGATTGCGCTTGAGACTATCAATTTTATCACGATGACAAAATTTCAGCGCATGGATCCAGAAAAAATTGCTATGAAAGTCCGAACCCAAGTCTTCAAATAGTGCATGTTGTTTTGATGATTTTTCTACAAATGCAACATTATGCAGATTTTATTACTGATTTCGCTTGAGAATATCATTCTTATCACTACTATAAAATTTCATCCCGATGGGAGCCATAGAGCCAGAAAAAATGGCTATGAAAGTCCGAACCCAAGTCTTCAAATAGTGATCGTCATATTGAATATTTAAAAAAAAAAAAAAATTAAGATTTTTCTACAAATGACACTTTATGCAGATTTTATTACTGATTTCGCTTGAGACTATCATTCTTATCACTACTAGAAAATTTCACCCCAATTGGATCCATAGAGCCAGAAAAAATGGATATTAAAGTCCGAACCCAAGTCTTCAAATCGTGATCGTCAGAATGAAGATTTTTCTACAAATCCAACTTTATGCAGATTTTATAACTGATTTCGCTTTAGACTATCATTCTTATCACTACTAGAAAATTTCACCCCGATTGGCTACATGGAGCCAGAAAAAATGGCTATTAAAGTCCGAACCCAAGTCTTCAAATAGTGCCCGATATTTTGATGATTTTTCTTAAACTGCATCAATATGTTGATTTTATTACTGATTGCACTTGAGACTGTCAATTTTATCACGATGACAAAATTTCAGCCCATAGATCCAGAAAAAATGGCTATGAAAGCCCGAACCCAAGTCTTCAAATAGTGCCTGTTGTTTAGATGATTTTTCTACAATTGCAACTTTGTGCAGATTTTATTACTGATTTCGCTCGAGACTATCATTCTTTTCACTACTAGACAATTTCACCCCAATTGGCTCCATAGAGACAGAAAAAATGGATATTTAAGTCCGAACCTGAGTCTTCATATAGTGCCCGATATTTTGATGATTTTTCTAAAACTGCAACGAAATGTTGATTTTATAACTGATTTAATTTGAGACTATCATTTTTATCACGATGACAAAATTTCAGCCCATAGATCCAGAAAAAATGGCTATAAAAGTCCGAACCCAAGTCTCCAAATAGTGATCGTCATAATGACGATTTTTCTAAAAATGACACTTTATGCAGATTTTATCACTGATTTCGCATGAGACTATCATTCTTATCACTACTAGAAAATTTCACCCCGATTGGCTCAATAAAGCCACCAAAAATGGATATTTAATTCCGAACCCAAGTCTTCAAATAGTGCCCGATATTTTGATGATTTTTCTAAAACTGCAAAAATTGTTGATTTTATAACTGATTTCGCTTGAGACTATCATTCTTATCACTACTAGAAAATTTCACCCCAATTGGCTCCATAGAGCCAGAAAAAATGGATATTTAAGTCCGAACCCAAGTCTTCAAATTTTGCCTGTTGTTTTGATGATTTTTCTAAAAATGCAACATTATGCAGATTTTATTACTGATTTCGCTTGAGACTATCAATTTTATCACGATGACAGAATTGCAGCCCATGGATCCAGAAAAAATGGCTATGAAAGTCCGAACCCAAGTCTTCAAATAGTGCCTGTTGTTTTGATGATTTTTCTACAAAAGCAACATTATGCAGATGATATTACTGATTTCGCTTGAGAATATCATTCTTATCACTACAATAAAATTTCATCCCGATGGGATCTATGGATCCCATCGGGATGAAATTTTATGAAAAAATGGCTATTAATGGCCAGAAAAAATGGCTATTAATGTCCGAACCCAAGTCTTCAAATAGTGATCGTTATAATGAAGATTTTTCTACCATTGCAACATTATGCAGATTTTAATACTGATTTCGCTTTAGACTATCATTCTTATAATTCCTACAAAATTTCACCCCTATTGGCTCCATAGAGCCAGAAAAAATTGATATTTAAGTCCGAACCCAAGTCTTCAAATGAAGATTTTTCTACAAATGACACTTTATGCAGATTTTATTACTGATTTAGCTTGAGACTATCATTTTTATCACGATAACAAAATTTCAGCCAGTATGGGCTGGATTTTCTGGATTTATATCCAGAAAAAATGGCTATAAGAGTCCGAACCCAAGTCTTCAAATAGTGATCGTCATAACGAAGATTTTTCTACAAATGACACTTTATGCAGATTTTATTACTGATTTCGCTTGAGATTATCATTCTTATCACTACTAGAAAATTTCACACCAATTGGCTCCATAGAGCCAGAAAAAATGGATATTTAAGTCCGAACCCAAGTCTTCAAATGTTGCCTGTTGTTTTGATGATTTTTCTACAAATGCAACATTATGCAGATTTTATTACTGATTTCGCTTGTGACTATCAATTTTATCACGATGACAGAATTTCAGCCCATGGATCCAGAAAAAATCGCTATGAAAGTCCGAACCCAAGTCTTCACATAGTGCCTGTTGTTTTGATGATTTTTCTACAAAAGCAACATTATGCAGATATTATTACTGATTTCGCTTGAGAATATCATTCTTATCACTACAATAAAATTTCATCCCGATGGGATCCATAGAGCCAGAAAAAATGGCTATTAATGTCCGAACCCAAGTCTTCAAATAGTGATCGTTATAATGAAAATTTTTCTCTAATTGCAACATTATGCAGATTTTATTACTGATTTCGCTTGAGAATATCATTCTTATCACTACTATAAAATATCATCCCGATGGGAGCCATAGAGCCAGAAAAAATGGCTATTAAAGTCCGAACCCAAGTCTTCAAATAGTGCCTGTTGTTTTGATGATTTTTATACAAATGCAACATTATGCAGATTTTATTACTGATTTCGCTTGAGAATATCATTCTTATCACTACTATAAAATTTCATCCCGATGGGAGGCATAGAGCCAGAAAAAATGGCTATGAAAGTCCGAACCCAAGTCTTCAAATAGTGCCTGTTGTTTTGATGATTTTTCTAAAAATGCAACATTATGCAGATTTAATTACTGATTTCGCTTGAGAATATCATTCTTATCACTACTATAAAATTTCATCCCGATGGGAGCCATAGAGCCAGAAAAAATGGCTATGAAAGTCCGAACCCAAGTCTTCAAATAGTGCCTGTTGTTTTGATGATTTTTCTACAAATGCAACATTATGCAGATTTTATTACTGATTTCGCTTGAGAATATCATTCTAATCACTACTATAAAATTTCATCCCGATGGGAGCCATAGAGCCAGAAAAAATGGCTATGAAAGTCCGAACCCAAGTCTTCAAATAGTGCCTGTTGTTTTGATGATTTTTCTACAAATGCAACATTATGCAGATTTTATTACTGATTTCGCTTGAGAATATCATTCTTATCACTACTATAAAATTTCATCCCGATGGGAGCCATAGAGCCAGAAAAAATGGCTATGAAAGTCCGAACCCAAGTCTTCAAATAGTGATCGTCATAATGAAGATTTAAAAAAAAAAAAAAAAAAAAATGAAGATTTTTCTACAAATGACACTTTATGCAGATTTTATTACTGATTTCGCTTGAGACTATCATTCTTATCACTACGTGAAAATTTCACCCCAATTGGATCCATAGAGCCAGAAAAAATGGATATTAAAGTCCGAACCCAAGTCTTCAAATAGTGATCGTCAGAATGAAGATTTTTCTACAAATGCAACTTTATGCAGATTTTATTACTGATTTCGCTTGAGACTATCATTCTTATCACTACTAGAAAATTTCACCCCGATTGGCTCTATGGAGCCAGAAAAATGGCTATTAAAGTCCGAAACCAAGTCTTCAAATAGTGCCCGATATTTTGATGATTTTTCTAAAACTGCATCGATATGTTGATTTTATTACTGATTTCACTTGAGACTATCATTTTTATCACGATGACTAAATTTCAACCCATAGATCCAGACAAAATGGCTATAAAAGTCCGAACCCAAGTCTTCAAATAGTGATCGTCATAATGAAGATTTAAAAAAAAAAAAAAATGAAGATTTTTCTACAAATGACACTTTATGCAGATTTTATTACTGATTTCGCTTGAGACTATCATTCTTATCACTACTAGAAAATTTTACCACAATTTGATCCATAGAGCCAGAAAAAATGGATATTTAAGTCCGAACCCAAGTCTTCAAATTGTGATCGTCAGAATGAAGATTTTTCTACAAATGCAACTTTATGCAGATTTTATTACTGATTTCGCTTGAGACTATCATTTTTATCACGATGACAAAATTTCACCCCGATTGGCTCCATAGAGCCAGAAAAAAAGCATACTAAAGTCCGAACCCATGTCTTCAAATGGTGCCTGTTGTCTTGATGATTTTTCTACAAATGCAACATTATGCAGATTTTATTACTGATTTCGCTTGAGACTATCAATTTTATCACGATGACAAAATTTTATCCCGATGGGAGCCATAGAGCCAGAAAAAATGGCTATTAAATTTCGAACCCAAGTCTTCAAATAGTGATCGTCAGAATGAAGATTTTTCTTCAAATGTAACTTTATGCAGATTTTATTACTGATTACGCTTGAGACTATCATTCTTATCACTACTACAAAATTTCACCCCGATTGGCTCCATGGAGCCAGAAAAAATTGCTATTAAAGTCCGAACCCAAGTCTTCAAATAGTGCCCGATATTTTGATGATTTTTTTAAAACTGCAACGAAATGTTGATTTTATAACTGATTTAATTTGAGACTATCATTTTTATCACGATGACAGAATTTCAGCCCATGGATCCAGAAAAAATGGCTATGAAAGTCCGAACCCAAGTCTTCAAATAGTGCCTGTTGTTTTGATGATTTTTCTACAAAAGCAACATTATGCAGATGATATTACTGATTTCGCTTGAGAATATCATTCTTATCACTACAATAAAATTTCATCCCGATGGGATCCATAGAGCCATAAAAAATGGCTATTAATGTCCGAACCCAAGTCTTCAAATAGTGATCGTTATAATGAAGATTTTTCTACAATTGCAACATTATGCAGATTTGATTACTGATTTCGATTGAGAATATCATTCTTATCACTACTATAAAATATCATCCCGATGGGAGCCATAGAGCCAGAAAAAATGGCTATTAAAGTCCGAACCCAAGTCTTCAAATAGTGCCTGTTGTTTTGATGATTTTTCTACAAATGCAACATTATGCAGATTTTATTACTGATTTCGCTTGAGAATATCATTCTTATCACTACTATAAAATTTCATCCCGATGGGAGCCATAGAGCCAGAAAAAATGGCTATGAAAGTCCGAACCCAAGTCTTCAAATAGTGCCTGTTGTTTTGATGATTTTTCTAAAAATGCAACATTATGCAGATTTTATTACTGATTTCGATTGAGAATATCATTCTTATCACTATTATAAAATTTCATCCCGATGGGAGCCATAGAGCCAGAAAAAATGGCTATGAAAGTCCGAACCCAAGTCTTCAAATAGTGCCTGTTGTTTTGATGATTTTTCTACAAATGCAACATTATGCAGATTTTATTACTGATTTCGCTTGAGAATATCATTCTTATCACTACTATAAAATTTCATCCCGATGGGAGCCATAGAGCCAGAAAAAATGGCTATGAAAGTCCGAACCCAAGTCTTCAAATAGTGCCTGTTGTTTTGATGATTTTTTTACAAATGCAACATTATGCAGATTTTATTACTGATTTCGCTTGAGAATATCATTCTTATCACTACTATAAAATTTCATCCCGATGGGAGCCATAGAGCCAGAAAAAATGGCTATGAAAGTCCGAACCCAAGTCTTCAAATAGTGCCTGTTGTTTTGATGATTTTTCTACAAATGCAACATTATGCAGATTTTATTACTGATTTCGCTTGAGAATATCATTCTAATCACTACTATAAAATTTCATCCCGATGGGAGCCATAGAGCCAGAAAAAATGGCTATGAAAGTCCGAACCCAAGTCTTCAAATAGTGCCTGTTGTTTTGATGATTTTTCTACAAATGCAACATTATGCAGATTTTATTACTGATTTCGCTTGAGAATATCATTCTTATCACTACTATAAAATTTCATCCCGATGGGAGCCATAGAGCCAGAAAAAATGGCTATGAAAGTCCGAACCCAAGTCTTCAAATAGTGCCTGTTGTTTTGATGATGTTTCTAAAAATGCAACATTATGCAGATTTTATTACTGATTTCGATTGAGAATATCATTCTTATCACTAATATAAAATTTCATCCCGATGGGAGCCATAGAGCCAGAAAAAATGGCTATGAAAGTCCGAACCCAAGTCTTCAAATAGTGCCTGTGGTTTTGATGATTTTTCTACAAATGCAACATTATGCAGATTTTATTACTGATTTCGCTTGAGAATATCATTCTTATCACTACTATAAAATTTCATCCCGATGGGAGCCATAGAGCCAGAAAAAACTGCTATTAAAGTCCGAACCCAAGTCTTCAAATAGTGATCGTCAGAATGAAGATTTTTCTACAAATGCAACTTTATGCAGATTTTATTACTGATTTCGCTTGAGACTATCATTCTTATAATTCCTACAAAATTTCACCCCAATTGGCTCCATAGAGCCAGAAAAAATGGATATTTAAGTCCGAACCCAAGTCTTCAAATTTTGCCTGTTGTTTTGATGATTTTTCTAAAAATGCAACATTATGCAGATTTTATTACTGATTTCGCTTGAGACTATCAATTTTATCACGATGACAGTATTTCAGCCCATGGATCCAGAAAAAATGGCTATGAAAGTCCGAACCCAAGTCTTCAAATAGTGCCTGTTGTTTTGATGATTTTTCTACAAAAGCTACATTATGCAGATGATATTACTGATTACGCTTGAGAATATCATTCTTATCACTACTATAAAATTTCATCCCGATGGGAGGCATAGAGCCAGAAAAAATGGCTATAAAAGTCCGAACCCAAGTCTCCAAATAGTGATCGTCATAATGACGATTTTTCTAAAAATGACACTTTATGCAGATTTTATTACTGATTTCGCATGAGACTATCATTCTTATCACTACTAGAAAATTTCACCCCGATTGGCTCAATAAAGCCACCAAAAATGGATATTTAATTCCGAACCCAAGTCTTCAAATAGTGCCCGATATTTTGATGATTTTTCTAAAACTGCAAAAATTGTTGATTTTATAACTGATTTCGCTTGAGACTATCATTCTTATCACTACTAGAAAATTTCACCCCAATTGGCTCCATAGAGCCAGAAAAAATGGATATTTCAGTCCGAACCCAAGTCTTCAAATTTTGCCTGTTGTTTTGATGATTTTTCTAAAAATACAACATTATGCAGATTTTATTACTGATTTCGCTTGAGACTATCAATTTTATCACGATGACAGTATTTCAGCCCATGGATCCAGAAAAAATGGCTATGAAAGTCCGAACCCAAGTCTTCAAATAGTGCTTGTGTTTTGATGATTTTTCTACAAAAGCAACATTATGCAGATGATATTACTGATTACGCTTGAGAATATCATTCTTATCACTACAATAAAATTTCATCCCGATGGGATCCATAGAGCCAGAAAAAATGGCTATTAATGTCCGAACCCAAGTCTTCAAATAGTGATCGTTATAATGAAGATTTTTCTACAATTGCAACATTATGCAGATTTTATTACTGATTTCGCTTGAGAATATCATTCTTATCACTACTATAAAATTTCATCCCAATGGGAGCCATAGAGCCAGAAAAAATGGCTATTAAAGTCCGAACCCAAGTCTTCAAATAGTGATCGTCAGAATGAAGATTTTTCTACAAATGCAACTTTATGCAGATTTTATTACTGATTTCGCTTGAGACTATCATTCTTATAATTCCTACAAAATTTCACCCCGATTGGCTCCATAGAGCCAGAAAAAATTGATATTTAAGTCCGAACCCAAGTCTTCAAATGAAGATTTTTCTACAAATGCAACATTATGCAGATTTTATTACTGATTTCGCTTGAGAATATCATTCTTATCACTACTATAAAATTTCATCCCGATGGGAGCCATAGAGCCAGAAAAAATGGCTATGAAAGTCCGAACCCAAGTCTTCAAATAGTGCCTGTTGTTTTGATGATTTTTCTACAAATGCAACATTATGCAGATTTTATTACTGATTGCGCTTGAGACTATCAATTTTATCACGATGACAAAATTTCAGCGCATGGATCCAGAAAAAATTGCTATGAAAGTCCGAACCCAAGTCTTCAAATAGTGCATGTTGTTTTGATGATTTTTCTACAAATGCAACATTATGCAGATTTTATTACTGATTTCGCTTGAGAATATCATTCTTATCACTACTATAAAATTTCATCCCGATGGGAGCCATAGAGCCAGAAAAAATGGCTATGAAAGTCCGAACCCAAGTCTTCAAATAGTGATCGTCATATTGAATATTTAAAAAAAAAAAAAAATTAAGATTTTTCTACAAATGACACTTTATGCAGATTTTATTACTGATTTCGCTTGAGACTATCATTCTTATCACTACTAGAAAATTTCACCCCAATTGGATCCATAGAGCCAGAAAAAATGGATATTAAAGTCCGAACCCAAGTCTTCAAATCGTGATCGTCAGAATGAAGATTTTTCTACAAATGCAACTTTATGCAGATTTTATAACTGATTTCGCTTTAGACTATCATTCTTATCACTACTAGAAAATTTCACCCCGATTGGCTACATGGAGCCAGAAAAAATGGCTATTAAAGTCCGAACCCAAGTCTTCAAATAGTGCCCGATATTTTGATGATTTTTCTTAAACTGCATCAATATGTTGATTTTATTACTGATTGCACTTGAGACTGTCAATTTTATCACGATGACAAAATTTCAGCCCATAGATCCAGAAAAAATGGCTATGAAAGCCCGAACCCAAGTCTTCAAATAGTGCCTGTTGTTTAGATGATTTTTCTACAATTGCAACTTTGTGCAGATTTTATTACTGATTTCGCTCGAGACTATCATTCTTTTCACTACTAGACAATTTCACCCCAATTGGCTCCATAGAGACAGAAAAAATGGATATTTAAGTCCGAACCTGAGTCTTCATATAGTGCCCGATATTTTGATGATTTTTCTAAAACTGCAACGAAATGTTGATTTTATAACTGATTTAATTTGAGACTATCATTTTTATCACGATGACAAAATTTCAGCCCATAGATCCAGAAAAAATGGCTATAAAAGTCCGAACCCAAGTCTCCAAATAGTGATCGTCATAATGACGATTTTTCTAAAAATGACACTTTATGCAGATTTTATCACTGATTTCGCATGAGACTATCATTCTTATCACTACTAGAAAATTTCACCCCGATTGGCTCAATAAAGCCACCAAAAATGGATATTTAATTCCGAACCCAAGTCTTCAAATAGTGCCCGATATTTTGATGATTTTTCTAAAACTGCAAAAATTGTTGATTTTGTAACTGATTTCGCTTGAGACTATCATTCTTATCACTACTAGAAAATTTCACCCCAATTGGCTCCATAGAGCCAGAAAAAATGGATATTTAAGTCCGAACCCAAGTCTTCAAATTTTGCCTGTTGTTTTGATGATTTTTCTAAAAATGCAACATTATGCAGATTTTATTACTGATTTCGCTTGAGACTATCAATTTTATCACGATGACAGAATTGCAGCCCATGGATCCAGAAAAAATGGCTATGAAAGTCCGAACCCAAGTCTTCAAATAGTGCCTGTTGTTTTGATGATTTTTCTACAAAAGCAACATTATGCAGATGATATTACTGATTTCGCTTGAGAATATCATTCTTATCACTACAATAAAATTTCATCCCGATGGGATCTATGGATCCCATCGGGATGAAATTTTATGAAAAAATGGCTATTAATGGCCAGAAAAAATGGCTATTAATGTCCGAACCCAAGTCTTCAAATAGTGATCGTTATAATGAAGATTTTTCTACCATTGCAACATTATGCAGATTTTAATACTGATTTCGCTTTAGACTATCATTCTTATAATTCCTACAAAATTTCACCCCTATTGGCTCCATAGAGCCAGAAAAAATTGATATTTAAGTCCGAACCCAAGTCTTCAAATGAAGATTATTCTACAAATGACACTTTATGCAGATTTTATTACTGATTTAGCTTGAGACTATCATTTTTATCACGATAACAAAATTTCAGCCAGTATGGGCTGGATTTTCTGGATTTATATCCAGAAAAAATGGCTATAAGAGTCCGAACCCAAGTCTTCAAATAGTGATCGTCATAACGAAGATTTTTCTACAAATGACACTTTATGCAGATTTTATTACTGATTTCGCTTGAGATTATCATTCTTATCACTACTAGAAAATTTCACACCAATTGGCTCCATAGAGCCAGAAAAAATGGATATTTAAGTCCGAACCCAAGTCTTCAAATGTTGCCTGTTGTTTTGATGATTTTTCTACAAATGCAACATTATGCAGATTTTATTACTGATTTCGCTTGTGACTATCAATTTTATCACGATGACAGAATTTCAGCCCATGGATCCAGAAAAAATCGCTATGAAAGTCCGAACCCAAGTCTTCACATAGTGCCTGTTGTTTTGATGATTTTTCTACAAAAGCAACATTATGCAGATATTATTACTGATTTCGCTTGAGAATATCATTCTTATCACTACAATAAAATTTCATCCCGATGGGATCCATAGAGCCAGAAAAAATGGCTATTAATGTCCGAACCCAAGTCTTCAAATAGTGATCGTTATAATGAAAATTTTTCTCTAATTGCAACATTATGCAGATTTTATTACTGATTTCGCTTGAGAATATCATTCTTATCACTACTATAAAATATCATCCCGATGGGAGCCATAGAGCCAGAAAAAATGGCTATTAAAGTCCGAACCCAAGTCTTCAAATAGTGCCTGTTGTTTTGATGATTTTTATACAAATGCAACATTATGCAGATTTTATTACTGATTTCGCTTGAGAATATCATTCTTATCACTACTATAAAATTTCATCCCGATGGGAGGCATAGAGCCAGAAAAAATGGCTATGAAAGTCCGAACCCAAGTCTTCAAATAGTGCCTGTTGTTTTGATGATTTTTCTAAAAATGCAACATTATGCAGATTTAATTACTGATTTCGCTTGAGAATATCATTCTTATCACTACTATAAAATTTCATCCCGATGGGAGCCATAGAGCCAGAAAAAATGGCTATGAAAGTCCGAACCCAAGTCTTCAAATAGTGCCTGTTGTTTTGATGATTTTTCTACAAATGCAACATTATGCAGATTTTATTACTGATTTCGCTTGAGAATATCATTCTTATCACTACTATAAAATTTCATCCCGATGGGAGCCATAGAGCCAGAAAAAATGGCTATGAAAGTCCGAACCCAAGTCTTCAAATAGTGCCTGTTGTTTTGATGATTTTTCTACAAATGCAACATTATGCAGATTTTATTACTGATTTCGCTTGAGAATATCATTCTTATCACTACTATAAAATTTCATCCCGATGGGAGCCATAGAGCCAGAAAAAATGGCTATGAAAGTCCGAACCCAAGTCTTCAAATAGTGCCTGTTGTTTTGATGATTTTTCTACAAATGCAACATTATGCAGATTTTATTACTGATTTCGCTTGAGAATATCATTCTAATCACTACTATAAAATTTCATCCCGATGGGAGCCATAGAGCCAGAAAAAATGGCTATGAAAGTCCGAACCCAAGTCTTCAAATAGTGCCTGTTGTTTTGATGATTTTTCTACAAATGCAACATTATGCAGATTTTATTACTGATTTCGCTTGAGAATATCATTCTTATCACTACTATAAAATTTCATCCCGATGGGAGCCATAGAGCCAGAAAAAATGGCTATGAAAGTCCGAACCCAAGTCTTCAAATAGTGATCGTCATAATGAAGATTTAAAAAAAAAAAAAAAAAAATGAAGATTTTTCTACAAATGACACTTTATGCAGATTTTATTACTGATTTCGCTTGAGACTATCATTCTTATCACTACGTGAAAATTTCACCCCAATTGGATCCATAGAGCCAGAAAAAATGGATATTAAAGTCCGAACCCAAGTCTTCAAATAGTGATCGTCAGAATGAAGATTTTTCTACAAATGCAACTTTATGCAGATTTTATTACTGATTTCGCTTGAGACTATCATTCTTATCACTACTAGAAAATTTCACCCCGATTGGCTCTATGGAGCCAGAAAAATGGCTATTAAAGTCCGAAACCAAGTCTTCAAATAGTGCCCGATATTTTGATGATTTTTCTAAAACTGCATCAATATGTTGATTTTATTACTGATTTCACTTGAGACTATCATTTTTATCACGATGACTAAATTTCAACCCATAGATCCAGACAAAATGGCTATAAAAGTCCGAACCCAAGTCTTCAAATAGTGATCGTCATAATGAAGATTTAAAAAAAAAAAAAAATGAAGATTTTTCTACAAATGACACTTTATGCAGATTTTATTACTGATTTCGCTTGAGACTATCATTCTTATCACTACTAGAAAATTTTACCACAATTTGATCCATAGAGCCAGAAAAAATGGATATTTAAGTCCGAACCCAAGTCTTCAAATTGTGATCGTCAGAATGAAGATTTTTCTACAAATGCAACTTTATGCAGATTTTATTACTGATTTCGCTTGAGACTATCATTTTTATCACGATGACAAAATTTCACCCCGATTGGCTCCATAGAGCCAGAAAAAAAGCATACTAAAGTCCGAACCCATGTCTTCAAATGGTGCCTGTTGTCTTGATGATTTTTCTACAAATGCAACATTATGCAGATTTTATTACTGATTTCGCTTGAGACTATCAATTTTATCACGATGACAAAATTTTATCCCGATGGGAGCCATAGAGCCAGAAAAAATGGCTATTAAATTTCGAACCCAAGTCTTCAAATAGTGATCGTCAGAATGAAGATTTTTCTTCAAATGTAACTTTATGCAGATTTTATTACTGATTACGCTTGAGACTATCATTCTTATCACTACTACAAAATTTCACCCCGATTGGCTCCATGGAGCCAGAAAAAATTGCTATTAAAGTCCGAACCCAAGTCTTCAAATAGTGCCCGATATTTTGATGATTTTTTTAAAACTGCAACGAAATGTTGATTTTATAACTGATTTAATTTGAGACTATCATTTTTATCACGATGACAAAATTTCAGCCCATAGATCCAGAAAAAATGGCTATAAAAGTCCAAACCCAAGTCTTCAAATAGTGATCGTCATAATGACGATTTTTCTACAAATGACACTTTATGCAGATTTTATTACTTATTTCGCATGAGACTATCATTCTTATCATTACAACAAAATTTCACTCCGATTGGCTCCATAAAGCCACCAAAAATGGATATTTAATTCCGAACCCAAGTCTTCAAATAGTGCCCGATATTTTGATGATTTTTCTAAAACTGCAAAAATTCATGATTTTATTACTGATTTCGCTTGAGACTATCATTCTTATCACTACTAGAAAATTTCACCCCAATTGGCTCTATAGAACCAGAAAAAATGGATATTTAAGTCCGAACCCAAGTCTTCAAATGTTGCCTGTTGTTTTGATGATTTTTCTACAAATGCAACATTATGCAGATTTTATTACTGATTTCGCTTGAGACTATCAATTTTATCACGATGACAGAATTTCAGCCCATGGATCCAGAAAAAATGGCTATGAAAGTCCGAACCCAAGTCTTCAAATAGTGCCTGTTGTTTTGATGATTTTTCTACAAAAGCAACATTATGCAGATGATATTACTGATTTCGCTTGAGAATATCATTCTTATCACTACAATAAAATTTCATCCCGATGGGATCCATAGAGCCATAAAAAATGGCTATTAATGTCCGAACCCAAGTCTTCAAATAGTGATCGTTATAATGAAGATTTTTCTACAATTGCAACATTATGCAGATTTGATTACTGATTTCGATTGAGAATATCATTCTTATCACTACTATAAAATATCATCCCGATGGGAGCCATAGAGCCAGAAAAAATGGCTATTAAAGTCCGAACCCAAGTCTTCAAATAGTGCCTGTTGTTTTGATGATTTTTCTACAAATGCAACATTATGCAGATTTTATTACTGATTTCGCTTGAGAATATCATTCTTATCACTACTATAAAATTTCATCCCGATGGGAGCCATAGAGCCAGAAAAAATGGCTATGAAAGTCCGAACCCAAGTCTTCAAATAGTGCCTGTTGTTTTGATGATTTTTCTAAAAATGCAACATTATGCAGATTTTATTACTGATTTCGATTGAGAATATCATTCTTATCACTATTATAAAATTTCATCCCGATGGGAGCCATAGAGCCAGAAAAAATGGCTATGAAAGTCCGAACCCAAGTCTTCAAATAGTGCCTGTTGTTTTGATGATTTTTCTACAAATGCAACATTATGCAGATTTTATTACTGATTTCGCTTGAGAATATCATTCTTATCACTACTATAAAATTTCATCCCGATGGGAGCCATAGAGCCAGAAAAAATGGCTATGAAAGTCCGAACCCAAGTCTTCAAATAGTGCCTGTTGTTTTGATGATTTTTTTACAAATGCAACATTATGCAGATTTTATTACTGATTTCGCTTGAGAATATCATTCTTATCACTACTATAAAATTTCATCCCGATGGGAGCCATAGAGCCAGAAAAAATGGCTATGAAAGTCCGAACCCAAGTCTTCAAATAGTGCCTGTTGTTTTGATGATTTTTCTACAAATGCAACATTATGCAGATTTTATTACTGATTTCGCTTGAGAATATCATTCTAATCACTACTATAAAATTTCATCCCGATGGGAGCCATAGAGCCAGAAAAAATGGCTATGAAAGTCCGAACCCAAGTCTTCAAATAGTGCCTGTTGTTTTGATGATTTTTCTACAAATGCAACATTATGCAGATTTTATTACTGATTTCGCTTGAGAATATCATTCTTATCACTACTATAAAATTTCATCCCGATGGGAGCCATAGAGCCAGAAAAAATGGCTATGAAAGTCCGAACCCAAGTCTTCAAATAGTGCCTGTTGTTTTGATGATGTTTCTAAAAATGCAACATTATGCAGATTTTATTACTGATTTCGATTGAGAATATCATTCTTATCACTAATATAAAATTTCATCCCGATGGGAGCCATAGAGCCAGAAAAAATGGCTATGAAAGTCCGAACCCAAGTCTTCAAATAGTGCCTGTGGTTTTGATGATTTTTCTACAAATGCAACATTATGCAGATTTTATTACTGATTTCGCTTGAGAATATCATTCTTATCACTACTATAAAATTTCATCCCGATGGGAGCCATAGAGCCAGAAAAAATGGCTATGAAAGTCCGAACCCAAGTCTTCAAATAGTGCCTGTTGTTTTGATGATTTTTCTACAAATGCAACATTATGCAGATTTTATTACTGATTTCGCTTGATAATATCATTCTTATCACTACTATAAAATTTCATACCGATGGGAGCCATAGAGCCAGAAAAAATGGCTATGAAAGTCCGAACCCAAGTCTTCAAATAGTGCCTGTTGTTTTGGAGATTTTTCTACAAATGCAACATTATGCAGATTTTATTACTGATTTCGCTTGAGAATATCATTCTAATCACTACTATAAAATTTCATCCCGATGGGAGCCATAGAGCCAGAAAAAATGGCTATGAAAGTCCGAACCCAAGTCTTCAAATAGTGCCTGTTGTTTTGATGATTTTTCTACAAATGCAACATTATGCAGATTTTATTACTGATTTCGCTTGAGAATATCATTCTTATCACTACTATAAAATTTCATCCCGATGGGAGCCATAGAGCCAGAAAAAATGGCTATGAAAGTCCGAACCCAAGTCTTCAAATAGTGATCGTCATAATGAAGATTTAAAAAAAAAAAAAAAAAAATGAAGATTTTTCTACAAATGACACTTTATGCAGATTTTATTACTGATTTCGCTTGAGACTATCATTCTTATCACTACTAGAAAATTTCACCCCAATTGGATCCATAGAGCCAGAAAAAATGGATATTAAAGTCCGAACCCAAGTCTTCAAATAGTGATCGTCAGAATGAAGATTTTTCTACAAATGCAACTTTATGCAGATTTTATTACTGATTTCGCTTGAGACTATCATTCTTATCACTACTAGAAAATTTCACCCCGATTGGCTACATGGAGCCAGAAAAAATGGCTATTAAAGTCCGAACCCAAGTCTTCAAATAGTGCCCGATATTTTGATGATTTTTCTTAAACTGCATCAATATGTTGATTTTATTACTGATTTCACTTGAGACTATCATTTTTATCACGATGACAAAATTTCAACCCATAGATCCAGACAAAATGGCTATGAAAGCCCGAACCCAAGTCTTCAAATAGTGCCTGTTGTTTTGATGATTTTTCTACAAATGCAACATTATGCAGATTTTATTACTGATTTCGCTTGAGACTATCATTCTTATCACAACTAGAAAATTTCACCCCGTTTTGCTCCATGGAGCCAGAAAAATGGCTATTAAAGTCCGAAACCAAGTCTTCAAATAGTGCCCGATATTTTGATGATTTTTCTAAAACTGCATCAATATGTTGATTTTATTACTGATTGCACTTGAGACTATCAATTTTATCACGATGACAAAATTTTAGCCCATAGATCCAGAAAAAATGGCTATGAAAGCCCGAACCCAAGTCTTCAAATAGTGCCTGTTGTTTTGATGATTTTTCTACAAATGCAACTTTATGCAGATTTTATTACTGATTTCGCTTGAGAATATCATTCTTATCACTACTATAAAATTTCATCCCGATTGGCTCAATAAAGCCACCAAAAATGGATATTTAAGTCCGAACCCAAGTCTTCAAATAGTGCCCGATATTTTGATGATTTTTCTAAAACTGCAACGAAATGTTGATTTTATAACTGATTTAATTTGAGACTATCATTTTTATCACGATGACAAAATTTCAGCCCATAGATCCAGAAAAAATGGCTATAAAAGTCCGAACCCAAGTCTCCAAATAGTGATCGTCATAATGACGATTTTTCTAAAAATGACACTTTATGCAGATTTTATTACTGATTTCGCATGAGACTATCATTCTTATCACTACTAGAAAATTTCACCCCGATTGGCTCAATAAAGCCACCAAAAATGGATATTTAATTCCGAACCCAAGTCTTCAAATAGTGCCCGATATTTTGATGATTTTTCTAAAACTGCAAAAATTGTTGATTTTATAACTGATTTCGCTTGAGACTATCATTCTTATCACTACTAGAAAATTTCACCCCAATTGGCTCCATAGAGCCAGAAAAAATGGATATTTAAGTCCGAACCCAAGTCTTCAAATTTTGCCTGTTGTTTTGATGATTTTTCTAAAAATGCAACATTATGCAGATTTTATTACTGATTTCGCTTGAGACTATCAATTTTATCACGATGACAGTATTTCAGCCCATGGATCCAGAAAAAATGGCTATGAAAGTCCGAACCCAAGTCTTCAAATAGTGCCTGTTGTTTTGATGATTTTTCTACAAAAGCTACATTATGCAGATGATATTACTGATTACGCTTGAGAATATCATTCTTATCACTACAATAAAATTTCATCCCGATGGGATCCATAGAGCCAGAAAAAATGGCTATTAATGTCCGAACCCAAGTCTTCAAATAGTGATCGTTATAATGAAGATTTTTCTACAATTGCAACATTATGCAGATTTTATTACTGATTTCGCTTGAGAATATCATTCTTATCACTACTATAAAATTTCATCCCAATGGGAGCCATAGAGCCAGAAAAAACTGCTATTAAAGTCCGAACCCAAGTCTTCAAATAGTGATCGTCAGAATGAAGATTTTTCTACAAATGCAACTTTATGCAGATTTTATTACTGATTTCGCTTGAGACTATCATTCTTATAATTCCTACAAAATTTCACCCCGATTGGCTCCATAGAGCCAGAAAAAATTGATATTTAAGTCCGAACCCAAGTCTTCAAATGAAGATTTTTCTACAAATGACACTTTATGCAGATTTTATTACTGATTTCGCTTGAGAATATCATTCTTATCACTACTATAAAATTTCATCCCGATGGGAGGCATAGAGCCAGAAAAAATGGATATTTAAGTCCGAACCCAAGTCTTCAAATGGTGCCTGTTGTTTTGATGATTTTTCTACAAATGCAACATTATGCAGATTTTATTACTGATTTCGCTTGAGAATATCATTCTTATCACTACTATAAAATTTCATCCCGATGGGAGGCATAGAGCCAGAAAAAATGGCTATAAAAGTCCGAACCCAAGTCTCCAAATAGTGATCGTCATAATGACGATTTTTCTAAAAATGACACTTTATGCAGATTTTATTACTGATTTCGCTTGAGAATATCATTCTTATCACTACAATAAAATTTCATCCCGATGGGATCCATAGAGCCATAAAAAATGGCTATTAATGTCCGAACCCAAGTCTTCAAATAGTGATCGTTATAATGAAGATTTTTCTACAATTGCAACATTATGCAGATTTGATTACTGATTTCGATTGAGAATATCATTCTTATCACTACTATAAAATATCATCCCGATGGGAGCCATAGAGCCAGAAAAAATGGCTATTAAAGTCCGAACCCAAGTCTTCAAATAGTGCCTGTTGTTTTGATGATTTTTCTACAAATGCAACATTATGCAGATTTTATTACTGATTTCGCTTGAGAATATCATTCTTATCACTACTATAAAATTTCATCCCGATGGGAGCCATAGAGCCAGAAAAAATGGCTATGAAAGTCCGAACCCAAGTCTTCAAATAGTGCCTGTTGTTTTGATGATTTTTCTAAAAATGCAACATTATGCAGATTTTATTACTGATTTCGATTGAGAATATCATTCTTATCACTATTATAAAATTTCATCCCGATGGGAGCCATAGAGCCAGAAAAAATGGCTATGAAAGTCCGAACCCAAGTCTTCAAATAGTGCCTGTTGTTTTGATGATTTTTCTACAAATGCAACATTATGCAGATTTTATTACTGATTTCGCTTGAGAATATCATTCTTATCACTACTATAAAATTTCATCCCGATGGGAGCCATAGAGCCAGAAAAAATGGCTATGAAAGTCCGAACCCAAGTCTTCAAATAGTGCCTGTTGTTTTGATGATTTTTTTACAAATGCAACATTATGCAGATTTTATTACTGATTTCGCTTGAGAATATCATTCTTATCACTACTATAAAATTTCATCCCGATGGGAGCCATAGAGCCAGAAAAAATGGCTATGAAAGTCCGAACCCAAGTCTTCAAATAGTGCCTGTTGTTTTGATGATTTTTCTACAAATGCAACATTATGCAGATTTTATTACTGATTTCGCTTGAGAATATCATTCTAATCACTACTATAAAATTTCATCCCGATGGGAGCCATAGAGCCAGAAAAAATGGCTATGAAAGTCCGAACCCAAGTCTTCAAATAGTGCCTGTTGTTTTGATGATTTTTCTACAAATGCAACATTATGCAGATTTTATTACTGATTTCGCTTGAGAATATCATTCTTATCACTACTATAAAATTTCATCCCGATGGGAGCCATAGAGCCAGAAAAAATGGCTATGAAAGTCCGAACCCAAGTCTTCAAATAGTGCCTGTTGTTTTGATGATGTTTCTAAAAATGCAACATTATGCAGATTTTATTACTGATTTCGATTGAGAATATCATTCTTATCACTAATATAAAATTTCATCCCGATGGGAGCCATAGAGCCAGAAAAAATGGCTATGAAAGTCCGAACCCAAGTCTTCAAATAGTGCCTGTGGTTTTGATGATTTTTCTACAAATGCAACATTATGCAGATTTTATTACTGATTTCGCTTGAGAATATCATTCTTATCACTACTATAAAATTTCATCCCGATGGGAGCCATAGAGCCAGAAAAAATGGCTATGAAAGTCCGAACCCAAGTCTTCAAATAGTGCCTGTTGTTTTGATGATTTTTCTACAAATGCAACATTATGCAGATTTTATTACTGATTTCGCTTGATAATATCATTCTTATCACTACTATAAAATTTCATACCGATGGGAGCCATAGAGCCAGAAAAAATGGCTATGAAAGTCCGAACCCAAGTCTTCAAATAGTGCCTGTTGTTTTGATGATTTTTCTACAAATGCAACATTATGCAGATTTTATTACTGATTTCGCTTGAGAATATCATTCTAATCACTACTATAAAATTTCATCCCGATGGGAGCCATAGAGCCAGAAAAAATGGCTATGAAAGTCCGAACCCAAGTCTTCAAATAGTGCCTGTTGTTTTGATGATTTTTCTACAAATGCAACATTATGCAGATTTTATTACTGATTTCGCTTGAGAATATCATTCTTATCACTACTATAAAATTTCATCCCGATGGGAGCCATAGAGCCAGAAAAAATGGCTATGAAAGTCCGAACCCAAGTCTTCAAATAGTGATCGTCATAATGAAGATTTAAAAAAAAAAAAAAAAAAAATGAAGATTTTTCTACAAATGACACTTTATGCAGATTTTATTACTGATTTCGCTTGAGACTATCATTCTTATCACTACTAGAAAATTTCACCCCAATTGGATCCATAGAGCCAGAAAAAATGGATATTAAAGTCCGAACCCAAGTCTTCAAATAGTGATCGTCAGAATGAAGATTTTTCTACAAATGCAACTTTATGCAGATTTTATTACTGATTTCGCTTGAGACTATCATTCTTATCACTACTAGAAAATTTCACCCCGATTGGCTACATGGAGCCAGAAAAAATGGCTATTAAAGTCCGAACCCAAGTCTTCAAATAGTGCCCGATATTTTGATGATTTTTCTTAAACTGCATCAATATGTTGATTTTATTACTGATTTCACTTGAGACTATCATTTTTATCACGATGACAAAATTTCAACCCATAGATCGAGACAAAATGGCTATGAAAGCCCGAACCCAAGTCTTCAAATAGTGCCTGTTGTTTTGATGATTTTTCTACAAATGCAACATTATGCAGATTTTATTACTGATTTCGCTTGAGACTATCATTCTTATCACAACTAGAAAATTTCACCCCGTTTTGCTCCATGGAGCCAGAAAAATGGCTATTAAAGTCCGAAACCAAGTCTTCAAATAGTGCCCGATATTTTGATGATTTTTCTAAAACTGCATCAATATGTTGATTTTATTACTGATTGCACTTGAGACTATCAATTTTATCACGATGACAAAATTTTAGCCCATAGATCCAGAAAAAATGGCTATGAAAGCCCGAACCCAAGTCTTCAAATAGTGCCTGTTGTTTTGATGATTTTTCTACAAATGCAACTTTATGCAGATTTTATTACTGATTTCGCTTGAGAATATCATTCTTATCACTACTATAAAATTTCATCCCGATTGGCTCAATAAAGCCACCAAAAATGGATATTTAAGTCCGAACCCAAGTCTTCAAATAGTGCCCGATATTTTGATGATTTTTCTAAAACTGCAACGAAATGTTGATTTTATAACTGATTTAATTTGAGACTATCATTTTTATCACGATGACAAAATTTCAGCCCATAGATCCAGAAAAAATGGCTATAAAAGTCCGAACCCAAGTCTCCAAATAGTGATCGTCATAATGACGATTTTTCTAAAAATGACACTTTATGCAGATTTTATTACTGATTTCGCATGAGACTATCATTCTTATCACTACTAGAAAATTTCACCCCGATTGGCTCAATAAAGCCACCAAAAATGGATATTTAATTCCGAACCCAAGTCTTCAAATAGTGCCCGATATTTTGATGATTTTTCTAAAACTGCAAAAATTGTTGATTTTATAACTGATTTCGCTTGAGACTATCATTCTTATCACTACTAGAAAATTTCACCCCAATTGGCTCCATAGAGCCAGAAAAAATGGATATTTAAGTCCGAACCCAAGTCTTCAAATTTTGCCTGTTGTTTTGATGATTTTTCTAAAAATGCAACATTATGCAGATTTTATTACTGATTTCGCTTGAGACTATCAATTTTATCACGATGACAGTATTTCAGCCCATGGATCCAGAAAAAATGGCTATGAAAGTCCGAACCCAAGTCTTCAAATAGTGCCTGTTGTTTTGATGATTTTTCTACAAAAGCTACATTATGCAGATGATATTACTGATTACGCTTGAGAATATCATTCTTATCACTACAATAAAATTTCATCCCGATGGGATCCATAGAGCCAGAAAAAATGGCTATTAATGTCCGAACCCAAGTCTTCAAATAGTGATCGTTATAATGAAGATTTTTCTACAATTGCAACATTATGCAGATTTTATTACTGATTTCGCTTGAGAATATCATTCTTATCACTACTATAAAATTTCATCCCAATGGGAGCCATAGAGCCAGAAAAAACTGCTATTAAAGTCCGAACCCAAGTCTTCAAATAGTGATCGTCAGAATGAAGATTTTTCTACAAATGCAACTTTATGCAGATTTTATTACTGATTTCGCTTGAGACTATCATTCTTATAATTCCTACAAAATTTCACCCCGATTGGCTCCATAGAGCCAGAAAAAATTGATATTTAAGTCCGAACCCAAGTCTTCAAATGAAGATTTTTCTACAAATGACACTTTATGCAGATTTTATTACTGATTTCGCTTGAGAATATCATTCTTATCACTTCTATAAAATTTCATCCCGATGGGAGGCATAGAGCCAGAAAAAATGGATATTTAAGTCCGAACCCAAGTCTTCAAATGGTGCCTGTTGTTTTGATGATTTTTCTACAAATGCAACATTATGCAGATTTTATTACTGATTTCGCTTGAGAATATCATTCTTATCACTACTATAAAATTTCATCCCGATGGGAGGCATAGAGCCAGAAAAAATGGCTATAAAAGTCCGAACCCAAGTCTCCAAATAGTGATCGTCATAATGACGATTTTTCTAAAAATGACACTTTATGCAGATTTTATTACTGATTTCGCATGAGACTATCATTCTTATCACTACTAGAAAATTTCACCCCGATTGGCTCAATAAAGCCACCAAAAATGGATATTTAATTCCGAACCCAAGTCTTCAAATAGTGCCCGATATTTTGATGATTTTTCTAAAACTGCAAAAATTGTTGATTTTATAACTGATTTCGCTTGAGACTATCATTCTTATCACTACTAGAAAATTTCACCCCAATTGGCTCCATAGAGCCAGAAAAAATGGATATTTAAGTCCGAACCCAAGTCTTCAAATTTTGCCTGTTGTTTTGATGATTTTTCTAAAAATACAACATTATGCAGATTTTATTACTGATTTCGCTTGAGACTATCAATTTTATCACGATGACAGTATTTCAGCCCATGGATCCAGAAAAAATGGCTATGAAAGTCCGAACCCAAGTCTTCAAATAGTGCTTGTGTTTTGATGATTTTTCTACAAAAGCAACATTATGCAGATGATATTACTGATTACGCTTGAGAATATCATTCTTATCACTACAATAAAATTTCATCCCGATGGGATCCATAGAGCCAGAAAAAATGGCTATTAATGTCCGAACCCAAGTCTTCAAATAGTGATCGTTATAATGAAGATTTTTCTACAATTGCAACATTATGCAGATTTTATTACTGATTTCGCTTGAGAATATCATTCTTATCACTACTATAAAATTTCATCCCAATGGGAGCCATAGAGCCAGAAAAAATGGCTATTAAAGTCCGAACCCAAGTCTTCAAATAGTGATCGTCAGAATGAAGATTTTTCTACAAATGCAACTTTATGCAGATTTTATTACTGATTTCGCTTGAGACTATCATTCTTATAATTCCTACAAAATTTCACCCCGATTGGCTCCATAGAGCCAGAAAAAATTGATATTTAAGTCCGAACCCAAGTCTTCAAATGAAGATTTTTCTACAAATGCAACATTATGCAGATTTTATTACTGATTTCGCTTGAGAATATCATTCTTATCACTACTATAAAATTTCATCCCGATGGGAGCCATAGAGCCAGAAAAAATGGCTATGAAAGTCCGAACCCAAGTCTTCAAATAGTGCCTGTTGTTTTGATGATTTTTCTACAAATGCAACATTATGCAGATTTTATTACTGATTTCGCTTGAGAATATCATTCTTATCACTACTATAAAATTTCATCCCGATGGGAGCCATAGAGCCAGAAAAAATGGCTATGAAAGTCCGAACCCAAGTCTTCAAATAGTGCCTGTTGTTTTGATGATTTTTTCTAAAAATGCAACATTATGCAGATTTTATTACTGATTTCGATTGAGAATATCATTCTTATCACTACTATAAAATTTCATCCCGATGGGAGCCATAGAGCCAGAAAAAATGGCTATGAAAGTCCGAACCCAAGTCTTCAAATGTTGCCTGTTGTTTTGATGATTTTTCTACAAATGCAACATTATGCAGATTTTATTACTGATTTCGCTTGAGAATATCATTCTTATCACTACTATAAAATTTCATCCCGATGGGAGCCATAGCGCCAGAAAAAATGTCTTTGAAAGTCCGAACCCAAGTCTTCAAATAGTGCCTGTTGTTTTGATGATTTTTCTACAAATGCAACATTATGCAGATTTTATTACTGATTTCGCTTGAGAATATCATTCTTATCACTACTATAAAATTTCATCCCGATGGGAGCCATAGAGCCAGAAAAAATGGCTATGAAAGTCCGAACCCAAGTCTTCAAATAGTGCCTGTTGTTTTGATGATTTTTCTACAAATGCAACATTATGCAGATTTTATTACTGATTTCGCTTGAGAATATCATTCTAATCACTACTATAAAATTTCATCCCGATGGGAGCCATAGAGCCAGAAAAAATGGCTATGAAAGTCCGAACCCAAGTCTTCAAATAGTGCCTGTTGTTTTGTTGATTTATCTACAAATGCAACATTATGCAGATTTTATTACTGATTTCGCTTGAGAATATCATTCTTATCACTACTATAAAATTTCATCCCGATGGGAGCCATAGAGCCAGAAAAAATGGCTATGAAAGTCCGAACCCAAGTCTTCAAATAGTGATCGTCATAATGAAGATTTAAAAAAAAAAAAAAAAAAATGAAGATTTTTCTACAAATGACACTTTATGCAGATTTTATTACTGATTTCGATTGAGACTATCATTCTTATCACTACTAGAAAATTTCATCCCGATGGGAGCCATAGAGCCAGAAAAAATGGCTATGAAAGTCCGAACCCAAGTCTTCAAATAGTGCCTGTTGTTTTGATGATTTTTCTACAAATGCAACATTATGCAGATTTTATTACTGATTTCGCTTGAGAATATCATTCTAATCACTACTATAAAATTTCATCCCGATGGGAGCCATAGAGCCAGAAAAAATGGCTATGAAAGTCCGAACCCAAGTCTTCAAATAGTGCCTGTTGTTTTGTTGATTTTTCTACAAATGCAACATTATGCAGATTTTATTACTGATTTCGCTTGAGAATATCATTCTTATCACTACTATAAAATTTCATCCCGATGGGAGCCATAGAGCCAGAAAAAATGGCTATTAATGTCCGAACCCAAGTCTTCAAATAGTGATCGTTATAATGAAGATTTTTCTACAATTGCAACATTATGCAGATTTTATTACTGATTTCGCTTGAGAATATCATTCTTATCACTACTATAAAATTTCATCCCGATGGGAGGCATAGAGCCAGAAAAAATGGCTATAAAAGTCCGAACCCAAGTCTCCAAATAGTGATCGTCATAATGACGATTTTTCTAAAAATGACACTTTATGCAGATTTTATTACTGATTTCGCATGAGACTATCATTCTTATCACTACTAGAAAATTTCACCCCGATTGGCTCAATAAAGCCACCAAAAATGGATATTTAATTCCGAACCCAAGTCTTCAAATAGTGCCCGATATTTTGATGATTTTTCTAAAACTGCAAAAATTGTTGATTTTATAACTGATTTCGCTTGAGAATATCATTCTTATCACTACAATAAAATTTCATCCCGATGGGATCCATAGAGCCAGAAAAAATGGCTATTAATGTCCGAACCCAAGTCTTCAAATAGTGATCGTTATAATGAAGATTTTTCTACAATTGCAACATTATGCAGATTTTATTACTGATTTCGCTTGAGAATATCATTCTTATCACTACTATAAAATTTCATCCCAATGGGAGCCATAGAGCCAGAAAAAATGGCTATTAAAGTCCGAACCCAAGTCTTCAAATAGTGATCGTCAGAATGAAGATTTTTCTACAAATGCAACTTTATGCAGATTTTATTACTGATTTCGCTTGAGACTATCATTTTTATCACGATGACAAAATTTCACCCCGATTGGCTCCATAGAGCCAGAAAAAATTGATATTTAAGTCCGAACCCAAGTCTTCAAATGAAGATTTTTCTACAAATGCAACATTATGCAGATTTTATTACTGATTTCGCTTGAGAATATCATTCTTATCACTACTATAAAATTTCATCCCGATGGGAGGCATAGAGCCAGAAAAAATGGCTATGAAAGTCCGAACCCAAGTCTTCAAATAGTGCCTGTTGTTTTGATGATTTTTTCTAAAAATGCAACATTATGCAGATTTTATTACTGATTTCGATTGAGAATATCATTCTTATCACTACTATAAAATTTCATCCCGATGGGAGCCATAGAGCCAGAAAAAATGGCTATGAAAGTCCGAACCCAAGTCTTCAAATAGTGCCTGTTGTTTTGATGATTTTTCTACAAATGCAACATTATGCAGATTTTATTACTGATTTCGCTTGAGAATATCATTCTTATCACTACTATAAAATTTCATCCCGATGGGAGCCATAGCGCCAGAAAAAATGTCTTTGAAAGTCCGAACCCAAGTCTTCAAATAGTGCCTGTTGTTTTGATGATTTTTCTACAAATGCAACATTATGCAGATTTTATTACTGATTTCGCTTGAGAATATCATTCTTATCACTACTATAAAATTTCATCCCGATGGGAGCCATAGAGCCAGAAAAAATGGCTATGAAAGTCCGAACCCAAGTCTTCAAATAGTGCCTGTTGTTTTGATGATTTTTCTACAAATGCAACATTATGCAGATTTTATTACTGATTTCGCTTGAGAATATCATTCTAATCACTACTATAAAATTTCATCCCGATGGGAGCCATAGAGCCAGAAAAAATGGCTATGAAAGTCCGAACCCAAGTCTTCAAATAGTGCCTGTTGTTTTGTTGATTTTTCTACAAATGCAACATTATGCAGATTTTATTACTGATTTCGCTTGAGAATATCATTCTTATCACTACTATAAAATTTCATCCCGATGGGAGCCATAGAGCCAGAAAAAATGGCTATGAAAGTCCGAACCCAAGTCTTCAAATAGTGATCGTCATAATGAAGATTTAAAAAAAAAAAAAAAAAATGAAGATTTTTCTACAAATGACACTTTATGCAGATTTTATTACTGATTTCGATTGAGACTATCATTCTTATCACTACTAGAAAATTTCACCCCAATTGGATCCATAGAGCCAGAAAAAATGGATATTAAAGTCCGAACCCAAGTCTTCAAATAGTGATCGTCAGAATGAAGATTTTTCTACAAATGCAACTTTATGCAGATTTTATTACTGATTTCGCTTGAGACTATCATTCTTATCACTACTAGAAAATTTCACCCCGATTGGCTACATGGAGCCAGAAAAAATGGATATTAAAGTCCGAACCCAAGTCTTCAAATAGTGCCCGATATTTTGATGATTTTTCTTAAACTGCATCAATATGTTGATTTTATTACTGATTTCACTTGAGACTATCATTTTTATCACGATGACAAAATTTCAACCCATAGATCCAGACAAAATGGCTATGAAAGCCCGAACCCAAGTCTTCAAATAGTGCCTGTTGTTTTGATGATTTTTCTACAAATGCAACATTATGCAGATTTTATTACTGATTTCGCTTGAGACTATCATTCTTATCACAACTAGAAAATTTCACCCCGATGGGATCTATAGAGCCAGAAAAAATGGCTATAAAAGTCCGAACCCAAGTCTTCAAATAGTGATCGTCATAATGAAGATTTAAAAAAAAAAAAAAATGAAGATTTTTCTACAAATGACACTTTATGCAGATTTTATTACTGATTTCGCTTGAGACTATCATTCTTATCACTACTAGAAAATTTCACCCCAATTGGATCCATAGAGCCAGAAAAAATGGATATTTAAGTCCGAACCCAAGTCTTCAAATGGTGCCTGTTGTTTTGATGATTTTTCTACAAATGCAACATTATGCAGATTTTATTACTGATTGCGCTTGAGACTATCAATTTTATCACGATGACAAAATTTCAGCGCATGGATCCAGAAAAAATTGCTATGAAAGTCCGAACCCAAGTCTTCACATAGTGCCTGTTGTTTTGATGATTTTTCTACAATTGCAACATTATGCAGATTTTATTACTGATTTCGCTTGAGAATATCATTCTTGTCACTACTATAAAATTTCATCCCGATGGGAGGCATAAAGCCAGAAAAAATGGCTATTAAAGTCCGAACCCAAGTCTTCAAATAGTGATCGTCAGAATGAAGATTTTTCTACAAATGCAACTTTATGCAGATTTTATTACTGATTTCGCTTGAGACTATCATTCTTATCACTACTAGAAAATTTCACCCCGATTGGCTACATGGAGCCAGAAAAAATGGCTATTAAAGTCCGAACCCAAGTCTTCAAATAGTGACCGATATTTTGATGATTTTTCTAAAACTGCAAAAATTGTTGATTTTATAACTGATTTCGCTTGAGACTATCATTCTTATAACTACTAGAAAATTTCACCCCAATTGGCTCCATAGAGCCAGAAAAAATGGATATTTAAGTCCGAACCCAAGTCTTCAAATGTTGCCTGTTGTTTTGATGATTTTTCTAAAAATGCAACATTATGCAGATTTTATTACTGATTTCGCTTGAGACTATCAATTTTATCACGATGACAGAATTTCAGCCCATGGATCCAGAAAAAATGGCTATGAAAGTCCGAACCCAAGTCTTCAAATAGTGCCTGTTGTTTTGATGATTTTTCTACAAAAGCAACATTATGCAGATGATATTACTGATTTCGCTTGAGAATATCATTCTTATCACTACAATAAAATTTCATCCCGATGGGATCCATAGAGCCAGAAAAAATGGCTATTAATGTCCGAACCCAAGTCTTCAAATAGTGATCGTTATAATGAAGATTTTTCTACAATTGCAACATTATGCAGATTTTATTACTGATTTTGCTTGAGAATATCATTCTTATCACTACTATAAAATTTCATCCCAATGGGAGCCATAGAGCCAGAAAAAATGGCTATTAAAGTCCGAACCCAAGTCTTCAAATAGTGATCGTCAGAATGAAGATTTTTCTACAAATGCAACTTTATGCAGATTTTATTACTGATTTCGCTTGAGAATATCATTCTTATCACTACTATAAAATTTCATCACGATGGGAGCCATAGAGCCAGAAAAAATGGCTATGAAAGTCCGAACCCAAGTCTTCAAATAGTGATCGTCAGAATGAAGATTTTTCTACAAATGCAACTTTATGCAGATTTTATTACTGATTTCGCTTGAGACTATCATTCTTATCACTACTAGAAAATTTCACCCCGATTGGCTCCATAGAGCCAGAAAAAATGGATATTTAAGTCCGAACCCAAGTCTTCAAATAGTGCCCGATATTTTGATGATTTTTCTAAAACTGCAACGAAATGTTGATTTTATAACTGATTTAATTTGAGACTATCATTTTTATCACGATGACAAAATTTCAGCCCATATATCCAGAAAAAATGGCTATAAAAGTCCGAACCCAAGTCTCCAAATAGTGATCGTCATAATGACGATTTTTCTAAAAATGACACTTTATGCAGATTTTATTACTGATTTCGCATGAGACTATCATTCTTATCACTACTAGAAAATTTCACCCCGATTGGCTCAATAAAGCCACCAAAAATGGATATTTAATTCCGAACCCAAGTCTTCAAATAGTGCCCGATATTTTGATGATTTTACTAAAACTGCAAAAATTGTTGATTTTATAACTGATTTCGCTTGAGTCTATCATTCTTATCACTACTAGAAAATTTCACCCCAATTGGCTCCATAGAGCCAGAAAAAATGGATATTTAAGTCCGAACCCAAGTCTTCAAATTTTGCCTGTTGTTTTGATGATTTTTCTAAAAATGCAACATTATGCAGATTTTATTACTGATTTCGCTTGAGACTATCAATTTTATCACGATGACAGTATTTCAGCCCATGGATCCAGAAAAAATGGCTATGAAAGTCCGAACCCAAGTCTTCAAATAGTGCCTGTTGTTTTGATGATTTTTCTACAAAAGCAACATTATGCAGATGATATTACTGATTACGCTTGAAAATATCATTCTTATCACTACAATAAAATTTCATCCCGATGGGATCCATAGAGCCAGAAAAAATGGCTATTAATGTCCGAACCCAAGTCTTCAAATAGTGATCGTTATAATGAAGATTTTTCTACAATTGCAACATTATGCAGATTATATTACTGATTTCGCTTGAGAATATCATTCTTATCACTACTATAAAATTTCATCCCAATGGGAGCCATAGAGCCAGAAAAAATGGCAATTAAAGTCCGAACCCAAGTCTTCAAATAGTGATGGTCAGAATGAAGATTTTTCTACAAATGCAACTTTATGCAGATTTTATTACTGATTTCGCTTGAGACTATCATTCTTATAATTCCTACAAAATTTCACCCCGATTGGCTCCATAGAGCCAGAAAAAATTGATATTTAAGTCCGAACCCAAGTCTTCAAATGAAGATTTTTCTACAAATGACACTTTATGCAGATTTTATTACTGATTTCGCTTGAGAATAACATTCTTATCACTACTATAAAATTTCATCCCGATGGGAGGCATAGAGCCAGAAAAAATGGATATTTAAGTCCGAACCCAAGTCTTCAAATGGTGCCTGTTGTTTTGATGATTTTTCTACAAATGCAACATTATGCAGATTTTATTACTGATTTCGCTTGAGAATATCATTCTTATCACTACTATAAAATTTCATCCCGATGGGAGGCATAGAGCCAGAAAAAATGGCTATTAAAGTCCGAACCCAAGTCTTCAAATGTTGCCTGTTGTTTTGATGATTTTTCTACAAATGCAACATTATGCAGATTTTATTACTGATTTCGCTTGAGACTATCAATTTTATCACGATGACAGAATTTCAGCCCATGGATCCAGAAAAAATCGCTATGAAAGTCCGAACCCAAGTCTTCACATAGTGCCTGTTGTTTTGATGATTTTTCTACAAAAGCAACATTATGCAGATGTTATTACTGATTTCGCTTGAGAATATCATTCTTATCACGACAATAAAATTTCATCCCGATGGGATCCATAGAGCCAGAAAAAAAGGCTATTAATGTCCGAACCCAAGTCTTCAAATAGTGATCGTCATAATGAAGGTTTTTCTACAAATGCAACTTTATGCAGATTTTATTACTTATTTCGCTTGAGACTATCATTCTTATCACTACAACAAAATTTCACTCCGATTGGCTCCATAGAGCCAGAATAATGGCTATTAAAGTCCGAACCCAAGTCTTCAAATAGTGATCGTCAGAATGAAGATTTTTCTACAAATGCAACTTTATGCAGATTTTATTACTGATTTCGCTTGAGACTATCATTTTTATCACGATGACAAAATTTCACCCCAATCAGCTCCATAGAGTTAGAAAAAAAGGATATTTAAGTCCGAACTCAAGTCTTTAAATAGTGCCCCCAATTTTGATGATTTTTCTAAAACTGCAATAATATGTTGATTTTATTACTGATTTCGCTTGAGACTATCATTCTTATCACTACAACAAAATTTCACTCCGATTGGCTCCATAGAGCCAGAATAATGGCTATTAAAGTCCGAACCCAAGTCTTCAAATAGCGATCGTCAGAATGAAGATTTTTCTACAAATGCAACTTTACGCAGATTTTATTAATGATTTCGCTTGAGACTATCATTTTTATCACGATGACAAAATTTCACCCCGATTGGCTCCATAGAGCCAGAAAAAATGGATATTTAAATCCGAACCCAAGTCTTCAAATGCTGCCTGTTGTTTGGATGATTTTTCTACAAATGCAACATTATGCAGATTTTATTACTGATTTCGCTTGAGACTATCAATTTTATCACGATGACAGAATTTCAGCCCATGGATCGAGAAAAAATCGCTATGAAAGTCCGAACCCAAGTCTTCACATAGTGCCTGTTGTTTTGATGATTTTTCTACAAAAGCAACATTATGCAGATGTTATTACTTATTTCGCTTGAGACTATCATTCTTATCACTACAACAAAATTTCACTCCGATTGGCTCCATAGAGCCAAAATAATGGCTATTAAAGTCCGAACCCAAGTCTTCAAATAGTGATCGTCAGAATGAAGATTTTTCTACAAATGCAACATTATGCAGATTTTATTACTGATTTCGCTTGAGAATATCATTCTTATCACTACTATAAAATTTCATCCCGATGGGAGCCATAGAGCCAGAAAAAATGGCTATGAAAGTCCGAACCCAAGTCTTCAAATAGTGCCTGTTGTTTTGATGATTTTTCTACAAATGCAACATTATGCAGATTTTATTACTGATTTCGCTTGAGAATATCATTCTAATCACTACTATAAAATTTCATCCCGATGGGAGCCATATAGCCAGAAAAAATGGCTATGAAAGTCCGAACCCAAGTCTTCAAATAGTGCCTGTTGTTTTGATGATTTTTCTACAAATGCAACATTATGCAGATTTTATTACTGATTTCGCTTGAGAATATCATTCTTATCACTACAACAAAATTTCACTCCGATTGGCTCCATAGAGCCAAAATAATGGCTATTAAAGTCCGAACCCAAGTCTTCAAATTGTGATCGTCAGAATGAAGATTTTTCTTCAAATGCAACTTTATGCAGATTTTATTACTTATTTAGCTTGAGACTATCATTTTTATCACGATGACAAAATTTCACCCCGATTGGCTCCATAGAGCCAGAAAAAATTGATATTTAAGTCCGAACCCAAGTCTTCAAATGAAGATTTTTCTAAAAATGACACTTTATGCAGATTTTATTACTGATTTCGCTTGAGAATAACATTCTTATCACTACTATAAAATTTCATCCCGATGGGAGGCATAGAGCCAGAAAAAATGGATATTTAAGTCCGAACCCAAGTCTTCAAATGGTGCCTGTTGTTTTGATGATTTTTCTACAAATGCAACATTATGCAGATTTTATTACTGATTTCGCTTGAGAATATCATTCTTATCACTACTATAAAATTTCATCCCGATGGGAGGCATAGAGCCAGAAAAAATGGCTATTAAAGTCCGAACCCAAGTCTTCAAATGTTGCCTGTTGTTTTGATGATTTTTCTACAAATGCAACATTATGCAGATTTTATTACTGATTTCGCTTGAGACTATCAATTTTATCACGATGACAGAATTTCAGCCCATGGATCCAGAAAAAATCGCTATGAAAGTCCGAACCCAAGTCTTCACATAGTGCCTGTTGTTTTGATGATTTTTCTACAAAAGCAACATTATGCAGATGTTATTACTGATTTCGCTTGAGAATATCATTCTTATCACGACAATAAAATTTCATCCCGATGGGATCCATAGAGCCAGAAAAAAAGGCTATTAATGTCCGAACCCAAGTCTTCAAATAGTGATCGTCATAATGAAGGTTTTTCTACAAATGCAACTTTATGCAGATTTTATTACTTATTTCGCTTGAGACTATCATTCTTATCACTACAACAAAATTTCACTCCGATTGGCTCCATAGAGCCAGAATAATGGCTATTAAAGTCCGAACCCAAGTCTTCAAATAGTGATCGTCAGAATGAAGATTTTTCTACAAATGCAACTTTATGCAGATTTTATTACTGATTTCGCTTGAGACTATCATTTTTATCACGATGACAAAATTTCACCCCAATCAGCTCCATAGAGTTAGAAAAAAAGGATATTTAAGTCCGAACTCAAGTCTTTAAATAGTGCCCCCAATTTTGATGATTTTTCTAAAACTGCAATAATATGTTGATTTTATTACTGATTTCGCTTGAGACTATTATTCTTATCACTACAACAAAATTTCACTCCGATTGGCTCCATAGAGCCAGAATAATGGCTATTAAAGTCCGAACCCAAGTCTTCAAATAGCGATCGTCAGAATGAAGATTTTTCTACAAATGCAACTTTACGCAGATTTTATTAATGATTTCGCTTGAGACTATCATTTTTATCACGATGACAAAATTTCACCCCGATTGGCTCCATAGAGCCAGAAAAAATGGATATTTAAATCCGAACCCAAGTCTTCAAATGCTGCCTGTTGTTTGGATGATTTTTCTACAAATGCAACATTATGCAGATTTTATTACTGATTTCGCTTGAGACTATCAATTTTATCACGATGACAGAATTTCAGCCCATGGATCGAGAAAAAATCGCTATGAAAGTCCGAACCCAAGTCTTCACATAGTGCCTGTTGTTTTGATGATTTTTCTACAAAAGCAACATTATGCAGATGTTATTACTTATTTCGCTTGAGACTATCATTCTTATCACTACAACAAAATTTCACTCCGATTGGCTCCATAGAGCCAAAATAATGGCTATTAAAGTCCGAACCCAAGTCTTCAAATAGTGATCGTCAGAATGAAGATTTTTCTACAAATGCAACATTATGCAGATTTTATTACTGATTTCGCTTGAGAATATCATTCTTATCACTACTATAAAATTTCATCCCGATGGGAGCCATAGAGCCAGAAAAAATGGCTATGAAAGTCCGAACCCAAGTCTTCAAATAGTGCCTGTTGTTTTGATGATTTTTCTACAAATGCAACATTATGCAGATTTTATTACTGATTTCGCTTGAGAATATCATTCTAATCACTACTATAAAATTTCATCCCGATGGGAGCCATATAGCCAGAAAAAATGGCTATGAAAGTCCGAACCCAAGTCTTCAAATAGTGCCTGTTGTTTTGATGATTTTTCTACAAATGCAACATTATGCAGATTTTATTACTGATTTCGCTTGAGAATATCATTCTTATCACTACAACAAAATTTCACTCCGATTGGCTCCATAGAGCCAAAATAATGGCTATTAAAGTCCGAACCCAAGTCTTCAAATTGTGATCGTCAGAATGAAGATTTTTCTTCAAATGCAACTTTATGCAGATTTTATTACTTATTTAGCTTGAGACTATCATTTTTATCACGATGACAAAATTTCACCCCGATTGGCTCCATAGAGCCAGAAAAAAAGCATATTAAAGTCCGAACCCAAGTCTTCAAATGGTGCCTGTTGTTTGATGATTTTTCTACAAATGCAACATTATGCAGATTTTATTACTGATTTCGCTTGAGACTATCAATTTTATCACGATGACAAAATTTCATCCCGATGGGAGCCATAGAGCCAGAAAAAATGGCTATTAAAGTCCGAACCCAAGTCTTCAAATTGTGATCGTCAGAATGAAGATTTTTCTACAAATGCAACTTTATGCAGATTTTATTACTGATTTCGCTTGAGACTATCATTTTTATCACGATGACAAAATTTCACCCCGATTGGCTCCATAGAGCCAGAAAAAAAGCATATTAAAGTCCGAACCCAAGTCTTCAAATGGTGCCTGTTGTCTTGATAATTTTTCTACAAATGCAACATTATGCAGATTTTATTACTGATTACGCTTGAAACTATCATTCTTATCACTACTACAAAATTTCACCCCGATTGGCTC
Organism: Hesperophylax magnus; assembly: GCA_026573805.1. NCBI lineage: Eukaryota > Metazoa > Arthropoda > Insecta > Trichoptera > Limnephilidae > Hesperophylax > Hesperophylax magnus. The sequence continues at coordinate 1,750,696 of JAIUSX010000144.1, read as the reverse complement.
CATGGAGCCAGAAAAAATTGCTATTAAAGTCCGAACCCAAGTCTTCAAATAGTGCCCGATATTTTGATGATTTTTCTAAAACTGCAATGAAATGTTGATTTTATAACTGATTTAATTTGAGACTATCATTTTTATCACGATGACAAAATTTCAGCCCATAGATCCAGAAAAAATGGCTATAAAAGTCCGAACCCAAGTCTTCAAATAGTGATCGTCATAATGACGATTTTTCTACAAATGACACTTTATGAAGATTTTATTACTTATTTCGCATGAGACTATCATTCTTATCACTACAACAAAATTTCACTCCGATTGGCTCCATAAAGCCACCAAAAATGGATATTTAATTCCGAACCCAAGTCTTCAAATAGTGCCCGATATTTTGATGATTTTTCTAAAACTGCAAAAATTCATGATTTTATTACTGATTTCGCTTGAGACTATCATTCTTATCACTACTAGAAAATTTCACCCCAATTGGCTCCATAGAACCAGAAAAATGGATATTTAAGTCCGAACCCAAGTCTTCAAATGTTGCCTGTTGTTTTGATGATTTTTCTACAAATGCAACATTATGCAGATTTTATTACTGATTTCGCTTGAGACTATCAATTTTATAACGATGACAGAATTTCAGCCCATGGATCCAGAAAAAATGGCTATGAAAGTCCGAACCCAAGTCTTCAAATAGTGCCTGTTGTTTTGATGATTTTTCTACAAAAGCAACATTATGCAGATGATATTACTGATTTCGCTTGAGAATATCATTCTTATCACTACAATAAAATTTCATCCCGATGGGATCCACAGAGCCAGAAAAAATGGCTATTAATGTCCGAACCCAAGTCTTCAAATAGTGATCGTTATAATGAAGATTTTTCTACAATTGCAACATTATGCAGATTTTATTACTGATTTCCCTTGAGAATATCATTCTTATCACTACTATAAAATATCATCCCGATGGGAGCCATAGAGCCAGAAAAAATGGCTATTAAAGTCCGAACCCAGGTCTTCAATTAGTGCCTGTTGTTTTGATGATTTTTCTACAAATGCAACATTATGCAGATTTTATTAATGATTTCGCTTGAGAATATCATTCTTATCACTACTATAAAATTTCATCCCGATGGGAGCCATAGAGCCAGAAAAAATGGCTATGAAAGTCCGAACCCAAGTCTTCAAATAGTGCCTGTTGTTTTGATGATTTTTCTACAAATGCAACATTATGCAGATTTTATTACTGATTTCGCTTGAGAATATCATTCTTATCACTACTATAAAATTTCATCCCGATGGGAGCCATAGAGCCAGAAAAAATGGCTATGAAAGTCCGAACCCAAGTCTTCAAATAGTGCCTGTTGTTTTGATGATTTTTCTAAAACTGCAACGAAATGTTGATTTTATAACTGATTTAATTTGAGACTATCATTTTTATCACGATGACAAAATTTCAGCCCATAGATCCAGAAAAAATGGCTATAAAAGTCCGAACCCAAGTCTTCAAATAGTGATCGTCATAATGACGATTTTTCTACAAATGACACTTTATGCAGATTTTATTACTTATTTCGCATGAGACTATCATTCTTATCACTAAAACAAAATTTCACTCCGATTGGCTCCATAAAGCCACCAAAAATGGATATTTAATTCCGAACCCAAGTCTTCAAATAGTGCCCGATATTTTGATGATTTTTCTAAAACTGCAAAAATTCATGATTTTATTACTGATTTCGCTTGAGACTATCATTCTTATCACTACTAGAAAATTTCACCCCAATTGGCTCCATAGAACCAGAAAAATGGATATTTAAGTCCGAACCCAAGTCTTCAAATGTTGCCTGTTGTTTTGATGATTTTTCTACAAATGCAACATTATGCAGATTTTATTACTGATTTCGCTTGAGACTATCAATTTTATAACGATGACAGAATTTCAGCCCATGGATCCAGAAAAAATGGCTATGAAAGTCCGAACCCAAGTCTTCAAATAGTGCCTGTTGTTTTGATGATTTTTCTACAAAAGCAACATTATGCAGATGATATTACTGATTTCGCTTGAGAATATCATTCTTATCACTACAATAAAATTTCATCCCGATGGGATCCATAGAGCCAGAAAAAATGGCTATTAATGTCCGAACCCAAGTCTTCAAATAGTGATCGTTATAATGAAGATTTTTCTACAATTGCAACATTATGCAGATTTTATTACTGATTTCCCTTGAGAATATCATTCTTATCACTACTATAAAATATCATCCCGATGGGAGCCATAGAGCCAGAAAAAATGGCTATTAAAGTCCGAACCCAAGTCTTCAATTAGTGCCTGTTGTTTTGATGATTTTTCTACAAATGCAACATTATGCAGATTTTATTACTGATTTCGCTTGAGAATATCATTCTTATCACTACTATAAAATTTCATCCCGATGGGAGCCATAGAGCCAGAAAAAATGGCTATGAAAGTCCGAACCCAAGTCTTCAAATAGTGCCTGTTGTTTTGATGATTTTTCTACAAATGCAACATTATGCAGATTTTATTACTGATTTCGCTTGAGAATATCATTCTTATCACTACTATAAAATTTCATCCCGATGGGAGCCATAGAGCCAGAAAAAATGGCTATGAAAGTCCGAACCCAAGTCTTCAAATAGTGCCTGTTGTTTTGATGATTTTTCTACAAATGCAACATTATGCAGATTTTATTACTGATTTCGCTTGAGAATATCATTCTTATCACTACTATAAAATTTCATCCCGATGGGAGCCATAGAGCCAGAAAAAATGGCTATGAAAGTCCGAACCCAAGTCTTCAAATAGTGCCTGTTGTTTTGATGATTTTTCTACAAATGCAACATTATGCAGATTTTATTACTGATTTCGCATGAGAATATCATTCTTATCACTACTATAAAATTTCATCCCGATGGGAGCCATAGAGCCAGAAAAAATGGCTATGAAAGTCCGAACCCAAGTCTTCAAATAGTGCCTGTTGTTTTGATGATTTTTCTAAAAATGCAACATTATGCAGATTTTATTACTGATTTCGCTTGAGAATATCATTCTTATCACTACTATAAAATTTCATCCCGATGGGAGCCATTGAGCCAGAAAAAATGGCTATGAAAGTCCGAACCCAAGTCTTCAAATAGTGATCGTCATAATGAAGATTTAAAAAAAAAAAAAAAAAATGAAGATTTTTCTACAAATGACACTTTATGCAGATTTTATTACTGATTTCGCTTAAGACTATCATTCTTATCACTACTAGAAAATTTCACCCCAATTGGATCCATAGAGCCAGAAAAAATGGATATTTAAGTCCGAACCCAAGTCTTCAAATGGTGCCTGTTGTTTTGACGATTTTTCTACAAATGCAACATTATGCAGATTTTATTACTGATTTCGCTTGAGACTATCAATTTTATCACGATGACAAAATTTCATCCCGATGGGAGCCATAGAGCCAGAAAAAAATGGCTATTAAAGTCCGAACCCAAGTCTTCAAATTGTGATCGTCAGAATGAAGATTTTTCTACAAATGCAACTTTATGCAGATTTTATTACTGATTTCGCTTGAGACTATCATTTTTATCACGATGACAAAATTTCACCCCGATTGGCTCCATAGAGCCAGAAAAAAAGCATATTAAAGTCCGAACCCAAGTCTTCAAATGGTGCCTGTTGTCTTGATAATTTTTCTACAAATGCAACATTATGCAGATTTTATTACTGATTACGCTTGAGACTATCATTCTTATCACTACTACAAAATTTCACTCCGATTGGCTCCATAGAGCCAAAATAATGGCTATTAAAGTCCGAACCCAAGTCTTCAAATTGTGATCGTCAGAATGAAGATTTTTCTTCAAATGCAACTTTATGCAGATTTTATTACTTATTTAGCTTGAGACTATCATTTTTATCACGATGACAAAATTTCACCCCGATTGGCTCCATAGAGCCAGAAAAAAAGCATATTAAAGTCCGAACCCAAGTCTTCAAATGGTGCCTGTTGTCTTGATGATTTTTCTACAAATGCAACATTATGCAGATTTTATTACTGATTTCGCTTGAGACTATCAATTTTATCACGATGACAAAATTTCATCCCGATGGGAGCCATAGAGCCAGAAAAAAATGGCTATTAAAGTCCGAACCCAAGTCTTCAAATTGTGATCGTCAGAATGAAGATTTTTCTACAAATGCAACTTTATGCAGATTTTATTACTGATTTCGCTTGAGACTATCATTTTTATCACGATGACAAAATTTCACCCCGATTGGCTCCATAGAGCCAGAAAAAAAGCATATTAAAGTCCGAACCCAAGTCTTCAAATGGTGCCTGTTGTCTTGATAATTTTTCTACAAATGCAACATTATGCAGATTTTATTACTGATTACGCTTGAGACTATCATTCTTATCACTACTACAAAATTTCACCCCGATTGGCTCCATGGAGCCAGAAAAAATTGCTATTAAAGTCCGAACCCAAGTCTTCAAATAGTGCCCGATATTTTGATGATTTTTCTAAAACTACAACGAAATGTTGATTTTATAACTGATTTAATTTGAGACTATCATTTTTATCACGATGACAGAATTAGAGCCCATGGATCGAGAAAAAATCGCTATGAAAGTCCGAACCCAAGTCTTCACATAGTGCCTGTTGTTTTGCTGATTTTTCTACAAAAGCAACATTATGCAGATGTTATTACTTATTTCGCTTGAGACTATCATTTTTATCACGATGACAAAATTTCACCCCAATCAGCTCCATAGAGTTAGAAAAAAAGGATATTTAAGTCCGAACTCAAGTCTTTAAATAGTGCCCCCAATTTTGATGATTTTTCTAAAACTGCAATAAAATGTTGATTTTATTACTGATTTCGCTTGAGACTATCATTCTTATCACTACAACAAAATTTCACTCCGATTGGCTCCATAGAGCCAGAATAATGGCTATTAAAGTCCGAACCCAAGTCTTCAAATAGTGATCGTCAGAATGAAGATTTTTCTACAAATGCAACTTTACGCAGATTTTATTACTGATTTCGCTTGAGACTATCATTTTTATCACGATGACAAAATTTCACCCCGATTGGCTCCATAGAGCCAGAAAAAATGGATATTTAAATCCGAACCCAAGTCTTCAAATGCTGCCTGTTGTTTGGATGATTTTTCTACAAATGCAACATTATGCAGATTTTATTACTGATTTCGCTTGAGACTATCAATTTTATCACGATGACAGAATTAGAGCCCATGGATCGAGAAAAAATCGCTATGAAAGTCCGAACCCAAGTCTTCACATAGTGCCTGTTGTTTTGATGATTTTTCTACAAAAGCAACATTATGCAGATGTTATTACTTATTTCGCTTGAGACTATCATTCTTATCACTACAACAAAATTTCACTCCGATTGGCTCCATAGAGCCAGAATAATGGCTATTAAAGTCCGAACCCAAGTCTTCAAATAGTGATCGTCAGAATGAAGATTTTTCTACAAATGCAACTTTATGCAGATTTTATTACTTATTTCGCTTGAGACTATCATTCTTATCACTACAACAAAATTTCACTCCGATTGGCTCCATAGAGCCAAAATAATGGCTATTAAAGTCCGAACCCAAGTCTTCAAATTGTGATCGTCAGAATGAAGATTTTTCTTCAAATGCAACTTTATGCAGATTTTATTACTTATTTAGCTTGAGACTATCATTTTTATCACGATGACAAAATTTCACCCCGATTGGCTCCATAGAGCCAGAAAAAAAGCATATTAAAGTCCGAACCCAAGTCTTCAAATGGTGCCTGTTGTCTTGATGATTTTTCTACAAATGCAACATTATGCAGATTTTATTACTGATTTCGCTTGAGACTATCAATTTTATCACGATGACAAAATTTCATCCCGATGGGAGCCATAGAGCCAGAAAAAATGGCTATTAAAGTCCGAACCCAAGTCTTCAAATTGTGATCGTCAGAATGAAGATTTTTCTACAAATGCAACTTTATGCAGATTTTATTACTGATTTCGCTTGAGACTATCATTTTTATCACGATGACAAAATTTCACCCCGATTGGCTCCATAGAGCCAGAAAAAAAGCATATTAAAGTCCGAACCCAAGTCTTCAAATGGTGCCTGTTGTCTTGATAATTTTTCTACAAATGCAAGATTATGCAGATTTTATTACTGATTACGCTTGAGACTATCATTCTTATCACTACTACAAAATTTCACCCCGATTGGCTCCATAGAGCCAGAAAAAAAGCATATTAAAGTCCGAACCCAAGTCTTCAAATGGTGCCTGTTGTCTTGATGATTTTTCTACAAATGCAACATTATGCAGATTTTATTACTGATTTCGCTTGAGACTATCAATTTTATCACGATGACAAAATTTCATCCCGATGGGAGCCATAGAGCCAGAAAAAAATGGCTATTAAAGTCCGAACCCAAGTCTTCAAATTGTGATCGTCAGAATGAAGATTTTTCTACAAATGCAACTTTATGCAGATTTTATTACTGATTTCGCTTGAGACTATCATTTTTATCACGATGACAAAATTTCACCCCGATTGGCTCCATAGAGCCAGAAAAAAAGCATATTAAAGTCCGAACCCAAGTCTTCAAATGGTGCCTGTTGTCTTGATGATTTTTCTACAAATGCAACATTATGCAGATTTTATTACTGATTTCGCTTGAGACTATCAATTTTATCACGATGACAAAATTTCATCCCGATGGGAGCCATAGAGCCAGAAAAAAATGGCTATTAAAGTCCGAACCCAAGTCTTCAAATTGTGATCGTCAGAATGAAGATTTTTCTACAAATGCAACTTTATGCAGATTTTATTACTGATTTCGCTTGAGACTATCATTTTTATCACGATGACAAAATTTCACCCCGATTGGCTCCATAGAGCCAGAAAAAAAGCATATTAAAGTCCGAACCCAAGTCTTCAAATGGTGCCTGTTGTCTTGATAATTTTTCTACAAATGCAACATTATGCAGATTTTATTACTGATTACGCTTGAGACTATCATTCTTATCACTACTACAAAATTTCACTCCGATTGGCTCCATAGAGCCAAAATAATGGCTATTAAAGTCCGAACCCAAGTCTTCAAATTGTGATCGTCAGAATGAAGATTTTTCTTCAAATGCAACTTTATGCAGATTTTATTACTTATTTAGCTTGAGACTATCATTTTTATCACGATGACAAAATTTCACCCCGATTGGCTCCATAGAGCCAGAAAAAAAGCATATTAAAGTCCGAACCCAAGTCTTCAAATGGTGCCTGTTGTCTTGATGATTTTTCTACAAATGCAACATTATGCAGATTTTATTACTGATTTCGCTTGAGACTATCAATTTTATCACGATGACAGAATTTCAGCCCATGGATCGAGAAAAAATCGCTATGAAAGTCCGAACCCAAGTCTTCACATAGTGCCTGTTGTTTTGATGATTTTTCTACAAAAGCAACATTATGCAGATGTTATTACTTATTTCGCTTGAGACTATCATTCTTATCACTACAACAAAATTTCACTCCGATTGGCTCCATAGAGCCAAAATAATGGCTATTAAAGTCCGAACCCAAGTCTTCAAATAGTGATCGTCAGAATGAAGATTTTTCTACAAATGCAACTTTATGCAGATTTTATTACTGATTTCGCTTGAGACTATCATTTTTATCACGATGACAAAATTTCACCCCAATCAGCTCCATAGAGTTAGAAAAAAAGGATATTTAAGTCCGAACTCAAGTCTTTAAATAGTGCCCCCAATTTTGATGATTTTTCTAAAACTGCAATAATATGTTGATTTTATTACTGATTTCGCTTGAGACTATCATTCTTATCACTACAACAAAATTTCACTCCGATTGGCTCCATAGAGCCAGAATAATGGCTATTAAAGTCCGAACCCAAGTCTTCAAATAGTGATCGTCAGAATGAAGATTTTTCTACAAATGCAACTTTACGCAGATTTTATTACTGATTTCGCTTGAGACTATCATTTTTATCACGATGACAAAATTTCACCCCGATTGGCTCCATAGAGCCAGAAAAAAAGCATATTAAAGTCCGAACCCAAGTCTTCAAATGGTGCCTGTTGTCTTGATGATTTTTCTACAAATGCAACATTATGCAGATTTTATTACTGATTTCGCTTGAGACTATCAATTTTATCACGATGACAAAATTTCATCCCGATGGGAGCCATAGAGCCAGAAAAAAATGGCTATTAAAGTCCGAACCCAAGTCTTCAAATTGTGATCGTCAGAATGAAGATTTTTCTACAAATGCAACTTTATGCAGATTTTATTACTGATTTCGCTTGAGACTATCATTTTTATCACGATGACAAAATTTCACCCCGATTGGCTCCATAGAGCCAGAAAAAAAGCATATTAAAGTCCGAACCCAAGTCTTCAAATGGTGCCTGTTGTCTTGATAATTTTTCTACAAATGCAACATTATGCAGATTTTATTACTGATTACGCTTGAGACTATCATTCTTATCACTACTACAAAATTTCACTCCGATTGGCTCCATAGAGCCAAAATAATGGCTATTAAAGTCCGAACCCAAGTCTTCAAATTGTGATCGTCAGAATGAAGATTTTTCTTCAAATGCAACTTTATGCAGATTTTATTACTTATTTAGCTTGAGACTATCATTTTTATCACGATGACAAAATTTCACCCCGATTGGCTCCATAGAGCCAGAAAAAAAGCATATTAAAGTCCGAACCCAAGTCTTCAAATGGTGCCTGTTGTCTTGATGATTTTTCTACAAATGCAACATTATGCAGATTTTATTACTGATTTCGCTTGAGACTATCAATTTTATCACGATGACAAAATTTCATCCCGATGGGAGCCATAGAGCCAGAAAAAAATGGCTATTAAAGTCCGAACCCAAGTCTTCAAATTGTGATCGTCAGAATGAAGATTTTTCTACAAATGCAACTTTATGCAGATTTTATTACTGATTTCGCTTGAGACTATCATTTTTATCACGATGACAAAATTTCACCCCGATTGGCTCCATAGAGCCAGAAAAAAAGCATATTAAAGTCCGAACCCAAGTCTTCAAATGGTGCCTGTTGTCTTGATAATTTTTCTACAAATGCAACATTATGCAGATTTTATTACTGATTACGCTTGAGACTATCATTCTTATCACTACTACAAAATTTCACCCCGATTGGCTCCATGGAGCCAGAAAAAATTGCTATTAAAGTCCGAACCCAAGTCTTCAAATAGTGCCCGATATTTTGATGATTTTTCTAAAACTACAACGAAATGTTGATTTTATAACTGATTTAATTTGAGACTATCATTTTTATCACGATGACAGAATTAGAGCCCATGGATCGAGAAAAAATCGCTATGAAAGTCCGAACCCAAGTCTTCACATAGTGCCTGTTGTTTTGCTGATTTTTCTACAAAAGCAACATTATGCAGATGTTATTACTTATTTCGCTTGAGACTATCATTTTTATCACGATGACAAAATTTCACCCCAATCAGCTCCATAGAGTTAGAAAAAAAGGATATTTAAGTCCGAACTCAAGTCTTTAAATAGTGCCCCCAATTTTGATGATTTTTCTAAAACTGCAATAAAATGTTGATTTTATTACTGATTTCGCTTGAGACTATCATTCTTATCACTACAACAAAATTTCACTCCGATTGGCTCCATAGAGCCAGAATAATGGCTATTAAAGTCCGAACCCAAGTCTTCAAATAGTGATCGTCAGAATGAAGATTTTTCTACAAATGCAACTTTACGCAGATTTTATTACTGATTTCGCTTGAGACTATCATTTTTATCACGATGACAAAATTTCACCCCGATTGGCTCCATAGAGCCAGAAAAAATGGATATTTAAATCCGAACCCAAGTCTTCAAATGCTGCCTGTTGTTTGGATGATTTTTCTACAAATGCAACATTATGCAGATTTTATTACTGATTTCGCTTGAGACTATCAATTTTATCACGATGACAGAATTAGAGCCCATGGATCGAGAAAAAATCGCTATGAAAGTCCGAACCCAAGTCTTCACATAGTGCCTGTTGTTTTGATGATTTTTCTACAAAAGCAACATTATGCAGATGTTATTACTTATTTCGCTTGAGACTATCATTCTTATCACTACAACAAAATTTCACTCCGATTGGCTCCATAGAGCCAGAATAATGGCTATTAAAGTCCGAACCCAAGTCTTCAAATAGTGATCGTCAGAATGAAGATTTTTCTACAAATGCAACTTTATGCAGATTTTATTACTTATTTCGCTTGAGACTATCATTCTTATCACTACAACAAAATTTCACTCCGATTGGCTCCATAGAGCCAAAATAATGGCTATTAAAGTCCGAACCCAAGTCTTCAAATTGTGATCGTCAGAATGAAGATTTTTCTTCAAATGCAACTTTATGCAGATTTTATTACTTATTTAGCTTGAGACTATCATTTTTATCACGATGACAAAATTTCACCCCGATTGGCTCCATAGAGCCAGAAAAAAAGCATATTAAAGTCCGAACCCAAGTCTTCAAATGGTGCCTGTTGTCTTGATGATTTTTCTACAAATGCAACATTATGCAGATTTTATTACTGATTTCGCTTGAGACTATCAATTTTATCACGATGACAAAATTTCATCCCGATGGGAGCCATAGAGCCAGAAAAAATGGCTATTAAAGTCCGAACCCAAGTCTTCAAATTGTGATCGTCAGAATGAAGATTTTTCTACAAATGCAACTTTATGCAGATTTTATTACTGATTTCGCTTGAGACTATCATTTTTATCACGATGACAAAATTTCACCCCGATTGGCTCCATAGAGCCAGAAAAAAAGCATATTAAAGTCCGAACCCAAGTCTTCAAATGGTGCCTGTTGTCTTGATAATTTTTCTACAAATGCAAGATTATGCAGATTTTATTACTGATTACGCTTGAGACTATCATTCTTATCACTACTACAAAATTTCACCCCGATTGGCTCCATAGAGCCAGAAAAAAAGCATATTAAAGTCCGAACCCAAGTCTTCAAATGGTGCCTGTTGTCTTGATGATTTTTCTACAAATGCAACATTATGCAGATTTTATTACTGATTTCGCTTGAGACTATCAATTTTATCACGATGACAAAATTTCATCCCGATGGGAGCCATAGAGCCAGAAAAAAATGGCTATTAAAGTCCGAACCCAAGTCTTCAAATTGTGATCGTCAGAATGAAGATTTTTCTACAAATGCAACTTTATGCAGATTTTATTACTGATTTCGCTTGAGACTATCATTTTTATCACGATGACAAAATTTCACCCCGATTGGCTCCATAGAGCCAGAAAAAAAGCATATTAAAGTCCGAACCCAAGTCTTCAAATGGTGCCTGTTGTCTTGATGATTTTTCTACAAATGCAACATTATGCAGATTTTATTACTGATTTCGCTTGAGACTATCAATTTTATCACGATGACAAAATTTCATCCCGATGGGAGCCATAGAGCCAGAAAAAAATGGCTATTAAAGTCCGAACCCAAGTCTTCAAATTGTGATCGTCAGAATGAAGATTTTTCTACAAATGCAACTTTATGCAGATTTTATTACTGATTTCGCTTGAGACTATCATTTTTATCACGATGACAAAATTTCACCCCGATTGGCTCCATAGAGCCAGAAAAAAAGCATATTAAAGTCCGAACCCAAGTCTTCAAATGGTGCCTGTTGTCTTGATAATTTTTCTACAAATGCAACATTATGCAGATTTTATTACTGATTACGCTTGAGACTATCATTCTTATCACTACTACAAAATTTCACTCCGATTGGCTCCATAGAGCCAAAATAATGGCTATTAAAGTCCGAACCCAAGTCTTCAAATTGTGATCGTCAGAATGAAGATTTTTCTTCAAATGCAACTTTATGCAGATTTTATTACTTATTTAGCTTGAGACTATCATTTTTATCACGATGACAAAATTTCACCCCGATTGGCTCCATAGAGCCAGAAAAAAAGCATATTAAAGTCCGAACCCAAGTCTTCAAATGGTGCCTGTTGTCTTGATGATTTTTCTACAAATGCAACATTATGCAGATTTTATTACTGATTTCGCTTGAGACTATCAATTTTATCACGATGACAAAATTTCATCCCGATGGGAGCCATAGAGCCAGAAAAAAATGGCTATTAAAGTCCGAACCCAAGTCTTCAAATTGTGATCGTCAGAATGAAGATTTTTCTACAAATGCAACTTTATGCAGATTTTATTACTGATTTCGCTTGAGACTATCATTTTTATCACGATGACAAAATTTCACCCCGATTGGCTCCATAGAGCCAGAAAAAAAGCATATTAAAGTCCGAACCCAAGTCTTCAAATGGTGCCTGTTGTCTTGATAATTTTTCTACAAATGCAACATTATGCAGATTTTATTACTGATTACGCTTGAGACTATCATTCTTATCACTACTACAAAATTTCACCCCGATTGGCTCCATGGAGCCAGAAAAAATTGCTATTAAAGTCCGAACCCAAGTCTTCAAATAGTGCCCGATATTTTGATGATTTTTCTAAAACTGCAACGAAATGTTGATTTTATAACTGATTTAATTTGAGACTATCATTTTTATCACGATGACAGAATTAGAGCCCATGGATCGAGAAAAAATCGCTATGAAAGTCCGAACCCAAGTCTTCACATAGTGCCTGTTGTTTTGATGATTTTTCTACAAAAGCAACATTATGCAGATGTTATTACTTATTTCGCTTGAGACTATCATTTTTATCACGATGACAAAATTTCACCCCAATCAGCTCCATAGAGTTAGAAAAAAAGGATATTTAAGTCCGAACTCAAGTCTTTAAATAGTGCCCCCAATTTTGATGATTTTTCTAAAACTGCAATAATATGTTGATTTTATTACTGATTTCGCTTGAGACTATCATTCTTATCACTACAACAAAATTTCACTCCGATTGGCTCCATAGAGCCAGAATAATGGCTATTAAAGTCCGAACCCAAGTCTTCAAATAGTGATCGTCAGAATGAAGATTTTTCTACAAATGCAACTTTACGCAGATTTTATTACTGATTTCGCTTGAGACTATCATTTTTATCACGATGACAAAATTTCACCCCGATTGGCTCCATAGAGCCAGAAAAAATGGATATTTAAATCCGAACCCAAGTCTTCAAATGCTGCCTGTTGTTTGGATGATTTTTCTACAAATGCAACATTATGCAGATTTTATTACTGATTTCGCTTGAGACTATCAATTTTATCACGATGACAGAATTAGAGCCCATGGATCGAGAAAAAATCGCTATGAAAGTCCGAACCCAAGTCTTCACATAGTGCCTTTTGTTTTGATGATTTTTCTACAAAAGCAACATTATGCAGATGTTATTACTTATTTCGCTTGAGACTATCATTCTTATCACTACAACAAAATTTCACTCCGATTGGCTCCATAGAGCCAGAATAATGGCTATTAAAGTCCGAACCCAAGTCTTCAAATAGTGATCGTCAGAATGAAGATTTTTCTACAAATGCAACTTTATGCAGATTTTATTACTTATTTCGCTTGAGACTATCATTCTTATCACTACAACAAAATTTCACTCCGATTGGCTCCATAGAGCCAAAATAATGGCTATTAAAGTCCGAACCCAAGTCTTCAAATTGTGATCGTCAGAATGAAGATTTTTCTTCAAATGCAACTTTATGCAGATTTTATTACTTATTTAGCTTGAGACTATCATTTTTATCACGATGACAAAATTTCACCCCGATTGGCTCCATAGAGCCAGAAAAAAAGCATATTAAAGTCCGAACCCAAGTCTTCAAATGGTGCCTGTTGTCTTGATGATTTTTCTACAAATGCAACATTATGCAGATTTTATTACTGATTTCGCTTGAGACTATCAATTTTATCACGATGACAAAATTTCATCCCGATGGGAGCCATAGAGCCAGAAAAAATGGCTATTAAAGTCCGAACCCAAGTCTTCAAATTGTGATCGTCAGAATGAAGATTTTTCTACAAATGCAACTTTATGCAGATTTTATTACTGATTTCGCTTGAGACTATCATTTTTATCACGATGACAAAATTTCACCCCGATTGGCTCCATAGAGCCAGAAAAAAAGCATATTAAAGTCCGAACCCAAGTCTTCAAATGGTGCCTGTTGTCTTGATAATTTTTCTACAAATGCAAGATTATGCAGATTTTATTACTGATTACGCTTGAGACTATCATTCTTATCACTACTACAAAATTTCACCCCGATTGGCTCCATGGAGCCAGAAAAAATTGCTATTAAAGTCCGAACCCAAGTCTTCAAATAGTGCCCGATATTTTGATGATTTTTCTAAAACTGCAACGAAATGTTGATTTTATAACTGATTTAATTTGAGACTATCATTTTTATCACGATGACAGAATTAGAGCCCATGGATCGAGAAAAAATCGCTATGAAAGTCCGAACCCAAGTCTTCACATAGTGCCTGTTGTTTTGATGATTTTTCTACAAAAGCAACATTATGCAGATGTTATTACTTATTTCGCTTGAGACTATCATTTTTATCACGATGACAAAATTTCACCCCAATCAGCTCCATAGAGTTAGAAAAAAAGGATATTTAAGTCCGAACTCAAGTCTTTAAATAGTGCCCCCAATTTTGATGATTTTTCTAAAACTGCAATAATATGTTGATTTTATTACTGATTTCGCTTGAGACTATCATTCTTATCACTACAACAAAATTTCACTCCGATTGGCTCCATAGAGCCAGAATAATGGCTATTAAAGTCCGAACCCAAGTCTTCAAATAGTGATCGTCAGAATGAAGATTTTTCTACAAATGCAACTTTACGCAGATTTTATTACTGATTTCGCTTGAGACTATCATTTTTATCACGATGACAAAATTTCACCCCGATTGGCTCAATAGAGCCAGAAAAAATGGATATTTAAATCCGAACCCAAGTCTTCAAATGCTGCCTGTTGTTTGGATGATTTTTCTACAAATGCAACATTATGCAGATTTTATTACTGATTTCGCTTGAGACTATCAATTTTATCACGATGACAGAATTAGAGCCCATGGATCGAGAAAAAATCGCTATGAAAGTCCGAACCCAAGTCTTCACATAGTGCCTTTTGTTTTGATGATTTTTCTACAAAAGCAACATTATGCAGATGTTATTACTTATTTCGCTTGAGACTATCATTCTTATCACTACAACAAAATTTCACTCCGATTGGCTCCATAGAGCCAGAATAATGGCTATTAAAGTCCGAACCCAAGTCTTCAAATAGTGATCGTCAGAATGAAGATTTTTCTACAAATGCAACTTTATGCAGATTTTATTACTTATTTCGCTTGAGACTATCATTCTTATCACTACAACAAAATTTCACTCCGATTGGCTCCATAGAGCCAAAATAATGGCTATTAAAGTCCGAACCCAAGTCTTCAAATTGTGATCGTCAGAATGAAGATTTTTCTTCAAATGCAACTTTATGCAGATTTTATTACTTATTTAGCTTGAGACTATCATTTTTATCACGATGACAAAATTTCACCCCGATTGGCTCCATAGAGCCAGAAAAAAAGCATATTAAAGTCCGAACCCAAGTCTTCAAATGGTGCCTGTTGTCTTGATGATTTTTCTACAAATGCAACATTATGCAGATTTTATTACTGATTTCGCTTGAGACTATCAATTTTATCACGATGACAAAATTTCATCCCGATGGGAGCCATAGAGCCAGAAAAAATGGCTATTAAAGTCCGAACCCAAGTCTTCAAATTGTGATCGTCAGAATGAAGATTTTTCTACAAATGCAACTTTATGCAGATTTTATTACTGATTTCGCTTGAGACTATCATTTTTATCACGATGACAAAATTTCACCCCGATTGGCTCCATAGAGCCAGAAAAAAAGCATATTAAAGTCCGAACCCAAGTCTTCAAATGGTGCCTGTTGTCTTGATAATTTTTCTACAAATGCAAGATTATGCAGATTTTATTACTGATTACGCTTGAGACTATCATTCTTATCACTACTACAAAATTTCACCCCGATTGGCTCCATGGAGCCAGAAAAAATTGCTATTAAAGTCCGAACCCAAGTCTTCAAATAGTGCCCGATATTTTGATGATTTTTCGAAAACTGCAACGAAATGTTGATTTTATAACTGATTTAATTTGAGACTATCATTTTTATCACGATGACAAAATTTCAGCCCATAGATCCAGAAAAAATGGCTATAAAAGTCCGAACCCAAGTCTTCAAATAGTGATCGTCATAATGACGATTTTTCTACAAATGACACTTTATGCAGATTTTATTACTTATTTCGCATGAGACTATCATTCTTATCACTACAACAAAATTTCACTCCGATTGGCTCCATAAAGCCACCAAAAATGGATATTTAATTCCGAACCCAAGTCTTCAAATACTGCCCGATATTTTGATGATTTTTCTAAAACTGCAAAAATTCATGATTTTATTACTGATTTCGCTTGAGACTATCATTCTTATCACTACTAGAAAATTTCACCCCAATTGGCTCCATAGAACCAGAAAAATGGATATTTAAGTCCGAACCCAAGTCTTCAAATGTTGCCTGTTGTTTTGATGATTTTTCTACAAATGCAACATTATGCAGATTTTATTACTGATTTCGCTTGAGACTATCAATTTTATAACGATGACAGAATTTCAGCCCATGGATCCAGAAAAAATGGCTATGAAAGTCCGAACCCAAGTCTTCAAATAGTGCCTGTTGTTTTGATGATTTTTCTACAAAAGCAACATTATGCAGATGATATTACTGATTTCGCTTGAGAATATCATTCTTATCACTACAATAAAATTTCATCCCGATGGGATCCATAGAGCCAGAAAAAATGGCTATTAATGTCCGAACCCAAGTCTTCAAATAGTGATCGTTATAATGAAGATTTTTCTACAATTGCAACATTATGCAGATTTTATTACTGATTTCCCTTGAGAATATCATTCTTATCACTACTATAAAATATCATCCCGATGGGAGCCATAGAGCCAGAAAAAATGGCTAT
Source organism: Hesperophylax magnus (assembly GCA_026573805.1). Taxonomy (NCBI): domain Eukaryota; kingdom Metazoa; phylum Arthropoda; class Insecta; order Trichoptera; family Limnephilidae; genus Hesperophylax; species Hesperophylax magnus. The sequence continues at coordinate 1,733,546 of JAIUSX010000144.1, read as the reverse complement.
TAAAGTCCGAACCCAAGTCTTCAATTAGTGCCTGTTGTTTTGATGATTTTTCTACAAATGCAACATTATGCAGATTTTATTACTGATTTCGCTTGAGAATATCATTCTTATCACTACTATAAAATTTCATCCCGATGGGAGCCATAGAGCCAGAAAAAATGGCTATGAAAGTCCGAACCCAAGTCTTCAAATAGTGCCTGTTGTTTTGATGATTTTTCTACAAATGCAACATTATGCAGATTTTATTACTGATTTCGCTTGAGAATATCATTCTTATCACTACTATAAAATTTCATCCCGATGGGAGGCATAGAGCCAGAAAAAATGGATATTTAAGTCCGAACCCAAGTCTTCAAATGGTGCCTGTTGTTTTGATGATTTTTCTACAAATGCAACATTATGCAGATTTTATTACTGATTTCGCTTGAGAATATCATTCTTATCACTACTATAAAATTTCATCCCGATGGGAGGCATAGAGCCAGAAAAAATGGCTATTAAAGTCCGAACCCAAGTCTTCAAATGTTGCCTGTTGTTTTGATGATTTTTCTACAAATGCAACATTATGCAGATTTTATTACTGATTTCGCTTGAGACTATCAATTTTATCACGATGACAGAATTTCAGCCCATGGATCCAGAAAAAATCGCTATGAAAGTCCGAACCCAAGTCTTCACATAGTGCCTGTTGTTTTGATGATTTTTCTACAAAAGCAACATTATGCAGATGTTATTACTGATTTCGCTTGAGAATATCATTTCATATCACTACAATAAAATTTCATCCCGATGGGATCCATAGAGCCAGAAAAAAGGCTATTAATGTCCGAACCCAAGTCTTCAAATAGTGATCGTCATAATGAAGGTTTTTCTACAAATGCAACTTTATGCAGATTTTATTACTTATTTCGCTTGAGACTATCATTCTTATCACTACAACAAAATTTCACTCGGATTGGCTCCATAGAGCCAGAATAATGGCTATTAAAGTCCGAACCCAAGTCTTCAAATAGTGATCGTCAGAATGAAGATTTTTCTACAAATGCAACTTTATGCAGATTTTATTACTGATTTCGCTTGAGACTATCATTTTTATCACGATGACAAAATTTCACCACAATCAGCTCCATAGAGTTAGAAAAAAAGGATATTTAAGTCCGAACTCAAGTCTTTAAATAGTGCCCACAATTTTGATGATTTTTCTAAAACTGCAATAATATGTTGATTTTATTACTGATTTCGCTTGAGACTATCATTCTTATCACTACAACAAAATTTCACTCCGATTGGCTCCATAGAGCCAGAATAATGGCTATTAAAGTCCGAACCCAAGTCTTCAAATAGTGATCGTCAGAATGAAGATTTTTCTACAAATGCAACTTTACGCAGATTTTATTAATGATTTCGCTTGAGACTATCATTTTTATCACGATGACAAAATTTCACCCCGATTGGCTCCATAGAGCCAGAAAAAATGGATATTTAAATCCGAACCCAAGTCTTCAAATGCTGCCTGTTGTTTGGATGATTTTTCTACAAATGCAACATTATGCAGATTTTATTACTGATTTCGCTTGAGACTATCAATTTTATCACGATGACAGAATTTCAACCCATGGATCGAGAAAAAATCGCTATGAAAGTCCGAACCCAAGTCTTCACATAGTGCCTGTTGTTTTGATGATTTTTCTACAAAAGCAACATTATGCAGATGTTATTACTTATTTCGCTTGAGACTATCATTCTTATCACTACAACAAAATTTCACTCCGATTGGCTCCATAGAGCCAAAATAATGGCTATTAAAGTCCGAACCCAAGTCTTCAAATAGTGATCGTCAGAATGAAGATTTTTCTACAAATGCAACTTTATGCAGATTTTTTTACTGATTTCGCTTGAGACTATCATTTTTATCACGATGACAAAATTTCACCCCAATCAGCTTCATAGAGTTAGAAAAAAAGGATATTTAAGTCCGAACTCAAGTCTTTAAATAGTGCCCCCAATTTTGATGATTTTTCTAAAACTGCAATAATATGTTGATTTTATTACTGATTTCGCTTGAGACTATCATTCTTATCACTACAACAAAATTTCACTCCGATTGGCTCCATAGAGCCAGAATAATGGCTATTAAAGTCCGAACCCAAGTCTTCAAATAGTGATCGTCAGAATGAAGATTTTTCTACAAATGCAACTTTATGCAGATTTTTTTACTGATTTCGCTTGAGACTATCATTTTTATCACGATGACAAAATTTCACCCCAATCAGCTTCATAGAGTTAGAAAAAAAGGATATTTAAGTCCGAACTCAAGTCTTTAAATAGTGCCCCCAATTTTGATGATTTTTCTAAAACTGCAAAAATATGTTGATTTTATTACTGATTTCGCTTGAGACTATCATTCTTATCACTACTAGAAAATTTCACCCCGATTGGCTCCATAGAACCAGAAAAAATGGATATTTAAGTCCGAACCCAAGTCTTCAAATGTTGCCTGTTGTTTTAATGATTTTTCTACAAATGCAACATTATGCAGATTTTATTACTGATTTCGCTTGAGACTATCAATTTTATCACGATGACAGAATTTCAGCCCATGGATCCAGAAAAAATGGCTATGAAAGTCCGAACCCAAGTCTTCAAATAGTGCCTGTTGTTTTGATGATTTTTCTACAAAAGCAACATTATGCAGATGATATTACTGATTTCGCTTGAGAATATCATTCTTATCACTACAATAAAATTTCATCCCGATGGGATCCATAGAGCCAGAAAAAATGACTATTAATGTCCGAACCCAAGTCTTCAAATAGTGATCGTTATAATGAAGATTTTTCTACAATTGCAACATTATGCAGATTTTATTACTGATTTCGCCCCAGAATATCATTCTTATCACTACTATAAAATATCATCCCGATGGGAGCCATAGAGCCAGAAAAAATGGCTATTAAAGTCCGAACCCAAGTCTTCAAATAGTGCCTGTTGTTTTGATGATTTTTATACAAATGCAACATTATGCAGATTTTATTACTGATTTCGCTTGAGAATATCATTCTTATCACTACTATAAAATTTCATCCCGATGGGAGCCATAGAGCCAGAAAAAATGGCTATGAAAGTCCGAACCCAAGTCTTCAAATAGTGCCTGTTGTTTTGATGATTTTTCTAAAAATGCAACATTATGCAGATTTTATTACTGATTTCAATTGAGAATATCATTCTTATCACTACTATAAAATTTCATCCCGATGGGAGCCATAGAGCCAGAAAAAATGGCTATGAAAGTCCGAACCCAAGTCTTCAAATAGTGCCTGTTGTTTTGATGATTTTTCTACAAATGCAACATTATGCAGATTTTACTACTGATTTCGCTTGAGAATATCATTCTTATCACTAATATAAAATTTCATCCCGATGGGAGCCATAGAGCCAGAAAAAATGGCTATGAAAGTCCGAACCCAAGTCTTCAAATAGTGCCTGTTGTTTTGATGATTTTTCTACAAATGCAACATTATGCAGATTTTATTACTGATTTCGCTTGAGAATATCATTCTTATCACTACTATAAAATTTCATCCCGATGGGAGCCATAGAGCCGGAAAAAATGGCTATGAAAGTCCGAACCCAAGTCTTCAAATAGTGCCTGTTGTTTTTATGATTTTTCTACAAATGCAACATTATGCAGATTTTATTACTGATTTCGCTTGAGAATATCATTCTAATCACTACTATAAAATTTCATCCCGATGGGAGCCATAGAGCCAGAAAAAATGGCTATGAAAGTCCGAACCCAAGTCTTCAAATAGTGCCTGTTGTTTTGATGATTTTTCTACAAATGCAACATTATGCAGATTTTATTATTGATTTCGCTTGAGAATATCATTCTTATCACTACTATAAAATTTCATCCCGATGGGAGCCATAGAGCCATAAAAAATGGCTATGAAAGTCCGAACCCAAGTCTTCAAATAGTGATCGTCATAATGAAGATTTAAAAAAAAAAAAAAAAAAATGAAGATTTTTCTACAAATGACACTTTATGCAGATTTTATTACTGATTTCGCTTGAGACTATCATTCTTATCACTACTAGAAAATTTCACCCCAATTGGATCCATAGAGCCAGAAAAAATGGATATTAAAGTCCGAACCCAAGTCTTCAAATAGTGATTGTCAGAATGAAGATTTTTCTACAAATGCAACTTTATGCAGATTTTATTACTGATTTCGCTTGAGACTATCATTCTTATCACTAGTAGAAAATTTCACCCCGATTGGCTACATGGAGCCAGAAAAAATGGCTATTAAAGTCCGAACCCAAGTCTTCAAATAGGGCCCGATAATTTGATGATTTTTCTTAAACTGCATCAATATGTTGATTTTATTACTGATTTCACTTGAGACTATCATTTTTATCACGATGACAAAATTTCAACCCATAGATCCAGACAAAATGGCTATGAAAGCCCGAACCCAAGTCTTCAAATAGTGCCTGTTGTTTTGATGATTTTTCTACAAATGCAACATTATGCAGATTTTATTACTGATTTCGCTTGAGACTATCATTCTTATCACAACTAGAAAATTTCACCCCGATTGGCTCCATGGAGCCAGAAAAATGGCTATTAAAGTCCGAAACCAAGTCTTCAAATAGTGCCCGATATTTTGATGATTTTTCTAAAACTGCATCAATATGTTGATTTTATTACTGATTGCACTTGAGACTATCAATTTTATCACGATGACAAAATTTTAGCCCATAGATCCAGAAAAAATGGGTATGAAAGCCCGAACCCAAGTCTTCAAATAATGCCTGTTGTTTTGATGATTTTTCTACAAATGCAACTTTATGCAGATTTTATTACTGATTTCGCTTGAGAATATCATTCTTATCACTACTATAAAATTTCATCCCGATGGGATCTATAGAGCCAGAAAAAATGGCTATAAAAGTCCGAACCCAAGTCGTCAAATAGAGATCGTCATAATGAAGATTTAAAAAAAAAAAAAAATGAAGATTTTTCTACAAATGACACTTTATGCAGATTTTATTACTGATTACGCTTGAGACTATCATTCTTATCACTACTACAAAATTTCACCCCGATTGGCTCCATGGAGCCAGAAAAAATTGCTATTAAAGTCCGAACCCAAGTCTTCAAATAGTGCCCGATATTTTGATGATTTTTCTAAAACTGCAACGAAATGTTGATTTTATAACTGATTTAATTTGAGACTATCATTTTTATCACGATGACAAAATTTCAGCCCATAGATCCAGAAAAAATGGCTATAAAAGTCCGAACCCAAGTCTTCAAATAGTGATCGTCATAATGACGATTTTTCTACAAATGACACTTTATGCAGATTTTATTACTTATTTCGCATGAGACTATCATTCTTATCACTACAACAAAATTTCACTCCGATTGGCTCCATAAAGCCACCAAAAATGGATATTTAATTCCGAACCCAAGTCTTCAAATAGTGCCCGATATTTTGATGATTTTTCTAAAACTGCAAAAATTCATGATTTTATTACTGATTTCGCTTGAGACTATCATTCTTATCACTACTAGAAAATTTCACCCCAATTGGATCCATAGAGCCAGAAAAAATGGATATTTAAGTCCGAACCCAAGTCTTCAAATGGTGCCTGTTGTTTTGATGATTTTTCTACAAATGCAACATTATGCAGATTTTATTACTGATTGCGCTTGAGACTATCAATTTTATCACGATGACAAAATTTCAGCGCATGGATCCAGAAAAAATTGCTATGAAAGTCCGAACCCAAGTCTTCACATAGTGCCTGTTGTTTTGATGATTTTTCTACAATTGCAACATTATGCAGATTTTATTACTGATTTCGCTTGAGAATATCATTCTTATCACTACTATAAAATTTCATCCCGATGGGAGGCATAGAGCCAGAAAAAATGGCTATTAAAGTCCGAACCTAAGTCTTCAAATAGTGCCTGTTGTTTTGATGATTTTTCTACAAATGCAACATTATGCAGATTTTATTACTGATTTCGCTTGAGAATATCATTCTTATCACTACAATAAAATTTCATCCCGATGGGATCCATAGAGCCAGAAAAAATGGCTATTAATGTCCGAACCCAAGTCTTCAAATAGTGATCGTTATAATGAAGATTTTTCTACAATTGCAACATTATGCAGATTTTATTACTGATTTCGCTTGAGAATATCATTCTTATCACTACTATAAAATTTCATCCCAATGGGAGCCATAGAGCCAGAAAAAATGGCTATTAAAGTCCGAACCCAAGTCTTCAAATAGTGATCGTCAGAATGAAGATTTTTCTACAAATGCAACTTTATGCAGATTTTATTACTGATTTCGCTTGAGACTATCATTCTTATAATTCCTACAAAATTTCACCCCGATTGGCTCCATAGAGCCAGAAAAAATTGATATTTAAGTCCGAACCCAAGTCTTCAAATGAAGATTTTTCTACAAATGACACTTTATGCAGATTTTATTACTGATTTCGCTTGAGACTATCATTTTTATCACGATAACAAAATTTCAGCCAGTATGGGCTGGATTTTCTGGATTTATATCCAGAAAAAATGGCTATAAGAGTCCGAACCCAAGTCTTCAAATAGTGATCGTCATAACGAAGATTTTTCTACAAATGACACTTTATGCAGATTTTATTACTGATTTCGCTTGAGATTATCATTCTTATCACTACTAGAAAATTTCACCCCAATTGGCTCCATAGAGCCAGAAAAAATGGATATTTAAGTCCGAACCCAAGTCTTCAAATGTTGCCTGTTGTTTTGATGATTTTTCTACAAATGCAAAATTATGCAGATTTTATTACTGATTTCGCTTGAGACTATCAATTTTATCACGATGACAGAATTTCAGCCCATGGATCCAGAAAAAATCGCTATGAAAGTCCGAACCCAAGTCTTCACATAGTGCCTGTTGTTTTGATGATTTTTCTACAAAAGCAACATTATGCAGATGTTATTACTGATTTCGCTTGAGAATATCATTCTTATCACTACAATAAAATTTCATCCCGATGGGATCCATAGAGCCAGAAAAAAAGGCTATTAATGTCCGAACCCAAGTCTTCAAATAGTGATCGTCATAATGAAGGTTTTTCTACAAATGCAACTTTATGCAGATTTTATTACTTATTTCGCTTGAGACTATCATTCTTATCACTACAACAAAATTTCACTCCGATTGGCTCCATAGAGCCAAAATAATGGCTATTTAAGTCCGAACCCAAAGCTTCAAATTGTGATCGTCAGAATGAAGATTTTTCTTCAAATGCAACTTAATGCAGATTTTATTACTGATTTAGCTTGAGACTATCATTTTTATCACGATGACAAAATTTCACCCCGATTGGCTCCATAGAGCCAGAAAAAAAGCATATTAAAGTCCGAACCCAAGTCTTCAAATGGTGCCTGTTGTCTTGATGATTTTTCTACAAATGCAACATTATGCAGATTTTATTACTGATTTCGCTTGAGACTATCAATTTTATCACGATGACAAAATTTCATCCCGATGGGAGCCATAGAGCCAGAAAAAATGGCTATTAAAGTCCGAACCCAAGTCTTCAAATAGTGCCTGTTGTTTTGATGATTTTTATACAAATGCAACATTATGCAGATTTTATTACTGATTTCGCTTGAGAATATCATTCTTATCACTACTATAAAATTTCATCCCGATGGGAGCCATAGAGCCAGAAAAAATGGCTATGAAAGTCCGAACCCAAGTCTTCAAATAGTGCCTGTTGTTTTGATGATTTTTCTACAAATGCAACATTATGCAGATTTTATTACTGATTTCGCTTGAGAATATCATTCTTATCACTACTATAAAATTTCATCCCGATGGGAGCCATAGAGCCAGAAAAAATGGCTATGAAAGTCCGAACCCAAGTCTTCAAATAGTGCCTGTTGTTTTGATGATTTTTGTACAAATGCAACATTATGCAGATTTTATTACTGATTTCGCTTGAGAATATCATTCTTATCACTACTATAAAATTTCATCCCGATGGGAGCCATAGAGCCAGAAAAAATGGCTATTAAAGTCCGAACCCAAGTCTTCAAATAGTGCCTGTTGTTTTGATGATTTTTATACAAATGCAACATTATGCAGATTTTATTACTGATTTCGCTTGAGAATATCATTCTTATCACTACTATAAAATTTCATCCCGATGGGAGCCATAGAGCCAGAAAAAATGGCTATGAAAGTCCGAACCCAAGTCTTCAAATAGTGCCTGTTGTTTTGATGATTTTTCTACAAATGCAACATTATGCAGATTTTATTACTGATTTCGCTTGAGAATATCATTCTTATCACTACTATAAAATTTCATCCCGATGGGAGCCATAGAGCCAGAAAAAATGGCTATGAAAGTCCGAACCCAAGTCTTCAAATAGTGATCGTCATAATGAAGATTTAAAAAAAAAAAAAAAAAATGAAGATTTTTCTACAAATGACACTTTATGCAGATTTTATTACTGATTTCGCTTGAGACTATCATTCTTATCACTACTAGAAAATTTCACCCCGATTGGCTCTATGGAGCCAGAAAAATGGCTATTAAAGTCCGAAACCAAGTCTTCAAATAGTGCCCGATATTTTGATGATTTTTCTAAAACTGCATCAATATGTTGATTTTATTACTGATTTCACTTGAGACTATCATTTTTATCACGATGACAAAATTTCAACCCATAGATCCAGACAAAATGGCTATAAAAGTCCGAACCCAAGTCTTCAAATAGTGATCGTCATAATGAAGAATTAAAAAAAAAAAAAAAATGAAGATTTTTCTACAAATGACACTTTATGCAGATTTTATTACTGATTTCGCTTGAGACTATCATTTTTATCACGATGACAAAATTTCACCCCGATTGGCTCCATAGAGCCAGAAAAAAAGCATATTAAAGTCCGAACCCATGTCTTCAAATGGTGCCTGTTGTCTTGATGATTTTTCTACAAATGCAACATTATGCAGATTTTATTACTGATTACGCTTGAGACTATCATTCTTATCACTACTACAAAATTTCACCCCGATTGGCTCCATGGAGCCAGAAAAAATTGCTATTAAAGTCCGAACCCAAGTCTTCAAATAGTGCCCGATATTTTGATGATTTTTCTAAAACTGCAACGAAATTTTGATTTTATAACTGATTTAATTTGAGACTATCATTTTTATCACGATGACAAAATTTCAGCCCATAGATCCAGAAAAAATGGCTATAAAAGTCCGAACCCAAGTCTTCAAATAGTGATCGTCATAATGACGATTTTTCTACAAATGACACTTTATGCAGATTTTATTACTTATTTCGCATGAGACTATCATTCTTATCACAACAGCAAAATTTCACTCCGATTGGCTCCATAAAGCCACCAAAAATGGATATTTAATTCCGAACCCAAGTCTTCAAATAGTGCCCGATATTTTGATGATTTTTCTAAAACTGCAAAAATTCATGATTTTATTACTGATTTCGCTTGAGACTATCATTCTTATCACTACTAGAAAATTTCACCCCGATTGGCTCCATAGAACCAGAAAAAATGGATATTTAAGTCCGAACCCAAGTGTTCAAATGTTGCCTGTTGTTTTAATGATTTTTCTACAAATGCAACATTATGCAGATTTTATTACTGATTTCGCTTGAGACTATCAATTTTATCACGATGACAGAATTTCAGCCCATGGATCCAGAAAAAATGGCTATGAAAGTCCGAACCCAAGTCTTCAAATAGTGCCTGTTGTTTTGATGATTTTTCTACAAAAGCAACATTATGCAGATGATATTACTGATTTCGCTTGAGAATATCATTCTTATCACTACAATAAAATTTCATCCCGATGGGATCCATAGAGCCAGAAAAAATGACTATTAATGTCCGAACCCAAGTCTTCAAATAGTGATCGTTATAATGAAGATTTTTCTACAATTGCAACATTATGCAGATTTTATTACTGATTTCGCCCCAGAATATCATTCTTATCACTACTATAAAATATCATCCCGATGGGAGCCATAGAGCCAGAAAAAATGGCTATTAAAGTCCGAACCCAAGTCTTCAAATAGTGCCTGTTGTTTTGATGATTTTTATACAAATGCAACATTATGCAGATTTTATTACTGATTTCGCTTGAGAATATCATTCTTATCACTACTATAAAATTTCATCCCGATGGGAGCCATAGAGCCAGAAAAAATGGCTATGAAAGTCCGAACCCAAGTCTTCAAATAGTGCCTGTTGTTTTGATGATTTTTCTAAAAATGCAACATTATGCAGATTTTATTACTGATTTCAATTGAGAATATCATTCTTATCACTACTATAAAATTTCATCCCGATGGGAGCCATAGAGCCAGAAAAAATGGCTATGAAAGTCCGAACCCAAGTCTTCAAATAGTGCCTGTTGTTTTGATGATTTTTCTACAAATGCAACATTATGCAGATTTTACTACTGATTTCGCTTGAGAATATCATTCTTATCACTAATATAAAATTTCATCCCGATGGGAGCCATAGAGCCAGAAAAAATGGCTATGAAAGTCCGAACCCAAGTCTTCAAATAGTGCCTGTTGTTTTGATGATTTTTCTACAAATGCAACATTATGCAGATTTTATTACTGATTTCGCTTGAGAATATCATTCTTATCACTACTATAAAATTTCATCCCGATGGGAGCCATAGAGCCGGAAAAAATGGCTATGAAAGTCCGAACCCAAGTCTTCAAATAGTGCCTGTTGTTTTTATGATTTTTCTACAAATGCAACATTATGCAGATTTTATTACTGATTTCGCTTGAGAATATCATTCTAATCACTACTATAAAATTTCATCCCGATGGGAGCCATAGAGCCAGAAAAAATGGCTATGAAAGTCCGAACCCAAGTCTTCAAATAGTGCCTGTTGTTTTGATGATTTTTCTACAAATGCAACATTATGCAGATTTTATTATTGATTTCGCTTGAGAATATCATTCTTATCACTACTATAAAATTTCATCCCGATGGGAGCCATAGAGCCATAAAAAATGGCTATGAAAGTCCGAACCCAAGTCTTCAAATAGTGATCGTCATAATGAAGATTTAAAAAAAAAAAAAAAAAAATGAAGATTTTTCTACAAATGACACTTTATGCAGATTTTATTACTGATTTCGCTTGAGACTATCATTCTTATCACTACTAGAAAATTTCACCCCAATTGGATCCATAGAGCCAGAAAAAATGGATATTAAAGTCCGAACCCAAGTCTTCAAATAGTGATTGTCAGAATGAAGATTTTTCTACAAATGCAACTTTATGCAGATTTTATTACTGATTTCGCTTGAGACTATCATTCTTATCACTAGTAGAAAATTTCACCCCGATTGGCTACATGGAGCCAGAAAAAATGGCTATTAAAGTCCGAACCCAAGTCTTCAAATAGGGCCCGATATTTTGATGATTTTTCTTAAACTGCATCAATATGTTGATTTTATTACTGATTTCACTTGAGACTATCATTTTTATCACGATGACAAAATTTCAACCCATAGATCCAGACAAAATGGCTATGAAAGCCCGAACCCAAGTCTTCAAATAGTGCCTGTTGTTTTGATGATTTTTCTACAAATGCAACATTATGCAGATTTTATTACTGATTTCGCTTGAGACTATCATTCTTATCACAACTAGAAAATTTCACCCCGATTGGCTCCATGGAGCCAGAAAAATGGCTATTAAAGTCCGAAACCAAGTCTTCAAATAGTGCCCGATATTTTGATGATTTTTCTAAAACTGCATCAATATGTTGATTTTATTACTGATTGCACTTGAGACTATCAATTTTATCACGATGACAAAATTTTAGCCCATAGATCCAGAAAAAATGGGTATGAAAGCCCGAACCCAAGTCTTCAAATAATGCCTGTTGTTTTGATGATTTTTCTACAAATGCAACTTTATGCAGATTTTATTACTGATTTCGCTTGAGAATATCATTCTTATCACTACTATAAAATTTCATCCCGATGGGATCTATAGAGCCAGAAAAAATGGCTATAAAAGTCCGAACCCAAGTCGTCAAATAGAGATCGTCATAATGAAGATTTAAAAAAAAAAAAAAATGAAGATTTTTCTACAAATGACACTTTATGCAGATTTTATTACTGATTACGCTTGAGACTATCATTCTTATCACTACTACAAAATTTCACCCCGATTGGCTCCATGGAGCCAGAAAAAATTGCTATTAAAGTCCGAACCCAAGTCTTCAAATAGTGCCCGATATTTTGATGATTTTTCTAAAACTGCAACGAAATGTTGATTTTATAACTGATTTAATTTGAGACTATCATTTTTATCACGATGACAAAATTTCAGCCCATAGATCCAGAAAAAATGGCTATAAAAGTCCGAACCCAAGTCTTCAAATAGTGATCGTCATAATGACGATTTTTCTACAAATGACACTTTATGCAGATTTTATTACTTATTTCGCATGAGACTATCATTCTTATCACTACAACAAAATTTCACTCCGATTGGCTCCATAAAGCCACCAAAAATGGATATTTAATTCCGAACCCAAGTCTTCAAATAGTGCCCGATATTTTGATGATTTTTCTAAAACTGCAAAAATTCATGATTTTATTACTGATTTCGCTTGAGACTATCATTCTTATCACTACTAGAAAATTTCACCCCGATTGGCTCCATAGAACAAGAAAAAATGGATATTTAAGTCCGAACCCAAGTCTTCAAATGTTGCCTGTTGTTTTGATGATTTTTCTACAAATGCAACATTATGCAGATTTTATTACTGATTTCGCTTGAGACTATCAATTTTATCACGATGACAGAATTTCAGCCCATGGATCCAGAAAAAATGGCTATGAAAGTCCGAATCCAAGTCTTCACATAGTGCCTGTTGTTTTGATGATTTTTCTACAAATGCAACTTTATGCAGATTTTATTACTGATTTCGCTTGAGAATATCATTCTTATCACTACTATAAAATTTCATCCCGATGGGATCTATAGAGCCAGAAAAAATGGCTATAAAAGTCCGAACCCAAGTCTTCAAATAGTGATCGTCATAATGAAGATTTAAAAAAAAAAAAATGAAGATTTTTCTACAAATGACACTTTATGCAGATTTTATTACTGATTTCGCTTGAGACTATCATTCTTATCACTACTAGAAAATTTCACCCCAATTGGATCCATAGAGCCAGAAAAAATGGATATTTAAGTCCGAACCCAAGTCTTCAAATGGTGCCTGTTGTTTTGATGATTTTTCTACAAATGCAACATTATGCAGATTTTATTACTGATTGCGCTTGAGACTATCAATTTTATCACGATGACAAAATTTCAGCGCATGGATCCAGAAAAAATTGCTATGAAAGTCCGAACCCAAGTCTTCACATAGTGCCTGTTGTTTTGATGATTTTTCTACAATTGCAACATTATGCAGATTTTATTACTGATTTCGCTTGAGAATATCATTCTTATCACTACTATAAAATTTCATCCCGATGGGAGGCATAGAGCCAGAAAAAATGGCTATTAAAGTCCGAACCTAAGTCTTCAAATAGTGCCTGTTGTTTTGATGATTTTTCTACAAATGCAACATTATGCAAATTTTATTACTGATTTCGCTTGAGAATATCATTCTTATCACTATAATAAAATTTCATCCCGATGGGATCCATAGAGCCAGAAAAAATGGCTATTAATGTCCGAACCCAAGTCTTCAAATAGTGATCGTTATAATGAAGATTTTTCTACAATTGCAACATTATGCAGATTTTATTACTGATTTCGCTTGAGAATATCATTCTTATCACTACTATAAAATTTCATCCCAATGGGAGCCATAGAGCCAGAAAAAATGGCTATTAAAGTCCGAACCCAAGTCTTCAAATAGTGATCGTCAGAATGAAGATTTTTCTACAAATGCAACTTTATGCAGATTTTATTACTGATTTCGCTTGAGACTATCATTCTTATAATTCCTACAAAATTTCACCCCGATTGGCTCCATAGAGCCAGAAAAAATTGATATTTAAGTCCGAACCCAAGTCTTCAAATGAAGATTTTTCTACAAATGACACTTTATGCAGATTTTATTACTGATTTCGCTTGAGACTATCATTTTTATCACGATAACAAAATTTCAGCCAGTATGGGCTGGATTTTCTGGATTTATATCCAGAAAAAATGGCTATAAGAGTCCGAACCCAAGTCTTCAAATAGTGATCGTCATAACGAAGATTTTTCTACAAATGACACTTTATGCAGATTTTATTACTGATTTCGCTTGAGATTATCATTCTTATCACTACTAGAAAATTTCACCCCAATTGGCTCCATAGAGCCAGAAAAAATGGATATTTAAGTCCGAACCCAAGTCTTCAAATGTTGCCTGTTGTTTTGATGATTTTTCTACAAATGCAAAATTATGCAGATTTTATTACTGATTTCGCTTGAGACTATCAATTTTATCACGATGACAGAATTTCAGCCCATGGATCCAGAAAAAATCGCTATGAAAGTCCGAACCCAAGTCTTCACATAGTGCCTGTTGTTTTGATGATTTTTCTACAAAAGCAAAATTATGCAGATGTTATTACTTATTTCGCTTGAGACTATCATTCTTATCACTACAACAAAATTTCACTCCGATTGGCTCCATAGAGCCAAAATAATCGCTATTAAAGTCCGAACCCAAGTCTTCATATAGTGATCGTCAGAATGAAGATTTTTCTACAAATGCAACTTTATGCAGATTTTATTACTTATTTCGCTTGAGACTATCATTCTTATCACTACAACAAAATTTCACTCCGATTGGCTCCATAGAGCCAGAATAATGGCTATTAAAGTCCGAACCCAAGTCTTCAAATAGTGATCGTCAGAATGAAGATTTTTCTACAAATGCAACTTTACGCAGATTTTATTAATGATTTCGCTTGAGACTATCATTTTTATCACGATGACAAAATTTCACCCCGATTGGCTCCATAGAGCCAGAAAAAATGGATATTTAAATCCGAACCCAAGTCTTCAAATGCTGCCTGTTGTTTGGATGATTTTTCTACAAATGCAACATTATGCAGATTTTATTACTGATTTCGCTTGAGACTATCAATTTTATCACGATGACAGAATTTCAGCCCATGGATCGAGAAAATATCGCTATGAAAGTCCGAACCCAAGTCTTCACATAGTGCCTGTTGTTTTGATGATTTTTCTACAAAAGCAAAATTATGCAGATGTTATTACTTATTTCGCTTGAGACTATCATTCTTATCACTACAACAAAATTTCACTCCGATTGGCTCCATAGAGCCAAAATAATCGCTATTAAAGTCCGAACCCAAGTCTTCATATAGTGATCGTCAGAATGAAGATTTTTCTACAAATGCAACTTTATGCAGATTTTATTACTGATTTCGCTTGAGACTATCATTTTAATCACGATGACAAAATTTCACCCCAATCAGCTCCATAGAGTTAGAAAAACAGGATATTTAAGTCCGAACTCAAGTCTTTAAATAGTGCCCCCCAATTTTGATGATTTTTCTAAAACTGCAATAATATGTTGATTTTATTACTGATTTCACTTGAGACTATCATTTTATCACGATGACAAATTTCACCCATAGATCCAGACAAAATGGCTATAAAAGTCCGAACCCAAGTCTTCAAATAGTGATCGTCATAATGAAGATTCTAAAAAAAAAAAAAAATGAAGATTTTTCTACAAATGACACTTTATGCAGATTTTATTACTGATTTTCGCTTGAGACTATCATTCTTATCACTACTAGAAAATTTTACCACAATTGGATCGATAGAGCCAGAAAAATGGATATTTAAGTCCGAACCCAAGTCTTCAAATTGTGATCGTGAGAATTAAGATTTTTCTACAAATGCAACTTTATGCAGATTTTATTACTGATTTCGCTTGAGACTATCATTTTTATCACGATGACAAAATTTCATCCAGATGGGAGCCATAGAGCCAGAAAAAATGGCTATTAAATTCCGAACCCAAGTCTTCAATAGTGATCGTCAGAATGAAGATTTTTCTTCAAATGTAACTTTATGCAGATTTTATTACTGATTACGCTTGAGACTATCATTCTTATCACTACTACAAAATTTCACCCCGATTGGCTCCATGGAGCCAGAAAAAATTGCTATTAAAGTCCGAACCCAAGTCTTCAAATAGTGCCCGATATTTGATGATTTTTCTAAAACTGCAACGAAATGTTGATTTTATAACTGATTTAATTTGAGACTATCATTTTTATCACGATGACAAAATTTCAGCCCCATAGACTCAAGAAAAAATGGCTATAAAAGTCCGAACCCAAGTCTTCAAATAGTGATCGTCATAATGACGATTTTTCTACAAATGACACTTATGCAAATTTTTTTACTTATTTCGCATGAGACTATCATTCTTATCACTACAACAAAATTTCACTCCGATTGGCTCCATAAAGCCACCAAAATGGATATTTAATTCCGAACCCAAGTCTTCAAATAGTGCCCGATATTTTGATGATTTTTCTAAAACTGCAAAAATTCATGATTTATTACTGATTTCGCTTGAGACTATCATTCTTATCACTACTAGAAAATTTCACCCGATTGGGCTCCATAGAACCAGAAAAAATGGATATTTAAGTCCGAACCCAAGTCTTCAAATGTTGCCTGTTGTTTTTGATGATTTTTCTACAAATGCAACATTATGCAGATTTTATTACTGATTTCGCTTGAGACTATCAATTTTATCACTACTAGAAAATTTCACCCCGATTGGCTCCATAGAACCAGAAAAAATGGATATTTAAGTCCGAACCCCCAAGTCTTCAAATGTTGCCTGTTGTTTTGATGATTTTCTACAAATGCAACATTATGCAGAGTTTAATACTGATTTCGCTTGAGACTATCAATTTTATCACGATGACAGAATTTCAGCCCATGGATCCAGAAAAAATCGCTATGAAAGTCCGAACCCAAGTCTTCACATAGTGCCTGTTGTTTTGATGATTTTTCTACAAAAGCAACATTATGCAGATGTTATTACTGATTTCGCTTGAGAATATCATTCTTATCACTACAATAAAATTTCATCCCGATGGGATCCATAGAGCCAGAAAAAAAGGCTATTAATGTCCGAACCCAAGTCTTCAAATAGTGATCGTCATAATGAAGGTTTTTCTACAAATGCAACTTTATGCAGATTTTATTACTTATTTCGCTTGAGACTATCATTCTTATCACTACAACAAAATTTCACTCCGATTGGCTCCATAGAGCCAGAATAATGGCTATTAAAGTCCGAACCCAAGTCTTCAAATAGTGATCGTCAGAATGAAGATTTTTCTACAAATGCAACTTTACGCAGATTTATTAATGATTTCGCTTGAGACTATCATTTTTATCACGATGACAAAATTTCACCCCGATTGGCTCCATAGAGCCAGAAAAAATGGATATTTAAATCCGAACCCAAGTCTTCAAATGCTGCCTGTTGTTTGGATGATTTTTCTACAAATGCAACATTATGCAGATTTTATTACTGATTTCGCTTGAGACTATCAATTTTATCACGATGACAGAAATTTCAGCCCAATGATCGAGAAAATATCGCTATGAAAGTCCGAACCCAAGTCTTCACATAGTGCCTGTTGTTTTGATGATTTTTCTACAAAAGCAACATTATGCAGATGTTATTACTTATTTCGCTTGAGACTATCATTCTTATCACTACAACAAAATTTCACTCCGATTGGCTCCATAGAGCAAAATAATCGCTATTAAAGTCCGAACCCAAGTCTTCAAATAGTGATCGTCAGAATGAAAATTTTTACAAATGCAACTTTATGCAGATTTTATTACTGATTTCGCTTGAGACTATAATTTTTATCACGATGACAAAATTTCACCCCAATCAGCTCCATAGAGTTAGAAAAAAAGGATATTTAAGTCCGAACTCAAGTCTTTAAATAGTGCCCCCAATTTTGATGATTTTCTAAAACTGCAATAATATGTTGATTTTATTACTGATTTCACTTGAGACTATCATTTTTATCACGATGACAAAATTTCAACCCATAGATCCAGACAAAACTGGCTATAAAAGTCCGAACCCAAGTCTTCAAATAGTGATCGTCATAATGAAGATTTAAAAAAAAAAAACAAAATGAAGGTTTTCTACAAATGCAACTTTATGCAGATTTTATTACTTATTTCGCTTGAGACTATCATTCTTATCACTACAACAAAATTTCACTCCGATTGGCTCCATAGAGCCAGAATAATGGCTATTAAAGTCCGAACCCAAGTCTTCAAATAGTGATCGTCAGAATGAAGATTTTTCTACAAATGCAACTTTACGCAGATTTTATTAATGATTTCGCTTGAGACTATCATTTTTATCACGATGACAAAATTTCACCCCGATTGGCTCCATAGAGCCAGAAAAAATGGATATTTAAATCCGAACCCTAAGTCTTCAAATGCTGCCTGTTGTTTGGATGATTTTTCTACAAATGCAACATTATGCAGATTTTATTACTGATTTCGCTTGAGACTATCAATTTTATTCACGATGACAGAATTTCAGCCCATGGATCGAGAAAATATCGCTATGAAAGTCCGAACCCAAGTCTTCACATAGTGCCTGTTGTTTTGATGATTTTTCTACAAAAGCAACATTATGCAGATGTTATTACTTATTTCGCTTGAGACTATCATTCTTATCACTACAACAAAATTTCACTCCGATTGGCTCCATAGAGCCAAAATAATCGCTATTAAAGTCCGAACCCAAGTCTTCAAATAGTGATCGTCAGAATGAAGATTTTTCTACAAATGCAACTTTACGCAGATTTTATTAATGATTTCGCTTGAGACTATCATTTTTATCACGATGACAAAATTTCACCCCGATTGGCTCCATAGAGCCAGAAAAAATGGATATTTAAATCCGAACCCAAGTCTTCAAATGCTGCCTGTTGTTTGGATGATTTTTCTACAAATGCAACATTATGCAGATTTTATTACTGATTTCGCTTGAGACTATCAATTTTATCACGATGACAGAATTTCAGCCCATGGATCGAGAAAATATCGCTATGAAAGTCCGAACCCAAGTCTTCACATAGTGCCTGTTGTTTTGATGATTTTTCTACAAAAGCAACATTATGCAGATGTTATTACTTATTTCGCTTGAGACTATCATTCTTATCACTACAACAAAATTTCACTCCGATTGGCTCCATAGAGCCAAAATAATCGCTATTAAAGTCCGAACCCAAGTCTTCAAATAGTGATCGTCAGAATGAAAATTTTTCTACAAATGCAACTTTATGCAGATTTTATTACTGATTTCGCTTGAGACTATCATTTTTATCACGATGACAAAATTTCACCCCAATCAGCTCCATAGAGTTAGAAAAAAAGGATATTTAAGTCCGAACTCAAGTCTTTAAATAGTGCCCCCAATTTTGATGATTTTTCTAAAACTGCAATAATATGTTGATTTTATTACTGATTTCGCTTGAGACTATCAATTTTATCACGATGACAGAATTTCAGCCCATGGATCGAGAAAATATCGCTATGAAAGTCCGAACCCAAGTCTTCACATAGTGCCTGTTGTTTTGATGATTTTTCTACAAAAGCAAAATTATGCAGATGTTATTACTTATTTCGCTTGAGACTATCATTCTTATCACTACAACAAAATTTCACTCCGATTGGCTCCATAGAGCCAAAATAATCGCTATTAAAGTCCGAACCCAAGTCTTCATATAGTGATCGTCAGAATGAAGATTTTTCTACAAATGCAACTTTATGCAGATTTTATTACTGATTTCGCTTGAGACTATCATTTTTATCACGATGACAAAATTTCACCCCAATCAGCTCCATAGAGTTAGAAAAAAAGGATATTTAAGTCCGAACTCAAGTCTTTAAATAGTGCCCCCAATTTTGATGATTTTTCTAAAACTGCAATAATATGTTGATTTTATTACTGATTTCACTTGAGACTATCATTTTTATCACGATGACAAAATTTCAACCCATAGATCCAGACAAAATGGCTATAAAAGTCCGAACCCAAGTCTTCAAATAGTGATCGTCATAATGAAGATTTAAAAAAAAAAAAAAAATGAAGATTTTTCTACAAATGACACTTTATGCAGATTTTATTACTGATTTCGCTTGAGACTATCATTCTTATCACTACTAGAAAATTTTACCACAATTGGATCGATAGAGCCAGAAAAAATGGATATTTAAGTCCGAACCCAAGTCTTCAAATTGTGATCGTGAGAATTAAGATTTTTCTACAAATGCAACTTTATGCAGATTTTATTACTGATTTCGCTTGAGACTATCATTTTTATCACGATGACAAAATTTCATCCCGATGGGAGCCATAGAGCCAGAAAAAATGGCTATTAAATTCCGAACCCAAGTCTTCAAATAGTGATCGTCAGAATGAAGATTTTTCTTCAAATGTAACTTTATGCAGATTTTATTACTGATTACGCTTGAGACTATCATTCTTATCACTACTACAAAATTTCACCCCGATTGGCTCCATGGAGCCAGAAAAAATTGCTATTAAAGTCCGAACCCAAGTCTTCAAATAGTGCCCGATATTTTGATGATTTTTCTAAAACTGCAACGAAATGTTGATTTTATAACTGATTTAATTTGAGACTATCATTTTTATCACGATGACAAAATTTCAGCCCATAGATCAAGAAAAAATGGCTATAAAAGTCCGAACCCAAGTCTTCAAATAGTGATCGTCATAATGACGATTTTTCTACAAATGACACTTTATGCAAATTTTTTTACTTATTTCGCATGAGACTATCATTCTTATCACTACAACAAAATTTCACTCCGATTGGCTCCATAAAGCCACCAAAAATGGATATTTAATTCCGAACCCAAGTCTTCAAATAGTGCCCGATATTTTGATGATTTTTCTAAAACTGCAAAAATTCATGATTTTATTACTGATTTCGCTTGAGACTATCATTCTTATCACTACTAGAAAATTTCACCCCGATTGGCTCCATAGAACCAGAAAAAATGGATATTTAAGTCCGAACCCAAGTCTTCAAATGTTGCCTGTTGTTTTGATGATTTTTCTACAAATGCAACATTATGCAGATTTTATTACTGATTTCGCTTGAGACTATCAATTTTATCACTACTAGAAAATTTCACCCCGATTGGCTCCATAGAACCAGAAAAAATGGATATTTAAGTCCGAACCCAAGTCTTCAAATGTTGCCTGTTGTTTTGATGATTTTTCTACAAATGCAACATTATGCAGATTTTATTACTGATTTCGCTTGAGACTATCAATTTTATCACGATGACAGAATTTCAGCCCATGGATCCAGAAAAAATCGCTATGAAAGTCCGAACCCAAGTCTTCACATAGTGCCTGTTGTTTTGATGATTTTTCTACAAAAGCAACATTATGCAGATGTTATTACTGATTTCGCTTGAGAATATCATTCTTATCACTACAATAAAATTTCATCCCGATGGGATCCATAGAGCCAGAAAAAAAGGCTATTAATGTCCGAACCCAAGTCTTCAAATAGTGATCGTCATAATGAAGGTTTTTCTACAAATGCAACTTTATGCAGATTTTATTACTTATTTCGCTTGAGACTATCATTCTTATCACTACAACAAAATTTCACTCCGATTGGCTCCATAGAGCCAGAATAATGGCTATTAAAGTCCGAACCCAAGTCTTCAAATAGTGATCGTCAGAATGAAGATTTTTCTACAAATGCAACTTTACGCAGATTTTATTAATGATTTCGCTTGAGACTATCATTTTTATCACGATGACAAAATTTCACCCCGATTGGCTCCATAGAGCCAGAAAAAATGGATATTTAAATCCGAACCCAAGTCTTCAAATGCTGCCTGTTGTTTGGATGATTTTTCTACAAATGCAACATTATGCAGATTTTATTACTGATTTCGCTTGAGACTATCAATTTTATCACGATGACAGAATTTCAGCCCATGGATCGAGAAAATATCGCTATGAAAGTCCGAACCCAAGTCTTCACATAGTGCCTGTTGTTTTGATGATTTTTCTACAAAAGCAACATTATGCAGATGTTATTACTTATTTCGCTTGAGACTATCATTCTTATCACTACAACAAAATTTCACTCCGATTGGCTCCATAGAGCCAAAATAATCGCTATTAAAGTCCGAACCCAAGTCTTCAAATAGTGATCGTCAGAATGAAAATTTTTCTACAAATGCAACTTTATGCAGATTTTATTACTGATTTCGCTTGAGACTATCATTTTTATCACGATGACAAAATTTCACCCCAATCAGCTCCATAGAGTTAGAAAAAAAGGATATTTAAGTCCGAACTCAAGTCTTTAAATAGTGCCCCCAATTTTGATGATTTTTCTAAAACTGCAATAATATGTTGATTTTATTACTGATTTCACTTGAGACTATCATTTTTATCACGATGACAAAATTTCAACCCATAGATCCAGACAAAATGGCTATAAAAGTCCGAACCCAAGTCTTCAAATAGTGATCGTCATAATGAAGATTTAAAAAAAAAAAAAAAATGAAGATTTTTCTACAAATGACACTTTATGCAGATTTTATTACTGATTTCGCTTGAGACTATCATTCTTATCACTACTAGAAAATTTTACCACAACTGGATCGATAGAGCCAGAAAAAATGGATATTTAAGTCCGAACCCAAGTCTTCAAATTGTGATCGTCAGAATGAAGATTTTTCTACAAATGCAACTTTATGCAGATTTTATTACTGATTTCGCTTGAGACTATCATTTTTATCACGATGACAAAATTTCATCCCGATGGGAGCCATAGAGCCAGAAAAAATGGCTATTAAATTCCGAACCCAAGTCTTCAAATAGTGATCGTCAGAATGAAGATTTTTCTTCAAATGTAACTTTATGCAGATTTTATTACTGATTACGCTTGAGACTATCATTCTTATCACTACTACAAAATTTCACCCCGATTGGCTCCATGGAGCCAGAAAAAAATGCTATTAAAGTCCGAACCCAAGTCTTCAAATAGTGCCCGATATTTTGATGATTTTTCTAAAACTGCAACGAAATGTTGATTTTATAACTGATTTAATTTGAGACTATCATTTTTATCACGATGACAAAATTTCAGCCCATAGATCCAGAAAAAATGGCTATAAAAGTCCGAACCCAAGTCTTCAAATAGTGATCGTCATAATGACGATTTTTCTACAAATGACACTTTATGCAAATTTTTTTACTTATTTCGCATGAGACTATCATTCTTATCACTACAACAAAATTTCACTCCGATTGGCTCCATAAAGCCACCAAAAATGGATATTTAATTCCGAACCCAAGTCTTCAAATAGTGCCCGATATTTTGATGATTTTTCTAAAACTGCAAAAATTCATGATTTTATTACTGATTTCGCTTGAGACTATCATTCTTATCACTACTAGAAAATTTCACCCCGATTGGCTCCATAGAACCAGAAAAAATGGATATTTAAGTCCGAACCCAAGTCTTCAAATGTTGCCTGTTGTTTTGATGATTTTTCTACAAATGCAACATTATGCAGATTTTATTACTGATTTCGCTTGAGACTATCAATTTTATCACTACTAGAAAATTTCACCCCGATTGGCTCCATAGAACCAGAAAAAATGGATATTTAAGTCCGAACCCAAGTCTTCAAATGTTGCCTGTTGTTTTGATGATTTTTCTACAAATGCAACATTATGCAGATTTTATTACTGATTTCGCTTGAGACTATCAATTTTATCACGATGACAGAATTTCAGCCCATGGATCCAGAAAAAATCGCTATGAAAGTCCGAACCCAAGTCTTCACATAGTGCCTGTTGTTTTGATGATTTTTCTACAAAAGCAACATTATGCAGATGTTATTACTGATTTCGCTTGAGAATATCATTCTTATCACTACAATAAAATTTCATCCCGATGGGATCCATAGAGCCAGAAAAAAAGGCTATTAATGTCCGAACCCAAGTCTTCAAATAGTGATCGTCATAATGAAGGTTTTTCTACAAATGCAACTTTATGCAGATTTTATTACTTATTTCGCTTGAGACTATCATTCTTATCACTACAACAAAATTTCACTCCGATTGGCTCCATAGAGCCAGAATAATGGCTATTAAAGTCCGAACCCAAGTCTTCAAATAGTGATCGTCAGAATGAAGATTTTTCTACAAATGCAACTTTACGCAGATTTTATTAATGATTTCGCTTGAGACTATCATTTTTATCACGATGACAAAATTTCACCCCGATTGGCTCCATAGAGCCAGAAAAAATGGATATTTAAATCCGAACCCAAGTCTTCAAATGCTGCCTGTTGTTTGGATGATTTTTCTACAAATGCAACATTATGCAGATTTTATTACTGATTTCGCTTGAGACTATCAATTTTATCACGATGACAGAATTTCAGCCCATGGATCGAGAAAATATCGCTATGAAAGTCCGAACCCAAGTCTTCACATAGTGCCTGTTGTTTTGATGATTTTTCTACAAAAGCAACATTATGCAGATGTTATTACTTATTTCGCTTGAGACTATCATTCTTATCACTACAACAAAATTTCACTCCGATTGGCTCCATAGAGCCAAAATAATCGCTATTAAAGTCCGAACCCAAGTCTTCAAATAGTGATCGTCAGAATGAAGATTTTTCTACAAATGCAACTTTATGCAGATTTTATTACTGATTTCGCTTGAGACTATCATTCTTATCACTACTACAAAATTTCACCCCGATTGGCTCCATGGAGCCAGAAAAAAATGCTATTAAAGTCCGAACCCAAGTCTTCAAATAGTGCCCGATATTTTGATGATTTTTCTAAAACTGCAACGAAATGTTGATTTTATAACTGATTTAATTTGAGACTATCATTTTTATCACGATGACAAAATTTCAGCCCATAGATCAAGAAAAAATGGCTATAAAAGTCCGAACCCAAGTCTTCAAATAGTGATCGTCATAATGACGATTTTTCTACAAATGACACTTTATGCAGATTTTTTTACTTATTTCGCATGAGACTATCATTCTTATCACTACAACAAAATTTCACTCCGATTGGCTCCATAAAGCCACCAAAAATGGATATTTTATTCCGAACCCAAGTCTTCAAATAGTGCCCGATATTTTGATGATTTTTCTAAAACTGCAAAAATTCATGATTTTATTACTGATTTCGCTTGAGACTATCATTCTTATCACTACTAGAAAATTTCACCCCGATTGGCTCCATAGAACCAGAAAAAATGGATATTTAAGTCCGAACCCAAGTCTTCAAATGTTACCTGTTGTTTTGATGATTTTTCTACAAATGCAACATTATGCAGATTTTATTACTGATTTCGCTTGAGACTATCAATTTTATCACGATGACAGAATTTCAGCCCATGGATCCAGAAAAAATGGCTATGAAAGTCCGAACCCAAGTCTTCAAATAGTGCCTGTTGTTTTGATGATTTTTCTACAAAAGCAACATTATGCAGATGATATTACTGATTTCGCTTGAGAATATCATTCTTATCACTACAATAAAATTTCATCCCGATGGGATCCATAGAGCCAGAAAAAATGGCTATTAATGTCCGAACCCAAGTCTTCAAATAGTGATCGTTATAGTGAAGATTTTTCTACAATTGAAACATTATGCAGATTTTATTACTGATTTCGCTTGAGAATATCATTCTTATCACTACTATAAAATATCATCCCGATGGGAGCCATAGAGCCAGAAAAAATGGCTATTAAAGTCCGAACCCAAGTCTTCAAATAGTGCCTGTTGTTTTGATGATTTTTCTACAAATGCAACATTATGCAGATTTTATTACTGATTTCGCTTGAGAATATCATTCTTATCACTACTATAAAATTTCATCCCGATGGGAGCCATAGAGCCAGAAAAAATGGCTATGAAAGTCCGAACCCAAGTCTTCAAATAGTGCCTGTTGTTTTGATGATTTTTCTAAAAATGCAACATTATGCAGATTTTATTACTGATTTCGATTGAGAATATCATTCTTATCACTACAATAAAATTTCATCCCGATGGGAGCCATAGAGCCAGAAAAAATGGCTATGAAAGTCCGAACCCAAGTCTTCAAATAGTGCCTGTTGTTTTGATGATTTTTCTACAAATGCAACATTATGCAGATTTTATTACTGATTTCGCTTGAGAATATCATTCTTATCACTACTATAAAATTTCATCCCGATGGGAGCCATAGAGCCAGAAAAAATGGCTATGAAAGTCCGAACCCAAGTCTTCAAATAGTGCCTGTTGTTTTGATGATTTTTCTACAAATGCAACATTATGCAGATTTTATTACTGATTTCGCTTGAGAATATCATTCTTATCACTACTATAAAATTTCATCCCGATGGGAGCTATAGAGCCAGAAAAAATGGCTATGAAAGTCCGAACCCCAGTCTTCAAATAGTGCCTGTTGTTTTGATGATTTTTCTACAAATGCAACATTATGCAGATTTTATTACTGATTTCGCTTGAGAATATCATTCTTATCACTACAATTAAATTTCATCCCGATGGGATCCATAGAGCCAGAAAAAATGGCTATTAATGTCCGAACCCAAGTCTTCAAATAGTGATCGTTATAATGAAGATTTTTCTACAATTGCAACATTATGCAGATTTTATTACTGATTTCGCTTGAGAATATCATTCTTATCACTACTATAAAATTTCATCCCGATGGGAGCCATAGAGCCAGAAAAAATGGCTATGAAAGTCCGAACCCAAGTCTTCAAATAGTGCCTGTTGTTATGATGATTTTTCTACAAATGCAACATTATGCAGATTTTATTACTGATTACGCTTGAGACTATCATTCTTATCACTACTACAAAATTTCACCCCGATTGGCTCCATGGAGCCAGAAAAAATTGCTATTAAAGTCCGAACCCAAGTCTTCAAATAGTGCCCGATATTTTGATGATTTTTCTAAAACTGCAACGAAATGTTGATTTTATAACTGATTTAATTTGAGACTATCATTTTTATCACGATGACAAAATTTCAGCCCATAGATCCAGAAAAAATGGCTATAAAAGTCCGAACCCAAGTCTTCAAATAGTGATCGTCATAATGACGATTTTTCTACAAATGACACTTTATGCAGATTTTATTACTTATTTCGCATGAGACTATCATTCTTATCACTACAACAAAATTTCACTCCGATTGGCTCCATAAAGCCACCAAAAATGGATATTTAATTCCGAACCCAAGTCTTCAAATAGTGCCCGATATTTTGATGATTTTTCTAAAACTGCAAAAATTCATGATTTTATTACTGATTTCGCTTGAGACTATCATTCTTATCACTACTAGAAAATTTCACCCCGATTGGCTCCATAG
Source organism: Hesperophylax magnus (assembly GCA_026573805.1). Classification (NCBI taxonomy): domain Eukaryota; kingdom Metazoa; phylum Arthropoda; class Insecta; order Trichoptera; family Limnephilidae; genus Hesperophylax; species Hesperophylax magnus. The sequence continues at coordinate 1,705,974 of JAIUSX010000144.1, read as the reverse complement.
AACAAGAAAAAATGGATATTTAAGTCCGAACCCAAGTCTTCAAATGTTGCCTGTTGTTTTGATGATTTTTCTACAAATGCAACATTATGCAGATTTTATTACTGATTGCGCTTGAGACTATCAATTTTATCACGATGACAGAATTTCAGCCCATGGATCCAGAAAAAATGGCTATGAAAGTCCGAATCCAAGTCTTCACATAGTGCCTGTTGTTTTGATGATTTTTCTACAAATGCAACTTTATGCAGATTTTATTACTGATTTCGCTTGAGAATATCATTCTTATCACTACTATAAAATTTCATCCCGATGGGATCTATAGAGCCAGAAAAAATGGCTATAAAAGTCCGAACCCAAGTCTTCAAATAGTGATCGTCATAATGAAGATTTAAAAAAAAAAAAAAAATGAAGATTTTTCTACAAATGACACTTTATGCAGATTTTATTACTGATTTCGCTTGAGACTATCATTCTTATAACTACTAGAAAATTTCACCCCAATTGGATCCATAGAGCCAGAAAAAATGGATATTTAAGTCCGAACCCAAGTCTTCAAATGGTGCCTGTTGTTTTGATGAATTTTCTACATTGCAACATTATGCAGATTTTATTACTGATTGCGCTTGAGACTATCAATTTTATCACGATGACAAAATTTCAGCGCATGGATCCAGAAAAAATTGCTATGAAAGTCCGAACCCAAGTCTTCACATAGTGCCTGTTGTTTTGATGATTTTTCTACAATTGCAACATTATGCAGATTTTATTACTGATTTCGCTTGAGAATATCATTCTTATCACTACTATAAAATTTCATCCCGATGGGAGGCATAGAGCCAGAAAAAATGGCTATTAAAGTCCGAACCTAAGTCTTCAAATAGTGCCTGTTGTTTTGATGATTTTTCTACAAATGCAACATTATGCAGATTTTATTACTGATTTCGCTTGAGAATATCATTCTTATCACTACAATAAAATTTCATCCCGATGGGATCCATAGAGCCAGAAAAAATGGCTATTAATGTCCGAACCCAAGTCTTCAAATAGTGATCGTTATAATGAAGATTTTTCTACAATTGCAACATTATGCAGATTTTATTACTGATTTCGCTTGAGAATATCATTCTTATCACTACTATAAAATTTCATCCCAATGGGAGCCATAGAGCCAGAAAAAATGGCTATTAAAGTCCGAACCCAAGTCTTCAAATAGTGATCGTCAGAATGAAGATTTTTCTACAAATGCAACTTTATGCAGATTTTATTACTGATTTCGCTTGAGACTATCATTCTTATAATTCCTACAAAATTTCACCCCGATTGGCTCCATAGAGCCAGAAAAAATTGATATTTAAGTCCGAACCCAAGTCTTCAAATGAAGATTTTTCTACAAATGACACTTTATGCAGATTTTATTACTGATTTCGCTTGAGACTATCATTTTTATGACGATAACAAAATTTCAGCCAGTATGGGCTGGATTTTCTGGATTTATATCCAGAAAAAATGGCTATAAGAGTCCGAACCCAAGTCTTCAAATAGTGATCGTCATAACGAAGATTTTTCTACAAATGACACTTTATGCAGATTTTATTACTGATTTCGCTTGAGATTATCATTCTTATCACTACTAGAAAATTTCACCCCAATTGGCTCCATAGAGCCAGAAAAAATGGATATTTAAGTCCGAACCCAAGTCTTCAAATGTTGCCTGTTGTTTTGATGATTTTTCTACAAATGCAACATTATGCAGATTTTATTACTGATTTCGCTTGAGACTATCAATTTTATCACGATGACAGAATTTCAGCCCATGGATCCAGAAAAAATCGCTATGAAAGTCCGAACCCAAGTCTTCACATAGTGCCTGTTGTTTTGATGATTTTTCTACAAAAGCAACATTATGCAGATGTTATTACTGATTTCGCTTGAGAATATCATTCTTATCACTACAATAAAATTTCATCCCGATGGGATCCATAGAGCCAGAAAAAAAGGCTATTAATGTCCGAACCCAAGTCTTCAAATAGTGATCGTCATAATGAAGGTTTTTCTACAAATGCAACTTTATGCAGATTTTATTACTTATTTCGCTTGAGACTATCATTCTTATCACTACAACAAAATTTCACTCCGATTGGCTCCATAGAGCCAGAATAATGGCTATTAAAGTCCGAACCCAAGTCTTCAAATAGTGATCGTCAGAATGAAGATTTTTCTACAAATGCAACTTTACGCAGATTTTATTAATGATTTCGCTTGAGACTATCATTTTTATCACGATGACGAAATTTCACCCCGATTGGCTCCATAGAGCCAGAAAAAATGGATATTTAAATCCGAACCCAAGTCTTCAAATGCTGCCTGTTGTTTGGATGATTTTTCTACAAATGCAACATTATTCAGATTTTATTACTGATTTCGCTTGAGACTATCAATTTTATCACGATGACAGAATTTCAGCCCATGGATCGAGAAAATATCGCTATGAAAGTCCGAACCCAAGTCTTCACATAGTGCCTGTTGTTTTGATGATTTTTCTACAAAAGCAACATTATGCAGATGTTATTACTTATTTCGCTTGAGACTATCATTCTTATCACTACAACAAAATTTCACTCCGATTGGCTCCATAGAGCCAAAATAATCGCTATTAAAGTCCGAACCCAAGTCTTCAAATAGTGATCGTCAGAATGAAGATTTTTCTACAAATGCAACTTTATGCAGATTTTATTACTGATTTCGCTTGAGACTATCATTTTTATCACGATGACAAAATTTCACCCCAATCAGCTCCATAGAGTTAGAAAAAAAGGATATTTAAGTCCGAACTCAAGTCTTTAAATAGTGCCCCCAATTTTGATGATTTTTCTAAAACTGCAATAATATGTTGATTTTATTACTGATTTCGCTTGAGACTATCATTCTTATCACTACAACAAAATTTCACCCCGATTGGCTCCATGGAGCCAGAAAAAATTGCTATTAAAGTCCGAACCCAAGTCTTCAAATAGTGCCCGATATTTTGATGATTTTTCTAAAACTGCAACGAAATGTTGATTTTATAACTGATTTAATTTGAGACTATCATTTTTATCACGATGACAAAATTTCAGCCCATAGATCCAGAAAAAATGGCTATAAAAGTCCGAACCCAAGTCTTCAAATAGTGATCGTCATAATGACGATTTTTCTACAAATGACACTTTATGCAGATTTTATTACTTATTTCGCATGAGACTATCATTCTTATCACTACAACAAAATTTCACTCCGATTGGCTCCAAAAAGCCACCAAAAATGGATATTTAATTCCGAACCCAAGTCTTCAAATAGTGCCCGATATTTTGATGATTTTTCTAAAACTGCAAAAATTCATGATTTTATTACTGATTTCGCTTGAGACTATCATTCTTATCACTACTAGAAAATTTCACCCCAATTGGCTCCATAGAACCAGAAAAATAGATATTTAAGTCCGAACCCAAGTCTTCAAATGTTGCCTGTTGTTTTGATGATTTTTCTACAAATGCAACATTATGCAGATTTTATTACTGATTTCGCTTGAGACTATCAATTTTATAACGATGACAGAATTTCAGCCCATGGATCCAGAAAAAATGGCTATGAAAGTCCGAACCCAAGTCTTCAAATAGTGCCTGTTGTTTTGATGATTTTTCTACAAAAGCAACATTATGCAGATGAAATTACTGATTTCGCTTGAGAATATCATTCTTATCACTACAATAAAATTTCATCCCGATGGGATCCATAGAGCCAGAAAAAATGGCTATTAATGTCCGAACCCAAGTCTTCAAATAGTGATCGTTATAATGAAGATTTTTCTACAATTGCAACATTATGCAGATATTATTACTGATTTCGCTTGAGAATATCATTCTTATCACTACTATAAAATATCATCCCGATGGGAGCCATAGAGCCAGAAAAAATGGCTATTAATGTCCGAACCCAAGTCTTCAATTAGTGCCTGTTGTTTTGATGATTTTTCTACAAATGCAACATTATGCAGATTTTATTACTGATTTCGCTTGAGAATATCATTCTTATCACTACTATAAAATTTCATCCCGATGGGAGCCATAGAGCCAGAAAAAATGGCTATGAAAGTCCGAACCCAAGTCTTCAAATAGTGCCTGTTGTTTTGAAGATTTTTCTACAAATGCAACATTATGCAGATTTTATTACTGATTTCGCTTGAGAATATCATTCTTATCACTACTATAAAATTTCATCCCGATGGGAGCCATAGAGCCAGAAAAAATGGCTATGAAAGTCCGAACCCAAGTCTTCAAATAGTGCCTGTTGTTTTGATGATTTTTCTACAAATGCAACATTATGCAGATTTTATTACTGATTTCGCTTGAGAATATCATTCTTATCACTACTATAAAATTTCATCCCGATGGGAGCCATAGAGCCAGAAAAAATGGCTATGAAAGTCCGAACCCAAGTCTTCAAATAGTGCCTGTTGTTTTGATGATTTTTCTACAAATGCAACATTATGCACATTTTATTACTGATTTCGCTTAAGACTATCATTTTTATCACTACTAGAAAATTTCACCCCAATTGGATCCATAGAGCCAGAAAAAATGGATATTTAAGTCCGAACCCAAGTCTTCAAATGGTGCCTGTTGTTTTGATGATTTTTCTACAAATGCAACATTATGCAGATTTTATTACTGATTTCGCTTGAGAATATCATTCTTATCACTACTATAAAATTTCATCCCGATGGGAGGCATAGAGCCAGAAAAAATGGCTATTAAAGTCCGAACCCAAGTCTTCAAGTAGTGATCGTCAGAATAAAGATTTTTCTACAAATGCAACTTTATGCAGATTTTGTTTCTGATTTCGCTTGAGACTATCAATCTTATCACTACTAGAAAATTTCACCCCGATTGGCTACATGGAGCCAGAAAAAATGGCTATTAAAGTCCGAACCCAAGTCTTAAAATAGTGCCCGATATTTTGATGATTTTTCTAAAACTGCCTCAATATGTTGATTTTATTACTGATTGCACTTGAGACTATCAATTTTATCACGATGACAAAATTTTAGCCCATAGATCCAGAAAAAATGGCTATGAAATCCCGAACCCAAGTCTTCAAATAGTGCCTGTTGTTTTGATGATTTTTCTACAAATGCAACTTTATGCAGATTTTATTACTGATTTCGCTTGAGAATATCATTCTAATCACTACTATAAAATTTCATCCCGATGGGAGGCATAGAGCCAGAAAAAATGGATATTTAAGTCCGAACCCAAGTCTTCAAATGGTGCCTGTTGTTTTGATGATTTTTCTACAAATGCAACATTATGCAGATTTTATTACTGATTTCGCTTGAGAATATCATTCTTATCACTACTATAAAATTTCATCCCGATGGGAGGCATAGAGCCAGAAAAAATGGCTATTAAAGTCCGAACCCAAGTCTTCAAATAGTGATCGTCAGAATGAAGATTTTTCTACAAATGCAACTTTATGCAGATTTTATTACTGATTTCGCTTGAGACTATCAATCTTATCACTACTAGAAAATTTCACCCCGATTGGCTACATGGAGCCAGAAAAAATGGCTATTAAAGTCCGAACCCAAGTCTTCAAATAGTGCCCGATATTTTGATGATTTTTCTTAAACTGCATCAATATGTTGATTTTATTACTGATTTCACTTGAGACTATCATTTTTATCACGATGACAAAATTTCAACCCATAGATCCAGACAAAATGGCTATGAAAGCCCGAACCCAAGTCTTCAAATAGTGCCTGTTGTTTTGATGATTTTTCTACAAATGCAACATTATGCAGATTTTATTACTGATTTCGCTTGAGACTATCATTCTTATCACAAATTGAAAATTTCACCCCGATTGGCTCCATGGAGCCAGAAAAAATGGCTATTAAAGTCCGAACCCAAGTCTTCAAATAGTGCCCGATATTTTGATGATTTTTCTAAAACTGCATCAATATGTTGATTTTATTACTGATTGCACTTGAGACTATCAATTTTATCACAATGACAAAATTTTAGCCCATAGATCCAGAAAAAATGGCTATGAAAGCCCGAACCCAAGTCTTCAAATAGTGCCTGTTGTTTTGATGATTTTTCTACAAATGCAACTTTATGCAGATTTTATTATTGATTTCGCTTGAGTATATCATTCTTATCACTACTATAAAATTTCATCCCGATGGGATCCATAGAGCCAGAAAAAATGGCTATAAAAGTCCGAACCCAAGTCTTCAAATAGTGATCGTCATAATGAAGATTTAAAAAAAAAAAAAAAAAATGAAGATTTTTCTACAAATGACACTTTATGCAGATTTTATTACTGATTTCGCTTGAGACTATCATTCTTATCACTACTAGAAAATTTCAACCCAATTGGATCCATAGAGCCAGAAAAAATGGATATTTAAGTCCGAACCCAAGTCTTCAAATGGTGCCTGTTGTTTTGATGATTTTTCTACAAATGCAACATTATGCAGATTTTATTACTGATTGCGCTTGAGACTATCAATTTTATCACGATGACAAAATTTCAGCGCATGGATCCAGAAAAAATTGCTATGAAAGTCCGAACCCAAGTCTTCACATAGTGCCTGTTGTTTTGATGATTTTACTACAAATGCAACTTTATGCAGATTTTATTACTGATTTCGCTTGAGAATATCATTCTTATCACTACTATAAAATTTCATCCCGATGGGAGGCATAGAGCCAGAAAAAATGGATATTTAAGTCCGAACCCAAGTCTTCAAATGGTGCCTGTTGTTTTGATGATTTTTCTACAAATGCAACATTATGCAGATTTTATTACTGATTTCGCTTGAGAATATCATTCTTATCACTACTATAAAATTTCATCCCGATGGGAGGCATAGAGCCAGAAAAAATGGCTATTAAAGTCCGAACCCAAGTCTTCAAATAGTGATCGTCAGAATGAAGATTTTTCTACAAATGCAACTTTATGCAGATTTTATTACTGATTTCGCTTGAGACTATCAATCTTATCACTACTAGAAAATTTCACCCCGATTGGCTACATGGAGCCAGAAAAAATGGCTATTAATGTCCGAACCCAAGTCTTCAAATAGTGCCCGATATTTTGATGATTTTTCTTAAACTGCATCAATATGTTGATTTTATTACTGATTTCACTTGAGACTATCATTTTTATCACGATGACAAAATTTCAACCCATAGATCCAGACAAAATGGCTATGAAAGCCCGAACCCAAGTCTTCAAATAGTGCCTGTTGTTTTGATGATTTTTCTACAAATGCAACATTATGCAGATTTTATTACTGATTTCGCTTGAGACTATCATTCTTATCACAAATTGAAAATTTCACCCCGATTGGCTCCATGGAGCCAGAAAAAATGGCTATTAAAGTCCGAACCCAAGTCTTCAAATAGTGCCCGATATTTTGATGATTTTTCTAAAACTGCATCAATATGTTGATTTTATTACTGATTGCACTTGAGACTATCAATTTTATCACAATGACAAAATTTTAGCCCATAGATCCAGAAAAAATGGCTATGAAAGCCCGAACCCAAGTCTTCAAATAGTGCCTGTTGTTTTGATGATTTTTCTACAAATGCAACTTTATGCAGATTTTATTATTGATTTCGCTTGAGTATATCATTCTTATCACTACTATAAAATTTCATCCCGATGGGATCCATAGAGCCAGAAAAAATGGCTATAAAAGTCCGAACCCAAGTCTTCAAATAGTGATCGTCATAATGAAGATTTAAAAAAAAAAAAAAAAATGAAGATTTTTCTACAAATGACACTTTATGCAGATTTTATTACTGATTTCGCTTGAGACTATCATTCTTATCACTACTAGAAAATTTCAACCCAATTGGATCCATAGAGCCAGAAAAAATGGATATTTAAGTCCGAACCCAAGTCTTCAAATGGTGCCTGTTGTTTTGATGATTTTTCTACAAATGCAACATTATGCAGATTTTATTACTGATTGCGCTTGAGACTATCAATTTTATCACGATGACAAAATTTCAGCGCATGGATCCAGAAAAAATTGCTATGAAAGTCCGAACCCAAGTCTTCACATAGTGCCTGTTGTTTTGATGATTTTACTACAATTGCAACATTATGCAGATTTTATTACTGATTTCGCTTGAGAATATCATTCTTATCACTACTATAAAATTTCATCCCGATGGGAGGCATAGAGCCAGAAAAAATGGCTATTAAAGTCCGAACCCAAGTCTTCAAATAGTGATCGTCAGAATGAAGATTTTTCTACAAATGCAACTTTATGCAGATTTTATTACTGATTTCGCTTGAGACTATCATTCTTATCACTACTAGAAAATTTCACCCCGATTTGCTAAATGGAGCCAGAAAAAATGGCTATTAAAGTTCGAACCCAAGTCTTCAAATAGTGCCCGATATTTTGATGATTTTTCTTAAACTGCATCAATATGTTGATTTTATCACTGATTTCACTTGAGACTATCATTTTTATCACGATGACAAAATTTCAACCCATAGAACCAGACAAAATGGCTATGAAAGCCCGAACCCAGGTCTTCAAATAGTGCCTGTTGTTTTGATGATTTATCTACAAATGCAACATTATGCAGATTTTATTTCTGATTTCGCTTGAGACTATCATTCTTATCACAACTAGAAAATTTAACCCCGATTGGCTCCATGAAGCCAGAAAAAATGGCTATTAAAGTCCGAACCCAAGTCTTCAAATAGTGCCCGATATTTTGATGATTTTTCTAAAACTGCATCAATATGTTGATTTTATTACTGATTGCACTTGAGACTATCAATTTTATCACGATGACAAAATTTCAGCCCATAGATCCAGAAAAAATGGCTATGAAAGCCCGAACCCAAGTCTTCAAATAGTGCCTGTTGTTTTGATGATTTTTCTACAATTGCAACATTATGCAGATTTTATTACTGATTTCGCTTGATCATTCTTTTCACTACTAGACAAATTCACACCAATTGGCTCCATAGAGCCAGAAAAAATGGATATTTAAGTCCGAACCCAAGTCTTCAAATAGTGCCCGATATTTTGATGATTTTTCTAAAACTGCATCAATATGTTGATTTTATTACTGATTTCACTTGAGACTATCATTTTTATCACGATGACAAAATTTCAACCCATAGATCCAGACAAAATGACTATAAAAGTCCGAACCCAAGTCTTCAAATAGTGATCGTCATAATGAAGATTTAAAAAAAAAAAAAAATGAAGATTTTTCTACAAATGACACTTTATGCAGATTTTATTACTGATTTCGCTTGAGACTATCATTCTTATCACTACTAGAAAATTTTACCACAATTGGATCGATAGTGCCAGAAAAAATGGATATTTAAGTCCGAACCCAAGTCTTCAAATTGTGATCGTCAGAATGAAGATTTTTCTACAAATGCAACTTTATGCAGATTTTATTACTGATTTCGCTTGAGACTATCATTTTTATCACGATGACAAAATTTCATCCCGATGGGAGCCATAGAGCCAGAAAAAATGGCTATGAAAGTCCGAACCCAAGTCTTCAAATAGTGCCTGTTGTTTTGATGATTTTTCTACAAATGCAACATTATGCAGATTTTATTACTGATTTCGCTTAAGACTATCATTTTTATCACTACTAGAAAATTTCACCCCAATTGGATCCATAGAGCCAGAAAAAATGGATATTTAAGTCCGAACCCAAGTCTTCAAATGGTGCCTGTTGTTTTGATGATTTTTCTACAAATGCAACATTATGCAGATTTTATTACTGATTTCGCTTGAGAATATCATTCTTATCACTACTATAAAATTTCATCCCGATGGGAGGCATAGAGCCAGAAAAAATGGCTATTAAAGTCCGAACCCAAGTCTTCAAATAGTGATCGTCAGAATAAAGATTTTTCTACAAATGCAACTTTATGCAGATTTTGTTTCTGATTTCGCTTGAGACTATCAATCTTATCACTACTAGAAAATTTCACCCCGATTGGCTACATGGAGCCAGAAAAAATGGCTATTAAAGTCCGAACCCAAGTCTTAAAATAGTGCCCGATATTTTGATGATTTTTCTAAAACTGCATCAATATGTTGATGTTATTACTGATTGCACTTGAGACTATCAATTTTATCACGATGACAAAATTTTAGCCCATAGATCCAGAAAAAATGGCTATGAAATCCCGAACCCAAGTCTTCAAATAGTGCCTGTTGTTTTGATGATTTTTCTTCAAATGCAACTTTATGCAGATTTTATTACTGATTTCGCTTGAGAATATCATTCTTATCACTACTATAAAATTTCATCCCGATGGGAGGCATAGAGCCAGAAAAAATGGATATTTAAGTCCGAACCCAAGTCTTCAAATGGTGCCTGTTGTTTTGATGATTTTTCTACAAATGCAACATTATGCAGATTTTATTACTGATTTCGCTTGAGAATATCATTCTTATCACTACTATAAAATTTCATCCCGATGGGAGGCATAGAGCCAGAAAAAATGGCTATTAAAGTCCGAACCCAAGTCTTCAAATAGTGATCGTCAGAATGAAGATTTTTCTACAAATGCAACTTTATGCAGATTTTATTACTGATTTCGCTTGAGACTATCAATCTTATCACTACTAGAAAATTTCACCCCGATTGGCTACATGGAGCCAGAAAAAATGGCTATTAAAGTCCGAACCCAAGTCTTCAAATAGTGCCCGATATTTTGATGATTTTTCTTAAACTGCATCAATATGTTGATTTTATTACTGATTTCACTTGAGACTATCATTTTTATCACGATGACAAAATTTCAACCCATAGATCCAGACAAAATGGCTATGAAAGCCCGAACCCAAGTCTTCAAATAGTGCCTGTTGTTTTGATGATTTTTCTACAAATGCAACATTATGCAGATTTTATTACTGATTTCGCTTGAGACTATCATTCTTATCACAAATTGAAAATTTCACCCCGATTGGCTCCATGGAGCCAGAAAAAATGGCTATTAAAGTCCGAACCCAAGTCTTCAAATAGTGCCCGATATTTTGATGATTTTTCTAAAACTGCATCAATATGTTGATTTTATTACTGATTGCACTTGAGACTATCAATTTTATCACAATGACAAAATTTTAGCCCATAGATCCAGAAAAAATGGCTATGAAAGCCCGAACCCAAGTCTTCAAATAGTGCCTGTTGTTTTGATGATTTTTCTACAAATGCAACTTTATGCAGATTTTATTATTGATTTCGCTTGAGTATATCATTCTTATCACTACTATAAAATTTCATCCCGATGGGATCCATAGAGCCAGAAAAAATGGCTATAAAAGTCCGAACCCAAGTCTTCAAATAGTGATCGTCATAATGAAGATTTAAAAAAAAAAAAAAAAATGAAGATTTTTCTACAAATGACACTTTATGCAGATTTTATTACTGATTTCGCTTGAGACTATCATTCTTATCACTACTAGAAAATTTCAACCCAATTGGATCCATAGAGCCAGAAAAAATGGATATTTAAGTCCGAACCCAAGTCTTCAAATGGTGCCTGTTGTTTTGATGATTTTTCTACAAATGCAACATTATGCAGATTTTATTACTGATTGCGCTTGAGACTATCAATTTTATCACGATGACAAAATTTCAGCGCATGGATCCAGAAAAAATTGCTATGAAAGTCCGAACCCAAGTCTTCACATAGTGCCTGTTGTTTTGATGATTTTACTACAAATGCAACTTTATGCAGATTTTATTACTGATTTCGCTTGAGAATATCATTCTTATCACTACTATAAAATTTCATCCCGATGGGAGGCATAGAGCCAGAAAAAATGGATATTTAAGTCCGAACCCAAGTCTTCAAATGGTGCCTGTTGTTTTGATGATTTTTCTACAAATGCAACATTATGCAGATTTTATTACTGATTTCGCTTGAGAATATCATTCTTATCACTAATATAAAATTTCATCCCGATGGGAGGCATAGAGCCAGAAAAAATGGCTATTAAAGTCCGAACCCAAGTCTTCAAATAGTGATCGTCAGAATGAAGATTTTTCTACAAATGCAACTTTATGCAGATTTTATTACTGATTTCGCTTGAGACTATCAATCTTATCACTACTAGAAAATTTCACCCCGATTGGCTACATGGAGCCAGAAAAAATGGCTATTAAAGTCCGAACCCAAGTCTTCAAATAGTGCCCGATATTTTGATGATTTTTCTTAAACTGCATCAATATGTTGATTTTATTACTGATTTCACTTGAGACTATCATTTTTATCACGATGACAAAATTTCAACCCATAGATCCAGACAAAATGGCTATGAAAGCCCGAACCCAAGTCTTCAAATAGTGCCTGTTGTTTTGATGATTTTTCTACAAATGCAACATTATGCAGATTTTATTACTGATTTCGCTTGAGACTATCATTCTTATCAAAAATTGAAAATTTCACCCCGATTGGCTCCATGGAGCCAGAAAAAATGGCTATTAAAGTCCGAACCCAAGTCTTCAAATAGTGCCCGATATTTTGATGATTTTTCTAAAACTGCATCAATATGTTGATTTTATTACTGATTGCACTTGAGACTATCAATTTTATCACAATGACAAAATTTTAGCCCATAGATCCAGAAAAAATGGCTATGAAAGCCCGAACCCAAGTCTTCAAATAGTGCCTGTTGTTTTGATGATTTTTCTACAAATGCAACTTTATGCAGATTTTATTATTGATTTCGCTTGAGTATATCATTCTTATCACTACTATAAAATTTCATCCCGATGGGATCCATAGAGCCAGAAAAAATGGCTATAAAAGTCCGAACCCAAGTCTTCAAATAGTGATCGTCATAATGAAGATTTAAAAAAAAAAAAAAAAATGAAGATTTTTCTACAAATGACACTTTATGCAGATTTTATTACTGATTTCGCTTGAGACTATCATTCTTATCACTACTAGAAAATTTCAACCCAATTGGATCCATAGAGCCAGAAAAAATGGATATTTAAGTCCGAACCCAAGTCTTCAAATGGTGCCTGTTGTTTTGATGATTTTTCTACAAATGCAACATTATGCAGATTTTATTACTGATTGCGCTTGAGACTATCAATTTTATCACGATGACAAAATTTCAGCGCATGGATCCAGAAAAAATTGCTATGAAAGTCCGAACCCAAGTCTTCACATAGTGCCTGTTGTTTTGATGATTTTACTACAAATGCAACTTTATGCAGATTTTATTACTGATTTCGCTTGAGAATATCATTCTTATCACTACTATAAAATTTCATCCCGATGGGAGGCATAGAGCCAGAAAAAATGGATATTTAAGTCCGAACCCAAGTCTTCAAATGGTGCCTGTTGTTTTGATGATTTTTCTACAAATGCAACATTATGCAGATTTTATTACTGATTTCGCTTGAGAATATCATTCTTATCACTAATATAAAATTTCATCCCGATGGGAGGCATAGAGCCAGAAAAAATGGCTATTAAAGTCCGAACCCAAGTCTTCAAATAGTGATCGTCAGAATGAAGATTTTTCTACAAATGCAACTTTATGCAGATTTTATTACTGATTTCGCTTGAGACTATCAATCTTATCACTACTAGAAAATTTCACCCCGATTGGCTACATGGAGCCAGAAAAAATGGCTATTAAAGTCCGAACCCAAGTCTTCAAATAGTGCCCGATATTTTGATGATTTTTCTTAAACTGCATCAATATGTTGATTTTATTACTGATTTCACTTGAGACTATCATTTTTATCACGATGACAAAATTTCAACCCATAGATCCAGACAAAATGGCTATGAAAGCCCGAACCCAAGTCTTCAAATAGTGCCTGTTGTTTTGATGATTTTTCTACAAATGCAACATTATGCAGATTTTATTACTGATTTCGCTTGAGACTATCATTCTTATCAAAAATTGAAAATTTCACCCCGATTGGCTCCATGGAGCCAGAAAAAATGGCTATTAAAGTCCGAACCCAAGTCTTCAAATAGTGCCCGATATTTTGATGATTTTTCTAAAACTGCATCAATATGTTGATTTTATTACTGATTGCACTTGAGACTATCAATTTTATCACAATGACAAAATTTTAGCCCATAGATCCAGAAAAAATGGCTATGAAAGCCCGAACCCAAGTCTTCAAATAGTGCCTGTTGTTTTGATGATTTTTCTACAAATGCAACTTTATGCAGATTTTATTATTGATTTCGCTTGAGTATATCATTCTTATCACTACTATAAAATTTCATCCCGATGGGATCCATAGAGCCAGAAAAAATGGCTATAAAAGTCCGAACCCAAGTCTTCAAATAGTGATCGTCATAATGAAGATTTAAAAAAAAAAATGGGTGTGTCAAGCCTACGCAAGACAGAAGTGAAACTTCTAGTTTCAGCTGATGCTTGGCGTGGCGCAGTTCGCTGGTGTCTGAGAGAGAGGAAAGAAGAGAAGAGAGAGAACGTTCGTGAGCGGCTCCCCCACCTCAACAAGGTTTCACTTCAAAAATGCCAAAGCCGAGAATCGAACCTCGCTTAACTGATTGAAAGCCAACCACGCTGAGCACCAACTGTAAGCAAAGCCGCATAAATTGATTATATTATGTAGGTTCTGAAAATATGAGAGCTTGTTATGTTTTATAATGTTACCTACATCACACCCAAAATATAATATATTTTTAAAAATAATGTACAATGTACAGAAATAGAATCCCACACAAGATCGCGTAGTGCGCTCTAGCGAACGGATATTTTATCAGAGGGAGATAGTTTTAATTTTTTTTTCTGTAAATTATTACATATTATCAAAATAAATAAATTAATTAAATAAATGTAATACAATTATCATAATATACGGATTAGATAATAATTTTAATCCAACACAATAACGCAAAGCGCGCTCTAGCGGAGTAATGTTTTATCACAGTGAGATAAGTGTTTTTATTATTTTGCAATATTATTTTCTTTTAAAAAATGTTCTGACCTACTAAAAAATAAGATATTGAATGAAAAAGGCGTTAAAAACAAAAAAATAATGTGCGATGGCCGAGAATCGAACTCGGATCAACTGCTTGGAAGGCAACTATGCTGACCATTACACCACCAACGCCAGTTGTCGGGATGAGCTAAGAAGCATTTATATGTTACTTCAAAACTTTGACTAGATCAAATGAACTTTAATCGGTGGTCCCGCATTTTCGTTTCGGTCATGAGTCGGTTTTACTCCGGTCATCGAAATTGCATGACGCGCGTAAAGAAGTTTCACTTCAAAAAAAAATGAAGATTTTTCTACAAATGACACTTTATGCAGATTTTATTACTGATTTCGCTTGAGACTATCATTCTTATCACTACTAGAAAATTTCAACCCAATTGGATCCATAGAGCCAGAAAAAATGGATATTTAAGTCCGAACCCAAGTCTTCAAATGGTGCCTGTTGTTTTGATGATTTTTCTACAAATGCAACATTATGCAGATTTTATTACTGATTGCGCTTGAGACTATCAATTTTATCACGATGACAAAATTTCAGCGCATGGATCCAGAAAAAATTGCTATGAAAGTCCGAACCCAAGTCTTCACATAGTGCCTGTTGTTTTGATGATTTTACTACAATTGCAACATTATGCAGATTTTATTACTGATTTCGCTTGAGAATATCATTCTTATCACTACTATAAAATTTCATCCCGATGGGAGGCATAGAGCCAGAAAAAATGGCTATTAAAGTCCGAACCCAAGTCTTCAAATAGTGATCGTCAGAATGAAGATTTTTCTACAAATGCAACTTTATGCAGATTTTATTACTGATTTCGCTTGAGACTATCATTCTTATCACTACTAGAAAATTTCACCCCGATTTGCTAAATGGAGCCAGAAAAAATGGCTATTAAAGTTCGAACCCAAGTCTTCAAATAGTGCCCGATATTTTGATGATTTTTCTTAAACTGCATCAATATGTTGATTTTATTACTGATTTCACTTGAGACTATCATTTTTATCACGATGACAAAATTTCAACCCATAGAACCAGACAAAATGGCTATGAAAGCCCGAACCCAGGTCTTCAAATAGTGCCTGTTGTTTTGATGATTTATCTACAAATGCAACATTATGCAGATTTTATTTCTGATTTCGCTTGAGACTATCATTCTTATCACAACTAGAAAATTTAACCCCGATTGGCTCCATGAAGCCAGAAAAAATGGCTATTAAAGTCCGAACCCAAGTCTTCAAATAGTGCCCGATATTTTGATGATTTTTCTAAAACTGCATCAATATGTTGATTTTATTACTGATTGCACTTGAGACTATCAATTTTATCACGATGACAAAATTTCAGCCCATAGATCCAGAAAAAATGGCTATGAAAGCCCGAACCCAAGTCTTCAAATAGTGCCTGTTGTTTTGATGATTTTTCTACAATTGCAACATTATGCAGATTTTATTACTGATTTCGCTTGATCATTCTTTTCACTACTAGACAAATTCACACCAATTGGCTCCATAGAGCCAGAAAAAATGGATATTTAAGTCCGAACCCAAGTCTTCAAATAGTGCCCGATATTTTGATGATTTTTCTAAAACTGCATCAATATGTTGATTTTATTACTGATTTCACTTGAGACTATCATTTTTATCACGATGACAAAATTTCAACCCATAGATCCAGACAAAATGACTATAAAAGTCCGAACCCAAGTCTTCAAATAGTGATCGTCATAATGAAGATTTAAAAAAAAAAAAAAAATGAAGATTTTTCTACAAATGACACTTTATGCAGATTTTATTACTGATTTCGCTTGAGACTATCATTCTTATCACTACTAGAAAATTTTACCACAATTGGATCGATAGAGCCAGAAAAAATGGATATTTAAGTCCGAACCCAAGTCTTCAAATTGTGATCGTCAGAATGAAGATTTTTCTACAAATGCAACTTTATGCGGATTTTATTACTGATTTCGCTTGAGAC
The DNA here is from genome assembly GCA_026573805.1 of Hesperophylax magnus. Lineage (NCBI taxonomy): Eukaryota > Metazoa > Arthropoda > Insecta > Trichoptera > Limnephilidae > Hesperophylax > Hesperophylax magnus. Next base: position 1,688,937 of record JAIUSX010000144.1, on the reverse strand, counting down.
TATCATTTTTATCACGATGACAAAATTTCATCCCGATGGGAGCCATAGAGCCAGAAAAAATGGCTATTAAATTCCGAACCCAAGTCTTCAAATAGTGATCGTCAGAATGAAGATTTTTCTTAAAATGTAACTTTATGCAGATTTTATTACTGATTACGCTTGAGACTATCATTCTTATCACTACTACAAAATTTCACCCCGATTGGCTCCATGGAGCCAGAAAAAATTGCTATTAAAGTCCGAACCCAAGTCTTCAAATAGTGCCCGATATTTTGATGATTTTTCTAAAACTGCAACGAAATGTTGATTTTATAACTGATTTAATTTGAGACTATCATTTTTATCACGATGACAAAATTTCAGCCCATAGATCAAGAAAAAATGGCTATAAAAGTCCGAACCCAAGTCTTCAAATAGTGATCGTCATAATGACGATTTTTCTACAAATGACACTTTATGCAGATTTTTTTACTTATTTCGCATGAGACTATCATTCTTATCACTACAACAAAATTTCACTCCGATTGGCTCCATAAAGCCACCAAAAATGGATATTTAATTCAGAACCCAAGTCTTCAAATAGTGCCCGATATTTTGATGATTTTTCTAAAACTGCAAAAATTCATGATTTTATTACTGATTTCGCTTGAGACTATCATTCTTATCACTACTAGAAAATTTCACCCCGATTGGCTCCATAGAACCAGAAAAAATAGATATTTAAGTCCGAACCCAAGTCTTCAAATGTTGCCTGTTGTTTTGATGATTTTTCTACAAATGCAACATTATGCAGATTTTATTACTGATTTCGCTTGAGACTATCAATTTTATCACGATGACAGAATTTCAGCCCATGGATCCAGAAAAAATGGCTATGAAAGTCCGAACCCAAGTCTTCAAATAGTGCCTGTTGTTTTGATGATTTTTCTACAAAAGCAACATTATGCAGATGATATTACTGATTTCGCTTGAGAATATCATTCTTATCACTACAATAAAATTTCATCCCGATGGCATCCATAGAGCCAGAAAAAATGGCTATTAATGTCCGAACCCAAGTCTTCAAATAGTGATCGTTATAATGAAGATTTTTCTACAATTGAAACATTATGCAGATTTTATTACTGATTTCGCTTGAGAATATCATTCTTATCACTACTCTAAAATATCATCCCGATGGGAGCCATAGAGCCAGAAAAAATGGCTATTAAAGTCCGAGCCCAAGTCTTCAAATAGTGCCTGTTGTTTTGATGATTTTTCTACAAATGCAACATTATGCAGATTTTATTACTGATTTCGCTTGAGAATATCATTCTTATCACTACTATAAAATTTCATCCCGATGGGAGCCATAGAGCCAGAAAAAATGGCTATGAAAGTCCGAACCCAAGTCTTCAAATAGTGCCTGTTGTTTTGATGATTTTTCTACAAATTCAACATTATGCAGATTTTATTACTGATTTCGCTTGAGAATATCATTCTTATCACTACTATAAAATTTCATCCCGATGGGAGCCATAGAGCCAGAAAAAATGGCTATGAAAGTCCGAACCCAAGTCTTCAAATAGTGCCTGTTGTTTTGATGATTTTTCTACAAATGCAACATTATGCAGATTTTATTACTGATTTCGCTTGAGAATATCATTCTAATCACTACTATAAAATTTCATCCCGATGGGAGCCATAGAGCCAGAAAAAATGGCTATGAAAGTCCGAACCCAAGTCTTCAAATAGTGCCTGTTGTTTTGATGATTTTTCTACAAATGCAACATTATGCAGATTTTATTACTGATATCGCTTGAGAATATCATTCTTATCACTACTATAAAATTTCATCCCGATGGGAGCCATAGAGCCAGAAAAAATGGCTATGAAAGTCCGAACCCAAGTCTTCAAATAGTGATCGTCATGATGAAGATTTAAAAAAAAAAAAAAATGAAGATTTTTCTACAAATGACACTTTATGCAGATTTTATTACTGATTTCGCTTGAGACTATCATTCTTATCACTACTAGAAAATTTCACCCCGATTGGCTCTATGGAGCCAGAAAAATGGCTATTAAAGTCCGAAACCAAGTCTTCAAATAGTGCCCGATATTTTGATGATTTTTCTAAAACTGCATCAATATGTTGATTTTATTACTGATTTCACTTGAGACTATCATTTTTATCACGATGACAAAATTTCAACCCATAGATCCAGACAAAATGGCTATAAAAGTCCGAACCCAAGTCTTCAAATAGTGATCGTCATAATGAAGATTTAAAAAAAAAAAAAAATGAAGATTTTTCTACAAATGACACTTTATGCAGATTTTATTACTGATTTCGCTTGAGACTATCATTCTTATCACTTCTAGAAAATTTTACCACAATTGGATCGATAGAGCCAGAAAAAATGGATATTTTAGTCCGAACCCAAGTCTTCAAATTGTGATCGTCAGAATGAAGATTTTTCTACAAATGCAACTTTATGCAGATTTTATTACTGATTTCGCTTGAGACTATCATTTTTATCACGATGACAAAATTTCATCCCGATGGGAGCCACAGAGCCAGAAAAAATGGCTATTAAATTCCGAACCCAAGTCTTCAAATAGTGATCGTCAGAATGAAGATTTTTCTTCAAATGTAACTTTATGCAGATTTTATTACTGATTACGCTTGAGACTATCATTCTTATCACTACTACAAAATTTCACCCCGATTGGCTCCATGGAGCCAGAAAAAATTGCTATTAAAGTCCGAACCCAAGTCTTCAAATAGTGCCCGATATTTTGATGATTTTTCTAAAACTGCAACGAAATGTTGATTTTATAACTGATTTAATTTGAGACTATCATTTTTATCACGATGACAAAATTTCAGCCCATAGATCAAGAAAAAATGGCTATAAAAGTCCGAACCCAAGTCTTCAAATAGTGATCGTCATAATGACGATTTTTCTACAAATGACACTTTATGCAGATTTTTTTACTTATTTCGCATGAGACTATCATTCTTATCACTACAACAAAATTTCACTCCGATTGGCTCCATAAAGCCACCAAAAATGGATATTTAATTCCGAACCCAAGTCTTCAAATAGTGCCCGATATTTTGATGATTTTTCTAAAACTGCAAAAATTCATGATTTTATTACTGATTTCGCTTGAGACTATCATTCTTATCACTACTAGAAAATTTCACCCCGATTGGCTCCATAGAACCAGAAAAAATGGATATTTAAGTCCGAACCCAAGTCTTCAAATGTTGCCTGTTGTTTTGATGATTTTTCTACAAATGCAACATTATGCAGATTTTATTACTGATTTCGCTTGAGACTATCAATTTTATCACGATGACAGAATTTCAGCCCATGGATCCAGAAAAAATGGCTATGAAAGTCCGAACCCAAGTCTTCAAATAGTGCCTGTTGTTTTGATGATTTTTCTACAAAAGCAACATTATGCAGATGATATTACTGATTTCGCTTGAGAATATCATTCTTATCACTACAATAAAATTTCATCCCGATGGGATCCATAGAGCCAGAAAAAATGGCTATTAATGTCCGAACCCAAGTCTTCAAATATTGATCGTTATAATGAAGATTTTTCTACAATTGAAACATTATGCAGATTTTATTACTGATTTCGCTTGAGAATATCATTCTTATCACTACTATAAAATATCATCCCGATGGGAGCCATAGAGCCAGAAAAAATGGCTATTAAAGTCCGAACCCAAGTCTTCAAATAGTGCCTGTTGTTTTGATGATTTTTCTACAAATGCAACATTATGCAGATTTTATTACTGATTTCGCTTGAGAATATCATTCTTATCACTACTATAAAATTTCATCCCGATGGGAGCCATAGAGCCAGAAAAAATGGCTATGAAAGTCCGAACCCAAGTCTTCAAATAGTGCCTGTTGTTTTGATGATTTTTCTAAAAATGCAACATTATGCAGATTTTATTACTGATTTCGATTGAGAATATCATTCTTATCACTACAATAAAATTTCATCCCGATGGGAGCCATAGAGCCAGAAAAAATGGCTATGAAAGTCCGAACCCAAGTCTTCAAATAGTGCCTGTTGTTTTGATGATTTTTCTACAAATGCAACATTATGCAGATTTTATAACTGATTTCGCTTGAGAATATCATTCTTATCACTACTATAAAATTTCATCCCGATGGGAGCCATAGAGCCAGAAAAAATGGCTATGAAAGTCCGAACCCAAGTCTTCAAATAGTGCCTGTTGTTTTGATGATTTTTCTACAAATGCAACATTATGCAGATTTTATTACTGATTTCGCTTGAGAATATCATTCTTATCACTACTATAAAATTTCATCCCGATGGGAGCCATAGAGCCAGAAAAAATGGCTATGAAAGTCCGAACCCAAGTCTTCAAATAGTGCCTGTTGTTTTGATGATTTTTCTACAAATGCAACATTATGCAGATTTTATTACTGATTTCGCTTGAGAATATCATTCTTATCACTACAATAAAATTTCATCCCGATGGGATCCATAGAGCCAGAAAAAATGGCTATTAATGTCCGAACCCAAGTATTCAAATAGTGATCGTTATAATGAAGATTTTTCTACAATTGCAACATTATGCAGATTTTATTACTGATTTCGCTTGAGAATATCATTCTTATCACTACTATAAAATTTCATCCCGATGGGAGCCATAGAGCCAGAAAAAATGGCTATGAAAGTCCGAACCCAAGTCTTCAAATAGTGCCTGTTGTTTTGATGATTTTTCTACAAATGCAACATTATGCAGATTTTATTACTGATTACGCTTGAGACTATCATTCTTATCACTACTACAAAATTTCACCCCGATTGGCTCCATGGAGCCAGAAAAAATTGCTATTAAAGTCCGAACCCAAGTCTTCAAATAGTGCCCGATATTTTGATGATTTTTCTAAAACTGCAACGAAATGTTGATTTTATAACTGATTTAATTTGAGACTATCATTTTTATCACGATGACAAAATTTCAGCCCATAGATCCAGAAAAAATGGCTATAAAAGTCCGAACCCAAGTCTTCAAATAGTGATCGTCATAATGACGATTTTTCAACAAATGACACTTTATGCAGATTTTATTACTTATTTCGCATGAGACTATCATTCTTATCACTACAACAAAATTTCAGTCCGATTGGCTCCATAAAGCCACCAAAAATGGATATTTAATTCGGAACCCAAGTCTTCAAATAGTGCCCGATATTTTGATGATTTTTCTAAAACTGCAAAAATTCATGATTTTATTACTGATTTCGCTTGAGACTATCATTCTTATCACTACTAGAAAATTTCACCCCGATTGGCTCCATAGAACAAGAAAAAATGGATATTTAAGTCCGAACCCAAGTCTTCAAATGTTGCCTGTTGTTTTGATGATTTTTCTACAAATGCAACATTATGCAGATTTTATTACTGATTTCGCTTGAGACTATCAATTTTATCACGATGACAGAATTTCAGCCCATGGATCCAGAAAAAATGGCTATGAAAGTCCGAATCCAAGTCTTCACATAGTGCCTGTTGTTTTGATGATTTTTCTACAAATGCAACTTTATGCAGATTTTATTACTGATTTCGCTTGAGAATATCATTCTTATCACTACTATAAAATTTCATCCCGATGGGATCTATAGAGCCAGAAAAAATGGCTATAAAAGTCCGAACCCAAGTCTTCAAATAGTGATCGTCATAATGAAGATTTAAAAAAAAAAAAAAATGAAGATTTTTCTACAAATGACACTTTATGCAGATTTTATTACTGATTTCGCTTGAGACTATCATTCTTATCACTACTAGAAAATTTCACCCCAATTGGATCCATAGAGCCAGAAAAAATGGATATTTAAGTCCGAACCCAAGTCTTCAAATGGTGCCTGTTGTTTTGATGATTTTTCTACAAATGCAACATTATGCAGATTTTATTACTGATTGCGCTTGAGACTATCAATTTTATCTCGATGACAAAATTTCAGCGCATGGATCCAGAAAAAATTGCTATGAAAGTCCGAACCCAAGTCTTCACATAGTGCCTGTTGTTTTGATGATTTTTCTACAATTGCAACATTATGCAGATTTTATTACTTATTTCGCTTGAGAATATCATTCTTATCACTACTATAAAATTTCATCCCGATGGGAGGCATAGAGCCAGAAAAAATGGCTATTAAAGTCCGAACCCAAGTCTTCAAATAGTGCCTGTTGTTTTGATGATTTTTCTACAAATGCAACATTATGCAGATTTTATTACTGATTTCGCTTGAGAATATCATTCTTATCACTACAATAAAATTTCATCCCGATGGGATCCATAGAGCCAGAAAAAATGGCTATTAATGTCCGAACCCAAGTCTTCAAATAGTGATCGTTATAATGAAGATTTTTCTACAATTGCAACATTATGCAGATTTTATTACTGATTTCGCTTGAGAATATCATTCTTATCACTACTATAAAATTTCATCCCAATGGGAGCCATAGAGCCAGAAAAAATGGCTATTAAAGTCCGAACCCAAGTCTTCAAATAGTGATCGTCAGAATGAAGATTTTTCTACAAATGCAACTTTATGCAGATTTTATTACTGATTTCGCTTGAGACTATCATTCTTATAATTCCTACAAAATTTCACCCCGATTGGCTCCATAGAGCCAGAAAAAATTGATATTTAAGTCCGAACCCAAGTCTTCAAATGAAGATTTTTCTACAAATGACACTTTATGCAGATTTTATTACTGATTTCGCTTGAGACTATCATTTTTATCACGATAACAAAATTTCAGCCAGTATGGGCTGGATTTTCTGGATTTATATCCAGAAAAAATGGCTATAAGAGTCCGAACCCAAGTCTTCAAATAGTGATCGTCATAACGAAGATTTTTCTACAAATGACACTTTATGCAGATTTTATTACTGATTTCGCTTGAGATTATCATTCTTATCACTACTAGAAAATTTCACCCCAATTGGCTCCATAGAGCCAGAAAAAATGGATATTTAAGTCCGAACCCAAGTCTTCAAATGTTGCCTGTTGTTTTGATGATTTTTCTACAAATGCAACATTATGCAGATTTTATTACTGATTTCGCTTGAGACTATCAATTTTATCACGATGACAGAATTTCAGCCCATGGATCCAGAAAAAATCGCTATGAAAGTCCGAACCCAAGTCTTCAGATAGTGCCTGTTGTTTTGATGATTTTTCTACAAAAGCAACATTATGCAGATGTTATTACTGATTTCGCTTGAGAATATCATTCTTATCACTACAATAAAATTTCATCCCGATGGGATCCATAGAGCCAGAAAAAAAGGCTATTAATGTCCGAACCCAAGTCTTCAAATAGTGATCGTCATAATGAAGGTTTTTCTACAAATGCAACTTTATGCAGATTTTATTACTTATTTCGCTTGAGACTATCATTCTTATCACTACAACAAAATTTCACTCCGATTGGCTCCATAGAGCCAGAATAATGGCTATTAAAGTCCGAACCAAAGTCTTCAAATAGTGATCGTCAGAATGAAGATTTTTCTACAAATGCAACTTTACGCAGATTTTATTAATGATTTCGCTTGAGACTATCATTTTTATCACGATGACAAAATTTCACCCCGATTGGCTCCATAGAGCCAGAAAAAATGGATATTTAAGTCCGAACCCAAGTCTTCAAATGGTGCCTGTTGTTTTGATGATTTTTCTACAAATGCAACATTATGCAGATTTTATTACTGATTGCGCTTGAGACTATCAATTTTATCACGATGACAAAATTTCAGCGCATGGATCCAGAAAAAATTGCTATGAAAGTCCGAACCCAAGTCTTCACATAGTGCCTGTTGTTTTGATGATTTTTCTACAATTGCAACATTATGCAGATTTTATTACTGATTTCGCTTGAGAATATCATTCTTATCACTACTATAAAATTTCATCCCGATGGGAGGCATAGAGCCAGAAAAAATGGCTATTAAAGTCCGAACCCAAGTCTTCAAATAGTGCCTGTTGTTTTGATGATTTTTCTACAAATGCAACATTATGCAGATTTTATTACTGATTTCGCTTGAGAATATCATTCTTATCACTACAATAAAATTTCATCCCGATGGGATCCATAGAGCCAGAAAAAATGGCTATTAATGTCCGAACCCAAGTCTTCAAATAGTGATCGTTATAATGAAGATTTTTCTACAATTGCAACATTATGCAGATTTTATTACTGATTTCGCTTGAGAATATCATTCTTATCACTACTATAAAATTTCATCCCAATGGGAGCCATAGAGCCAGAAAAAATGGCTATTAAAGTCCGAACCCAAGTCTTCAAATAGTGATCGTCAGAATGAAGATTTTTCTACAAATGCAACTTTATGCAGATTTTATTACTGATTTCGCTTGAGACTATCATTCTTATAATTCCTACAAAATTTCACCCCGATTGGCTCCATAGAGCCAGAAAAAATTGATATTTAAGTCCGAACCCAAGTCTTCAAATGAAGATTTTTCTACAAATGACACTTTATGCAGATTTTATTACTGATTTCGCTTGAGACTATCATTTTTATCACGATAACAAAATTTCAGCCAGTATGGGCTGGATTTTCTGGATTTATATCCAGAAAAAATGGCTATAAGAGTCCGAACCCAAGTCTTCAAATAGTGATCGTCATAACGAAGATTTTTCTACAAATGACACTTTATGCAGATTTTATTACTGATTTCGCTTGAGATTATCATTCTTATCACTACTAGAAAATTTCACACCAATTGGCTCCATAGAGCCAGAAAAAATGGATATTTAAGTCCGAACCCAAGTCTTCAAATGTTGCCTGTTGTTTTGATGATTTTTCTACAAATGCAACATTATGCAGATTTTATTACTGATTTCGCTTGTGACTATCAATTTTATCACGATGACAGAATTTCAGCCCATGGATCCAGAAAAAATCGCTATGAAAGTCCGAACCCAAGTCTTCACATAGTGCCTGTTGTTTTGATGATTTTTCTACAAAAGCAACATTATGCAGATATTATTACTGATTTCGCTTGAGAATATCATTCTTATCACTACAATAAAATTTCATCCCGATGGGATCCATAGAGCCAGAAAAAAAGGCTATTAATGTCCGAACCCAAGTCTTCAAATAGTGATCGTCATAATGAAGGTTTTTCTACAAATGCAACTTTATGCAGATTTTATTACTTATTTCGCTTGAGACTATCATTCTTATCACTACAACAAAATTTCACTCCGATTGGCTCCATAGAGCCAGAATAATGGCTATTAAAGTCCGAACCCAAGTCTTCAAATAGTGATCGTCAGAATGAAGATTTTTCTACAAATGCAACTTTACGCAGATTTTATTAATGATTTCGCTTGAGACTATCATTTTTATCACGATGACAAAATTTCACCCCGATTGGCTCCATAGTGCCAGAAAAAATGGATATTCAAATCCGAACCCAAGTCTTCAAATGCTGCCTGTTGTTTGGATGATTTTTCTACAAATGCAACATTATGCAGATTTTATTACTGATTTCGCTTGAGACTATCAATTTTATCACGATGACAGAATTTCAGCCCATGGATCGAGAAAATATCGCTATGAAAGTCCGAACCCAAGTCTTCACATAGTGCCTGTTGTTTTGATGATTTTTCTACAAAAGCAACATTATGCAGATTTTATTACTGATTTCGCTTGAGACTATCATTTTTATCACGATGACAAAATTTCACCCCAATCAGCTCCATAGAGTTAGAAAAAAAGGATATTTAAGTCCGAACTCAAGTCTTTAAATAGTGCCCCCAATTTTGATGATTTTTCTAAAACTGCAATAATATGTTGATTTTATTACTGATTTCGCTTGAGACTATCATTCTTATCACTACAACAAAATTTCACTCCGATTGGCTCTATAGAGCCAGAATAATGGCTATTAAAGTCCGAACCCAAGTCTTCAAATAGTGATCGTCAGAATGAAGATTTTTCTACAAATGCAACTTTATGCAGATTTTATTACTTATTTCGCTTGAGACTATAATTCTTATCACAACAACAAAATTTCATTCCGATTGGCTCCATAGAGCCAAAATAATGGCTATTAAAGTCCGAACCCAAAGCTTCAAATTGTGATCGTCAGAATGAAGATTTTTCTTCAAATGCAACTTTATGCAGATTTTATTACTGATTTAGCTTGAGACTATCATTTTTATCACGATGACAAAATTTCATCCCGATGGGAGCCATAGAGCCAGAAAAAATGGCTATTAAAGTCCGAACCCAAGTCTTCAAATTGTGATCGTCAGAATGAAGATTTTTCTACAAATGCAACTTTATGCAGATTTTATTACTGATTTCGCTTGAGACTATCATTTTTATCACTACTACAAAATTTCACCCCGATTGGCTCCATGGAGCCAGAAAAAATTGCTATTAAAGTCCGAACCCAAGTCTTCAAATAGTGCCCGATATTTTGATGATTTTTCTAAAACTGCAACGAAATGTTGATTTTATAACTGATTTAATTTGAGACTATCATTTTTATCACGATGACAAAATTTCAGCCCGATGGGAGCCATAGATCCAGAAAAAATGGCTATAAAAGTCCGAACCCAAGTCTTCAAATAGTGATCGTCATAATGACGATTTTTCTACAAATGACACTTTATGCAGATTTTATTACTTATTTCGCATGAGACTATCATTCTTATCACTACAACAAAATTTCACTCCGATTGGCTCCATAAAGCCACCAAAAATGGATATTTAATTCCGAACCCAAGTCTTCAAATAGTGCCCGATATTTTGATGATTTTTCTAAAACTGCAAAAATTCATGATTTTTTTACTGATTTCGCTTGAGACTATCATTCTTATCACTACTAGAAAATTTCACCCCTATTGGCTCCATAGAACCAGAAAAATAGATATTTAAGTCCGAACCCAAGTCTTCAAATGTTGCCTGTTGTTTTGATGATTTTTCTACAAATGCAACATTATGCAGATTTTATTACTGATTTCGCTTGAGACTATCAGTTTTATAACGATGACAGAATTTCAGCCCATGGATCCAGAAAAAATGGCTATGAAAGTCCGAACCCAAGTCTTCAAATAGTGCCTGTTGTTTTGATGATTTTTCTACAAAAGCAACATTATGCAGATGATATTACTGATTTCGCTTGAGAATATCATTCTTATCACTACAATAAAATTTCATCCCGATGGGATCCATAGAGCCAGAAAAAATGGCTATTAATGTCCGAACCCAAGTCTTCAAATAGTGATCGTTATAATGAAGATTTTTCTACAATTGCAACATTATGCAGATTTTATTACTGATTTCGCTTGAGAATATCATTCTTATCACTACTATAAAATATCATCCCGATGGGAGCCATAGAGCCAGAAAAAATGGCTATTAATGTCCGAACCCAAGTCTTCAATTAGTGCCTGTTGTTTTGATGATTTTTCTACAAATGCAACATTATGCAGATTTTATTACTGATTTCGCTTGAGAATATCATTCTTATCACTACTATAAAATTTCATCCAGATGGGAGCCATAGAGCCAGAAAAAATGGCTATGAAAGTCCGAACCCAAGTCTTCAAATAGTGCCTGTTGTTTTGATGATTTTTCTACAAATGTAACATTATGCAGATTTTATTACTGATTTCGCTTGAGAATATCATTCTTATCACTACTATAAAATTTCATCCCGATGGGAGCCATAGAGCCAGAAAAAATGGCTATGAAAGTCTGAACCCAAGTCTTCAAATAGTGCCTGTTGTTTTGATGATTTTTCTACAAATGCAACATTATGCAGATTTTATTACTGATTTCGCTTGAGAATATCATTCTTATCACTACTATAAAATTTCATCCCGATGGGAGCCATAGAGCCAGAAAAAATGGCTATGAAAGTCCGAACCCAAGTCTTCAAATAGTGCCTGTTGTTTTGATGATTTTTCTACAAATGCAACATTATGCAGATTTTATTACTGATTTCGCTTAAGACTATCATTTTTATCACTACTAGAAAATTTCACCCCAATTGGATCCATAGAGCCAGAAAAAATGGATATTTAAGTCCGAACCCAAGTCTTCAAATGGTGCCTGTTGTTTTGATGATTTTTCTACAAATGCAACATTATGCAGATTTTATTACTGATTTCGCTTGAGAATATCATTCTTATCACTACTATAAAATTTCATCCCGATGGGAGGCATAGAGCCAGAAAAAATGGCTATTAAAGTCCGAACCCAAGTCTTCAAATAGTGATCGTCAGAATAAAGATTTTTCTACAAATGCAACTTTATGCAGATTTTGTTTCTGATTTCGCTTGAGACTATCAATCTTTTCACTACTAGAAAATTTCACCCCGATTGGCTACATGGAGCCAGAAAAAATGGCTATTTAAGTCCGAACCCAAGTCTTAAAATAGTGCCCGATATTTTGATGATTTTTCTAAAACTGCATCAATATGTTGATTTTATTACTGATTGCACTTGAGACTATCAATTTTATCACGATGACAAAATTTTAGCCCATAGATCCAGAAAAAATGGCTAAGAAATCCCGAACCCAAGTCTTCAAATAGTGCCTGTTGTTTTGATGATTTTTCTACAAATGCAACTTTATGCAGATTTTATTACTGATTTCGCTTGAGAATATCATTCTTATCACTACTATAAAATTTCATCCCGATGGGAGGCATAGAGCCAGAAAAAATGGATATTTAAGTCCGAACCCAAGTCTTCAAATGGTGCCTGTTGTTTTGATGATTTTTCTACAAATGCAACATTATGCAGATTTTATTACTGATTTCGCTTGAGAATATCATTCTTATCACTACTATAAAATTTCATCCCGATGGGAGGCATAGAGCCAGAAAAAATGGCTATTAAAGTCCGAACCCAAGTCTTCAAATAGTGATCGTCAGAATGAAGATTTTTCTACAAATGCAACTTTATGCAGATTTTATTACTGATTTCGCTTGAGACTATCAATCTTATCACTACTAGAAAATTTCACCCCGATTGGCTACATGGAGCCAGAAAAAATGGCTATTAAAGTCCGAACCCAAGTCTTCAAATAGTGCCCGATATTTTGATGATTTTTCTTAAACTGTATCAATATGTTGATTTTATTACTGATTTCACTTGAGACTATCATTTTTATCACGATGACAAAATTTCAACCCATAGATCCAGACAAAATGGCTATGAAAGCCCGAACCCAAGTCTTCAAATAGTGCCTGTTGTTTTGATGATTTTTCTACAAATGCAACATTATGCAGATTTTATTACTGATTTCGCTTGAGACTATCATTCTTATCACAAATTGAAAATTTCACCCCGATTGGCTCCATGGAGCCAGAAAAAATGGCTATTAAAGTCCGAACCCAAGTCTTCAAATAGTGCCCGATATTTTGATGATTTTTCTAAAACTGCATCAATATGTTGATTTTATTACTGATTGCACTTGAGACTATCAATTTTATCACAATGACAAAATTTTAGCCCATAGATCCAGAAAAAATGGCTATGAAAGCCCGAACCCAAGTCTTCAAATAGTGCCTGTTGTTTTGATGATTTTTCTACAAATGCAACTTTATGCAGATTTTATTATTGATTTCGCTTGAGTATATCATTCTTATCACTACTATAAAATTTCATCCCGATGGGATCCATAGAGCCAGAAAAAATGGCTATAAAAGTCCGAACCCAAGTCTTCAAATAGTGATCGTCATAATGAAGATTTAAAAAAAAAAAAAAAATGAAGATTTTTCTACAAATGACACTTTATGCAGATTTTATTACTGATTTCGCTTGAGACTATCATTCTTATCACTACTAGAAAATTTCAACCCAATTGGATCCATAGAGCCAGAAAAAATGGATATTTAAGTCCGAACCCAAGTCTTCAAATGGTGCCTGTTGTTTTGATGATTTTTCTACAAATGCAACATTATGCAGATTTTATTACTGATTGCGCTTGAGACTATCAATTTTATCACGATGACAAAATTTCAGCGCATGGATCCAGAAAAAATTGCTATGAAAGTCCGAACCCAAGTCTTCACATAGTGCCTGTTGTTTTGATGATTTTACTACAATTGCAACATTATGCAGATTTTATTACTGATTTCGCTTGAGAATATCATTCTTATCACTACTATAAAATTTCATCCCGATGGGAGGCATAGAGCCAGAAAAAATGGCTATTAAAGTCCGAACCCAAGTCTTCAAATAGTGATCGTCAGAATGAAGATTTTTCTACAAATGCAACTTTATGCAGATTTTATTACTGATTTCGCTTGAGACTATCATTCTTATCACTACTAGAAAATTTCACCCCGATTTGCTAAATGGAGCCAGAAAAAATGGCTATTAAAGTTCGAACCCAAGTCTTCAAATAGTGCCCGATATTTTGATGATTTTTCTTAAACTGCATCAATATGTTGATTTTATTACTGATTTCACTTGAGACTATCATTTTTATCACGATGACAAAATTTCAACCCATAGAACCAGACAAAATGGCTATGGAAGCCCGAACCCAGGTCTTCAAATAGTGCCTGTTGTTTTGATGATTTATCTACAAATGCAACATTATGCAGATTTTATTTCTGATTTCGCTTGAGACTATCATTCTTATCACAACTAGAAAATTTAACCCCGATTGGCTCCATGAAGCCAGAAAAAATGGCTATTAAAGTCCGAACCCAAGTCTTCAAATAGTGCCCGATATTTTGATGATTTTTCTAAAACTGCATCAATATGATGATTTTATTACTGATTGCACTTGAGACTATCAATTTTATCACGATGACAAAATTTCAGCCCATAGATCCAGAAAAAATGGCTATGAAAGCCCGAACCCAAGTCTTCAAATAGTGCCTGTTGTTTTGATGATTTTTCTACAATTGCAACATTATGCATATTTTATTACTGATTTCGCTTGATCATTCTTTTCACTACTAGACAATTTCACACCAATTGGCTCCATAGAGCCAGAAAAAATGGATATTTAAGTCCGAACCCAAGTCTTCAAATAGTGGCCGATATTTTGATGATTTTTCTAAAACTGAAACGAAATGTTGATTTTATAACTGATTTAATTTGAGACTATCATTTTTATCACGATGACAAAATTACAGCCCATAGATCCAGAAAAAATGGCTTTAAAAGTCCGAACCCAAGTCTCCAAATAGTGATCGTCATAATGACGATTTTTCTACAAATGACACTTTATGCAGATTTTATTACTGATTTCGCATGAGACTATCATTCTTATCACTACTTGAAAATTTCACCCCGATTGGCTCAATAAAGCCACCAAAAATGGATATTTAATTCCGAACCCAAGTCTTCAAATAGTGCCCGATATTTTGATGATTTTTCTAAAACTGCAAAAATTGTTGATTTTCTAACTGATTTCGCTTGAGATTATCATTCTTATCACTACTAGAAAATTTCACCCCAATTGGCTCCATAGAGCCAGAAAAAATGGATATTTAAGTCCGAACCCAAGTCTTCAAATGTTGCCTGTTGTTTTGATGATTTTTCTAAAAATGCAACATTATGCAGATTTTATTACTGATTTCGCATGAGACTATCATTTTTATCACGATGACAAAATTTCACCCCAATCAGCTCCATAGATCCAGAAAAAAAGGATATGAAAGTCCGAACCCAAGTCTTTAAATAGTGCCCCCAATTTTGATGATTTTTCTAAAACTGCAATAATATGTTGATTTTATTACTGATTTCGCTTGAGACTATCATTTTTATCACGATGACAAAATTTCACCCCAATCAGCTCCATAGATCCAGAAAAAAAGGATATGAAAGTCCGAACCCAAGTCTTTAAATAGTGCCCCCAATTTTGATGATTTTTCTAAAACTGCAATAATATGTTGATTTTATTACTGATTTCGCTTGAGACTATCATTCTTATCACTACTAGAAAATTTCACTCCGATTGGCTACATGGAGCCAGAAAAAATGGCTATTAAAGTCCGAACCCAAGTTTTCAAATAGTGCCCGATATTTTGATGATTTTTCTTAAACTGCATCAATATGTTGATTTTATTACTGATTTCACTTGAGACTATCATTTTTATCACGATGACAAAATTTCAACCCATAGAACCAGACAAAATGGCTATGAAAGCCCGAACCCAGGTCTTCAAATAGTGCCTGTTGTTTTGATGATTTATCTATAAATGCAACATTATGCAGATTTTATTTCTGATTTCGCTTGAGACTATCATTCTTATCACAACTATAAAATTTAACCCCGATTGGCTCCATGAAGCCAGAAAAAATGGCTATGAAAGTCCGAACCCAAGTCTTCAAATAGTGATCGTCATAATGAAGATTAAAAAAAAAAAAAAAAAAATGAAAATTTTTCTACAAATGACACTTTATGCAGATTTTATTACTGATTTCGCTTGAGAATATCATTCTTATCACTACTATAAAATTTCATCCCGATGGGAGCCATAGAGCCAGAAAAAATGGCTATGAAAGTCCGAACCCAAGTCTTCAAATAGTGCCTGTTGTTTTGATGATTTTTCTACAAATGCAACATTATGCAGATTTTATTACTGATTTCGCTTGAGAATATCATTCTTATCACTACTATAAAATTTCATCCCGATGGGAGCCATAGAGCCAGAAAAAATGGCTATGAAAGTCCGAACCCAAGTCTTCAAATAGTGCCTGTTGTTTTGATGATTTTTCTACAAATGCAACATTATGCAGATTTTATTACTGATTTCGCTTGAGAATATCATTCTTATCACTACTATAAAATTTCATCCCGATGGGAGCCATAGAGCCAGAAAAAATGGCTATGAAAGTCCGAACCCAAGTCTTCAAATAGTGCCTGTTGTTATGATGATTTTTCTACAAAAGCAACATTATGCAGATTTTATTACTGATTTCGCATGAGACTATCATTTTTATCACGATGACAAAATTTCACCCCAATCAGCTCCATAGATCCAGAAAAAAAGGATATGAAAGTCCGAACCCAAGTCTTTAAATAGTGCCCCCAATTTTGATGATTTTTCTAAAACTGCAATAATATGTTGATTTTATTACTGATTTCGCTTGAGACTATCATTCTTATCACTACTAGAAAATTTCACTCCGATTGGCTACATGGAGCCAGAAAAAATGGCTATTAAAGTCCGAACCCAAGTTTTCAAATAGTGCCCGATATTTTGATGATTTTTCTTAAACTGCATCAATATGTTGATTTTATTACTGATTTCACTTGAGACTATCATTTTTATCACGATGACAAAATTTCAACCCATAGAACCAGACAAAATGGCTATGAAAGCCCGAACCCAGGTCTTCAAATAGTGCCTGTTGTTTTGATGATTTATCTATAAATGCAACATTATGCAGATTTTATTTCTGATTTCGCTTGAGACTATCATTCTTATCACAACTATAAAATTTAACCCCGATTGGCTCCATGAAGCCAGAAAAAATGGCTATGAAAGTCCGAACCCAAGTCTTCAAATAGTGATCGTCATAATGAAGATTAAAAAAAAAAAAAAAAAAATGAAAATTTTTCTACAAATGACACTTTATGCAGATTTTATTACTGATTTCGCTTGAGAATATCATTCTTATCACTACTATAAAATATCATCCCGATAGGAGCCATAGAGCCAGAAAAAATGGCTATTATAGTCCGAACCCAAGTCTTCAAATAGTGCCTGTTGTTTTGATGATTTTTCTACAAATGCAACATTATGCAGATTTTATTACTGATTTCGCTTGAGAATATCATTCTTATCACTACTATAAAATTTCATCCCGATGGGAGCCATAGAGCCAGAAAAAATGGCTATGAAAGTCCGAACCCAAGTCTTCAAATTGTGCCTGTTGTTTTGATGATTTTTCTACAAATGCAACATTATGCAGATTTTATTACTGATTTCGCTTGAGAATATCATTCTTATCACTACTATAAAATTTCATCCCGATGGGAACCATAGAGCCAGAAAAAATGGCTATGAAAGTCCGAACCCAAGTCTTCAAATAGTGCCTGTTGTTTTGATGATTTTTCTACAAATGCAACATTATGCAGATTTTATTTATGATTTCGCTTGAGAATATCATTCTTATCACTACTATAAAATTTCATCCCGATGGGAGCCATAGAGCCAGAAAAAATGGCTATGAAAGTCCGAACCCAAGTCTTCAAATAGTGCCTGTTGTTTTGATGATTTTTCTACAAATGCAACATTATGCAGATTTTATTACTGATTTTGCTTGAGAATATCATTCTTATCACTACTATAAAATTTCATCCCGATGGGAGCCATAGAGCCAGAAAAAATGGCTATGAAAGTCCGAACCCAAGTCTTCAAATAGTGCCTGTTGTTTTGATGATTTTTCTAAAAATGCAACATTATGCAGATTTTATTACTGATTTCGATTGAGAATATCATTCTTATCATTACTATAAAATTTCATCCCGATGGGAGCCATAGAGCCAGAAAAAATGGCTATGAAAGTCCGAACCCAAGTCTTCAAATAGTGCCTGTTGTTTTGATGATTTTTCTACAAATGCAACATTATGCAGATTTTATTACTGATTTCGCTTGAGAATATCATTCTTATCACTACTATAAAATTTCATCCCGATGGGAGCCATAGAGCCAGAAAAAATGGCTATGAAAGTCCGAACCCAAGTCTTCAAATAGTGCCTGTTGTTTTGATGATTTTTCTACAAATGCAACATTATGCAGATTTTATTACTGATTTCGCTTGAGAATATCATTCTTATCACTACTATAAAATTTCATCCCGATGGGAGCCATAGAGCCAGAAAAAATGGCTATGAAAGTCCGAACCCAAGTCTTCAAATAGTGCCTGTTGTTTTGATGATTTTTCTACAAATGCAACATTATGCAGATTTTATTACTGATTTCGCTTGAGAATATCATTTTAATCACTACTATAAAATTTCATCCCGATGGGAGCCATAGAGCCAGAAAAAATGGCTATGAAAGTCCGAACCCAAGTCTTCAAATAGTGATCGTCATAATGAAGATTTAAAAAAAAAAAAAAATGAAGATTTTTCTACAAATGACACTTTATGCAGATTTTATTACTGATTTCGCTTGAGACTATCATTCTTATCACTACTAGAAAATTTCACCCCAATTGGATCCATAGAGCCAGAAAAAATGGATATTTAAGTCCGAACCCAAGTCTTCAAATGGTGCCTGTTGTTTTGATGATTTTTCTACAAATGCAACATTATGCAGATTTTATTACTGATTGCGCTTGAGACTATCAATTTTATCACGATGACAAAATTTCAGCGCATGGATCCAGAAAAAATTGCTATGAAAGTCCGAACCCAAGTCTTCACATAGTGCCTGTTGTTTTGATGATTTTTCTACAATTGCAACATTATGCAGATTTTATTACTGATTTCGCTTGAGAATATCATTTTTATCACTACTATAAAATTTCATCCCGATGGGAGGCATAGAGCCAGAAAAAATGGCTATTAAAGTCCGAACCCAAGTCTTCAAATAGTGCCTGTTGTTTTGATGATTTTTCTACAAATGCAACATTATGCAGATTTTATTACTGATTTCGCTTGAGAATATCATTTTAATCACTACTATAAAATTTCATCCCGATGGGAGCCATAGAGCCAGAAAAAATGGCTATGAAAGTCCGAACCCAAGTCTTCAAATAGTGATCGTCATAATGAAGATTTAAAAAAAAAAAAAAAATGAAGATTTTTCTACAAATGACACTTTATGCAGATTTTATTACTGATTTCGCTTGAGACTATCATTCTTATCACTACTAGAAAATTTCACCCCAATTGGATCCATAGAGCCAGAAAAAATGGATATTTAAGTCCGAACCCAAGTCTTCAAATGGTGCCTGTTGTTTTGATGATTTTTCTACAAATGCAACATTATGCAGATTTTATTACTGATTGCGCTTGAGACTATCAATTTTATCACGATGACAAAATTTCAGCGCATGGATCCAGAAAAAATTGCTATGAAAGTCCGAACCCAAGTCTTCACATAGTGCCTGTTGTTTTGATGATTTTTCTACAATTGCAACATTATGCAGATTTTATTACTGATTTCGCTTGAGAATATCATTTTTATCACTACTATAAAATTTCATCCCGATGGGAGGCATAGAGCCAGAAAAAATGGCTATTAAAGTCCGAACCCAAGTCTTCAAATAGTGCCTGTTGTTTTGATGATTTTTCTACAAATGCAACATTATGCAGATTTTATTTATGATTTCGCTTGAGAATATCATTCTTATCACTACTATAAAATTTCATCCCGATGGGAGCCATAGAGCCAGAAAAAATGGCTATGAAAGTCCGAACCCAAGTCTTCAAATAGTGCCTGTTGTTTTGATGATTTTTCTACAAATGCAACATTATGCAGATTTTATTACTGATTTTGCTTGAGAATATCATTCTTATCACTACTATAAAATTTCATCCCGATGGGAGCCATAGAGCCAGAAAAAATGGCTATGAAAGTCCGAACCCAAGTCTTCAAATAGTGCCTGTTGTTTTGATGATTTTTCTAAAAATGCAACATTATGCAGATTTTATTACTGATTTCGATTGAGAATATCATTCTTATCATTACTATAAAATTTCATCCCGATGGGAGCCATAGAGCCAGAAAAAATGGCTATGAAAGTCCGAACCCAAGTCTTCAAATAGTGCCTGTTGTTTTGATGATTTTTCTACAAATGCAACATTATGCAGATTTTATTACTGATTTCGCTTGAGAATATCATTCTTATCACTACTATAAAATTTCATCCCGATGGGAGCCATAGAGCCAGAAAAAATGGCTATGAAAGTCCGAACCCAAGTCTTCAAATAGTGCCTGTTGTTTTGATGATTTTTCTACAAATGCAACATTATGCAGATTTTATTACTGATTTCGCTTGAGAATATCATTCTTATCACTACTATAAAATTTCATCCCGATGGGAGCCATAGAGCCAGAAAAAATGGCTATGAAAGTCCGAACCCAAGTCTTCAAATAGTGCCTGTTGTTTTGATGATTTTTCTACAAATGCAACATTATGCAGATTTTATTACTGATTTCGCTTGAGAATATCATTTTAATCACTACTATAAAATTTCATCCCGATGGGAGCCATAGAGCCAGAAAAAATGGCTATGAAAGTCCGAACCCAAGTCTTCAAATAGTGATCGTCATAATGAAGATTTAAAAAAAAAAAAAAAATGAAGATTTTTCTACAAATGACACTTTATGCAGATTTTATTACTGATTTCGCTTGAGACTATCATTCTTATCACTACTATAAAATTTCATCCCGATGGGAGCCATAGAGCCAGAAAAAATGGCTATGAAAGTCCGAACCCAAGTCTTCAAATAGTGCCTGTTGTTTTGATGATTTTTCTACAAATGCAACATTATGCAGATTTTATTACTGATTTCGCTTGAGAATATCATTCTTATCACTACTATAAAATTTCATCCCGATGGGAGCCATAGAGCCAGAAAAAATGGCTATGAAAGTCCGAACCCAAGTCTTCAAATAGTGCCTGTTGTTTTGATGATTTTTCTACAAATGCAACATTATGCAGATTTTATTACTGATTTCGCTTGAGAATATCATTCTTATCACTACTATAAAATTTCATCCCGATGGGAGCCATAGAGCCAGAAAAAATGGCTATGAAAGTCCGAACCCAAGTCTTCAAATAGTGCCTGTTGTTATGATGATTTTTCTACAAAAGCAACATTATGCAGATTTTATTACTGATTTCGCATGAGACTATCATTTTTATCACGATGACAAAATTTCACCCCAATCAGCTCCATAGATCCAGAAAAAAAGGATATGAAAGTCCGAACCCAAGTCTTTAAATAGTGCCCCAATTTTGATGATTTTTCTAAAACTGCAATAATATGTTGATTTTATTACTGATTTCGCTTGAGACTATCATTCTTATCACTACTAGAAAATTTCACTCCGATTGGCTACATGGAGCCAGAAAAAATGGCTATTAAAGTCCGAACCCAAGTTTTCAAATAGTGCCCGATATTTTGATGATTTTTCTTAAACTGCATCAATATGTTGATTTTATTACTGATTTCACTTGAGACTATCATTTTTATCACGATGACAAAATTTCAACCCATAGAACCAGACAAAATGGCTATGAAAGCCCGAACCCAGGTCTTCAAATAGTGCCTGTTGTTTTGATGATTTATCTATAAATGCAACATTATGCAGATTTTATTTCTGATTTCGCTTGAGACTATCATTCTTATCACAACTATAAAATTTAACCCCGATTGGCTCCATGAAGCCAGAAAAAATGGCTATGAAAGTCCGAACCCAAGTCTTCAAATAGTGATCGTCATAATGAAGATTAAAAAAAAAAAAAAAAAATGAAAATTTTTCTACAAATGACACTTTATGCAGATTTTATTACTGATTTCGCTTGAGAATATCATTCTTATCACTACTATAAAATATCATCCCGATAGGAGCCATAGAGCCAGAAAAAATGGCTATTATAGTCCGAACCCAAGTCTTCAAATAGTGCCTGTTGTTTTGATGATTTTTCTACAAATGCAACATTATGCAGATTTTATTACTGATTTCGCTTGAGAATATCATTCTTATCACTACTATAAAATTTCATCCCGATGGGAGCCATAGAGCCAGAAAAAATGGCTATGAAAGTCCGAACCCAAGTCTTCAAATTGTGCCTGTTGTTTTGATGATTTTTCTACAAATGCAACATTATGCAGATTTTATTACTGATTTCGCTTGAGAATATCATTCTTATCACTACTATAAAATTTCATCCCGATGGGAACCATAGAGCCAGAAAAAATGGCTATGAAAGTCCGAACCCAAGTCTTCAAATAGTGCCTGTTGTTTTGATGATTTTTCTACAAATGCAACATTATGCAGATTTTATTTATGATTTCGCTTGAGAATATCATTCTTATCACTACTATAAAATTTCATCCCGATGGGAGCCATAGAGCCAGAAAAAATGGCTATGAAAGTCCGAACCCAAGTCTTCAAATAGTGCCTGTTGTTTTGATGATTTTTCTACAAATGCAACATTATGCAGATTTTATTACTGATTTTGCTTGAGAATATCATTCTTATCACTACTATAAAATTTCATCCCGATGGGAGCCATAGAGCCAGAAAAAATGGCTATGAAAGTCCGAACCCAAGTCTTCAAATAGTGCCTGTTGTTTTGATGATTTTTCTAAAAATGCAACATTATGCAGATTTTATTACTGATTTCGATTGAGAATATCATTCTTATCATTACTATAAAATTTCATCCCGATGGGAGCCATAGAGCCAGAAAAAATGGCTATGAAAGTCCGAACCCAAGTCTTCAAATAGTGCCTGTTGTTTTGATGATTTTTCTACAAATGCAACATTATGCAGATTTTATTACTGATTTCGCTTGAGAATATCATTCTTATCACTACTATAAAATTTCATCCCGATGGGAGCCATAGAGCCAGAAAAAATGGCTATGAAAGTCCGAACCCAAGTCTTCATATAGTGCCTGTTGTTTTGATGATTTTTCTACAAATGCAACATTATGCAGATTTTATTACTGATTTCGCTTGAGAATATCATTCTTATCACTACTATAAAATTTCATCCCGATGGGAGCCATAGAGCCAGAAAAAATGGCTATGAAAGTCCGAACCCAAGTCTTCAAATAGTGCCTGTTGTTTTGATGATTTTTCTACAAATGCAACATTATGCAGATTTTATTACTGATTTCGCTTGAGAATATCATTTTAATCACTACTATAAAATTTCATCCCGATGGGAGCCATAGAGCCAGAAAAAATGGCTATGAAAGTCCGAACCCAAGTCTTCAAATAGTGATCGTCATAATGAAGATTTAAAAAAAAAAAAAAAATGAAGATTTTTCTACAAATGACACTTTATGCAGATTTTATTACTGATTTCGCTTGAGACTATCATTCTTATCACTACTAGAAAATTTCACCCCAATTGGATCCATAGAGCCAGAAAAAATGGATATTTAAGTCCGAACCCAAGTCTTCAAATGGTGCCTGTTGTTTTGATGATTTTTCTACAAATGCAACATTATGCAGATTTTATTACTGATTGCGCTTGAGACTATCAATTTTATCACGATGACAAAATTTCAGCGCATGGATCCAGAAAAAATTGCTATGAAAGTCCGAACCCAAGTCTTCACATAGTGCCTGTTGTTTTGATGATTTTTCTACAATTGCAACATTATGCAGATTTTATTACTGATTTCGCTTGAGAATATCATTTTTATCACTACTATAAAATTTCATCCCGATGGGAGGCATAGAGCCAGAAAAAATGGCTATTAAAGTCCGAACCCAAGTCTTCAAATAGTGATCGTCAGAATGAAGATTTTTCTACAAATGCAACTTTATGCAGATTTTATTACTGATTTCGCTTGAGACTATCATTCTTATCACTACTAGAAAATTTCACTCCGATTGGCTACATGGAGCCAGAAAAAATGGCTATTAAAGTCCGAACCCAAGTCTTCAAATAGTGCCCGATATTTTGATGATTTTTCTTAAACTGCATCAATATGTTGATTTTATTACTGATTTCACTTGAGACTATCATTTTTATCACGATGACAAAATTGCAACCCATAGAACCAGACAAAATGGCTATGAAAGCCCGAACCCAGGTCTTCAAATAGTGCCTGTTGTTTTGATGATTTATCTATAAATGCAACATTATGCAGATTTTATTTCTGATTTCGCTTGAGACTATCATTCTTATCACAACTAGAAAATTTAACCACGATTGGCTCCATGAAGCCAGAAAAAATGGCTATGAAAGTCCGAACCCAAGTCTTCAAATAGTGATCGTCATAATGAAGATTAAAAAAAAAAAAAAAAAAATGAAGATTTTTCTACAAATGACACTTTATGCAGATTTTATTACTGATTTCGCTTAAGACTATCATTCTTATCACTACTAGAAAATTTCACCCCAATTGGATCCATAGAGCCAGAAAAAATGGATATTTAAGTCCGAACCCAAGTCTTCAAATGGTTCCTGTTGTTTTGATGATTTTTCTACAAATGCAACATTATGCAGATTTTATTACTGATTTCGCTTGAGAATATCATTCTTATCACTACTAAAAAATTTCATCCCGATGGAAGGCATAGAGCCAGAAAAAATGGCTATTAAAGTCCGAACCCAAGTCTTCAAATAGTGATCGTCATAATGAAGATTTAAAAAAAAAAAAAAAAAATGAAGATTTTTCTACAAATGACACTTTATGCAGATTTTATTACTGATTTCGCTTGAGACTATCATTCTTATCACTACTAGAAAATTTCACCCCAATTGGATCCATAGAGCCAGAAAAAATGGATATTTAAGTCCGAACCCAAGTTTTCAAATGGTGACTGTTGTTTTGATGATTTTTCTACAAATGCAACATTATGCAGATTTTATTACTGATTGCGCTTGAAACTATCAATTTTATCACGATGACAAAATTTCAGCGCATGGATCCAGAAAAAATTGCTATGAAAGTCCGAACCCAAGTCTTCACATAGTGCCTGTTGTTTTGATGATTTTTCTACAATTGCAACATTATGCAGATTTTATTACTGATTTCGCTTGAGAATATCATTCTTATCATTACTATAAAATTTCATCCCAATGGGTGCCATAGAGCCAGAAAAAATGGCTATTAAAGTCCGAACCCAAGTCTTCAAATAGTGATCGTCAGAATGAAGATTTTTCTACAAATGCAACTTTATGCAGATTTTATTACTGATTTCGCTTGAGACTATCATTCTTATCACTACTAGAAAGTTTCACCCCGATTTGCTACATGGAGCCAGAAAAAATGGCTATTAAAGTCCGAACCCAAGTCTTCAAATAGTGATCGTCAGAATGAAGATTTTTCTACAAATGCAACTTTATGCAGATTTTATTACTGATTTCGCTTGAGACTATCATTCTTATCACTACTAGAAAATTTCACTCCGATTGGCTACATGGAGCCAGAAAAAATGGCTATTAAAGTCCGAACCCAAGTCTTCAAATAGTGCCCGATATTTTGATGATTTTTCTTAAACTGCATCAATATGTTGATTTTATTACTGATTTCACTTGAGACTATCATTTTTATCACGATGACAAAATTTCAACCCATAGATCCAGACAAAATGGCTATGAAAGCCCGAACCCAAGTCTTCAAATAGTGCCTGTTGTTTTGATGATTTATCTATAAATGCAACATTATGCAGATTTTATTTCTGATTTCGCTTGAGACTATCATTCTTATCACAACTAGAAAATTTAACCCCGATTGGCTCCATGAAGCCAGAAAAAATGGCTATGAAAGTCCGAACCCAAGTCTTCAAATAGTGATCGTCATAATGAAGATTAAACAAAAAAAAAAAAAAATGAAGATTTTTCTACAAATGACACTTTATGCAGATTTTATTACTGATTTCGCTTAAGACTATCATTCTTATCACTACTAGAAAATTTCACCCCAATTGGATCCATAGAGCCAGAAAAAATGGATATTTAAGTCCGAACCCAAGTCTTCAAATTGTGCCTGTTGTTTTGATGATTTTTCTACAAATGAAACATTATGCAGATTTTATTACTGATTGCGCTTGAGACTATCAATTTTATCACGATGACAAAATTTCAGCGCATGGATCCAGAAAAAATTGCTATGAAAGTCCGAACCCAAGTCTTCACATAGTGCCTGTTGTTTTGATGATTTTTCTACAATTGCAACATTATGCAGATTTTATTACTGATTTCGCTTGAGAATATCATTTTTATCACTTCTATAAAATTTCATCCCGATGGGAGGCATAGAGCCAGAAAAAATGGCTATTAAAGTCCGAACCCAAGTCTTCAAATAGTGATCGTCAGAATGAAGATTTTTCTACAAATGCAACTTTATGCAGATTTTATTACTGATTTCGCTTGAGACTATCATTCTTATCACTACTAGAAAATTTCACTCCGATTGGCTACATGGAGCCAGAAAAAATGGCTATTTAAGTTCGAACCCAAGTCTTCAAATAGTGCCCGATATTTTGATGATTTTTCTTAAACTGCATCAATATGTTGATTTTATTACTGATTTCACTTGAGACTATCATTTTTATCACGATGACAAAATTTCAACCCATAGAACCAGACAAAATGGCTATGAAAGCCCGAACCCAGGTCTTCAAATAGTGCCTGTTGTTTTGATGATTTATCTATAAATGCAACATTATGCAGATTTTATTTCTGATTTCGCTTGAGACTATCATTCTTATCACAACTAGAAAATTTAACCCCGATTGGCTCCATGAAGCCAGAAAAAATGGCTATGAAAGTCCGAACCCAAGTCTTCAAATAGTGATCGTCATAATGAAGATTAAAAAAAAAAAAAAAAAATGAAGATTTTTCTACAAATGACACTTTATGCAGATTTTATTACTGATTTCGCTTAAGACTATCATTCTTATCACTACTAGAAAATTTCACCCCAATTGGATCCATAGAGCCAGAAAAAATGGATATTTAAGTCCGAACCCAAGTCTTCAAATGGTGCCTGTTGTTTTGATGATTTTTCTACAAATGCAACATTATGCAGATTTTATTACTGATTTCGCTTGAGAATATCATTCTTATCACTAATATAAAATTTCATCCCAATGGGAGCCATAGAGCCAGAAAAAATGGCTATTAAAGTCCGAACCCAAGTCTTCAAATAGTGATCGTCAGAATGAAGATTTTTCTACAAATGCAACTTTATGCAGATTTTATTACTGATTTCGCTTGAGACTATCATTCTTATCACTACTAGAAAGTTTAACCCCGATTGGCTACATGGAGCCAGAAAAAATGGCTATTAAAGTCCGAACCCACGTCTTCAAATAGTGATCGTCAGAATGAAGATTTTTCTACAAATGCAACTTTATGCAGATTTTATTACTGATTTCGCTTGAGACTATCATTCTTATCACTACTAGAAAATTTCCTTCCGATTGGCTACATGGAGCCAGAAAAAATGGCTATTAAAGTCCGAACCCAAGTCTTCAAATAGTGCCCGATATTTTGATGATTTTTCTAAAACTGCATCAATATGTTGATTTTATTACTGATTGCACTTGAGACTATCAATTTTATCACGATGACAAAATTTTAGCCCATAGATCCTGAAAAAATGGCTATGAAAGCCCGAACCCAAGTCTTCAAATAGTGATCGTCATAATGAAGATTAAAAAAAAAAAAAAAAAATGAAGATTTTTCTACAAATGACACTTTATGCAGATTTTATTACTGATTTCGCTTAAGACTATCATTCTTATCACTACTAGAAAATTTCACCCCAATTGGATCCATAGAGACAGAAAAAATTGATATTTAAGTCCGAACCCAAGTCTTCAAATGGTGCCTGTTGTTTTGATGATTTTTCTACAAATGCAACATTATGCAGATTTTATTACTGATTTCGCTTGAGAATATCATTCTTATCACTAATATAAAATTTCATCCCGATGGAAGGCATAGAGCCAGAAAAAATGGCTATTAAAGTCCGAACCCTAGTCTTCAAATAGTGATCGTCAGAATGAAGATTTTTCTACAAATGCAACTTGATGCAGATTTTGTTACTGATTTCGCTTGAGACTATCAATCTTATCACTACTAGAAAATTTCACCCCGATTGGCTACATGGAGCCAGAAAAAATGGCTATTAAAGTCCGAACCCAAGTCTTCAAATAGTGCCCGATATTTTGATGATTTTTCTTAAACTGCATCAATATGTTGATTTTATTACTGATTTCACTTGAGACTATCATTTTATCACGATGACAAAATTTCAACCCATAGATCCAGACAAAATGGCTATGAAAGCCCGAACCCAAGTCTTCAAATAGTGCCTGTTGTTTTGATGATTTTTCTACAAATGCAACATTATGCAGATTTTATTACTGATTTCGCTTGAGACTATCATTCTTATCACAAATTGAAAATTTCACCCCGATTAGCTCCATGGAGCCAGAAAAAATGGCTATTAAAGTCCGAACCCAAGTCTTCAAATAGTGCCCGATATTTTGATGATTTTTCTAAAACTGCATCAATATGTTGATTTTATTACTGATTGCACTTGAGACTATCAATTTTATCACGATGACAAAATTTTAGCCCATAGATTCTGAAAAAATGGCTATGAAAGCCCGAACCCAAGTCTTCAAATAGTGCCTGTTGTTTTGATGATTTTTCTACAAATGCAACTTTATGCAGATTTTATTATTGATTTCGCTTGAGTATATCATTTTTATCACTACTATAAAATTTCATCCCGATGGGATCCATAGAGCCAGAAAAAATGGCTATAAAAGTCCGAACCCAAGTCTTCAAATAGTGATCGTCATAATGAAGATTTAAAAAAAAAAAAAAAAATGAAGATTTTTCTACAAATGACACTTTATGCAGATTTTATTACTGATTTCGCTTGAGACTATCATTCTTATCACTACTAGAAAATTTCACCCCGATTGGCTCCATGGAGCCAGAAAAAATGGATATTTAAGTCCGAACCCAAGTTTTCAAATGGTGCCTGTTGTTTTGATGATTTTTCTACAAATGCAACATTATGCAGATTTTATTACTGATTTCGCTTGAGACTATCATTCTTATCACAACTAGAAAATTTCACCCCGATTGGCTCCATGGAGCCAGAAAAAATGGATATTTAAGTCCGAACCCAAGTTTTCAAATGGTGCCTGTTGTTTTGATGATTTTTCTACAAATGCAACATTATGCAGATTTTATTACTGATTGCGCTTGAAACTATCAATTTTATCACGATGACAAAATTTCAGCGCATGGATCCAGAAAAAATTGCTATGAAAGTCCGAACCCAAGTCTTCACAGAGTGCCTGTTGTTTTGATGATTTTTCTACAAATGCAACTTTATGCAGATTTTATTACTGCTTTCGCTTGAGAATATCATTCTTATCACTACTATAAAATTTCATCCCGATGGGATCCATAGAGCCAGAAAAAATGGCTATAAAAGTCCGAACCCAAGTCTTCAAATAGTGATCGTCATAATGAAGATTTAAAAAAAAAAAAAAAAAATGAAGATTTTTCTAAAAATGACACTTTATGCAGATTTTATTACTGATTTCGCTTGAGACTATCATTCTTATCACTACTAGAAAATTTCACCCCAATTGGATCCATAGAGCCAGAAAAAATGGATATTTAAGTCCGAACCCAAGTTTTCAAATGGTGCCTGTTGTTTTGATGATTTTTCTACAAATGCAACATTATGCAGATTTTATTACTGATTGCGCTTGAAACTATCAATTTTATCACGATGACAAAATTTCAGCGCATGGATCCAAAAAAAATTGCTATGAAAGTCCGAACCCAAGTCTTCACATAGTGCCTGTTGTTTTGATGATTTTTCTACAATTGCAACATTATGCAGATTTTATTACTGATTTCGCATGAGAATATCATTCTTATCACTACTATAAAATTTCATCCCGATGGGAGGCATAGAGCCAGAAAAAATGGCTATTAAAGTCCGAACCCAAGTCTTCAAATAGTGATCGTCAGAATGAAGATTTTTCTACAAATACAACTTTATGCAGATTTTATTACTGATTTCGCTTAAGACTATCATTCTTATCACTACTAGAAAATTTCACCCCAATTGGATCCATAGAGCCAGAAAAAATGGATATTTAAGTCCGAACCCAAGTCTTCAAATGGTGCCTGTTGTTTTTATGATTTTTCTACAAATGCAACATTATGCAGATTTTATTACTGATTTCGCTTGAGAATATCATTCTTATCACTACTATAAAATTTCATCCCGATGGAAGCCATAGAGCCAGAAAAAATGGCTATTAAAGTCCGAACCCAAGTCTTCAAATAGTGATCGTCAGAATGAAGATTTTTCTACAAATGCAACTTGATGCAGATTTTGTTACTGATTTCGCTTGAGACTATCAATCTTATCACTACTAGAAAATTTCACCCCGATTGGCTACATGGAGCCAGAAAAAATGGCTATTAAAGTCCGAACCCAAGTCTTCAAATAGTGCCCGATATTTTGATGATTTTTCTTAAACTGCATCAATATGTTGATTTTATTACTGATTTCACTTGAGACTTTCATTTTTATCACGATGACAAAATTTCAACCCATAGATCCAGACAAAATGGCTATGAAAGCCCGAACCCAAGTCTTCAAATAGTGCCTGTTGTTTTGATGATTTTTCTACAAATGCAACATTATGCAGATTTTATTACTGATTTCGCTTGAGACTATCATTCTTATCACAAATTGAAAATTTCACCCCGATTGGCTCCATGGAGCCAGAAAAAATGGCTATTAAAGTCCGAACCCAAGTCTTCAAATAGTGCCCGATATTTTGATGATTTTTCTAAAACTGCATCAATATGTTGATTTTATTACTGATTGCACTTGAGACTATCAATTTTATCACGATGACAAAATTTTAGCCCATAGATCCAGAAAAAATGGCTATGAAAGCCCGAACCCAAGTCTTCAAATAGTGCCTGTTGTTTTGATGATTTTTCTACAAATGCAACTTTATGCAGATTTTATTATTGATTTCGCTTGAGTATATCATTCTTATCACTACTATAAAATTTCATCCCGATGGGATCCATAGAGCCAGAAAAAATGGCTATAAAAGTCCGAACCCAAGTCTTCAAATAGTGATCGTCATAATGAAGATTTAAAAAAAAAAAAAATGAAGATTTTTCTACAAATGACACTTTATGCAGATTTTATTACTGATTTCGCTTGAGACTATCATTCTTATCACTATTAGAAAATTTCACCCCAATTGGATCCATAGAGCCAGAAAAAATGGATATTTAAGTCCGAACCCAAGTCTTCAAATGGTGCCTGTTGTTTTGATGATTTTTCTACAAATGAAACATTATGCAGATTTTATTACTGATTGCGCTTGAGACTATCAATTTTATCACGATGACAAAATTTCAGCGCATGGATCCAGAAAAAATTGCTATGAAAGTCCGAACCCAAGTCTTCACATAGTGCCTGTTGTTTTGATGATTTTTCTACAATTGCAACATTATGCAGATTTTATTACTGATTTCGCTTGAGAATATCATTTTTATCACTACTATAAAATTTCATCCCGATGGGAGGCATAGAGCCAGAAAAAATGGCTATAAGAGTCCGAACCCAAGTCTTCAAATAGTGATCGTCAGAATGAAGATTTTTCTACAAATGCAACTTTATGCAGATTTTATTACTGATTTCGCTTGAGACTATCATTCTTATCACTACTAGAAAATTTCACTCCGATTGGCTACATGGAGCCAGAAAAAATGGCTATTAAAGTTCGAACCCAAGTCTTCAAATAGTGCGCGATATTTTGATGATTTTTCTTAAACTGCATCAATATGTTGATTTTATTACTGATTTCACTTGAGACTATCATTTTTATCACGATGACAAAATTTCAACCCATAGAACCAGACAAAATGGCTATGAAAGCCCGAACCCAGGTCTTCAAATAGTGCCTGTTGTTTTGATGATTTATCTATAAATGCAACATTATGCAGATTTTATTTCTGATTTCGCTTGAGACTATCATTCTTATCACAAATAGAAAATTTAACCCTGCACAACTAGAAAATTTAACCATTTATCTATAAATGCAACATTATGCAGATTTTATTTCTGATTGCACTTGAGACTATCAATTTTATCACGATGACAAAATATTAGCCCATAGATCCAGAAAAAATGGCTATGAAAGCCCGAACCCAAGTCTTCAAATAGTGCCTGTTGTTTTGATGATTTTTCTACAAATGCAACATTATGCAGATTTTATTACTGATTTCGCTTGAGAATATCATTCTTATCACTACTATAAAATTTCATCCCGATGGGAGCCATAGAGCCAGAAAAAATGGCTATGAAAGTCCGAACCCAAGTCTTCAAATAGTGATCGTCATAATGAAGATTTAAAAAAAAAAAAAAAAATGAAGATTTTTCTACAAATGACACTTTATGCAGATTTTATTACTGATTTCGCTTGAGACTATCATTCTTATCACTACTAGAAAATTTCACCCCAATTGGATGCATAGAGCCAGAAAAAATGGATATTTAAGTCCGAACCCAAGTCTTCAAATGGTGCCTGTTGTTTTGATGATTTTTCTACAAATGCAACATTATGCAGATTTTATTACTGATTTCGCTTGAGAATATCATTCTTATCACTACTATAAAATTTCATCCCGATGGGAGCCATAGAGCCAGAAAAAATGGCTATGAAAGTCCGAACCCAAGTCTTCAAATAGTGCCTGTTGTTTTGATGATTTTTCTACAAATGCAACATTATGCAGATTTTATTACTGATTTCGCTTGAGAATATCATTCTTATCACTACTATAAAATTTCATCCCGATGGGAGCCATAGAGCCAGAAAAAATGGCTATGAAAGTCCGAACCCAAGTCTTCAAATAGTGATCGTCATAATGAAGATTTAAAAAAAAAAAAAAAAAATGAAGATTTTTCTACAAATGACACTTTATGCAGATTTTATTACTGATTTCGCTTGAGACTATCAATCTTATCACTACTAGAAAATTTCACCCCGATTGGCTACATGGAGCCAGAAAAAATGGCTATTAAAGTCCGAACCCAAGTCTTCAAATAGTGCCCGATATTTTGATGATTTTTCTTAAACTGCATCAATATGTTGATTTTATTACTGATTTCACTTGAGACTATCATTTTATCACGATGACAAAATTTCAACCCATAGATCCAGACAAAATGGCTATGAAAGCCCGAACCCAAGTCTTCAAATAGTGCCTGTTGTTTTGATGATTTTTCTACAAATGCAACATTATGCAGATTTTATTACTGATTTCGCTTGAGACTATCATTCTTATCACAAATTGAAAATTTCACCCCGATTAGCTCCATGGAGCCAGAAAAAATGGCTATTAAAGTCCGAACCCAAGTCTTCAAATAGTGCCCGATATTTTGATGATTTTTCTAAAACTGCATCAATATGTTGATTTTATTACTGATTGCACTTGAGACTATCAATTTTATCACGATGACAAAATTTTAGCCCATAGATTCTGAAAAAATGGCTATGAAAGCCCGAACCCAAGTCTTCAAATAGTGCCTGTTGTTTTGATGATTTTTCTACAAATGCAACTTTATGCAGATTTTATTATTGATTTCGCTTGAGTATATCATTTTTATCACTACTATAAAATTTCATCCCGATGGGATCCATAGAGCCAGAAAAAATGGCTATAAAAGTCCGAACCCAAGTCTTCAAATAGTGATCGTCATAATGAAGATTTAAAAAAAAAAAAAAAAATGAAGATTTTTCTACAAATGACACTTTATGCAGATTTTATTACTGATTTCGCTTGAGACTATCATTCTTATCACTACTAG
Source organism: Hesperophylax magnus (assembly GCA_026573805.1). Lineage (NCBI taxonomy): Eukaryota > Metazoa > Arthropoda > Insecta > Trichoptera > Limnephilidae > Hesperophylax > Hesperophylax magnus. Next base: position 1,654,336 of record JAIUSX010000144.1, on the reverse strand, counting down.
AAAATTTCACCCCGATTGGCTCCATGGAGCCAGAAAAAATGGATATTTAAGTCCGAACCCAAGTTTTCAAATGGTGCCTGTTGTTTTGATGATTTTTCTACAAATGCAACATTATGCAGATTTTATTACTGATTTCGCTTGAGACTATCATTCTTATCACAACTAGAAAATTTCACCCCGATTGGCTCCATGGAGCCAGAAAAAATGGATATTTAAGTCCGAACCCAAGTTTTCAAATGGTGCCTGTTGTTTTGATGATTTTTCTACAAATGCAACATTATGCAGATTTTATTACTGATTGCGCTTGAAACTATCAATTTTATCACGATGACAAAATTTCAGCGCATGGATCCAGAAAAAATTGCTATGAAAGTCCGAACCCAAGTCTTCACAGAGTGCCTGTTGTTTTGATGATTTTTCTACAAATGCAACTTTATGCAGATTTTATTACTGCTTTCGCTTGAGAATATCATTCTTATCACTACTATAAAATTTCATCCCGATGGGATCCATAGAGCCAGAAAAAATGGCTATAAAAGTCCGAACCCAAGTCTTCAAATAGTGATCGTCATAATGAAGATTTAAAAAAAAAAAAAAAAAATGAAGATTTTTCTAAAAATGACACTTTATGCAGATTTTATTACTGATTTCGCTTGAGACTATCATTCTTATCACTACTAGAAAATTTCACCCCAATTGGATCCATAGAGCCAGAAAAAATGGATATTTAAGTCCGAACCCAAGTTTTCAAATGGTGCCTGTTGTTTTGATGATTTTTCTACAAATGCAACATTATGCAGATTTTATTACTGATTGCGCTTGAAACTATCAATTTTATCACGATGACAAAATTTCAGCGCATGGATCCAAAAAAAATTGCTATGAAAGTCCGAACCCAAGTCTTCACATAGTGCCTGTTGTTTTGATGATTTTTCTACAATTGCAACATTATGCAGATTTTATTACTGATTTCGCATGAGAATATCATTCTTATCACTACTATAAAATTTCATCCCGATGGGAGGCATAGAGCCAGAAAAAATGGCTATTAAAGTCCGAACCCAAGTCTTCAAATAGTGATCGTCAGAATGAAGATTTTTCTACAAATACAACTTTATGCAGATTTTATTACTGATTTCGCTTAAGACTATCATTCTTATCACTACTAGAAAATTTCACCCCAATTGGATCCATAGAGCCAGAAAAAATGGATATTTAAGTCCGAACCCAAGTCTTCAAATGGTGCCTGTTGTTTTTATGATTTTTCTACAAATGCAACATTATGCAGATTTTATTACTGATTTCGCTTGAGAATATCATTCTTATCACTACTATAAAATTTCATCCCGATGGAAGCCATAGAGCCAGAAAAAATGGCTATTAAAGTCCGAACCCAAGTCTTCAAATAGTGATCGTCAGAATGAAGATTTTTCTACAAATGCAACTTGATGCAGATTTTGTTACTGATTTCGCTTGAGACTATCAATCTTATCACTACTAGAAAATTTCACCCCGATTGGCTACATGGAGCCAGAAAAAATGGCTATTAAAGTCCGAACCCAAGTCTTCAAATAGTGCCCGATATTTTGATGATTTTTCTTAAACTGCATCAATATGTTGATTTTATTACTGATTTCACTTGAGACTTTCATTTTTATCACGATGACAAAATTTCAACCCATAGATCCAGACAAAATGGCTATGAAAGCCCGAACCCAAGTCTTCAAATAGTGCCTGTTGTTTTGATGATTTTTCTACAAATGCAACATTATGCAGATTTTATTACTGATTTCGCTTGAGACTATCATTCTTATCACAAATTGAAAATTTCACCCCGATTGGCTCCATGGAGCCAGAAAAAATGGCTATTAAAGTCCGAACCCAAGTCTTCAAATAGTGCCCGATATTTTGATGATTTTTCTAAAACTGCATCAATATGTTGATTTTATTACTGATTGCACTTGAGACTATCAATTTTATCACGATGACAAAATTTTAGCCCATAGATCCAGAAAAAATGGCTATGAAAGCCCGAACCCAAGTCTTCAAATAGTGCCTGTTGTTTTGATGATTTTTCTACAAATGCAACTTTATGCAGATTTTATTATTGATTTCGCTTGAGTATATCATTCTTATCACTACTATAAAATTTCATCCCGATGGGATCCATAGAGCCAGAAAAAATGGCTATAAAAGTCCGAACCCAAGTCTTCAAATAGTGATCGTCATAATGAAGATTTAAAAAAAAAAAAAATGAAGATTTTTCTACAAATGACACTTTATGCAGATTTTATTACTGATTTCGCTTGAGACTATCATTCTTATCACTATTAGAAAATTTCACCCCAATTGGATCCATAGAGCCAGAAAAAATGGATATTTAAGTCCGAACCCAAGTCTTCAAATGGTGCCTGTTGTTTTGATGATTTTTCTACAAATGAAACATTATGCAGATTTTATTACTGATTGCGCTTGAGACTATCAATTTTATCACGATGACAAAATTTCAGCGCATGGATCCAGAAAAAATTGCTATGAAAGTCCGAACCCAAGTCTTCACATAGTGCCTGTTGTTTTGATGATTTTTCTACAATTGCAACATTATGCAGATTTTATTACTGATTTCGCTTGAGAATATCATTTTTATCACTACTATAAAATTTCATCCCGATGGGAGGCATAGAGCCAGAAAAAATGGCTATAAGAGTCCGAACCCAAGTCTTCAAATAGTGATCGTCAGAATGAAGATTTTTCTACAAATGCAACTTTATGCAGATTTTATTACTGATTTCGCTTGAGACTATCATTCTTATCACTACTAGAAAATTTCACTCCGATTGGCTACATGGAGCCAGAAAAAATGGCTATTAAAGTTCGAACCCAAGTCTTCAAATAGTGCGCGATATTTTGATGATTTTTCTTAAACTGCATCAATATGTTGATTTTATTACTGATTTCACTTGAGACTATCATTTTTATCACGATGACAAAATTTCAACCCATAGAACCAGACAAAATGGCTATGAAAGCCCGAACCCAGGTCTTCAAATAGTGCCTGTTGTTTTGATGATTTATCTATAAATGCAACATTATGCAGATTTTATTTCTGATTTCGCTTGAGACTATCATTCTTATCACAAATAGAAAATTTAACCCTGCACAACTAGAAAATTTAACCATTTATCTATAAATGCAACATTATGCAGATTTTATTTCTGATTGCACTTGAGACTATCAATTTTATCACGATGACAAAATATTAGCCCATAGATCCAGAAAAAATGGCTATGAAAGCCCGAACCCAAGTCTTCAAATAGTGCCTGTTGTTTTGATGATTTTTCTACAAATGCAACATTATGCAGATTTTATTACTGATTTCGCTTGAGAATATCATTCTTATCACTACTATAAAATTTCATCCCGATGGGAGCCATAGAGCCAGAAAAAATGGCTATGAAAGTCCGAACCCAAGTCTTCAAATAGTGATCGTCATAATGAAGATTTAAAAAAAAAAAAAAAAATGAAGATTTTTCTACAAATGACACTTTATGCAGATTTTATTACTGATTTCGCTTGAGACTATCATTCTTATCACTACTAGAAAATTTCACCCCAATTGGATGCATAGAGCCAGAAAAAATGGATATTTAAGTCCGAACCCAAGTCTTCAAATGGTGCCTGTTGTTTTGATGATTTTTCTACAAATGCAACATTATGCAGATTTTATTACTGATTTCGCTTGAGAATATCATTCTTATCACTACTATAAAATTTCATCCCGATGGGAGCCATAGAGCCAGAAAAAATGGCTATGAAAGTCCGAACCCAAGTCTTCAAATAGTGCCTGTTGTTTTGATGATTTTTCTACAAATGCAACATTATGCAGATTTTATTACTGATTTCGCTTGAGAATATCATTCTTATCACTACTATAAAATTTCATCCCGATGGGAGCCATAGAGCCAGAAAAAATGGCTATGAAAGTCCGAACCCAAGTCTTCAAATAGTGATCGTCATAATGAAGATTTAAAAAAAAAAAAAAAAAATGAAGATTTTTCTACAAATGACACTTTATGCAGATTTTATTACTGATTTCGCTTGAGACTATCATTCTTATCACTACTAGAAAATTTCACCCCAATTGGATCCATAGAGCCAGAAAAAATGGATATTTAAGTCCGAACCCAAGTCTTCAAATGGTGCCTGTTGTTTTGATGATTTTTCTACAAATGCAACATTATGCAGATTTTATTACTGATTTCGCTTGAGAATATCATTCTTATCACTACTATAAAATTTCATCCCGATTGGAGGCATAGAGCCAGAAAAAATGGCTATTAAAGTCCGAACCCAAGTCTTCAAATAGTGATAGTCAGAATGAAGATTTTTCTACAAATGCAACTTTATGCAGATTTTATTACTGATTTCGCTTGAGACTATCAATCTTATCACTACTAGAAAATTTCACCCCGATTGGCTACATGGAGCCAGAAAAAATGGCTATTAAAGTCCCAACCCAAGTCTTCAAATAGTGCCCGATATTTTGAGGATTTTTCTTAAACTGCATCAATATGTTGATTTTATTACTGATTTCACTTGAGACTATCATTTTTATCACGATGACAAAATTTCAACCCATAGATCCAGACAAAATGGCTATGAAAGCCCGAACCCAAGTCTTCAAATAGTGCCTGTTGTTTTGATGATTTTTCTACAAATGCAACATTATGCAGATTTTATTACTGATTTCGCTTGAGACTATCATTCTTATCACAAATAGAAAATTTCACCCCGATTGGCTCCATGGAGCCAGAAAAAATGGCTATTAAAGTCCGAACCCAAGTCTTCAAATAGTGCCCGATATTTTGATGATTTTTCTTAAACTGGATCAATATGTTGATTTTATTACTGATTGCACTTGAGACTATCAATTTTATCACGATGACAAAATTTATGTCCATAGATCCAGAAAAAATGGCTATGAAAGCCCGAACCCAAGTCTTCAAATAGTGCCTGTTGTTTTGATGATTTTTCGACAAATGCAACTTTATGCAGATTTTATTATTGATTTCGCTTGAGTATATCATTCTTATCACTACTATAAAATTTCATCCCGATGGGATCCATAGAGCCAGAAAAAATGGCTATAAAAGTCCGAACCCAAGTCTTCAAATAGTGATCGTCATAATGAAGATTTAAAAAAAAAAAAAAAATGAAGATTTTTCTACAAATGACACTTTATGCAGATTTTATTACTGATTTCGCTTGAGACTATCATTCTTATCACTACTAGAAAATTTCACCCGAATTGGATCCATAGAGCCAGAAAAAATGGATATTTAAGTCCGAACCCAAGTCTTCAAATGGTGCCTGTTGTTTTGATGATTTTTCTACAAATGAAACATTATGCAGATTTTATTACTGATTGCGCTTGAGACTATCAATTTTATCACGATGACAAAATTTCAGCGCATGGATCCAGAAAAAATTGCTATGAAAGTCCGAACCCAAGTCTTCACATAGTGCCTGTTGTTTTGATGATTTTTCTACAATTGCAACATTATGCAGATTTTATTACTGATTTCGCTTGAGAATATCATTTTTATCACTACTATAAAATTTCATCCCGATGGGAGGCATAGAGCCAGAAAAAATGGCTATTAAAGTCCGAACCCAAGTCTTCAAATAGTGATCGTCAGAATGAAGATTTTTCTACAAATGCAACTTTATGCAGATTTTATTACTGATTTCGCTTGAGACTATCATTCTTATCACTACTAGAAAATTTCACTCCGATTGGCTACATGGAGCCAGAAAAAATGGCTATTATAGTTCGAACCCAAGTCTTCAAATAGTGCCCGATATTTTGATGATTTTTCTTAAACTGCATCAATATGTTGATTTTATTACTGATTTCCCTTGAGACTATCATTTTTATCACGATGACAAAATTTCAACCCATAGAACCAGACAAAATGGCTATGAAAGCCCGAACCCAGGTCTTCAAATAGTGCCTGTTGTTTTGATGATTTATCTATAAATGCAACATTATGCAGATTTTATTTCTGATTTCGCTTGAGACTATCATTCTTATCACAACTAGAAAATTTAACCCCGATTGGCTCCATGAAACCAGAAAAAATGGCTATGAAAGTCCGAACCCAAGTCTTCAAATAGTGATCGTCATAATGAAGATTAAAAAAAAAAAAAAAAAAATGAAGATTTTTCTACAAATGACACTTTATGCAGATTTTATTACTGATTTCGCTTAAGACTATCATTCTTATCACTACTAGAAAATTTCACCCCAATTGGATCCATAGAGCCAGAAAAAATGGATATTTAAGTCCGAACCCAAGTCTTCAAATGGTGCCTGTTGTTTTGATGATTTTTCTACAAATGCAACATTATGCAGATTTTATTACTGATTTCGCTTGAGAATATCATTCTTATCACTACTATAAAATTTCATCCCGATGGAAGGCATAGAGCCAGAAAAAATGGCTATTAAAGTCCGAACCCAAGTCTTCAAATAGTGATCGTCAGAATGAAGATTTTTCTACAAATGCAACTTGATGCAGATTTTGTTACTGATTTCGCTTGAGACTATCAATCTTATCACTACTAGAAAATTTCACCCCGATTGTCTACATGGAGCCAGAAAAAATGGCTATTAAAGTCCGAACCCAAGTCTTCAAATAGTGCCCGATATTTTGATGATTTTTCTTAAACTGCATCAATATGTTGATTTTATTACTGATTTCACTTGAGACTATCATTTTTATCACGATGACAAAATTTCATCCCATAGATCCAGACAAAATGGCTATGAAAGCCCGAACCCAAGTCTTCAAATAGTGCCTGTTGTTTTGATGATTTTTCTACAAATGCAACATTATGCAGATTTTATTACTGATTTCGCTTGAGACTATCATTCTTATCACAACTAGAAAATTTCACCCCGATTGGCTCCATGGAGCCAGAAAAAATGGATATTTAAGTCCGAACCCAAGTTTTCAAATGGTGCCTGTTGTTTTGATGATTTTTCTACAAATGCAACATTATGCAGATTTTATTACTGATTGCGCTTGAAACTATCAATTTTATCACGATGACAAAATTTCAGCGCATGGATCCAAAAAAAATTGCTATGAAAGTCCGAACCCAAGTCTTCACATAGTGCCTGTTGTTTTGATGATTTTTCTACAATTGCAACATTATGCAGATTTTATTACTGATTTCGCATGAGAATATCATTCTTATCACTACTATAAAATTTCATCCCGATGGGAGGCATAGAGCCAGAAAAAATGGCTATTAAAGTCCGAACCCAAGTCTTCAAATAGTGTTCGTCAGAATGAAGATTTTTCTACAAATGCAACTTTATGCAGATTTTATTACTGATTTCGCTTAAGACTATCATTCTTATCACTACTAGAAAATTTCACCCCAATTGGATCCATAGAGCCAGAAAAAATGGATATTTAAGTCCGAACACAAGTCTTCAAATGGTGCCTGTTGTTTTGATGATTTTTCTACAAATGCAACATTATGCAGATTTTATTACTGATTTCGCTTGAGAATATCATTCTTATCACTACTATAAAATTTCATCCCGATGGAAGCCATAGAGCCAGAAAAAATGGCTATTAAAGTCCGAACCCAAGTCTTCAAATAGTGATCGTCAGAATGAAGATTTTTCTAAAAATGCAACTTGATGCAGATTTTGTTACTGATTTCGCTTGAGACTATCAATCTTATCACTACTAGAAAATTTCACCCCGATTGGCTACATGGAGCCAGAAAAAATGGCTATTAAAGTCCGAACCCAAGTCTTCAAATAGTGCCCGATATTTTGATGATTTTTCTTAAACTGCATCAATATGTTGATTTTATTACTGATTTCACTTGAGACTTTCATTTTTATCACGATGACAAAATTTCAACCCATAGATCCAGACAAAATGGCTATGAAAGCCCGAACCCAAGTCTTCAAATAGTGCCTGTTGTTTTGATGATTTTTCTACAAATGCAACATTATGCAGATTTTATTACTGATTTCGCTTGAGACTATCATTCTTATCACAAATTGAAAATTTCACCCCGATTGGCTCCATGGAGCCAGAAAAAATGGCTATTAAAGTCCGAACCCAAGTCTTCAAATAGTGCCCGATATTTTGATGATTTTTCTAAAACTGCATCAATATGTTGATTTTATTACTGATTGCACTTGAGACTATCAATTTTATCACGATGACAAAATTTTAGCCCATAGATCCAGAAAAAATGGCTATGAAAGCCCGAACCCAAGTCTTCAAATAGTGCCTGTTGTTTTGATGATTTTTCTACAAATGCAACTTTATGCAGATTTTATTATTGATTTCGCTTGAGTATATCATTCTTATCACAAATAGAAAATTTCACCCCGATTGGCTCCATGGAGCCAGAAAAAATGGCTATTAAAGTCCGAACCCAAGTCTTCAAATAGTGCCCGATATTTTGATGATTTTTCTTAAACTGCATCAATATGTTGATTTTATTACTGATTGCACTTGAGACTATCAATTTTATCACGATGACAAAATTTATGCCCATAGATCCAGAAAAAATGGCTATGAAAGCCCGAACCCAAGTCTTCAAATAGTGCCTGTTGTTTTGATGATTTTTCGACAAATGCAACTTTATGCAGATTTTATTATTGATTTCGCATGAGAATATCATTCTTATCACTACTATAAAATTTCATCCCGATGGGAGGCATAGAGCCAGAAAAAATGGCTATTAAAGTCCGAACCCAAGTCTTCAAATAGTGTTCGTCAGAATGAAGATTTTTCTACAAATGCAACTTTATGCAGATTTTATTACTGATTTCGCTTAAGACTATCATTCTTATCACTACTAGAAAATTTCACCCCAATTGGATCCATAGAGCCAGAAAAAATGGCTATAAAAGTCCGAACCCAAGTCTTCAAATAGTGATCGTAATAATGAAGATTTAAAAAAAAATAAAAAATGAAGATTTTTCTACAAATGACACTTTATGCAGATTTTATTACTGATTTCGCTTGAGACTATCATTCTTATCACTACTAGAAAATTTCACCCCAATTGGATCCATAGAGCCAGAAAAAATGGATATTTAAGTCCGAACCCAAGTCTTCAAATGGTGCCTGTTGTTTTGATGATTTTTCTTCAATTGCAACATTATGCAGATTTTATTACTGATTTCGCTTGAGAATATCATTTTTATCACTACTATAAAATTTCATCCCGATGGGAGGCATAGAGCCAGAAAAAATGGCTATTAAAGTCCGAACCCAAGTCTTCAAATAGTGATCGTCAGAATGAAGATTTTTCTACAAATGCAACTTTATGCAGATTTTATTACTGATTTCGCTTGAGACTATCATTCTTATCACTACTAGAAAATTTCACCCCGATTGGCTACATGGAGCCAGAAAAAATGGCTATTAAAGTCCGAACCCACGTCTTCAAATAGTGCCCGATATTTTGATGATTTTTCTTAAACTGCATCAATATGTTGATTTTATTACTGATTTCACTTGAGACTATCATTTTTATCACGATGACAAAATTTCAACCCATAGAACCAGACAAAATGGCTATGAAAGCCCGAACCCAGGTCTTCAAATAGTGCCTGTTGTTTTGATGATTTATCTATAAATGCAACATTATGCAGATTTTATTTCTGATTTCGCTTGAGACTATCATTCTTATCACTACTATAAAATTTCATCCCGATGGGAGCCATAGAGCCAGAAAAAATGGCTATAAAAGTCCGAACCCAAGTCTTCAAATAGTGATCGTCATAATGAAGATTTAAAAAAAAAAAAAAAATGAAAATTTTTCTACAAATGACACTTTATGCAGATTTTATTACTGATTTCGCTTGAGACTATCATTCTTATCACTACTAGAAAATTTCACCCCAATTGGATCCATAGAGCCAGAAAAAATGGATATTTAAGTCCGAACCCAAGTCTTCAAATGGTGCCTGTTGTTTTGATGATTTTTTTACAAATGAAACATTATGCAGATTTTATTACTGATTGCGCTTGAGACTATCAATTTTATCACGATGACAAAATTTCAGCGCATGGATCCAGAAAAAATTGCTATGAAAGTCCGAACCCAAGTCTTCACATAGTGCCTGTTGTTTTGATGATTTTTCTACAATTGCAACATTATGCAGATTTTATTACTGATTTCGCTTGAGAATATCATTTTTATCACTACTATAAAATTTCATCCCGATGGGAGGCATAGAGCCAGAAAAAATGGCTATAAGAGTCCGAACCCAAGTCTTCAAATAGTGATCGTCAGAATGAAGATTTTTCTACAAATGCAACTTTATGCAGATTTTATTACTGATTTCGCTTGAGACTATCATTCTTATCACTACTAGAAAATTTCACTCCGATTGGCTACATGGAGCCAGAAAAAATGGCTATTAAAGTTCGAACCCAAGTCTTCAAATAGTGCGCGATATTTTGATGATTTTTCTTAAACTGCATCAATATGTTGATTTTATTACTGATTTCACTTGAGACTATCATTTTTATCACGATGACAAAATTTCAACCCATAGAACCAGACAAAATGGCTATGAAAGCCCGAACCCAGGTCTTCAAATAGTGCCTGTTGTTTTGATGATTTATCTATAAATGCAACATTATGCAGATTTTATTTCTGATTTCGCTTGAGACTATCATTCTTATCACAACTAGAAAATTTAACCCTGCACAACTAGAAAATTTAACCATTTATCTATAAATGCAACATTATGCAGATTTTATTACTGATTTCGCATGAGAATATCATTCTTATCACTACTATAAAATTTCATCCCGATGGGAGGCATAGAGCCAGAAAAAATGGCTATTAAAGTCCGAACCCAAGTCTTCAAATAGTGATCGTCAGAATGAAGATTTTTCTACAAATGCAACTTTATGCAGATTTTATTACTGATTTCGCTTGAGACTATCATTCTTATCACTACTAGAAAGTTTCACCCCGATTGGCTACATGGAGCCAGAAAAAATGGCTATTAAAGTCCGAACCCAAGTCTTCAAATAGTGCCCGATATTTTGATGATTTTTCTTAAACTGCATCAATATGTTGATTTTATTACTGATTTCACTTGAGACTATCATTTTTATCACGATGACAAAATTTCAACCCATAGATCCAGACAAAATGGCTATGAAAGCCCGAACCCAGGTCTTCAAATAGTGCCTGTTGTTTTGATGATTTTTCTACAAATGCAACATTATGCAGATTTTATTACTGATTTCGCTTGAGAATATCATTCTTATCACTACTATAAAATTTCATCCCGATGGGAGCCATAGAGCCAGAAAAAATGGCTATGAAAGTCCGAACCCAAGTCTTCAAATAGTGCCTGTTGTTTTGATGATTTTTCTACAAATGCAACATTATGCAGATTTTATTACTGATTTCGCTTGAGAATATCATTCTTATCACTACTATAAAATTTCATCCCGATGGGAGCCATAGAGCCAGAAAAAATGGCTATGAAAGTCCGAACCCAAGTCTTCAAATAGTGATCGTCATAATGAAGATTTAAAAAAAAAAAAAAAAAATGAAGATTTTTCTACAAATGACACTTTATGCAGATTTTATTACTGATTTCGCTTGAGACTATCATTCTTATCACTACTAGAAAATTTCACCCCAATTGGATCCATAGAGCCAGAAAAAATGGATATTTAAGTCCGAACCCAAGTCTTCAAATGGTGCCTGTTGTTTTGATGATTTTTCTACAAATGCAACATTATGCAGATTTTATTACTGATTTCGCTTGAGAATATCATTCTTATCACTACTATAAAATTTCATCCCGATTGGAGGCATAGAGCCAGAAAAAATGGCTATTAAAGTCCGAACCCAAGTCTTCAAATAGTGATAGTCAGAATGAAGATTTTTCTACAAATGCAACTTTATGCAGATTTTATTACTGATTTCGCTTGAGACTATCAATCTTATCACTACTAGAAAATTTCACCCCGATTGGCTACATGGAGCCAGAAAAAATGGGTATTAAAGTCCGAACCCAAGTCTTCAAATAGTGCCCGATATTTTGAGGATTTTTCTTAAACTGCATCAATATGTTGATTTTATTACTGATTGTACTTGAGACTATCATTTTTATCACGATGACAAAATTTCAACCCATAGATCCAGACAAAATGGCTATGAAAGCCCGAACCCAAGTCTTCAAATAGTGCCTGTTGTTTTGATGATTTTTCTACAAATGCAACATTATGCAGATTTTATTACTGATTTCGCTTGAGACTATCATTCTTATCACAAATAGAAAATTTCACCCCGATTGGCTCCATGGAGCCAGAAAAAATGGCTATTAAAGTCCGAACCCAAGTCTTCAAATAGTGCCCGATATTTTGATGATTTTTCTTAAACTGCATCAATATGTTGATTTTATTACTGATTGCGCTTGAGACTATCAATTTTATCACGATGACAAAATTTATGCCCATAGATCCAGAAAAAATGGCTATGAAAGCCCGAACCCAAGTCTTCAAATAGTGCCTGTTGTTTTGATGATTTTTCGACAAATGCAACTTTATGCAGATTTTATTATTGATTTCGCTTGAGTATATCATTCTTATCACTACTATAAAATTTCATCCCGATGGGATCCATAGAGCCAGAAAAAATGGCTATAAAAGTCCGAACCCAAGTCTTCAAATAGTGATCGTCATAATGAAGATTTAAAAAAAAAAAAAAAAATGAAGATTTTTCTACAAATGACACTTTATGCAGATTTTATTACTGATTTCGCTTGAGACTATCATTCTTATCACTACTAGAAAATTTCACCCCAATTGGATCCATAGAGCCAGAAAAAATGGATATTTAAGTCCGAACCCAAGTCTTCAAATGGTGCCTGTTGTTTTGATGATTTTTCTTCAAATGCAACATTATGCAGATTTTATTACTGATTGCGCTTGAGACTATCAATTTTATCACGATGACAAAATTTCAGCGCATGGATCCAGAAAAAATTGCTATGTAAGTCCGAACCCAAGTCTTCACATAGTGCCTGTTGTTTTGATGATTTTTCTACAATTGCAACATTATGCAGATTTTATTACTGATTTCGCTTGAGACTATCATTCTTATCACTACTAGAAAATTTCACCCCGATTGGCTACATGGAGCCAGAAAAAATGGCTATTAAAGTCCGAACCCACGTCTTCAAATAGTGCCCGATATTTTGATGATTTTTCTTAAACTGCATCAATATGTTGATTTTATTACTGATTTCACTTGAGACTATCATTTTTATCACGATGACAAAATTTCAACCCATAGAACCAGACAAAATGGCTATGAAAGCCCGAACCCAGGTCTTCAAATAGTGCCTGTTGTTTTGATGATTTATCTATAAATGCAACATTATGCAGATTTTATTTCTGATTTCGCTTGAGACTATCATTCTTATCACTACTATAAAATTTCATCCCGATGGGAGCCATAGAGCCAGAAAAAATGGCTATGAAAGTCCGAACCCAAGTCTTCAAATAGTGCCTGTTGTTTTGATGATTTTTCTACAAATGCAACATTATGCAGATTTTATTACTGATTTCGCTTGAGAATATCATTCTTATCACTACTATAAAATTTCATCCCGATGGGAGCCATAGAGCCAGAAAAAATGGCTATGAAAGTCCGAACCCAAGTCTTCAAATAGTGATCGTCATAATGAAGATTTAAAAAAAAAAAAAAAAATGAAGATTTTTCTACAAATGACACTTTATGCAGATTTTATTACTGATTTCGCTTGAGACTATCATTCTTATCACTACTAGAAAATTTCACCCCAATTGGATCCATAGAGCCAGAAAAAATGGATATTTAAGTCCGAACCCAAGTCTTCAAATGGTGCCTGTTGTTTTGATGATTTTTCTACAAATGCAACATTATGCAGATTTTATTACTGATTTCGCTTGAGAATATCATTCTTATCACTACTATAAAATTTCATCCCGATGGGAGCCATAGAGCCAGAAAAAATGGCTATGAAAGTCCGAACCCAAGTCTTCAAATAGTGATAGTCAGAATGAAGATTTTTCTACAAATGCAACTTTATGCAGATTTTATTACTGATTTCGCTTGAGACTATCAATCTTATCACTACTAGAAAATTTCACCCCGATTGGATACATGGAGCCAGAAAAAATGGCTATTAAAGTCCGAACCCAAGTCTTCAAATAGTGCCCGATATTTTGAGGATTTTTCTTAAACTGCATCAATATGTTGATTTTATTACTGATTTCACTTGAGACTATCATTTTTATCACGATGACAAAATTTCAACCCATAGATCCAGACAAAATGGCTATGAAAGCCCGAACCCAAGTCTTCAAATAGTGCCTGTTGTTTTGATGATTTTTCTACAAATGCAACACTATGCAGATTTTATTACTGATTTCGCTTGAGACTATCATTCTTATCACAAATAGAAAATTTCACCCCGATTGGCTCCATGGAGCCAGAAAAAATGGCTATTAAAGTCCGAACCCAAGTCTTCAAATAGTGCCCGATATTTTGATGATTTTTCTTAAACTGCATCAATATCTTGATTTTATTACTGATTGCACTTGAGACTAACAATTTTATCACGATGACAAAATATTAGCCCATAGATCCAGAAAAAATGGCTATGAAAGCCCGAACCCAAGTCTTCAAATAGTGCCTGTTGTTTTGATGATTTTTCTACAAATGCAACTTTATGCAGATTTTATTACTGATTTCGCTTGAGAATATCATTCTTATCACTACTATAAAATTTCATCCCGATGGGATCCATAGAGCCAGAAAAAATGGCTATAAAAGTCCGAACCCAAGTCTTCAAATAGTGATCGTCATAATGAAGATTTAAAAAAAAAAAAAAAAAAAATGAAGATTTTTCTAAAAATGACACTTTATGCAGATTTTATTACTGATTTCGCTTGAGACTATCATTCTTATCACTACTAGAAAATTTCACCCCAATTGGATCCATAGAGCCAGAAAAAATGGATATTTAAGTCCGAACCCAAGTTTTCAAATGGTGCCTGTTGTTTTGATGATTTTTCTACAAATGCAACATTATGCAGATTTTATTACTGATTGCGCTTAAAACTATCAATTTTATCACGATGACAAAATTTCAGCGCATGGATCC
This sequence comes from Hesperophylax magnus, assembly GCA_026573805.1. NCBI lineage: Eukaryota > Metazoa > Arthropoda > Insecta > Trichoptera > Limnephilidae > Hesperophylax > Hesperophylax magnus. The sequence continues at coordinate 1,639,104 of JAIUSX010000144.1, read as the reverse complement.
AGAAAAAATTGCTATGAAAGTCCGAACCCAAGTCTTCACATAGTGCCTGTTGTTTTGATGATTTTTCTACAATTGCAACATTATGCAGATTTTATTACTGATTTCGCATAAGAATATCATTCTTATCACTACTATAAAATTTCATCCCGATGGGAGGCATAGAGCCAGAAAAAATGGCTATTAAAGTCCGAACCCAAGTCTTCAAATAGTGATCGTCAGAATGAAGATTTTTCTACAAATGCAACTTTATGCAGATTTTATTACTGATTTCGCTTGAGACTATCATTCTTATCACTACTAGAAAGTTTCACCCCGATTGGCTACATGGAGCCAGAAAAAATGGCTATTAAAGTCCGAACCCAAGTCTTCAAATAGTGCCCGATATTTTGATGATTTTTCTTAAACTGCATCAATATGTTGATTTTATTACTGATTTCACTTGAGACTATCATTTTTATCACGATGACAAAATTTCAACCCATAGATCCAGACAAAATGGCTATGAAATCCCGATCCCAGGTCTTCAAATAGTGCCTGTTGTTTTGATGATTTTTCTACAAATGCAACATTATGCAGATTTTATTACTGATTTCGCTTGAGAATATCATTCTTATCACTACTATAAAATTTCATCCCGATTGGAGGCATAGAGCCAGAAAAAATGGCTATTAAAGTCCGAACCCAAGTCTTCAAATAGTGATAGTCAGAATGAAGATTTTTCTACAAATGCAACTTTATGCAGATTTTATTACTGATTTCGCTTGAGACTATCAATCTTATCACTACTAGAAAATTTCACCCCGATTGGCTACATGGAGCCAGAAAAAATGGCTATTAAAGTCCGAACCCAAGTCTTCAAATGGTGACTGTTGTTTTGATGATTTTTCTACAAATGCAACATTATGCAGATTTTATTACTGATTGCGCTTGAGACTATCAATTTTATCACGATGACAAAATTTCAGCGCATGGATCCAGAAAAAATTGCTATGAAAGTCCGAACCCAAGTCTTCACATAGTGCCTGTTGTTTTGATGATTTTTCTACAATTGCAACATTATGCAGATTTTATTACTGATTTCGCTTGAGAATATCATTTTTATCACTACTATAAAATTTCATCCCGATGGGAGGCATATAGCCAGAAAAAATGGCTATTAAAGTCCGAACCCAAGTCTTCAAATAGTGGTCGTCAGAATGAAGATTTTTCTACAAATGCAACTTTATGCAGATTTTATTACTGATTTCGCTTGAGACTATCATTCTTATCACTACTAGAAAATTTCACCCCGATTGGCTACATGGAGCCAGAAAAAATGGCTATTAAAGTCCGAACCCAAGTCTTCAAATGGTGCCTGTTGTTTTGATGATTTTTCTACAAATGCAACATTATGCAGATTTTATTACTGATTTCGCTTAAGAATATCATTCTTATCACTACTATAAAATTTCATCCCGATTGGAGGCATAGAGCCAGAAAAAATGGCTAATAAAGTCCGAACCCAAGTCTTCAAATAGTGCCCGATATTTTGATGATTTTTCTTAAACTGCATCAATATGTTGATTTTATTACTGATTTCACTTGAGACTATCATTTTTATCACGATGACAAAATTTCAACCCATAGATCCAGACAAAATGGCTATGAAATCCCGATCCCAGGTCTTCAAATAGTGCCTGTTGTTTTGATGATTTTTCTACAAATGCAACATTATGCAGATTTTATTACTGATTTCGCTTGAGAATATCATTCTTATCACTACTATAAAATTTCATCCCGATTGAAGGCATAGAGCCAGAAAAAATGGCTATTAAAGTCCGAACCCAAGTCTTCAAATAGTGATAGTCAGAATGAAGATTTTTCTACAAATGCAACTTTATGCAGATTTTATTACTGATTTCGCTTGAGACTATCATTCTTATCACTACTAGAAAGTTTCACCCCGATTGGCTACATGGAGCCAGAAAAAATGGCTATTAAAGTCCGAACCCAAGTCTTCAAATAGTGCCCGATATTTTGATGATTTTTCTTAAACTGCATCAATATGTTGATTTTATTACTGATTTCACTTGAGACTATCATTTTTATCACGATGACAAAATTTCAACCCATAGATCCAGACAAAATGGCTATGAAATCCCGATCCCAGGTCTTCAAATAGTGCCTGTTGTTTTGATGATTTTTCTACAAATGCAACATTATGCAGATTTTATTACTGATTTCGCTTGAGAATATCATTCTTATCACTACTATAAAATTTCATCCCGATTGGAGGCATAGAGCCAGAAAAAATGGCTATTAAAGTCCGAACCCAAGTCTTCAAATAGTGATAGTCAGAATGAAGATTTTTCTACAAATGCAACTTTATGCAGATTTTATTACTGATTTCGCTTGAGACTATCAATCTTATCACTACTAGAAAATTTCACCCCGATTGGCTACATGGAGCCAGAAAAAATGGCTATTAAAGTCCGAACCCAAGTCTTCAAATGGTGACTGTTGTTTTGATGATTTTTCTACAAATGCAACATTATGCAGATTTTATTACTGATTGCGCTTGAGACTATCAATTTTATCACGATGACAAAATTTCAGCGCATGGATCCAGAAAAAATTGCTATGAAAGTCCGAACCCAAGTCTTCACATAGTGCCTGTTGTTTTGATGATTTTTCTACAATTGCAACATTATGCAGATTTTATTACTGATTTCGCTTGAGAATATCATTTTTATCACTACTATAAAATTTCATCCCGATGGGAGGCATATAGCCAGAAAAAATGGCTATTAAAGTCCGAACCCAAGTCTTCAAATAGTGGTCGTCAGAATGAAGATTTTTCTACAAATGCAACTTTATGCAGATTTTATTACTGATTTCGCTTGAGACTATCATTCTTATCACTACTAGAAAATTTCACCCCGATTGGCTACATGGAGCCAGAAAAAATGGCTATTAAAGTCCGAACCCAAGTCTTCAAATGGTGCCTGTTGTTTTGATGATTTTTCTACAAATGCAACATTATGCAGATTTTATTACTGATTTCGCTTGAGAATATCATTCTTATCACTACTATAAAATTTCATCCCGATTGGAGGCATAGAGCCAGAAAAAATGGCTAATAAAGTCCGAACCCAAGTCTTCAAATAGTGATAGTCAGAATGAAGATTTTTCTACAAATGCAACTTTATGCAGATTTTATTACTGATTTCGCTTGAGACTATCAATCTTATCACTACTAGAAAATTTCACCCCGATTGGCTACATGGAGCCAGAAAAAATGGCTATTAAAGTCCGAACCCAAGTCTTCAAATGGTGACTGTTGTTTTGATGATTTTTCTACAAATGCAACATTATGCAGATTTTATTACTGATTGCGCTTGAGACTATCAATTTTATCACGATGACAAAATTTCAGCGCATGGATCCAGAAAAAATTGCTATGAAAGTCCGAACCCAAGTCTTCACATAGTGCCTGTTGTTTTGATGATTTTTCTACAATTGCAACATTATGCAGATTTTATTACTGATTTCGCTTGAGAATATCATTTTTATCACTACTATAAAATTTCATCCCGATGGGAGGCATATAGCCAGAAAAAATGGCTATTAAAGTCCGAACCCAAGTCTTCAAATAGTGGTCGTCAGAATGAAGATTTTTCTACAAATGCAACTTTATGCAGATTTTATTACTGATTTCGCTTGAGACTATCATTCTTATCACTACTAGAAAATTTCACCCCGATTGGCTACATGGAGCCAGAAAAAATGGCTATTAAAGTCCGAACCCAAGTCTTCAAATAGTGCCCGATATTTTGATGATTTTTCTTAAACTGCATCAATATGTTGATTTTATTATTGATTGCACTTGAGACTATCAATTTTATCACGATGACAAAATTTTAGCCCATAGATCCAGAAAAAATGGCTATGAAAGCCCGAACCCAAGTCTTCAAATAGTGCCTGTTGTTTTGATGATTTTTCTACAAATGCAACTTTATGCAGATTTTATTACTGATTTCGCTTGAGAATATCATTCTTATCACTACTATAAAATTTCATCCCGATGGGATCCATAGAGCCAGAAAAAATGGCTATAAAAGTCCGAACCCAAGTCTTCAAATAGTGATCGTCATATTGAAGATTTAAAAAAAAAAAAAAAAAAATGAAGATTTTTCTACAAATGACACTTTATGCAGATTTTATTACTGATTTCGCTTGAGACTATCATTCTTATCACTACTAGAAAATTTCACCCCAATTTGATCCATAGAGCCAGAAAAAATGGATATTTAAGTCCGAACCCAAGTTTTCAAATGGTGCCTGTTGTTTTGATGATTTTTCTACAAATGCAACATTATGCAGATTTTATTACTGATTGCGCTTGAAACTATCAATTTTATCACGATGACAAAATTTCAGCGCATGGATCCAGAAAAAATTGCTATGAAAGTCCGAACCCAAGTCTTCACATAGTGCCTGTTGTTTTGATGATTTTTCTACAATTGCAACATTATGCAGATTTTATTACTGATTTCGCTTGAGAATATCATTCTTATTACAACTATAAAATTTCATCCCGATGGGAGGCATAGAGCCAGAAAAAATGGCTATTAAAGTCCGAACCCAAGTCTTCAAATAGTGATCGTCAGAATGAAGATTTTTCTACAAATGCAACTTTATGCAGATTTTATTACTGATTTCGCTTGAGACTATCATTCTTATCACTACTAGAAAGTTTCACCCCGATTGGCTACATGGAGCCAGAAAAAATGGCTATTAAAGTCCGAACCCAAGTCTTCAAATAGTGCCCGATATTTTGATGATTTTTCTTAAACTGCATCAATATGTTGATTTTATTACTGATTTCACTTGAGACTATCATTTTTATCACGATGACAAAATTTCAACCCATAGATCCAGACAAAATGGCTATGAAAGCCCGAACCCAGGTCTTCAAATAGTGCCTGTTGTTTTGATGATTTTTCTACAAATGCAACATTATGCAGATTTTATTACTGATTTCGCTTGAGAATATCATTCTTATCACTACTATAAAATTTCATCCCGATGGGAGCCATAGAGCCAGAAAAAATGGCTATGAAAGTCCGAACCCAAGTCTTCAAATAGTGATCGTCATAATGAAGATTTAAAAAAAAAAAAAAATGAAGATTTTTCTACAAATGACACTTTATGCAGATTTTATTACTGATTTCGCTTGAGACTATCATTCTTATCACTACTAGAAAATTTCACCCCAATTGGATCCATAGAGCCAGAAAAAATGGATATTTAAGTCCGAACCCAAGTCTTCAAATGGTGCCTGTTGTTTTGATGATTTTTCTACAAATGCAACATTATGCAGATTTTATTACTGATTTCGCTTGAGACTATCATTCTTATCACAAATAGAAAATTTCACCCCGATTGGCTCCATGGAGCCAGAAAAAATGGCTATTAAAGTCCGAACCCAAGTCTTCAAATAGTGCCCGATATTTTGATGATTTTTCTAAAACTGCATCAATATGTTGATTTTATTACTAATTGCACTTGAGACTATCAATTTTATCACGATGACAAAATTTATGCCCATAGATCCAGAAAAAATGGCTATGAAAGCCCGAACCCAAGTCTTCAAATAGTGCCTGTTGTTTTGATGATTTTTCGACAAATGCAACTTTATGCAGATTTTATTATTGATTTCGCTTGAGACTATCATTCTTATCACTACTAGAAAATTTCACCCCAATTGGATCCATAGAGCCAGAAAAAATGGATATTTAAGTCCGAACCCAAGTCTTCAAATGGTGCCTGTTGTTTTGATGATTTTTCTACAAATGCAACATTATGCAGATTTTATTACTGATTTCGCTTGAGACTATCATTCTTATCACAAATAGAAAATTTCACCCCAATTGGATCCATAGAGCCAGAAAAAATGGATATTTAAGTCCGAACCCAAGTCTTCAAATGGTGCCTGTTGTTTTGATGATTTTTCTTCAAATGCAACATTATGCAGATTTTATTACTGATTTCGCTTGAGACTATCAATTTTATCACGATGACAAAATTTCAGCGCATAGATCCAGAAAAAAATGCTATGAAAGTCCGAACCCAAGTCTTCACATAGTGCCTGTTGTTTTGATGATTTTTCTACAATTGCAACATTATGCAGATTTTATTACTGATTTCGCTTGAGAATATCATTTTTATCACTACTATAAAATTTCATCCCGATGGGAGGCATAGAGCCAGAAAAAATGGCTATTAAAGTCCGAACCCAAGTCTTCAAATAGTGATCGTCAGAATGAAGATTTTTCTACAAATGCAACTTTATGCAGATTTTATTACTGATTTCGCTTGAGACTATCATTCTTATCACGATGACAAAATTTCAACCCATAGAACCAGACAAAATGGCTATGAAAGCCCGAACCCAGGTCTTCAAATAGTGCCTGTTGTTTTGATGATTTATCTATAAATGCAACATTATGCAGATTTTATTTCTGATTTCGCTTGAGACTATCATTCTTATCACAACTAGAAAATTGAACCCCGATTGGCTCCATGAAGCCAGAAAAAATGGCTATGAAAGTCCGAACCCAAGTCTTCAAATAGTGATCGTCATAATGAAGATTTAAAAAAAAAAAAAAAAAATGAAGTTTTTTCTACAAATGACACTTTATGCAGATTTTATTACTGATTTCGCTTAAGACTATCACTCTTATCACTACTAGAAAATTTCACCCCAATTGGATCCATAGAGCCAGAAAAAATGGATATTTAAGTCCGAACCCAAGTCTTCAAATGGTGCCTGTTGTTTTGATGATTTTTCTACAAATGCAACATTATGCAGATTTTATTACTGATTTCGCTTGAGAATATCATTCTTATCACTACTATAAAATTTCATCACGATGGAAGGCATAGAGCCAGAAAAAATGGCTATTAAAGTCCGAACCCAAGTCTTCAAATAGTGATCGTCAGAATGAAGATTTTTCTACAAATGCAACTTGATGCAGATTTTGTTACTGATTTCGCTTGAGACTATCAATCTTATCACTACTAGAAAATTTCACCCCGATTGGCTACATGGAGCCAGAAAAAATGGCTATTAAAGTCCGAACCCAAGTCTTCAAATAGTGCCCGATATTTTGATGATTTTTCTTAAACTGCATCAATATGTTGATTTTATTACTGATTTCACTTGAGACTATCATTTTTATCACGATGACAAAATTTCAACCCATAGATCCAGACAAAATGGCTATGAAAGCCCGAACCCAAGTCTTCAAATAGTGCCTGTTGTTTTGATGATTTTTCTACAAATGCAACTTTATGCAGATTTTATTACTGATTTCGCTTGAGAATATCATTCTTATCACTACTATAAAATTTCATCCCGATGGGATCCATAGAGCCAGAAAAAATGGCTATAAAAGTCCGACTCCAAGTCTTCAAATAGTGATCGTCATAATGAAGATTTAAAAAAAAAAAAAAAAATGAAGATTTTTCTACAAATGACACTTTATGCAGATTTTATTACTGATTTCGCTTGAGACTATCATTCTTATCACTACTAGAAAATTTCACCCCAATTGGATCCATAGAGCCAGAAAAAATGGATATTTAAGTCCGAACCCAAGTCTACAAATGGTGCCTGTTGTTTTGATGATTTTTCTTCAAATGCAACATTATGCAGATTTTATTACTGATTGCGCTTGAGACTATCAATTTTATCACGATGACAAAATTTCAGCGCATGGATCCAGAAAAAATTGCTATGAAAGTCCGAACCCAAGTCTTCGCATAGTGCCTGTTGTTTTGATGATTTTTCTACAATTGCAACATTATGCAGATTTTATTACTGATTTCGCTTGAGAATATCATTTTTATCACTACTATAAAATTTCATCCCGATGGGAGGCATAGAGCCAGAAAAAATGGCTATTAAGTCCGAACCCAAGTCTTCAAATAGTGATCGTCAGAATGAAGATTTTTCTACAAATGCAACTTTATGCAGATTTTATTACTGATTTCGCTTGAGACTATCATTCTTATCACTACTAGAAAATTTCACCCCGATTGGCTACATGGAGCCAGAAAAAATGGCTATTAAAGTCCGAACCCAAGTCTTCAAATAGTGCCCGATATTTTGATGATTTTTCTTAAACTGCATCAATATGTTGATTTTATTACTGATTTCAATTGAGACTATCATTTTTATCACGATGACAAAATTTCAACCCATAGAACCAGACAAAATGGCTATGAAAGCCCGAACCCAGGTCTTCAAATAGTGCCTGTTGTTTTGATGATTTATCTATAAATGCAACATTATGCAGATTTTATTTCTGATTTCGCTTGAGACTATCATTCTTATCACAACTAGAAAATTTAACCCCGATTGGCTCCATGAAGCCAGAAAAAATGGCTATGAAAGTCCGAACCCAAGTCTTCAAATAGTGATCGTCATAATGAAGATTTAAAAAAAAAAAAAAAAATGAAGATTTTTCTACAAATGACACTTTATGCAGATTTTATTACTGATTTCGCTTAAGACTATCATTCTTATCACTACTAGAAAATTTCACCCCAATTGGATTCATAGAGCCAGAAAAAATGGATATTTAAGTCCGAACCCAAGTCTTCCAATGGTGCCTGTTGTTTTGATGATTTTTCTACAAATGCAACATTATGCAGATTTTATTACTGATTTCGCTTGAGAATATCATTCTTATCACTACTATAAAATTTCATCACGATGGAAGGCATAGAGCCAGAAAAAATGGCTATTAAAGTCCGAACCCAAGTCTTCAAATAGTGATCGTCAGAATGAAGATTTTTCTACAAATGCAACTTGATGCAGATTTTGTTACTGATTTCGCTTGAGACTATCAATCTTATCACTACTAGAAAATTTCACCCCGATTGGCTACATGGAGCCAGAAAAAATGGCTATTAAAGTCCGAACCCAAGTCTTCAAATAGTGCCCGAAATTTTGATGATTTTTCTTAAACTGCATCAATATGTTGATTTTATTACTGATTTCACTTGAGACTATCATTTTTATCACGATGACAAAATTTCAACCCATAGATCCAGACAAAATGGCTATGAAAGCCCGAACCCAAGTCTTCAAATAGTGCCTGTTGTTTTGATGATTTTTCTACAAATGCAACATTATGCAGATTTTATTACTGATTTCGCTTGAGACTATCATTCTTATCACAACTAGAAAATTTCACCCCGATTGGCTCCATGGAGCCAGAAAAAATGGCTGTTAAAGTCCGAACCCAAGTCTTCAAATAGTGCCCGATATTTTGATGATTTTTCTAAAACTGCATCAATATGTTGATTTTATTACTGATTGCACTTGAGACTATCAATTTTATCACGATGACAAAATTTTAGCCCATAGATCCAGAAAAAATGGCTATGAAAGCCCGAACCCAAGTCTTCAAATAGTGCCTGTTGTTTTGATGATTTTTCTACAAATGCAACTTTATGCAGATTTTATTACTGATTTCGCTTGAGAATATCATTCTTATCACTACTATAAAATTTCATCCCGATGGGATCCATAGAGCCAGAAAAAATGGCTATAAAAGTCCGAACCCAAGTCTTCAAATAGTGATCGTCATAATGAAGATTTAAAAAAAAAAAAAAAAAATGAAGATTTTTCTACAAATGACACTTTATGCAGATTTTATTACTGATTTCGCTTGAGACTATCATTCTTATCAATACTAGAAAATTTCACCCCAATTGGATCCATAGAGCCAGAAAAATGGATATTTAAGTCCGAACCCAAGTTTTCAAATGGTGCCTGTTGTTTTGATGATTTTTCTACAAATGCAATATTATGCAGATTTTATTACTGATTGCGCTTGAAACTATCAATTTTATCACGATGACAAAATTTCAGCGCATGGATCCAGAAAAAATTGCTATGAAAGTCCGAACCCAAGTCTTCACATAGTGCCTGTTGTTTTGATGATTTTTCTACAATTGCAACATTATGCAGATTTTATTACTGATTTCGCTTGAGAATATCATTCTTATCACTACTATAAAATTTCATCCCGATGGGAGGCATAGAGCCAGAAAAAATGGCTATTAAAGTCCGAACCCAAGTCTTCAAACAGTGATCGTCAGAATGAAGATTTTTCTACAGATGCAACTTTATGCAGATTTTATTACTGATTTCGCTTGAGACTATCATTCTTATCACTACTAGAAAGTTTCACCCCGATTGGCTACATGGAGCCAGAAAAAATGGCTATGAAAGTCCGAACCCAAGTCTTCAAATAGTGCCCGATATTTTGATGATTTTTCTAAAACTGCAATAATATGTTGATTTTATTACTGATTTCGCTTGAGACTATCATTCTTATCACTACAACAAAATTTCACTCCGATTGGCTACATAGAGCCAGAATAATGGCTATTAAAGTCCGAACCCAAGTCTTCAAATAGTGATCGTCAGAATGAAGATTTTTCTACAAATGCAACTTTACGCAGATTTTATTACTGATTTCGCTTGAGACTATCATTTTTATCACGATGACAAAATTTCACCCCGATTGGCTCCATAGAGCCAGAAAAAATGGATATTTAAATCCGAACCAGAGTCTTCAAATGCTGCCTGTTGTTTGGATGATTTTTCTACAAATGCAACATTATGCAGATTTTATTACTGATTTCGCTTGAGACTATCGATTTTATCACGATGACAGAATTTCAGCCCATGGATCGAGAAAAAATCGCTATGAAAGTCCGAACCCATGTCTTCACATAGTGCCTGTTGTTTTGATGATTTTTCTACAAAAGCAACATTATGCAGATGTTATTACTTATTTCGCTTGAGACTATCATTCTTATCACTACAACAAAATTTCACTCCGATTGGCTCCATAGAGCCAAAATAATGGCTATTAAAGTCCGAACCCAAGTCTTCAAATAGTGATCGTCAGAATGAAGATTTTTCTACAAATGCAACTTTAAGCAGATTTTATTACTGATTTCGCTTGAGACTATCATTTTTATCACGATGACAAAATTTCACCCCAATCAGCTCCATAGAGTTAGAAAGAAAGGATATTTAAGTCCGAACTCAAGTCTTTAAATAGTGCCCCCAATTTTGATGATTTTTCTAAAACGGCAATAATATGTTGATTTTATTACTGATTTCGCTTGAGACTATCATTCTTATCACTACAACAAAATTTCACTCCGATTGGCTCCATAGATCCAGAATAATGGCTATTAAAGTCCGAACCCAAGTCTTCAAATAGTGATCGTCAGAATGAAGATTTTTCTACAAATGCAACTTTACGCAGATTTTATTACTGATTTCGCTTGAGACTATCATTTTTATCACGATGACAAAATTTCACCCCGATTGGCTCCATAGAGCCAGAAAAAATGGATATTTAAATCCGAACCCAAGTCTTCAAATGCTGCCTGTTGTTTGGATGATTTTTCTACAAATGCAACATTATGCAGATGTTATTACTTATTTCGCTTGAGACTATCATTCTTATCACTACAACAAAATTTCACTCCGATTGGCTCCATAGAGCCAGAATAATGGCTATTAAAGTCCGAACCCAAGTCTTCAAATAGTGATCGTCAGAATGAAGATTTTTCTACAAATGCAACTTTATGCAGATTTTATTACTTATTTCGCTTGATACTATCATTCTTATCACTACAACAAAATTTCACTCCGATTGGCTCCATAGAGCCAAAATAATGGCTATTAAAGTCCGAACCCAAGTCTTCAAATTGTGATCGTCAGATTGAAGATTTTTCTACAAATGCAACTTTATGCAGATTTTATTACTGATTTCGCTTGAGACTATCATTTTTATCACGATGACAGAATTTCAGCCCATGGATCGAGAAAAAATCGCTATGAAAGTCCGAACCCAAGTCTTCACATAGTGCCTGTTGTTTTGATGATTTTTCTACAAAAGCAACATTATGCAGATGTTATTACTTATTTCGCTTGAGACTATCATTCTTATCACTACAACAAAATTTCACTCCGATTGGCTCCATAGAGCCAGAATAATGGCTATTAAAGTCCGAACCCAAGTCTTCAAATAGTGATCGTCAGAATGAAGATTTTTCTACAAATGCAACTTTATGCAGATTTTATTACTTATTTCGCTTGATACTATCATTCTTATCACTACAACAAAATTTCACTCCGATTGGCTCCATAGAGCCAAAATAATGGCTATTAAAGTCCGAACCCAAGTCTTCAAATTGTGCCCGATATTTTGATGATTTTTCTAAAACTGCAACGAAATGTTGATTTTATAACTGATTTAATTTGAGACTATCATTTTTATCACGATGACAAAATTTCAGCCCATAGATCCAGAAAAAATGGCTATAAAAGTCCGAACCCAAGTCTTCAAAAAGTGATCGTCATAATGACGATTTTTCTACAAATGACACTTTATGCAGATTTTATTACTTATTTCGCATGAGACTATCATTCTTATCACTACAACAAAATTTCACTCCGATTGGCTCCATAAAGCCACCAAAAATGGATATTTAATTCCGAACCCAAGTCTTCAAATAGTGCCCGATATTTTGATGATTTTTCTAAAACTGCAAAAATTCATGATTTTATTACTGATTTCGCTTGAGACTATCATTCTTATCACTACTAGAAAATTTCACCCCAATTGGCTCCATAGAACCAGAAAAAATGGATATTTAAGTCCGAACCCAAGTCTTCAAATGTTGCCTGTTGTTTTGATGATTTTTCTACAAAAGCAACATTATGCAGATGATATTACTGATTTCGCTTGAGAATATCATTCTTATCACTACAATAAAATTTCATCCCGATGGGATCCGTTGAGCCAGAAAAAATGGCTATTAATGTCCGAACCAAAGTCTTCAAATAGTGATCGTTATAATGAAGATTTTTTTACAATTGCAACATTATGCAGATTTTATTACTGATTTCGCTTGAGAATATCATTCTTATCACTACTATAAAATATCATCCCGATGGGAGCCATAGAGCCAGAAAAAATGGCTATTAAAGTCCGAACCCAAGTCTTCAAATAGTGCCTGTTGTTTTGATGATTTTTCTACAAATGCAACATTATGCAGATTTTATTACTGATTTCGCTTGAGAATATCATTCTTATCACTACTATAAAATTTCATCCCGATGGGAGCCATAGAGCCAGAAAAAATGGCTATGAAAGTCCGAACCCAAGTCTTCAAATAGTGCCTGTTGTTTTGATGATTTTTCTACAAATGCAACATTATGAAGATTTTATTACTGATTTCGCTTGAGAATATCATTCTAATCACTACTATAAAATTTCATCCCGATGGGAGCCATAGAGCCAGAAAAAATGGCTATGAAAGTCCGAACCCAAGTCTTCAAATAGTGCCTGTTGTTTTGATGATTTTTCTACAAATGCAACATTATGCAGATTTTATTACTGATTTTGCTTGAGAATATCATTCTTATCACTACTATAAAAGTTCATCCCGATGGGAGCCATAGAGCCAGAAAAAATCGCTATGAAAGTCCGAACCCAAGTCTTCAAATTGTGCCTGTTGTTTTGATGATTTTTCTACAAATGCAACATTATGCAGATTTTATAATGATTTCGCTTGAGAATATCATTCTTATCACTACTATAAAATTTCATCCCGATGGGAGCCATAGAGCCAGAAAAAATGGCTATGAAAGTCCGAACCCCAGTCTTCAAATAGTGCCTGTTGTTTTGATGATTTTTCTACAAATGCAACATAATGCAGATTTTATTACTGATTTCGCTTGAGAATATCATTCTTATCACTACTATAAAATTTCATCCCGATGGGAGCCATAGAGCCAGAAAAAATGGCTATGAAAGTCCGAACCCAAGTCTTCAAATAGTGCCTGTTGTTTTGATGATTTTTCTACAAATGCAACATTATGCAGATTTTATTACTGATTTCGCTTGAGAATATCATTCTAATCACTACTATAAAATTTCATCCCGATGGGAGCCATAGAGCCAGAAAAAATGGCTATGAAAGTCCGAACCCAAGTCTTCAAATAGTGCCTGTTGTTTTGATGATTTTTCTACAAATGCAACATTATGAAGATTTTATTACTGATTTCGCTTGAGAATATCATTCTTATCACTACTATAAAATTTCATCCCGATGGGAGCCATAGAGCCAGAAAAAATGGCTATGAAAGTCCGAACCCAAGTCTTCAAATAGTGCCTGTTGTTTTGATGATTTTTCTACAAATGCAACATTATGCAGATTTTATTACTGATTTTGCTTGAGAATATCATTCTTATCACTAATATAAAAGTTCATCCCGATGGGAGCCATAGAGCCAGAAAAAATCGCTATGAAAGTCCGAACCCAAGTCTTCAAATAGTGCCTGTTGTTTTGATGATTTTTCTACAAATGCAACATTATGAAGATTTTATTACTGATTTCGCTTGAGAATATCATTCTTATCACTACTATAAAATTTCATCCCGATGGGAGCCATAGAGCCAGAAAAAATGGCTATGAAAGTCCGAACCCAAGTCTTCAAATAGTGCCTGTTGTTTTGATGATTTTTCTACAAATGCAACATTATGCAGATTTTATTACTGATTTTGCTTGAGAATATCATTCTTATCACTACTATAAAAGTTCATCCCGATGGGAGCCATAGAGCCAGAAAAAATCGCTATGAAAGTCCGAACCCAAGTCTTCAAATAGTGCCTGTTGTTTTGATGATTTTTCTACAAATGCAACATTATGCAGATTTTATAATGATTTCGCTTGAGAATATCATTCTTATCACTACTATAAAATTTCATCCCGATGGGAGCCATAGAGCCAGAAAAAATGGCTATGAAAGTCCGAACCCCAGTCTTCAAATAGTGCCTGTTGTTTTGATGATTTTTCTACAAATGCAACATTATGCAGATTTTATTACTGATTTCGCTTGAGAATATCATTCTTATCACTACTATAAAATTTCATCCCGATGGGAGCCATAGAGCCAGAAAAAATGGCTATGAAAGTCCGAACCCAAGTCTTCAAATAGTGCCTGTTGTTTTGATGATTTTTCTACAAATGCAACATTATGCAGATTTTATTACTGATTTCGCTTGAGAATATCATTCTAATCACTACTATAAAATTTCATCCCGATGGGAGCCATAGAGCCAGAAAAAATGGCTATGAAAGTCCGAACCCAAGTCTTCAAATAGTGCCTGTTGTTTTGATGATTTTTCTACAAATGCAACATTATGCAGATTTTACTACTGATTTCGCTTGAGAATATCATTCTTATCACTACTATAAAATTTCATCCCGATAGGAGCCATAGAGCCAGAAAAAATGGCTATGAAAGTCCGAACCCAAGTATTCAAATAGTGCCTGTTGTTTTGATGATTTTTCTACAAATGCAACATTATGCAGATTTTAGTACTGATTTCGCTTGAGAATATCATTCTTATCACTACTATAAAATTTCATCCCGATGGGAGCCATAGAGCCAGAAAAAATGGCTATGAAAGTCCGAACCCAAGTCTTCAAATAGTGCCTGTTGTTTTGATGATTTTTCTAAAAATGCAACATTATGCAGATTTTATTACTGATTTCGCTTGAGAATATCATTCTTATCACTACTATAAAATTTCATCCCGATGGAAGCCATAGAGCCAGAAAAAATGGCTATGAAAGTCCGAACCCAAGTCTTCAAATAGTGATCGTCATAATGAAGATTTAAAAAAAAAAAAAAATGAAGATTTTTCTACAAATGACACTTTATGCAGATTTTATTACTGATTTCGCTTAAGACTATCATTCTTATCACTACTAGAAAATTTCACCCCAATTGGATCCATAGAGCCAGAAAAAATGGATATTTAAGTCCGAACCCAAGTCTTCAAATGGTGCCTGTTGTTTTGATGATTTTTCTACAAATGCAACATTATGCAGATTTTATTACTGATTTCGCTTGAGAATATCATTCTTATCACTACTATAAAATTTCATCCCGATGGGAGGCATAAAGCCAGAAAAAATGGCTATTAAAGTCCGAACCCAAGTCTTCAAATAGTGATCGTCAGAATAAAGATTTTTCTACAAATGCAACTTTATGCAGATTTTATTACTGATTTCGCTTGAGAATATCATTCTTATCACTACTATAAAATTTCATCCCGATGGGAGCCATAGAGCCAGAAAAAATGGCTATGAAAGTCCGAACCCCAGTCTTCAAATAGTGCCTGTTGTTTTGATGATTTTTCTACAAATGCAACATTATGCAGATTTTATTACTGATTTCGCTTGAGAATATCATTCTTATCACTACTATAAAATTTCATCCCGATGGGAGCCATAGAGCCAGAAAAAATGGCTATGAAAGTCCGAACCCAAGTCTTCAAATAGTGCCTGTTGTTTTGATGATTTTTCTACAAATGCAACATTATGCAGATTTTATTACTGATTTCGCTTGAGAATATCATTCTAATCACTACTATAAAATTTCATCCCGATGGGAGCCATAGAGCCAGAAAAAATGGCTATGAAAGTCCGAACCCAAGTCTTCAAATAGTGCCTGTTGTTTTGATGATTTTTCTACAAATGCAACATTATGCAGATTTTACTACTGATTTCGCTTGAGAATATCATTCTTATCACTACTATAAAATTTCATCCCGATAGGAGCCATAGAGCCAGAAAAAATGGCTATGAAAGTCCGAACCCAAGTATTCAAATAGTGCCTGTTGTTTTGATGATTTTTCTACAAATGCAACATTATGCAGATTTTAGTACTGATTTCGCTTGAGAATATCATTCTTATCACTACTATAAAATTTCATCCCGATGGGAGCCATAGAGCCAGAAAAAATGGCTATGAAAGTCCGAACCCAAGTCTTCAAATAGTGCCTGTTGTTTTGATGATTTTTCTAAAAATGCAACATTATGCAGATTTTATTACTGATTTCGCTTGAGAATATCATTCTTATCACTACTATAAAATTTCATCCCGATGGAAGCCATAGAGCCAGAAAAAATGGCTATGAAAGTCCGAACCCAAGTCTTCAAATAGTGATCGTCATAATGAAGATTTAAAAAAAAAAAAAAATGAAGATTTTTCTACAAATGACACTTTATGCAGATTTTATTACTGATTTCGCTTAAGACTATCATTCTTATCACTACTAGAAAATTTCACCCCAATTGGATCCATAGAGCCAGAAAAAATGGATATTTAAGTCCGAACCCAAGTCTTCAAATGGTGCCTGTTGTTTTGATGATTTTTCTACAAATGCAACATTATGCAGATTTTATTACTGATTTCGCTTGAGAATATCATTCTTATCACTACTATAAAATTTCATCCCGATGGGAGGCATAAAGCCAGAAAAAATGGCTATTAAAGTCCGAACCCAAGTCTTCAAATAGTGATCGTCAGAATAAAGATTTTTCTACAAATGCAACTTTATGCAGATTTTATTACTGATTTCGCTTGAGACTATCATTCTTTTCACTACTAGACAATTTCACCCCAATTGGCTCCATAGAGCCAGAAAAAATGGATATTTAAGTCCGAACCCAAGTCTTCAAATGGTGCCTGTTGTTTTGATGATTTTTCTACAAATGCAACATTATGCAGATTTTATATCTGATTTCGCTTGAGAATATCATTCTTATCACTACTATAAAATTTCATCCCGATGGGAGGCATAAAGCCAGAAAAAATGGCTATTAAAGTCCGAACCCAAGTCTTCAAATAGTGATCGTCAGAATAAAGATTTTTCTACAAATGCAACTTTATGCAGATTTTATTACTGATTTCGCTTGAGAATATCATTCTTATCACTACTATAAAATTTCATCCCGATGGGAGCCATAGAGCCAGAAAAAATGGCTATGAAAGTCCGAACCCCAGTCTTCAAATAGTGCCTGTTGTTTTGATGATTTTTCTACAAATGCAACATTATGCAGATTTTATTACTGATTTCGCTTGAGAATATCATTCTTATCACTACTATAAAATTTCATCCCGATGGGAGCCATAGAGCCAGAAAAAATGGCTATGAAAGTCCGAACCCAAGTCTTCAAATAGTGCCTGTTGTTTTGATGATTTTTCTACAAATGCAACATTATGCAGATTTTATTACTGATTTCGCTTGAGAATATCATTCTAATCACTACTATAAAATTTCATCCCGATGGGAGCCATAGAGCCAGAAAAAATGGCTATGAAAGTCCGAACCCAAGTCTTCAAATAGTGCCTGTTGTTTTGATGATTTTTCTACAAATGCAACATTATGCAGATTTTACTACTGATTTCGCTTGAGAATATCATTCTTATCACTACTATAAAATTTCATCCCGATAGGAGCCATAGAGCCAGAAAAAATGGCTATGAAAGTCCGAACCCAAGTATTCAAATAGTGCCTGTTGTTTTGATGATTTTTCTACAAATGCAACATTATGCAGATTTTAGTACTGATTTCGCTTGAGAATATCATTCTTATCACTACTATAAAATTTCATCCCGATGGGAGCCATAGAGCCAGAAAAAATGGCTATGAAAGTCCGAACCCAAGTCTTCAAATAGTGCCTGTTGTTTTGATGATTTTTCTAAAAATGCAACATTATGCAGATTTTATTACTGATTTCGCTTGAGAATATCATTCTTATCACTACTATAAAATTTCATCCCGATGGAAGCCATAGAGCCAGAAAAAATGGCTATGAAAGTCCGAACCCAAGTCTTCAAATAGTGATCGTCATAATGAAGATTTAAAAAAAAAAAAAAATGAAGATTTTTCTACAAATGACACTTTATGCAGATTTTATTACTGATTTCGCTTAAGACTATCATTCTTATCACTACTAGAAAATTTCACCCCAATTGGATCCATAGAGCCAGAAAAAATGGATATTTAAGTCCGAACCCAAGTCTTCAAATGGTGCCTGTTGTTTTGATGATTTTTCTACAAATGCAACATTATGCAGATTTTATTACTGATTTCGCTTGAGAATATCATTCTTATCACTACTATAAAATTTCATCCCGATGGGAGGCATAAAGCCAGAAAAAATGGCTATTAAAGTCCGAACCCAAGTCTTCAAATAGTGATCGTCAGAATAAAGATTTTTCTACAAATGCAACTTTATGCAGATTTTATTACTGATTTCGCTTGAGACTATCATTCTTTTCACTACTAGACAATTTCACCCCAATTGGCTCCATAGAGCCAGAAAAAATGGATATTTAAGTCCGAACCCAAGTCTTCAAATGGTGCCTGTTGTTTTGATGATTTTTCTACAAATGCAACATTATGCAGATTTTATATCTGATTTCGCTTGAGAATATCATTCTTATCACTACTATAAAATTTCATCCCGATGGGAGGCATAGAGCCAGAAAAAATGGCTATTAAAGTCCGAACCCAAGTCTTCAAATAGTGATCGTCAGAATAAAGATTTTTCTACAAATGCAACTTTATGCAGATTTTGTTTCTGATTTCGCTTGAGACTATCAATCTTATCACTACTAGAAAATTTCACCCCGATTGGCTACATGGAGCCAGAAAAAATGGCTATTAAAGTCCGAACCCAAGTCTTCAAATACTGCCCGATATTTTGATGATTTTTCTAAAACTGCATCAATATGTTGATTTTATTACTGATTGCACTTGAGACTATCAATTTTATCACGATGACAAAATTTTAGCCCATAGATCCAGAAAAAATGGCTATGAAAGTCCGAACCCAAGTCTTCAAATAGTGCCTGTTGTTTTGATGATTTTTCTAAAAATGCAACATTATGCAGATTTTATTACTGATTTCGCTTGAGAATATCATTCTTATCACTACTATAAAATTTCATCCCGATGGGAGCCATAGAGCCAGAAAAAATGGCTATGAAAGTCCGAACCCAAGTCTTCAAATAGTGATCGTTATAATGAAGATTTTTCTACAATTGCAACATTATGCAGATTTTATTACTGATTTCGCTTGAGAATATCATTCTTATCACTATCGAGACTATCAATTTTATCACGATGACAAAATTTTAGCCCATAGATCCAGAAAAAATGGCTATGAAAGCCCGAACCCACGTCTTCAAATAGTGCCTGTTGTGTTGATGATTTTTCTACAAATGCAACTTTATGCAGATTTAATTATTGATTTCGCTTGAGTATATCATTCTTATCACTACTATAAAATTTCATCCCGATGGGATCCATAGAGCCAGAAAAAATGGCTATAAAAGTCCGAACCCAAGTCTTCAAATAGTGATCGTCATAATGAAGATTTAAAAAAAAAAAAAAAAATGAAGATTTTTCTACAAATGACACTTTATGCAGATTTTATTACTGATTTCGCTTGAGACTATCATTCTTATCACTACTAGAAAATTTCACCCCAATTGGATCCATAGAGCCAGAAAAAATGGATATTTAAGTCCGAACCCAAGTCTTCAAATGGTGCCTGTTGTTTTGATGATTTTTCTTCAAATGCAACATTATGCAGATTTTATTACTGATTGCGCTTGAGACTATCAATTTTATCACGATGACAAAATTTCAGCGCATGGATCCAGAAAAAATTGCTATGAAAGTCCGAACCCAAGTCTTCACATAGTGCCTGTTGTTTTGATGATTTTTCTACAATTGCAACATTATGCAGATTTTATTACTGATTTCGCTTGAGAATATCATTTTTATCACTACTATAAAATTTCATCCCGATGGGAGGCATAGAGCCAGAAAAAATGGCTATTAAAGTCCGAACCCAAGTCTTCAAATAGTGATCGTCAGAATGAAGATTTTTCTACAAATGCAACTTTATGCAGATTTTATTACTGATTTTGCTTGAGAATATCATTCTTATCACTACTATAAAAGTTCATCCCGATGGGAGCCATAGAGCCAGAAAAAATCGCTATGAAAGTCCGAACCCAAGTCTTCAAATAGTGCCTGTTGTTTTGATGATTTTTCTACAAATGCAACATTATGCAGATTTTATAATGATTTCGCTTGAGAATATCATTCTTATCACTACTATAAAATTTCATCCCGATGGGAGCCATAGAGCCAGAAAAAATGGCTATGAAAGTCCGAACCCCAGTCTTCAAATAGTGCCTGTTGTTTTGATGATTTTTCTACAAATGCAACATTATGCAGATTTTATTATTGATTTCGCTTGAGAATATCATTTTTATCACTACTATAAAATTTCATCCCGATGGGAGCCATAGAGCCAGAAAAAATGGCTATGAAAGTCCGAACCCAAGTCTTCAAATAGTGCCTGTTGTTTTGATGATTTTTCTACAAATGCAACATTATGCAGATTTTATTACTGATTTCGCTTGAGAATATCATTCTAATCACTACTATAAAATTTCATCCCGATGGGAGCCATAGAGCCAGAAAAAATGGCTATGAAAGTCCGAACCCAAGTCTTCAAATAGTGCCTGTTGTTTTGATGATTTTTCTACAAATGCAACATTATGCAGATTTTACTACTGATTTCGCTTGAGAATATCATTCTTATCACTACTATAAAATTTCATCCCGATGGGAGCCATAGAGCCAGAAAAAATGGCTATGAAAGTCCGAACCCAAGTCTTCAAATGTTGCCTGTTGTTTTGATGATTTTTCTACAAAAGCAACATTATGCAGATGATATTACTGATTTCGCTTGAGAATATCATTCTTATCACTACAATAAAATTTCATCCCGATGGGATCCGTAGAGCCAGAAAAAATGGCTATTAATGTCCGAACCAAAGTCTTCAAATAGTGATCGTTATAATGAAGATTTAAAAAAAAAAAAAAAATGAAGATTTTTCTACAAATGACACTTTATGCAGATTTTATTACTGATTTCGCTTGAGACTATCATTCTTATCACTACTAGAAAATTTCACCCCAATTGGATCCATAGAGCCAGAAAAAATGGATATTTAAGTCCGAACCCAAGTCTTCAAATGGTGCCTGTTGTTTTGATGATTTTTCTACAAATGCAACATTATGCAGATTTTATTACTGATTTCGCTTGAGAATATCATTCTTATCACAAATAGAAAATTTCACCCCGATTGGCTCCATGGAGCCAGAAAAAATGGCTATTAAAGTCCGAACCCAAGTCTTCAAATAGTGCCCGATATTTTGATGATTTTTCTAAAACTGCATCAATATGTTGATTTTATTACTAATTGCACTTGAGACTATCAATTTTATCACGATGACAAAATTTTAGCCCATAGATCCAGAAAAAATGGCTATGAAAGCCCGAACCCAAGTCTTCAAATAGTGCCTGTTGTGTTGATGATTTTTCTACAAATGCAACTTTATGCAGATTTAATTATTGATTTCGCTTGAGTATATCATTCTTATCACTACTATAAAATTTCATCCCGATGGGATCCATAGAGCCAGAAAAAATGGCTATAAAAGTCCGAACCCAAGTCTTCAAATAGTGATCGTCATAATGAAGATTTAAAAAAAAAAAAAAAAATGAAGATTTTTCTACAAATGACACTTTATGCAGATTTTATTACTGATTTCGCTTGAGACTATCATTCTTATCACTACTAGAAAATTTCACCCCAATTGGATCCATAGAGCCAGAAAAAATGGATATTTAAGTCCGAACCCAAGTGTTCAAATGGTGCCTGTTGTTTTGATGATTTTTCTTCAAATGCAACATTATGCAGATTTTATTACTGATTGCGCTTGAGACTATCAATTTTATCACGATGACAAAATTTCAGCGCATGGATCCAGAAAAAATTGCTATGAAAGTCCGAACCCAAGTCTTCACATAGTGCCTGTTGTTTTGATGATTTTTCTACAATTGCAACATTATGCAGATTTTATTACTGATTTCGCTTGAGAATATCATTTTTATCACTACTATAAAATTTCATCCCGATGGGAGGCATAGAGCCAGAAAAAATGGCTATTAAAGTCCGAACCCAAGTCTTCAAATAGTGATCGTCAGAATGAAGATTTTTCTACAAATGCAACTTTATGCAGATTTTATTACTGATTTTGCTTGAGAATATCATTCTTATCACTACTATAAAAGTTCATCCCGATGGGAGCCATAGAGCCAGAAAAAATCGCTATGAAAGTCCGAACCCAAGTCTTCAAATAGTGCCTGTTGTTTTGATGATTTTTCTACAAATGCAACATTATGCAGATTTTATAATGATTTCGCTTGAGAATATCATTCTTATCACTACTATAAAATTTCATCCCGATGGGAGCCATAGAGCCAGAAAAAATGGCTATGAAAGTCCGAACCCCAGTCTTCAAATAGTGCCTGTTGTTTTGATGATTTTTCTACAAATGCAACATTATGCAGATTTTATTACTGATTTCGCTTGAGAATATCATTTTTATCACTACTATAAAATTTCATCCCGATGGGAGCCATAGAGCCAGAAAAAATGGCTATGAAAGTCCGAACCCAAGTCTTCAAATAGTGCCTGTTGTTTTGATGATTTTTCTACAAATGCAACATTATGCAGATTTTATTACTGATTTCGCTTGAGAATATCATTCTAATCACTACTATAAAATTTCATCCCGATGGGAGCCATAGAGCCAGAAAAAATGGCTATGAAAGTCCGAACCCAAGTCTTCAAATAGTGCCTGTTGTTTTGATGATTTTTCTACAAATGCAACATTATGCAGATTTTACTACTGATTTCGCTTGAGAATATCATTCTTATCACTACTATAAAATTTCATCCCGATGGGAGCCATAGAGCCAGAAAAAATGGCTATGAAAGTCCGAACCCAAGTCTTCAAATAGTGCCTGTTGTTTTGATGATTTTTCTACAAATGCAACATTATGCAGATTTTATTACTGATTTCGCTTGAGAATATCATTCTTATCACTACTATAAAATTTCATCCCGATGGGAGCCATAGAGCCAGAAAAAATGGCTATGAAAGTCCGAACCCAAGTCTTCAAATAGTGCCTGTTGTTTTGATGATTTTTCTAAAAATGCAACATTATGCAGATTTTATTACTGATTTCGCTTGATAATATCATTCTTATCACTACTATAAAATTTCATCCCGATGGAAGCCATAGAGCCAGAAAAAATGGCTATGAAAGTCCGAACCCAAGTCTTCAAATAGTGATCGTCATAATGAAGATTTAAAAAAAAAAAAAAAAAAATGAAGATTTTTCTACAAATGACACTTTATGCAGATTTTATTACTGATTTCGCTTAAGACTATCATTCTTATCACTACTAGAAAATTTCACCCCAATTGGATCCATAGAGCCAGAAAAAATGGATATTTAAGTCCGAACCCAAGTCTTCAAATGGTGATCGTCAGAATAAAGATTTTTCTACAAATGCAACTTTATGCAGATTTTAATTCTGATTTCGCTTGAGACTATCAATCTTATCACTACTAGAAAATTTCACCCCGATTGGCTACATGGAGCCAGAAAAAATGGCTATTAAAGTCCGAACCCAAGTCTTCAAATACTGCCCGATATTTTGATGATTTTTCTAAAACTGCATCAATATGTTGATTTTATTACTGATTGCACTTGAGACTATCAATTTTATCACGATGACAAAATTTTAGCCCATAGATCCAGAAAAAATGGCTATGAAAGTCCGAACCCAAGTCTTCAAATAGTGCCTGTTGTTTTGATGATTTTTCTTAAAATGCAACATTATGCAGATTTTATTACTGATTTCGCTTGAGAATATCATTCTTATCACTACTATAAAATTTCATCCCGATGGGAGCCATAGAGCCAGAAAAAATGGCTATGAAAGTCCGAACCCAAGTCTTCAAATAGTGATCGTTATAATGAAGATTTTTCTACAATTGCAACATTATGCAGATTTTATTACTGATTTCGCTTGAGAATATCATTCTTATCACTACTATAAAATATCATCCCGATGGGAGCCATAGAGCCAGAAAAAATGGCTATTAAAGTCCGAACCCAAGTCTTCAAATAGTGCCTGTTGTTTTGATGATTTTTCTACAAATGCAACATTATGCAGATTTTATTACTGATTTCGCTTGAGAATATCATTCTTATCACAAATAGAAAATTTCACCCCGATTGGCTCCATGGAGCCAGAAAAAATGGCTATTAAAGTCCGAACCCAAGTCTTCAAATAGTGCCCGATATTTTGATGATTTTTCTAAAACTGCATCAATATGTTGATTTTATTACTAATTGCACTTGAGACTATCAATTTTATCACGATGACAAAATTTTAGCCCATAGATCCAGAAAAAATGGCTATGAAAGCCCGAACCCAAGTCTTCAAATAGTGCCTGTTGTGTTGATGATTTTTCTACAAATGCAACTTTATGCAGATTTAATTATTGATTTCGCTTGAGTATATCATTCTTATCACTACTATAAAATTTCATCCCGATGGGATCCATAGAGCCAGAAAAAATGGCTATAAAAGTCCGAACCCAAGTCTTCAAATAGTGATCGTCATAATGAAGATTTAAAAAAAAAAAAAAAATGAAGATTTTTCTACAAATGACACTTTATGCAGATTTTATTACTGATTTCGCTTGAGACTATCATTCTTATCACTACTAGAAAATTTCACCCCAATTGGATCCATAGAGCCAGAAAAAATGGATATTTAAGTCCGAACCCAAGTCTTCAAATGGTGCCTGTTGTTTTGATGATTTTTCTTCAAATGCAACATTATGCAGATTTTATTACTGATTGCGCTTGAGACTATCAATTTTATCACGATGACAAAATTTCAGCGCATGGATCCAGAAAAAATTGCTATGAAAGTCCGAACCCAAGTCTTCACATAGTGCCTGTTGTTTTGATGATTTTTCTACAATTGCAACATTATGCAGATTTTATTACTGATTTCGCTTGAGACTATCATTCTTATCACTACTAGAAAATTTCACCCCAATTGGATCCATAGAGCCAGAAAAAATGGATATTTAAGTCCGAACCCAAGTCTTCAAATGGTGCCTGTTGTTTTGATGATTTTTCTTCAAATGCAACATTATGCAGATTTTATTACTGATTTTGCTTGAGAATATCATTCTTATCACTACTATAAAAGTTCATCCCGATGGGAGCCATAGAGCCAGAAAAAATCGCTATGAAAGTCCGAACCCAAGTCTTCAAATAGTGCCTGTTGTTTTGATGATTTTTCTACAAATGCAACATTATGCAGATTTTATAATGATTTCGCTTGAGAATATCATTCTTATCACTACTATAAAATTTCATCCCGATGGGAGCCATAGAGCCAGAAAAAATGGCTATGAAAGTCCGAACCCCAGTCTTCAAATAGTGCCTGTTGTTTTGATGATTTTTCTACAAATGCAACATTATGCAGATTTTATTACTGATTTCGCTTGAGAATATCATTCTTATCACTACTATAAAATTTCATCCCGATGGGAGCCATAGAGCCAGAAAAAATGGCTATGAAAGTCCGAACCCAAGTCTTCAAATAGTGCCTGTTGTTTTGATGATTTTTCTACAAATGCAACATTATGCAGATTTTATTACTGATTTCGCTTGAGAATATCATTCTAATCACTACTATAAAATTTCATCCCGATGGGAGCCATAGAGCCAGAAAAAATGGCTATGAAAGTCCGAACCCAAGTCTTCAAATAGTGCCTGTTGTTTTGATGATTTTTCTACAAATGCAACATTATGCAGATTTTACTACTGATTTCGCTTGAGAATATCATTCTTATCACTACTATAAAATTTCATCCCGATAGGAGCCATAGAGCCAGAAAAAATGGCTATGAAAGTCCGAACCCAAGTATTCAAATAGTGCCTGTTGTTTTGATGATTTTTCTACAAATGCAACATTATGCAGATTTTAGTACTGATTTCGCTTGAGAATATCATTCTTATCACTACTATAAAATTTCATCCCGATGGGAGCCATAGAGCCAGAAAAAATGGCTATGAAAGTCCGAACCCAAGTCTTCAAATAGTGCCTGTTGTTTTGATGATTTTTCTAAAAATGCAACATTATGCAGATTTTATTACTGATTTCGCTTGAGAATATCATTCTTATCACTACTATAAAATTTCATCCCGATGGAAGCCATAGAGCCAGAAAAAATGGCTATGAAAGTCCGAACCCAAGTCTTCAAATAGTGATCGTCATAATGAAGATTTAAAAAAAAAAAAAAATGAAGATTTTTCTACAAATGACACTTTATGCAGATTTTATTACTGATTTCGCTTAAGACTATCATTCTTATCACTACTAGAAAATTTCACCCCAATTGGATCCATAGAGCCAGAAAAAATGGATATTTAAGTCCGAACCCAAGTCTTCAAATGGTGCCTGTTGTTTTGATGATTTTTCTACAAATGCAACATTATGCAGATTTTATTACTGATTTCGCTTGAGAATATCATTCTTATCACTACTATAAAATTTCATCCCGATGGGAGGCATAAAGCCAGAAAAAATGGCTATTAAAGTCCGAACCCAAGTCTTCAAATAGTGATCGTCAGAATAAAGATTTTTCTACAAATGCAACTTTATGCAGATTTTATTACTGATTTCGCTTGAGACTATCATTCTTTTCACTACTAGACAATTTCACCCCAATTGGCTCCATAGAGCCAGAAAAAATGGATATTTAAGTCCGAACCCAAGTCTTCAAATGGTGCCTGTTGTTTTGATGATTTTTCTACAAATGCAACATTATGCAGATTTTATATCTGATTTCGCTTGAGAATATCATTCTTATCACTACTATAAAATTTCATCCCGATGGGAGGCATAGAGCCAGAAAAAATGGCTATTAAAGTCCGAACCCAAGTCTTCAAATAGTGATCGTCAGAATAAAGATTTTTCTACAAATGCAACTTTATGCAGATTTTGTTTCTGATTTCGCTTGAGACTATCAATCTTATCACTACTAGAAAATTTCACCCCGATTGGCTACATGGAGCCAGAAAAAATGGCTATTAAAGTCCGAACCCAAGTCTTCAAATACTGCCCGATATTTTGATGATTTTTCTAAAACTGCATCAATATGTTGATTTTATTACTGATTGCACTTGAGACTATCAATTTTATCACGATGACAAAATTTTAGCCCATAGATCCAGAAAAAATGGCTATGAAAGTCCGAACCCAAGTCTTCAAATAGTGCCTGTTGTTTTGATGATTTTTCTAAAAATGCAACATTATGCAGATTTTATTACTGATTTCGCTTGAGAATATCATTCTTATCACTACTATAAAATTTCATCCCGATGGGAGCCATAGAGCCAGAAAAAATGGCTATGAAAGTCCGAACCCAAGTCTTCAAATAGTGATCGTTATAATGAAGATTTTTCTACAATTGCAACATTATGCAGATTTTATTACTGATTTCGCTTGAGAATATCATTCTTATCACTACTATAAAATATCATCCCGATGGGAGCCATAGAGCCAGAAAAAATGGCTATTAAAGTCCGAACCCAAGTCTTCAAATAGTGCCTGTTGTTTTGATGATTTTTCTACAAATGCAACATTATGCAGATTTTATTACTGATTTCGCTTGAGAATATCATTCTTATCACTACTATAAAATTTCATCCCGATGGGAGCCATAGAGCCAGAAAAAATGGCTATGAAAGTCCGAACCCAAGTCTTCAAATGTTGCCTGTTGTTTTGATGATTTTTCTACAAAAGCAACATTATGCAGATGATATTACTGATTTCGCTTGAGAATATCATTCTTATCACTACAATAAAATTTCATCCCGATGGGATCCGTAGAGCCAGAAAAAATGGCTATTAATGTCCGAACCAAAGTCTTCAAATAGTGATCGTTATAATGAAGATTTAAAAAAAAAAAAAAAAATGAAGATTTTTCTACAAATGACACTTTATGCAGATTTTATTACTGATTTCGCTTGAGACTATCATTCTTATCACTACTAGAAAATTTCACCCCAATTGGATCCATAGAGCCAGAAAAAATGGATATTTAAGTCCGAACCCAAGTCTTCAAATGGTGCCTGTTGTTTTGATGATTTTTCTACAAATGCAACATTATGCAGATTTTATTACTGATTTCGCTTGAGAATATCATTCTTATCACAAATAGAAAATTTCACCCCGATTGGCTCCATGGAGCCAGAAAAAATGGCTATTAAAGTCCGAACCCAAGTCTTCAAATAGTGCCCGATATTTTGATGATTTTTCTAAAACTGCATCAATATGTTGATTTTATTACTAATTGCACTTGAGACTATCAATTTTATCACGATGACAAAATTTTAGCCCATAGATCCAGAAAAAATGGCTATGAAAGCCCGAACCCAAGTCTTCAAATAGTGCCTGTTGTGTTGATGATTTTTCTACAAATGCAACTTTATGCAGATTTAATTATTGATTTCGCTTGAGTATATCATTCTTATCACTACTATAAAATTTCATCCCGATGGGATCCATAGAGCCAGAAAAAATGGCTATAAAAGTCCGAACCCAAGTCTTCAAATAGTGATCGTCATAATGAAGATTTAAAAAAAAAAAAAAAAATGAAGATTTTTCTACAAATGACACTTTATGCAGATTTTATTACTGATTTCGCTTGAGACTATCATTCTTATCACTACTAGAAAATTTCACCCCAATTGGATCCATAGAGCCAGAAAAAATGGATATTTAAGTCCGAACCCAAGTCTTCAAATGGTGCCTGTTGTTTTGATGATTTTTCTTCAAATGCAACATTATGCAGATTTTATTACTGATTGCGCTTGAGACTATCAATTTTATCACGATGACAAAATTTCAGCGCATGGATCCAGAAAAAATTGCTATGAAAGTCCGAACCCAAGTCTTCACATAGTGCCTGTTGTTTTGATGATTTTTCTACAATTGCAACATTATGCAGATTTTATTACTGATTTCGCTTGAGAATATCATTTTTATCACTACTATAAAATTTCATCCCGATGGGAGGCATAGAGCCAGAAAAAATGGCTATTAAAGTCCGAACCCAAGTCTTCAAATAGTGATCGTCAGAATGAAGATTTTTCTACAAATGCAACTTTATGCAGATTTTATTACTGATTTTGCTTGAGAATATCATTCTTATCACTACTATAAAAGTTCATCCCGATGGGAGCCATAGAGCCAGAAAAAATCGCTATGAAAGTCCGAACCCAAGTCTTCAAATAGTGCCTGTTGTTTTGATGATTTTTCTACAAATGCAACATTATGCAGATTTTATAATGATTTCGCTTGAGAATATCATTCTTATCACTACTATAAAATTTCATCCCGATGGGAGCCATAGAGCCAGAAAAAATGGCTATGAAAGTCCGAACCCCAGTCTTCAAATAGTGCCTGTTGTTTTGATGATTTTTCTACAAATGCAACATTATGCAGATTTTATTATTGATTTCGCTTGAGAATATCATTTTTATCACTACTATAAAATTTCATCCCGATGGGAGCCATAGAGCCAGAAAAAATGGCTATGAAAGTCCGAACCCAAGTCTTCAAATAGTGCCTGTTGTTTTGATGATTTTTCTACAAATGCAACATTATGCAGATTTTATTACTGATTTCGCTTGAGAATATCATTCTAATCACTACTATAAAATTTCATCCCGATGGGAGCCATAGAGCCAGAAAAAATGGCTATGAAAGTCCGAACCCAAGTCTTCAAATAGTGCCTGTTGTTTTGATGATTTTTCTACAAATGCAACATTATGCAGATTTTACTACTGATTTCGCTTGAGAATATCATTCTTATCACTACTATAAAATTTCATCCCGATGGGAGCCATAGAGCCAGAAAAAATGGCTATGAAAGTCCGAACCCAAGTCTTCAAATGTTGCCTGTTGTTTTGATGATTTTTCTACAAAAGCAACATTATGCAGATGATATTACTGATTTCGCTTGAGAATATCATTCTTATCACTACAATAAAATTTCATCCCGATGGGATCCGTAGAGCCAGAAAAAATGGCTATTAATGTCCGAACCAAAGTCTTCAAATAGTGATCGTTATAATGAAGATTTAAAAAAAAAAAAAAAAATGAAGATTTTTCTACAAATGACACTTTATGCAGATTTTATTACTGATTTCGCTTGAGACTATCATTCTTATCACTACTAGAAAATTTCACCCCAATTGGATCCATAGAGCCAGAAAAAATGGATATTTAAGTCCGAACCCAAGTCTTCAAATGGTGCCTGTTGTTTTGATGATTTTTCTACAAATGCAACATTATGCAGATTTTATTACTGATTTCGCTTGAGAATATCATTCTTATCACAAATAGAAAATTTCACCCCGATTGGCTCCATGGAGCCAGAAAAAATGGCTATTAAAGTCCGAACCCAAGTCTTCAAATAGTGCCCGATATTTTGATGATTTTTCTAAAACTGCATCAATATGTTGATTTTATTACTAATTGCACTTGAGACTATCAATTTTATCACGATGACAAAATTTTAGCCCATAGATCCAGAAAAAATGGCTATGAAAGCCCGAACCCAAGTCTTCAAATAGTGCCTGTTGTGTTGATGATTTTTCTACAAATGCAACTTTATGCAGATTTAATTATTGATTTCGCTTGAGTATATCATTCTTATCACTACTATAAAATTTCATCCCGATGGGATCCATAGAGCCAGAAAAAATGGCTATAAAAGTCCGAACCCAAGTCTTCAAATAGTGATCGTCATAATGAAGATTTAAAAAAAAAAAAAAAAATGAAGATTTTTCTACAAATGACACTTTATGCAGATTTTATTACTGATTTCGCTTGAGACTATCATTCTTATCACTACTAGAAAATTTCACCCCAATTGGATCCATAGAGCCAGAAAAAATGGATATTTAAGTCCGAACCCAAGTCTTCAAATGGTGCCTGTTGTTTTGATGATTTTTCTTCAAATGCAACATTATGCAGATTTTATTACTGATTGCGCTTGAGACTATCAATTTTATCACGATGACAAAATTTCAGCGCATGGATCCAGAAAAAATTGCTATGAAAGTCCGAACCCAAGTCTTCACATAGTGCCTGTTGTTTTGATGATTTTTCTACAATTGCAACATTATGCAGATTTTATTACTGATTTCGCTTGAGAATATCATTTTTATCACTACTATAAAATTTCATCCCGATGGGAGGCATAGAGCCAGAAAAAATGGCTATTAAAGTCCGAACCCAAGTCTTCAAATAGTGATCGTCAGAATGAAGATTTTTCTACAAATGCAACTTTATGCAGATTTTATTACTGATTTTGCTTGAGAATATCATTCTTATCACTACTATAAAAGTTCATCCCGATGGGAGCCATAGAGCCAGAAAAAATCGCTATGAAAGTCCGAACCCAAGTCTTCAAATAGTGCCTGTTGTTTTGATGATTTTTCTACAAATGCAACATTATGCAGATTTTATAATGATTTCGCTTGAGAATATCATTCTTATCACTACTATAAAATTTCATCCCGATGGGAGCCATAGAGCCAGAAAAAATGGCTATGAAAGTCCGAACCCCAGTCTTCAAATAGTGCCTGTTGTTTTGATGATTTTTCTACAAATGCAACATTATGCAGATTTTATTACTGATTTCGCTTGAGAATATCATTTTTATCACTACTATAAAATTTCATCCCGATGGGAGCCATAGAGCCAGAAAAAATGGCTATGAAAGTCCGAACCCAAGTCTTCAAATAGTGCCTGTTGTTTTGATGATTTTTCTACAAATGCAACATTATGCAGATTTTATTACTGATTTCGCTTGAGAATATCATTCTAATCACTACTATAAAATTTCATCCCGATGGGAGCCATAGAGCCAGAAAAAATGGCTATGAAAGTCCGAACCCAAGTCTTCAAATAGTGCCTGTTGTTTTGATGATTTTTCTACAAATGCAACATTATGCAGATTTTACTACTGATTTCGCTTGAGAATATCATTCTTATCACTACTATAAAATTTCATCCCGATGGGAGCCATAGAGCCAGAAAAAATGGCTATGAAAGTCCGAACCCAAGTCTTCAAATAGTGCCTGTTGTTTTGATGATTTTTCTACAAATGCAACATTATGCAGATTTTATTACTGATTTCGCTTGAGAATATCATTCTTATCACTACTATAAAATTTCATCCCGATGGGAGCCATAGAGCCAGAAAAAATGGCTATGAAAGTCCGAACCCAAGTCTTCAAATAGTGCCTGTTGTTTTGATGATTTTTCTAAAAATGCAACATTATGCAGATTTTATTACTGATTTCGCTTGATAATATCATTCTTATCACTACTATAAAATTTCATCCCGATGGAAGCCATAGAGCCAGAAAAAATGGCTATGAAAGTCCGAACCCAAGTCTTCAAATAGTGATCGTCATAATGAAGATTTAAAAAAAAAAAAAAAAAAATGAAGATTTTTCTACAAATGACACTTTATGCAGATTTTATTACTGATTTCGCTTAAGACTATCATTCTTATCACTACTAGAAAATTTCACCCCAATTGGATCCATAGAGCCAGAAAAAATGGATATTTAAGTCCGAACCCAAGTCTTCAAATGGTGATCGTCAGAATAAAGATTTTTCTACAAATGCAACTTTATGCAGATTTTAATTCTGATTTCGCTTGAGACTATCAATCTTATCACTACTAGAAAATTTCACCCCGATTGGCTACATGGAGCCAGAAAAAATGGCTATTAAAGTCCGAACCCAAGTCTTCAAATACTGCCCGATATTTTGATGATTTTTCTAAAACTGCATCAATATGTTGATTTTATTACTGATTGCACTTGAGACTATCAATTTTATCACGATGACAAAATTTTAGCCCATAGATCCAGAAAAAATGGCTATGAAAGTCCGAACCCAAGTCTTCAAATAGTGCCTGTTGTTTTGATGATTTTTCTTAAAATGCAACATTATGCAGATTTTATTACTGATTTCGCTTGAGAATATCATTCTTATCACTACTATAAAATTTCATCCCGATGGGAGCCATAGAGCCAGAAAAAATGGCTATGAAAGTCCGAACCCTAGTCTTCAAATAGTGATCGTTATAATGAAGATTTTTCTACAATTGCAACATTATGCAGATTTTATTACTGATTTCGCTTGAGAATATCAATCTTATCACTACTAGAAAATTTCACCCCGATTGGCTACATGGAGCCAGAAAAAATGGCTATTAAAGTCCGAACCCAAGTCTTCAAATGGTGACTGTTGTTTTGATGATTTTTCTACAAATGCAACATTATGCAGATTTTATTACTGATTGCGCTTGAGACTATCAATTTTATCACGATGACAAAATTTCAGCGCATGGATCCAGAAAAAATTGCTATGAAAGTCCGAACCCAAGTCTTCACATAGTGCCTGTTGTTTTGATGATTTTTCTACAATTGCAACATTATGCAGATTTTATTACTGATTTCGCTTGAGAATATCATTTTTATCACTACTATAAAATTTCATCCCGATGGGAGGCATAGAGCCAGAAAAAATGGCTATTAAAGTCCGAACCCAAGTCTTCAAATAGTGATCGTCAGAATGAAGATTTTTCTACAAATGCAACTTTATGCAGATTTTATTACTGATTTTGCTTGAGAATATCATTCTTATCACTACTATAAAAGTTCATCCCGATGGGAGCCATAGAGCCAGAAAAAATCGCTATGAAAGTCCGAACCCAAGTCTTCAAATAGTGCCTGTTGTTTTGATGATTTTTCTACAAATGCAACATTATGCAGATTTTATAATGATTTCGCTTGAGAATATCATTCTTATCACTACTATAAAATTTCATCCCGATGGGAGCCATAGAGCCAGAAAAAATGGCTATGAAAGTCCGAACCCCAGTCTTCAAATAGTGCCTGTTGTTTTGATGATTTTTCTACAAATGCAACATTATGCAGATTTTATTACTGATTTCGCTTGAGAATATCATTTTTATCACTACTATAAAATTTCATCCCGATGGGAGCCATAGAGCCAGAAAAAATGGCTATGAAAGTCCGAACCCAAGTCTTCAAATAGTGCCTGTTGTTTTGATGATTTTTCTACAAATGCAACATTATGCAGATTTTATTACTGATTTCGCTTGAGAATATCATTCTAATCACTACTATAAAATTTCATCCCGATGGGAGCCATAGAGCCAGAAAAAATGGCTATGAAAGTCCGAACCCAAGTCTTCAAATAGTGCCTGTTGTTTTGATGATTTTTCTACAAATGCAACATTATGCAGATTTTACTACTGATTTCGCTTGAGAATATCATTCTTATCACTACTATAAAATTTCATCCCGATGGGAGCCATAGAGCCAGAAAAAATGGCTATGAAAGTCCGAACCCAAGTCTTCAAATAGTGCCTGTTGTTTTGATGATTTTTCTACAAATGCAACATTATGCAGATTTTATTACTGATTTCGCTTGAGAATATCATTCTTATCACTACTATAAAATTTCATCCCGATGGGAGCCATAGAGCCAGAAAAAATGGCTATGAAAGTCCGAACCCAAGTCTTCAAATAGTGCCTGTTGTTTTGATGATTTTTCTAAAAATGCAACATTATGCAGATTTTATTACTGATTTCGCTTGAGAATATCATTCTTATCACTACTATAAAATTTCATCCCGATGGAAGCCATAGAGCCAGAAAAAATGGCTATGAAAGTCCGAACCCAAGTCTTCAAATAGTGATCGTCATAATGAAGATTTAAAAAAAAAAAAAAAAAAATGAAGATTTTTCTACAAATGACACTTTATGCAGATTTTATTACTGATTTCGCTTAAGACTATCATTCTTATCACTACTAGAAAATTTCACCCCAATTGGATCCATAGAGCCAGAAAAAATGGATATTTAAGTCCGAACCCAAGTCTTCAAATGGTGATCGTCAGAATAAAGATTTTTCTACAAATGCAACTTTATGCAGATTTTAATTCTGATTTCGCTTGAGACTATCAATCTTATCACTACTAGAAAATTTCACCCCGATTGGCTACATGGAGCCAGAAAAAATGGCTATTAAAGTCCGAACCCAAGTCTTCAAATACTGCCCGATATTTTGATGATTTTTCTAAAACTGCATCAATATGTTGATTTTATTACTGATTGCACTTGAGACTATCAATTTTATCACGATGACAAAATTTTAGCCCATAGATCCAGAAAAAATGGCTATGAAAGTCCGAACCCAAGTCTTCAAATAGTGCCTGTTGTTTTGATGATTTTTCTTAAAATGCAACATTATGCAGATTTTATTACTGATTTCGCTTGAGAATATCATTCTTATCACTACTATAAAATTTCATCCCGATGGGAGCCATAGAGCCAGAAAAAATGGCTATGAAAGTCCGAACCCAAGTCTTCAAATAGTGATCGTTATAATGAAGATTTTTCTACAATTGCAACATTATGCAGATTTTATTACTGATTTCGCTTGAGAATATCATTCTTATCACTACTATAAAATATCATCCCGATGGGAGCCATAGAGCCAGAAAAAATGGCTATTAAAGTCCGAACCCAAGTCTTCAAATAGTGCCTGTTGTTTTGATGATTTTTCTACAAATGCAACATTATGCAGATTTTATTACTGATTTCGCTTGAGAATATCATTCTTATCACTACTATAAAATTTCATCCCGATGGGAGCCATAGAGCCAGAAAAAATGGCTATGAAAGTCCGAACCCAAGTCTTCAAATGTTGCCTGTTGTTTTGATGATTTTTCTACAAAAGCAACATTATGCAGATGATATTACTGATTTCGCTTGAGAATATCATTCTTATCACTACAATAAAATTTCATCCCGATGGGATCCGTAGAGCCAGAAAAAATGGCTATTAATGTCCGAACCAAAGTCTTCAAATAGTGATCGTTATAATGAAGATTTAAAAAAAAAAAAAAAATGAAGATTTTTCTACAAATGACACTTTATGCAGATTTTATTACTGATTTCGCTTGAGACTATCATTCTTATCACTACTAGAAAATTTCACCCCAATTGGATCCATAGAGCCAGAAAAAATGGATATTTAAGTCCGAACCCAAGTCTTCAAATGGTGCCTGTTGTTTTGATGATTTTTCTACAAATGCAACATTATGCAGATTTTATTACTGATTTCGCTTGAGAATATCATTCTTATCACAAATAGAAAATTTCACCCCGATTGGCTCCATGGAGCCAGAAAAAATGGCTATTAAAGTCCGAACCCAAGTCTTCAAATAGTGCCCGATATTTTGATGATTTTTCTAAAACTGCATCAATATGTTGATTTTATTACTAGTTGCACTTGAGACTATCAATTTTATCACGATGACAAAATTTTAGCCCATAGATCCAGAAAAAATGGCTATGAAAGCCCGAACCCAAGTCTTCAAATAGTGCCTGTTGTGTTGATGATTTTTCTACAAATGCAACTTTATGCAGATTTTATTATTGATTTCGCTTGAGTATATCATTCTTATCACTACTATAAAATTTCATCCCGATGGGATCCATAGAGCCAGAAAAAATGGCTATAAAAGTCCGAACCCAAGTCTTCAAATAGTGATCGTCATAATGAAGATTTAAAAAAAAAAAAAAAAATTAAGATTTTTCTACAAATGACACTTTATGCAGATTTTATTACTGATTTCGCTTGAGACTATCATTCTTATCACTACAGAAAATTTCACCCCAATTGGATCCATAGAGCCAGAAAAAATGGATATTTAAGTCCGAACCCAAGTCTTCAAATGGTGCCTGTTGTTTTGATGATTTTTCTTCAAATGCAACATTATGCAGATTTTATTACTGATTGCGCTTGAGACTATCAATTTTATCACGATGACAAAATTTCAGCGCATGGATCCAGAAAAAATTGCTATGAAAGTCCGAACCCAAGTCTTCACATAGTGCCTGTTGTTTTGATGATTTTTCTACAATTGCAACATAATGCAGATTTTATTACTGATTTCGCTTGAGAATATCATTTTTATCACTACTATAAAATTTCATCCCGATGGGAGGCATAGAGCCAGAAAAAATGGCTATTAAAGTCCGAACCCAAGTCTTCAAATAGTGATCGTCAGAATGAAGATTTTTCTACAAATGCAACTTTATGCAGATTTTATTACTGATTTCGCTTGAGACTATCATTCTTATCACTACTAGAAAATTTCACCCCGATTGGCTACATGGAGCCAGAAAAAATGGCTATTAAATTCCGAACCCAAGTCTTCAAATAGTGCCCGATATTTTGATGATTTTTCTTAAACTGCATCAATATGTTGATTTTATTACTGATTTCACTTGAGACTATCATTTTTATCACGATGACAAAATTTCAACCCATAGAACCAGACAAAATGGCTATGAAAGCCCGAACCCAGGTCTTCAAATAGTGCCTGTTGTTTTGATGATTTATCTATAAATGCAACATTATGCAGATTTTATTTCTGATTTCGCTTGAGACTATCATTCTTATCACAACTAGAAAATTTAACCTCGATTGGCTCCATGAAGCCAGAAAAAATGGCTATGAAAGTCCGAACCCAAGTCTTCAAATAGTGATCGTCATAATGAAGATTTAAAAAAAAAAAAAAAATGAAGATTTTTCTACAAATGACACTTTATGCAGATTTTATTACTGATTTCGCTTAAGACTATCATTCTTATCACTAATAGAAAATTTCACCCCAATTGGATCCATAGAGACAGAAAAAATGGATATTTAAGTCCGAACCCAAGTCTTCAAATGGTGCCTGTTGTTTTGTTGATTTTTCTACAAATGCAACATTATGCAGATTTTATTACTGATTTCGCTTGAGAATATCATTCTTATCACTACTATAAAATTTCATCACGATGGAAGGCATAGAGCCAGAAAAAATGGCTATTAAAGTCCGAACCCAAGTCTTCAAATAGTGATCGTCAGAATGAAGATTTTTCTACAAATGCAACATGATGCAGATTTTGTTACTGATTTCGCTTTAGACTATCAATCTTATCACTACTAGAAAATTTCACCCCGATTGGCTACATTGAGCCAGAAAAAATGGCTATTAAAGTCCGAACCCAAGTCTTCAAATAGTGCCCGATATTTTGATGATTTTTCTTAAACTGCATCAATATGTTGATTTTATTACTGATTTCACTTGAGACTATCATTTTTATCACGATGACAAAATTTCAACCCATAGATCCAGACAAAATGGCTATGAAAGCCCGAACCCAAGTCTTCAAATAGTGCCTGTTGTTTTGATGATTTTTCTACAAATGCAACATTATGCAGATTTTATTACTGATTTCGCTTGAGACTATCATTCTTATCACAACTAGAAAATTTCACCCCGATTGGCTCCATGGAGCCAGAAAAAATGGCTGTTAAAGTCCGAACCCAAGTCTTCAAATAGTGCCCGATATTTTGATGATTTTTCTAAAACTGCATCAATATGTTGATTTTATTACTGATTGCACTTGAGACTATCAATTTTATCACGATGACAAAATTTTAGCCCATAGATCCAGAAAAAATGGCTATGAAAGCCCGAACCCAAGTCTTCAAATAGTGATCGTCATAATGAAGATTTAAAAAAAAAAAAAAAATGAAGATTTTTCTACAAATGACACTTTATGCAGATTTTATTACTGATTTCGCTTGAGACTATCATTCTTATCAATACTAGAAAATTTCACCCCAATTGGATCCATAGAGCCAGAAAAAATGGATATTTAAGTCCGAACCCAAGTTTTCAAATGGTGCCTGTTGTTTTGATGATTTTTCTACAAA
Organism: Hesperophylax magnus; assembly: GCA_026573805.1. NCBI lineage: Eukaryota > Metazoa > Arthropoda > Insecta > Trichoptera > Limnephilidae > Hesperophylax > Hesperophylax magnus. The sequence continues at coordinate 1,599,293 of JAIUSX010000144.1, read as the reverse complement.
TGCAACATTATGCAGATTTTATTACTGATTGCGCTTGAAACTATCAATTTTATCACGATGACAAAATTTCAGCGCATGGATCCAGAAAAAATTGCTATGAAAGTCCGAACCCAAGTCTTCACATAGTGCCTGTTGTTTTGATGATTTTTCTACAATTGCAACATTATGCAGATTTTATTACTGATTTCGCTTGAGAATATCATTCTTATCACTACTATAAAATTTCATCCCGATGGGAGGCATAGAGCCAGAAAAAATGGCTATTAAAGTCCGAACCCAAGTCTTCAAATAGTGATCGTCAGAATGAAGATTTTTCTACAGATGCAACTTTATGCAGATTTTATTACTGATTTCGCTTGAGACTATCATTCTTATCACTACTAGAAAGTTTCACCCCGATTGGCTACATGGAGCAAGAAAAAATGGCTATTAAAGTCCGAACCCAAGTCTTCAAATAGTGCCCGATATTTTGATGATTTTTCTTAAACTGCATCAATATGTTGATTTTATTACTGATTTCACTTGAGACTATCATTTTTATAACGATGACAAAATTTCAACCCATAGATCCAGACAAAATGGCTATGAAAGCCCGAACCCAGGTCTTCAAATAGTGCCTGTTGTTTTGATGATTTTTCTACAAATTCAACATTATGCAGATTTTATTACTGATTTCGCTTGAGACTATCATTTTTATCACGATGACAAAATTTCACCCCAATCAGCTCCATAGAGTTAGAAAAAAAGGATATTTAAGTCCGAACTCAAGTCTTTAAATAGTGCCCCCAATTTTGATGATTTTTCTAAACCTGCAATAATATGTTGATTTTATTACTGATTTCGCTTGAGACTATCATTCTTATCACTACAACAAAATATCACTCCGATTGGCTACATAGAGCCAGAATAATGGCTATTAAAGTCCGAACCCAAGTCTTCAAATAGTGATCGTCAGAATGAAGATTTTTCTACAAATGCAACTTTACGCAGATTTTCTTACTGATTTCGCTTGAGACTATCATTTTTATCACGATGACAAAATTTCACCCCGATTGGCTCCATAGAGCCAGAAAAAATGGATATTTAAATCCGAACCAGAGTCTTCAAATGCTGCCTGTTGTTTGGATGATTTTTCTACAAATGCAACATTATGCAGATTTTATTACTGATTTCGCTTGAGACTATCGATTTTATCACGATGACAGAATTTCAGCCCATGGATCGAGAAAAAATCGCTATGAAAGTCCGAACCCATGTCTTCACATAGTGCCTGTTGTTTTGATGATTTTTCTACAAAAGCAACATTATGCAGATGTTATTACTTATTTCGCTTGAGACTATCATTCTTATCACTACAACAAAATTTCACTCCGATTGGCTCCATAGAGCCAAAATAATGGCTATTAAAGTCCGAACCCAAGTCTTCAAATAGTGATCGTCAGAATGAAGATTTTTCTACAAATGCAACTTTAAGCAGATTTTATTACTGATTTCGCTTGAGACTATCATTTTTATCACGATGACAAAATTTCACCCCAATCAGCTCCATAGAGTTAGAAAAAAAGGATATTTAAGTCCGAACTTAAGTCTTTAAATAGTGCCCCCAATTTTGATGATTTTTCTAAAACGGCAATAATATGTTGATTTTATTACTGATTTCGCTTGAGACTATCATTCTTATCACTACAACAAAATTTCACTCCGATTGGCTCCATAGAGCCAGAATAATGGCTATTAAAGTCCGAACCCAAGTCTTCAAATAGTGATCGTCAGAATGAAGATTTTTCTACAAATGCAACTTTACGCAGATTTTATTACTGATTTCGCTTGAGACTATCATTTTTATCACGATGACAAAATTTCACCCCGATTGGCTCCATAGAGCCAGAAAAAATGGATATTTAAATCCGAACCCAAGTCTTCAAATGCTGCCTGTTGTTTGGATGATTTTTCTACAAATGCAACATTATGCAGATTTTATTACTGATTTCGCTTGAGACTATCAATTTTATCACGATGACAGAATTTTAGCCCATGGATCGAGAAAAAATCGCTATGAAAGTCCGAACCCAAGTCTTCACATAGTGCCTGTTGTTTTGATGATTTTTCTACAAAAGCAACATTATGCAGATGTTATTACTTATTTCGCTTGAGACTATCATTCTTATCACTACAACAAAATTTCACTCCGATTGGCTCCATAGAGCCAGAATAATGGCTATTAAAGTCCGAACCCAAGTCTTCAAATAGTGATCGTCAGAATGAAGATTTTTCTACAAATGCAACTTTATGCAGATTTTATTACTTATTTCGCTTGATACTATCATTCTTATCACTACAACAAAATTTCACTCCGATTGGCTCCATAGAGCCAAAATAATGGCTATTAAAGTCCGAACCCAAGTCTTCAAATTGTGATCGTCAGATTGAAGATTTTTCTACAAATGCAACTTAATGCAGATTTTATTACTGATTTCGCTTGAGACTATCATTTTTATCACGATGACAAAATTTCACCCCGATTGGCTCCATAGAGCCAGAAAAAAAGCATATTAAAGTCCGAACCCAAGTCTTCAAATGGTGCCTGTTGTCTTGATGATTTTTCTACAAATGCAACATTATGCAGATTTTATTACTGATTTCGCTTGAGACTATCAATTTTATCACGATGACAAAATTTCATCCCGATGGGAGCCATAGAGCCAGAAAAAATGGCTATTAAAGTCCGAACCCAAGTCTTCAAATTGTGATCGTCAGAATGAAGATTTTTCTACAAATGCAACTTTATGCAGATTTTATTACTGATTTCGCTTGAGACTATCATTTTTATCACGATGACAAAATTTCAGCCCATAGATCCAGAAAAAATGGCTATAAAAGTCCGAACCCATGTCTTCAAAAAGTGATCGTCATAATGACGATTTTTCTACAAATGACACTTTATGCAGATTTTATTACTTATTTCGCATGAGACTATCATTCTTATCACTACAACAAAATTTCACTCCGATTGGCTCCATAAAGCCACCAAAAATGGATATTTAATTCCGAACCCAAGTCTTCAAATAGTGCCCGATATTTTGATGATTTTTCTTAAACTGCAAAAATTCATGATTTTATTACTGATGAGATAGATGGGAGCCATAGAGCCAGAAAAAATGGCTATGAAAGTCCGAACCCAAGTCTTCAAATGGTGCCTGTTGTTTTGATGATTTTTCTACAAATGCAACATTATGCAGATTTTATTACTGATTTCGCTTGAGAATATCATTCTTATCACAAATAGAAAATTTCACCCCGATTGGCTCCATGGAGCCAGAAAAAATGGCTATTAAAGTCCGAACCCAAATCTTCAAATAGTGCCCGATATTTTGATGATTTTTCTAAAACTGCATCAATATGTTGATTTTATTACTAATTGCACTTGAGACTATCAATTTTATCACGATGACAAAATTTTAGCCCATAGATCCAGAAAAAATGGCTATGAAAGCCCGAACCCAAGTCTTCAAATAGTGCCTGTTGTGTTGATGATTTTTCTACAAATGCAACTTTATGCAGATTTAATTATTGATTTCGCTTGAGTATATCATTCTTATCACTACTATAAAATTTCATCCCGATGGGATCCATAGAGCCAGAAAAAATGGCTATAAAAGTCCGAACCCAAGTCTTCAAATAGTGATCGTCATAATGAAGATTTAAAAAAAAAAAAAAAAATGAAGATTTTTCTACAAATGACACTTTATGCAGATTTTATTACTGATTTCGCTTGAGACTATCATTCTTATCACTACTAGAAAATTTCACCCCAATTGGATCCATAGAGCCAGAAAAAATGGATATTTAAGTCCGAACCCAAGTCTTCAAATGGTGCCTGTTGTTTTGATGATTTTTCTTCAAATGCAACATTATGCAGATTTTATTACTGATTGCGCTTGAGACTATCAATTTTATCACGATGACAAAATTTCAGCGCATGGATCCAGAAAAAATTGCTATGAAAGTCCGAACCCAAGTCTTCACATAGTGCCTGTTGTTTTGATGATTTTTCTACAATTGCAACATTATGCAGATTTTATTACTGATTTCGATTGAGAATATCATTTTTATCACTACAATAAAATTTCATCTCGATGGGAGGCATAGAGCCAGAAAAAATGGCTATTAAAGTCCGAACCCAAGTCTTCAAATAGTGATCGTCAGAATGAAGATTTTTCTACAAATGCAACTTTATGCAGATTTTATTACTGATTTTGCTTGAGAATATCATTCTTATCACTACTATAAAAGTTCATCCCGATGGGAGCCATAGAGCCAGAAAAAATCGCTATGAAAGTCCGAACCCAAGTCTTCAAATAGTGCCTGTTGTTTTGATGATTTTTCTACAAATGCAACATTATGCAGATTTTATAATGATTTCGCTTGAGAATATCATTCTTATCACTACTATAAAATTTCATCCCGATGGGAGCCATAGAGCCAGAAAAAATGGCTATGAAAGTCCGAACCCCAGTCTTCAAATAGTGCCTGTTGTTTTGATGATTTTTCTACAAATGCAACATTATGCAGATTTTATTACTGATTTCGCTTGAGAATATCATTTTTATCACTACTATAAAATTTCATCCCGATGGGAGCCATAGAGCCAGAAAAAATGGCTATGAAAGTCCGAACCCAAGTCTTCAAATAGTGCCTGTTGTTTTGATGATTTTTCTACAAATGCAACATTATGCAGATTTTATTACTGATTTCGCTTGAGAATATCATTCTTATCACTACTATAAAATTTCATCCCGATGGGAGCCATAGAGCCAGAAAAAATGGCTATGAAAGTCCGAACCCAAGTCTTCAAATAGTGCCTGTTGTTTTGATGATTTTTCTAAAAATGCAACATTATGCAGATTTTATTACTGATTTCGCTTGAGAATATCATTCTTATCACTACTATAAAATTTCATCCCGATGGAAGCCATAGAGCCAGAAAAAATGGCTATGAAAGTCCGAACCCAAGTCTTCAAATAGTGATCGTCATAATGAAGATTTAAAAAAAAAAAAAAAAAAATGAAGATTTTTCTACAAATGACACTTTATGCAGATTTTATTACTGATTTCGCTTGAGAATATCATTCTTATCACTACTATAAAATTTCATCACGATGGAAGGCATAGAGCCAGAAAAAATGGCTATTAAAGTCCGAACCCAAGTCTTCAAATAGTGATCGTCAGAATGAAGATTTTTCTACAAATGCAACATGATGCAGATTTTGTTACTGATTTCGCTTTAGACTATCAATCTTATCACTACTAGAAAATTTCACCCCGATTGGCTACATGGAGCCAGAAAAAATGGCTATTAAAGTCCGAACCCAAGTCTTCAAATAGTGCCCGATATTTTGATGATTTTTCTTAAACTGCATCAATATGTTGATTTTATTACTGATTTCACTTGAGACTATCATTTTTATCACGATGACAAAATTTCAACCCATAGATCCAGACAAAATGGCTATGAAAGCCCGAACCCAAGTCTTCAAATAGTGCCTGTTGTTTTGATGATTTTTCTACAAATGCAACATTATGCAGATTTTATTACTGATTTCGCTTGAGACTATCATTCTTATCACAACTAGAAAATTTCACCCCGATTGGCTCCATGGAGCCAGAAAAAATGGCTGTTAAAGTCCGAACCCAAGTCTTCAAATAGTGCCCGATATTTTGATGATTTTTCTAAAACTGCATCAATATGTTGATTTTATTACTGATTGCACTTGAGACTATCAATTTTATCACGATGACAAAATTTTAGCCCATAGATCCAGAAAAAATGGCTATGAAAGCCCGAACCCAAGTCTTCAAATAGTGATCGTCATAATGAAGATTTAAAAAAAAAAAAAAAAATGAAGATTTTTCTACAAATGACACTTTATGCAGATTTTATTACTGATTTCGCTTGAGACTATCATTCTTATCAATACTAGAAAATTTCACCCCAATTGGATCCATAGAGCCAGAAAAAATGGATATTTAAGTCCGAACCCAAGTTTTCAAATGGTGCCTGTTGTTTTGATGATTTTTCTAAAAATGCAACATTATGCAGATTTTATTACTGATTGCGCTTGAAACTATCAATTTTATCACGATGACAAAATTTCAGCGCATGGATCCAGAAAAAATTGCTATGAAAGTCCGAACCCAAGTCTTCACATAGTGCCTGTTGTTTTGATGATTTTTCTACAATTGCAACATTATGCAGATTTTATTACTGATTTCGCTTGAGAATATCATTCTTATCACTACTATAAAATTTCATCCCGATGGGAGGCATAGAGCCAGAAAAAATGGCTATTAAAGTCCGAACCCAAGTCTTCAAATAGTGATCGTCAGAATGAAGATTTTTCTACAGATGCAACTTTATGCAGATTTTATTACTGATTTCGCTTGAGACTATCATTCTTATCACTACTAGAAAGTTTCACCCCGATTGGCTACATGGAGCAAGAAAAAATGGCTATTAAAGTCCGAACCCAAGTCTTCAAATAGTGCCCGATATTTTGATGATTTTTCTTAAACTGCATCAATATGTTGATTTTATTACTGATTTCACTTGAGACTATCATTTTTATAACGATGACAAAATTTCAACCCATAGATCCAGACAAAATGGCTATGAAAGCCCGAACCCAGGTCTTCAAATAGTGCCTGTTGTTTTGATGATTTTTCTACAAATTCAACATTATGCAGATTTTATTACTGATTTCGCTTGAGACTATCATTTTTATCACGATGACAAAATTTCACCCCAATCAGCTCCATAGAGTTAGAAAAAAAGGATATTTAAGTCCGAACTCAAGTCTTTAAATAGTGCCCCCAATTTTGATGATTTTTCTAAACCTGCAATAATATGTTGATTTTATTACTGATTTCGCTTGAGACTATCATTCTTATCACTACAACAAAATATCACTCCGATTGGCTACATAGAGCCAGAATAATGGCTATTAAAGTCCGAACCCAAGTCTTCAAATAGTGATCGTCAGAATGAAGATTTTTCTACAAATGCAACTTTACGCAGATTTTCTTACTGATTTCGCTTGAGACTATCATTTTTATCACGATGACAAAATTTCACCCCGATTGGCTCCATAGAGCCAGAAAAAATGGATATTTAAATCCGAACCAGAGTCTTCAAATGCTGCCTGTTGTTTGGATGATTTTTCTACAAATGCAACATTATGCAGATTTTATTACTGATTTCGCTTGAGACTATCGATTTTATCACGATGACAGAATTTCAGCCCATGGATCGAGAAAAAATCGCTATGAAAGTCCGAACCCATGTCTTCACATAGTGCCTGTTGTTTTGATGATTTTTCTACAAAAGCAACATTATGCAGATGTTATTACTTATTTCGCTTGAGACTATCATTCTTATCACTACAACAAAATTTCACTCCGATTGGCTCCATAGAGCCAAAATAATGGCTATTAAAGTCCGAACCCAAGTCTTCAAATAGTGATCGTCAGAATGAAGATTTTTCTACAAATGCAACTTTAAGCAGATTTTATTACTGATTTCGCTTGAGACTATCATTTTTATCACGATGACAAAATTTCACCCCAATCAGCTCCATAGAGTTAGAAAAAAAGGATATTTAAGTCCGAACTTAAGTCTTTAAATAGTGCCCCCAATTTTGATGATTTTTCTAAAACGGCAATAATATGTTGATTTTATTACTGATTTCGCTTGAGACTATCATTCTTATCACTACAACAAAATTTCACTCCGATTGGCTCCATAGAGCCAGAATAATGGCTATTAAAGTCCGAACCCAAGTCTTCAAATAGTGATCGTCAGAATGAAGATTTTTCTACAAATGCAACTTTACGCAGATTTTATTACTGATTTCGCTTGAGACTATCATTTTTATCACGATGACAAAATTTCACCCCGATTGGCTCCATAGAGCCAGAAAAAATGGATATTTAAATCCGAACCCAAGTCTTCAAATGCTGCCTGTTGTTTGGATGATTTTTCTACAAATGCAACATTATGCAGATTTTATTACTGATTTCGCTTGAGACTATCAATTTTATCACGATGACAGAATTTTAGCCCATGGATCGAGAAAAAATCGCTATGAAAGTCCGAACCCAAGTCTTCACATAGTGCCTGTTGTTTTGATGATTTTTCTACAAAAGCAACATTATGCAGATGTTATTACTTATTTCGCTTGAGACTATCATTCTTATCACTACAACAAAATTTCACTCCGATTGGCTCCATAGAGCCAGAATAATGGCTATTAAAGTCCGAACCCAAGTCTTCAAATAGTGATCGTCAGAATGAAGATTTTTCTACAAATGCAACTTTATGCAGATTTTATTACTTATTTCGCTTGATACTATCATTCTTATCACTACAACAAAATTTCACTCCGATTGGCTCCATAGAGCCAAAATAATGGCTATTAAAGTCCGAACCCAAGTCTTCAAATTGTGATCGTCAGATTGAAGATTTTTCTACAAATGCAACTTAATGCAGATTTTATTACTGATTTCGCTTGAGACTATCATTTTTATCACGATGACAAAATTTCACCCCGATTGGCTCCATAGAGCCAGAAAAAAAGCATATTAAAGTCCGAACCCAAGTCTTCAAATGGTGCCTGTTGTCTTGATGATTTTTCTACAAATGCAACATTATGCAGATTTTATTACTGATTTCGCTTGAGACTATCAATTTTATCACGATGACAAAATTTCATCCCGATGGGAGCCATAGAGCCAGAAAAAATGGCTATTAAAGTCCGAACCCAAGTCTTCAAATTGTGATCGTCAGAATGAAGATTTTTCTACAAATGCAACTTTATGCAGATTTTATTACTGATTTCGCTTGAGACTATCATTTTTATCACGATGACAAAATTTCAGCCCATAGATCCAGAAAAAATGGCTATAAAAGTCCGAACCCATGTCTTCAAAAAGTGATCGTCATAATGACGATTTTTCTACAAATGACACTTTATGCAGATTTTATTACTTATTTCGCATGAGACTATCATTCTTATCACTACAACAAAATTTCACTCCGATTGGCTCCATAAAGCCACCAAAAATGGATATTTAATTCCGAACCCAAGTCTTCAAATAGTGCCCGATATTTTGATGATTTTTCTTAAACTGCAAAAATTCATGATTTTATTACTGATGAGATAGATGGGAGCCATAGAGCCAGAAAAAATGGCTATGAAAGTCCGAACCCAAGTCTTCAAATGGTGCCTGTTGTTTTGATGATTTTTCTACAAATGCAACATTATGCAGATTTTATTACTGATTTCGCTTGAGAATATCATTCTTATCACAAATAGAAAATTTCACCCCGATTGGCTCCATGGAGCCAGAAAAAATGGCTATTAAAGTCCGAACCCAAATCTTCAAATAGTGCCCGATATTTTGATGATTTTTCTAAAACTGCATCAATATGTTGATTTTATTACTAATTGCACTTGAGACTATCAATTTTATCACGATGACAAAATTTTAGCCCATAGATCCAGAAAAAATGGCTATGAAAGCCCGAACCCAAGTCTTCAAATAGTGCCTGTTGTGTTGATGATTTTTCTACAAATGCAACTTTATGCAGATTTAATTATTGATTTCGCTTGAGTATATCATTCTTATCACTACTATAAAATTTCATCCCGATGGGATCCATAGAGCCAGAAAAAATGGCTATAAAAGTCCGAACCCAAGTCTTCAAATAGTGATCGTCATAATGAAGATTTAAAAAAAAAAAAAAAAATGAAGATTTTTCTACAAATGACACTTTATGCAGATTTTATTACTGATTTCGCTTGAGACTATCATTCTTATCACTACTAGAAAATTTCACCCCAATTGGATCCATAGAGCCAGAAAAAATGGATATTTAAGTCCGAACCCAAGTCTTCAAATGGTGCCTGTTGTTTTGATGATTATTCTTCAAATGCAACATTATGCAGATTTTATTACTGATTGCGCTTGAGACTATCAATTTTATCACGATGACAAAATTTCAGCGCATGGATCCAGAAAAAATTGCTATGAAAGTCCGAACCCAAGTCTTCACATAGTGCCTGTTGTTTTGATGATTTTTCTACAATTGCAACATTATGCAGATTTTATTACTGATTTCGATTGAGAATATCATTTTTATCACTACAATAAAATTTCATCTCGATGGGAGGCATAGAGCCAGAAAAAATGGCTATTAAAGTCCGAACCCAAGTCTTCAAATAGTGATCGTCAGAATGAAGATTTTTCTACAAATGCAACTTTATGCAGATTTTATTACTGATTTTGCTTGAGAATATCATTCTTATCACTACTATAAAAGTTCATCCCGATGGGAGCCATAGAGCCAGAAAAAATCGCTATGAAAGTCCGAACCCAAGTCTTCAAATAGTGCCTGTTGTTTTGATGATTTTTCTACAAATGCAACATTATGCAGATTTTATAATGATTTCGCTTGAGAATATCATTCTTATCACTTCTATAAAATTTCATCCCGATGGGAGCCATAGAGCCAGAAAAAATGGCTATGAAAGTCCGAACCCCAGTCTTCAAATAGTGCCTGTTGTTTTGATGATTTTTCTACAAATGCAACATTATGCAGATTTTATTACTGATTTCGCTTGAGAATATCATTTTTATCACTACTATAAAATTTCATCCCGATGGGAGCCATAGAGCCAGAAAAAATGGCTATGAAAGTCCGAACCCAAGTCTTCAAATAGTGCCTGTTGTTTTGATGATTTTTCTACAAATGCAACATTATGCAGATTTTATTACTGATTTCGCTTGAGAATATCATTCTAATCACTACTATAAAATTTCATCCCGATGGGAGCCATAGAGCCAGAAAAAATGGCTATGAAAGTCCGAACCCAAGTCTTCAAATAGTGCCTGTTGTTTTGATGATTTTTCTACAAATGCAACATTATGCAGATTTTACTACTGATTTCGCTTGAGAATATCATTCTTATCACTACTATAAAATTTCATCCCGATGGGAGCCATAGAGCCAGAAAAAATGGCTATGAAAGTCCGAACCCAAGTCTTCAAATAGTGCCTGTTGTTTTGATGATTTTTCTACAAATGCAACATTATGCAGATTTTATTACTGATTTCGCTTGAGAATATCATTCTTATCACTACTATAAAATTTCATCCCGATGGGAGCCATAGAGCCAGAAAAAATGGCTATGAAAGTCCGAACCCAAGTCTTCAAATAGTGCCTGTTGTTTTGATGATTTTTCTAAAAATGCAACATTATGCAGATTTTATTACTGATTTCGCTTGAGAATATCATTCTTATCACTACTATAAAATTTCATCCCGATGGAAGCCATAGAGCCAGAAAAAATGGCTATGAAAGTCCGAACCCAAGTCTTCAAATAGTGATCGTCATAATGAAGATTTAAAAAAAAAAAAAAAAAAATGAAGATTTTTCTACAAATGACACTTTATGCAGATTTTATTACTGATTTCGCTTAAGACTATCATTCTTATCACTACTAGAAAATTTCACCCCAATTGGATCCATAGAGCCAGAAAAAATGGATATTTAAGTCCGAACCCAAGTCTTCAAATGGTGATCGTCAGAATAAAGATTTTTCTACAAATGCAACTTTATGCAGATTTTAATTCTGATTTCGCTTGAGACTATCAATCTTATCACTACTAGAAAATTTCACCCCGATTGGCTACATGGAGCCAGAAAAAATGGCTATTAAAGTCCGAACCCAAGTCTTCAAATACTGCCCGATATTTTGATGATTTTTCTAAAACTGCATCAATATGTTGATTTTATTACTGATTGCACTTGAGACTATCAATTTTATCACGATGACAAAATTTTAGCCCATAGATCCAGAAAAAATGGCTATGAAAGTCCGAACCCAAGTCTTCAAATAGTGCCTGTTGTTTTGATGATTTTTCTTAAAATGCAACATTATGCAGATTTTATTACTGATTTCGCTTGAGAATATCATTCTTATCACTACTATAAAATTTCATCCCGATGGGAGCCATAGAGCCAGAAAAAATGGCTATGAAAGTCCGAACCCAAGTCTTCAAATAGTGATCGTTATAATGAAGATTTTTCTACAATTGCAACATTATGCAGATTTTATTACTGATTTCGCTTGAGAATATCATTCTTATCACTACTATAAAATATCATCCCGATGGGAGCCATAGAGCCAGAAAAAATGGCTATTAAAGTCCGAACCCAAGTCTTCAAATAGTGCCTGTTGTTTTGATGATTTTTCTACAAATGCAACATTATGCAGATTTTATTACTGATTTCGCTTGAGAATATCATTCTTATCACTACTATAAAATTTCATCCCGATGGGAGCCATAGAGCCAGAAAAAATGGCTATGAAAGTCCGAACCCAAGTCTTCAAATGTTGCCTGTTGTTTTGATGATTTTTCTACAAAAGCAACATTATGCAGATGATATTACTGATTTCGCTTGAGAATATCATTCTTATCACTACAATAAAATTTCATCCCGATGGGATCCGTAGAGCCAGAAAAAATGGCTATTAATGTCCGAACCAAAGTCTTCAAATAGTGATCGTTATAATGAAGATTTAAAAAAAAAAAAAAAATGAAGATTTTTCTACAAATGACACTTTATGCAGATTTTATTACTGATTTCGCTTGAGACTATCATTCTTATCACTACTAGAAAATTTCACCCCAATTGGATCCATAGAGCCAGAAAAAATGGATATTTAAGTCCGAACCCAAGTCTTCAAATGGTGCCTGTTGTTTTGATGATTTTTCTACAAATGCAACATTATGCAGATTTTATTACTGATTTCGCTTGAGAATATCATTCTTATCACAAATAGAAAATTTCACCCCGATTGGCTCCATGGAGCCAGAAAAAATGGCTATTAAAGTCCGAACCCAAGTCTTCAAATAGTGCCCGATATTTTGATGATTTTTCTAAAACTGCATCAATATGTTGATTTTATTACTAGTTGCACTTGAGACTATCAATTTTATCACGATGACAAAATTTTAGCCCATAGATCCAGAAAAAATGGCTATGAAAGCCCGAACCCAAGTCTTCAAATAGTGCCTGTTGTGTTGATGATTTTTCTACAAATGCAACTTTATGCAGATTTTATTATTGATTTCGCTTGAGTATATCATTCTTATCACTACTATAAAATTTCATCCCGATGGGATCCATAGAGCCAGAAAAAATGGCTATAAAAGTCCGAACCCAAGTCTTCAAATAGTGATCGTCATAATGAAGATTTAAAAAAAAAAAAAAAAATTAAGATTTTTCTACAAATGACACTTTATGCAGATTTTATTACTGATTTCGCTTGAGACTATCATTCTTATCACTACTAGAAAATTTCACCCCAATTGGATCCATAGAGCCAGAAAAAATGGATATTTAAGTCCGAACCCAAGTCTTCAAATGGTGCCTGTTGTTTTGATGATTTTTCTTCAAATGCAACATTATGCAGATTTTATTACTGATTGCGCTTGAGACTATCAATTTTATCACGATGACAAAATTTCAGCGCATGGATCCAGAAAAAATTGCTATGAAAGTCCGAACCCAAGTCTTCACATAGTGCCTGTTGTTTTGATGATTTTTCTACAATTGCAACATTATGCAGATTTTATTACTGATTTCGCTTGAGAATATCATTTTTATCACTACTATAAAATTTCATCCCGATGGGAGGCATAGAGCCAGAAAAAATGGCTATTAAAGTCCGAACCCAAGTCTTCAAATAGTGATCGTCAGAATGAAGATTTTTCTACAAATGCAACTTTATGCAGATTTTATTACTGATTTCGCTTGAGACTATCATTCTTATCACTACTAGAAAATTTCACCCCGATTGGCTACATGGAGCCAGAAAAAATGGCTATTAAATTCCGAACCCAAGTCTTCAAATAGTGCCCGATATTTTGATGATTTTTCTTAAACTGCATCAATATGTTGATTTTATTACTGATTTCACTTGAGACTATCATTTTTATCACGATGACAAAATTTCAACCCATAGAACCAGACAAAATGGCTATGAAAGCCCGAACCCAGGTCTTCAAATAGTGCCTGTTGTTTTGATGATTTATCTATAAATGCAACATTATGCAGATTTTATTTCTGATTTCGCTTGAGACTATCATTCTTATCACAACTAGAAAATTTAACCTCGATTGGCTCCATGAAGCCAGAAAAAATGGCTATGAAAGTCCGAACCCAAGTCTTCAAATAGTGATCGTCATAATGAAGATTTAAAAAAAAAAAAAAAAATGAAGATTTTTCTACAAATGACACTTTATGCAGATTTTATTACTGATTTCGCTTAAGACTATCATTCTTATCACTAATAGAAAATTTCACCCCAATTGGATCCATAGAGCCAGAAAAAATGGATATTTAAGTCCGAACCCAAGTCTTCAAATGGTGCCTGTTGTTTTGATGATTTTTCTACAAATGCAACATTATGCAGATTTTATTACTGATTTCGCTTGAGAATATCATTCTTATCACAACTAGAAAATTTCACCCCGATTGGCTACATGGAGCCAGAAAAAATGGCTATTAAAGTCCGAACCCAAGTCTTCAAATAGTGCCCGATATTTTGATGATTTTTCTAAAACTGCATCAATATGTTAATATGTTGATTTTATTACTGATTGCACTTGAGACTATCAATTTTATCACGATGACAAAATTTAAGCCCATAGATCCAGAAAAAATGGCTATGAAAGCCCGAACCCATGTCTTCAAATAGTGCCTGTTGTTTTGATGATTTTTCTACAAATGCAACATTATGCAGATTTTATTACTGATTTCGCTTGAGAATATCATTCTTATCACTACTATAAAATTTCATCCCGATGGGAGGCATAGAGCCAGAAAAAATGGCTATTAAAGTCCGAACCCAAGTCTTCAAATAGTGATCGTCAGAATGAAGATTTTTCTACAAATGCAACTTTATGCAGATTTTATTACTGATTTCGCTTGAGACTATCAATCTTATCACTACTAGAAAATTTCACCCCGATTGGCTACATGGAGCCAGAAAAAATGGCTATTAAAGTCCGAACCCAAGTCTTCAAATAGTGCCCGATATTTTGATGATTTTTCTTAAACTGCATCAATATGTTGATTTTATTACTGATTTCACTTGAGACTATCATTTTTATCACGATGACAAAATTTCAACCCATAGATCCAGACAAAATGGCTATGAGAGCCCGAACCCAAGTCTTCAAATAGTGCCTGTTGTTTTGATGATTTTTCTACAAATGCAACATTATGCAGATTTTATTACTGATTTCGCTTGAGACTATCATTCTTATCACAACTAGAAAATTTCACCCCGATTGGCTCCATGGAGCCAGAAAAAATGGCTATTAAAGTCCGAACCCAAGTCTTCAAATAGTGCCCGATATTTTGATGATTTTTCTAAAACTGCATCAATATGTTGATTTTATTACTGATTGCACTTGAGACTATCAATTTTATCACGATGACAAAATTTTAGCCCATAGATCCAGAAAAAATGGCTATGAAAGCCCGAACCCAAGTCTTCAAATAGTGCCTGTTGTTTTGATGATTTTTCTACAAATGCAACTTTATGCAGATTTTATTATTGATTTCGCTTGAGTATATCATTCTTATCACTACTATAAAATTTCATCCCGATGGGATCCATAGAGCCAGAAAAAATGGCTATAAAAGTCCGAACCCAAGTCTTCAAATAGTGATCGTCATAATGAAGATTTAAAAAAAAAAAAAAAAGATTTTTCTACAAATGACACTGTATGCAGATTTTATTACTGATTTCGCTTGAGACTATCATTCTTATCACTACTAGAAAATTTCACCCCAATTGGATCCATAGAGCCAGAAAAAATGGATATTTAAGTCCGAACCCAAGTCTTTAAATGGTGCCTGTTGTTTTGATGATTTTTCTACAAATGCAACATTATGCAGATTTTATTACTGATTGCGCTTGAGACTATCAATTTTATCACGATGACAAAATTTCAGCGCATGGATCCAGAAAAAATTGCTATGAAAGTCCGAACCCAAGTCTTCACATAGTGCCTGTTGTTTTGATGATTTTTCTACAAGTGCAACATTATGCAGATTTTATTACTGATTTCGCTTGAGAATATTATTCTAATCACTACTAGAAAATTTCACCCCGATTGGCTCAATAAAGCCACCAAAAATGGATATTTAATTCCGAACCCAAGTCTTCAAATAGTGCCCGATATTTTGATGATTTTTCTAAAACTGCAAAAATTGTTGATTTTATAACTGATTTCGCTTGAGACTATCATTCTTATAATTCCTACAAAATTTCACCACGATTGGCTCCATAGAGCCAGAAAAAATTGATATTTAAGTCCGAACCCAAGTCTTCAAATGAAGATTTTTCTACAAATGACACTTTATGCAGATTTTATTACTGATTTCGCTTGAGACTATCATTTTTATCACGATAACAAAATTTCAGCCAGTATGGGCTGGATTTTCTGGATTTATATCCAGAAAAAATGGCTATAAGAGTCCGAACCCAAGTCTTCAAATAGTGATCGTCATAATGAAGATTTTTCTACAAATGACACTTTATGCAGATTTTATTACTGATTTCGCTTGAGATTATCATTCTTATCACTACTAGAAAATTTCACCCCAATTGGCTCCATAGAGCCAGAAAAAATGGATATTTAAGTCCGAACCCAAGTCTTCAAATGTTGCCTGTTGTTTTGATGATTTTTCTACAAATGCAACATTATGCAGATTTTATTACTGATTTCGCTTGAGACTATCAATTTTATCACGATGACAGAATTTCAGCCCATGGATCCAGAAAAAATTGCTATGAAAGTCCGAACCCAAGTCTTCACATAGTGCCTGTTGTTTTGATGATTTTTCTACAAAAGCAACATTATGCAGATGTTATTACTGATTTCGCTTGAGAATATCATTCTTAAAACTACAACAAAATTTCTCTCCGATTGGCTCCATAGAGCCAGAATAATGGCTATTAAAGTCCGAACCCAAGTCTTCAAATAGTGATCGTCAGAATGAAGATTTTTATACAAATGCAACTTTATGCAGATTTTATTACTGATTTCGCTTGAGACTATCATTTTTATCACGATGACAAAATTTCACCCCAATCAGCTCCATAGAGCCAGAAAAAAAGGATATGAAAGTCCGAACCCAAGTCTTTAAATAGTGCCCCCAATTTTGATGATTTTTCTAAAACTGCAATAATATGTTGATTTTATTACTGATTTCGCTTGAGACTATCATTCTTATCACTACAACAAAATTTCACTCCGATTGGCTCCATAGAGCCACAATAATGGCTATTAAAGTCCGAACCCAAGTCTTCAAATAGTGATCGACCGAATGAAGATTTTTCTACAAATGCAACTTTATGCAGATTTTATTACTGATTTCGCTTGAGACTATCATTTTTATCACTACAATAAAATTTCATCCCGATGGGATCCATAGAGCCAGAAAAAATGGCTATTAATGTCCGAACCCAAGTCTTCAAATAGTGATCGTTATAATGAAGATTTTTCTACAATTGCAACATTATGCAGATTTTATTACTGATTTCGCTTGAGAATATCATTCTTATCACTACGATAAAATTTCATCCCAATGGGAGCCATAGAGCCAGAAAAAATGGCTATTAAAGTCCGAACCCAAGTCTTCAAATAGTGATCGTCAGAATGAAGATTTTTCTACAAATGCAACTTTATGCAGATTTTATTACTGATTTCGCTTGAGACTATCATTCTTATAATTCCTACAAAATTTCACCACGATTGGCTCCATAGAGCCAGAAAAAATTGATATTTAAGTCCGAACCCAAGTCTTCAAATGAAGATTTTTCTACAAATGACACTTTATGCAGATTTTATTACTGATTTCGCTTGAGACTATCATTTTTATCACGATAACAAAATTTCAGCCAGTATGGGCTGGATTTTCTGGATTTATATCCAGAAAAAATGGCTATAAGAGTCCGAACCCAAGTCTTCAAATAGTGATCGTCATAATGAAGATTTTTCTACAAATGACACTTTATGCAGATTTTATTACTGATTTCGCTTGAGATTATCATTCTTATCACTACTAGAAAATTTAACCCCAATTGGCTCCATAGAGCCAGAAAAAATGGATATTTAAGTCCGAACCCAAGTCTTCAAATGTTGCCTGTTGTTTTGATGATTTTTCTACAAATGCAACATTATGCAGATTTTATTACTGATTTCGCTTGAGACTATCAATTTTATCACGATGACAGAATTTCAGCCCATGGATCCAGAAAAAATTGCTATGAAAGTCCGAACCCAAGTCTTCACATAGTGCCTGTTGTTTTGATGATTTTTCTACAAAAGCAACATTATGCAGATGTTATTACTGATTTCGCTTGAGAATATCATTCTTAAAACTACAACAAAATTTCTCTCCGATTGGCTCCATAGAGCCAGAATAATGGCTATTAAAGTCCGAACCCAAGTCTTCAAATAGTGATCGTCAGAATGAAGATTTTTATACAAATGCAACTTTATGCAGATTTTATTACTGATTTCGCTTGAGACTATCATTTTTATCACGATGACAAAATTTCACCCCAATCAGCTCCATAGAGCCAGAAAAAAAGGATATGAAAGTCCGAACCCAAGTCTTTAAATAGTGCCCCCAATTTTGATGATTTTTCTAAAACTGCAATAATATGTTGATTTTATTACTGATTTCGCTTGAGACTATCATTCTTATCACTACAACAAAATTTCACTCCGATTGGCTCCATAGAGCCACAATAATGGCTATTAAAGTCCGAACCCAAGTCTTCAAATAGTGATCGACCGAATGAAGATTTTTCTACAAATGCAACTTTATGCAGATTTTATTACTGATTTCGCTTGAGACTATCATTTTTATCACCATGTCAAAATTTCACCCCAATCAGCTCCATAGAGTTAGAAAAAAAGGATATTTAAGTCCGAACTCAAGTCTTTAAATAGTGCCCCCAATTTTGATGATTTTTCTAAAACTGCAATAATATGTTGATTTTATTACTGATTTCGCTTGAGACTATCATTCTTATCACAACAACAAATTTTCACTCCGATTGGCTCCATAGAGCCAGAATAATGGCTATTAAAGTCCGAACCCAAGTCTTCAAATAGTGATCGTCAGAATGAAGATTTTTCTACAAATGCAACATTATGCAGATTTTATTACTGATTTCGCTTGAGACTATCAATTTTATCACGATGACAGAATTTCAGCCCATGGATCCAGAAAAAATGGCTATGAAAGTCCGAACCCAAGTCTTCAAATAGTGCCTGTTGTTTTGATGATTTTTCTACAAAAGCAACATTATGCAGATGATATTACTGATTTCGCTTGAGAATATCATTCTTATCACTACAATAAAATTTCATCCCGATGGGATCCATAGAGCCAGAAAAAATGGCTATTAATGTCCGAACCCATGTCTTCAAATAGTGATCGTTATAATGAAGATTTTTCTTCAATTGCAACATTATGCAGATTTTATTACTGATTTCGCTTGAGAATATCATTCTTATCACTACTATAAAATATCATCCCGATGGGAGCCATAGAGCCAGAAAAAATGGCTATGAAAGTCCGAACCCAAGTCTTCAAATAGTGCCTGTTGTTTTGATGATTTTTCTACAAATGCAACATTATGCAGATTTAATTACTCATTTCGCTTGAGAATATCATTCTTATCACTACTATAAAATTTCATCCCGATGGGAGCCATAGAGCCAGAAAAAATGGCTATGAAAGTCCGAACCCAAGTCTTCAAATAGTGCCTGTTGTTTTGACGATTTTTCTACAAATGCAACATTATGCAGATTTTATAACTGATTTCGCTTGAGAATATCATTCTTATCACTACTATAAAATTTCATCCCGATGGGAGCCATAGAGCCAGAAAAAATGGCTATGAAAGCCCGAACCCAAGTCTTCAAATAGTGCCTGTTGTTTTGATGATTATTCTACAAATGCAACATTATGCAGATTTTATTACTGATTTCGCTTGAGAATATCATTCTTATCACTACTATAAAATTTCATCCCGATGGGAGGCATAGAGCCAGAAAAAATGGCTATTAAAGTCCGAACCCAAGTCTTCAAATAGTGACCGTCAGAATGAAGATTTTTCTACAAATGCAACTTTATGCAGATTTTATTACTGATTTCGCTTGAGACTATCAATCTTATCACTACTAGAAAATTTCACCCCGATTGGCTACATGGAGCCAGAAAAAATGGCTATTAAAGTTCGAACCCAAGTCTTCAAATAGTGCCCGATATTTTGATGATTTTTCTTAAACTGCATCAATATGTTGATTTTATTACTGATTTCACTTGAGACTATCATTTTTATCACGATGACAAAATTTCAACCCATAGATCCAGACAAAATGGCTATGAAAGCCCGAACCCAAGTCTTCAAATAGTGCCTGTTGTTTTGATGATTTTTCTACAAATGCAACATTATGCAGATTTTATTACTGATTTCGCTTGAGACTATCATTCTTATCACAACTAGAAAATTTCACCCCGATTGGCTCCATGGAACCAGAAAAAATGGCTATTAAAGTCCGAACCCAAGTCTTCAAATAGTGCCCGATATTTTGATGATTTTTCTAAAACTGCATCAATATGTTGATTTTATTACTGATTGCACTTGAGACTATCAATTTTATCACGATGACAAAATTTTAGCCCATAGATCCAGAAAAAATGGCTATGAAAGCCCGAACCCAAGTCTTAAAATAGTGCCTGTTGTTTTGATGATTTTTCTACAAATGCAACTTTATGCAGATTTTATTATTGATTTCGCTTGAGTATATCATTCTTATCACTACTATAAAATTTCATCCCGATGGGATCCATAGAGCCAGAAAAAATGGCTATAAAAGTCCGAACCCAAGTCTTCAAATAGTGATCGTCATAATGAAGATTTAAAAAAAAAAAAAATGAAGATTTTTCTACAAATGACACTTTATGCAGATTTTATTACTGATTTCGCTTGAGACTATCATTCTTATCACTACTAGAAAATTTCACCCCAATTGGATCCATAGAGCCAGAAAAAATGGATATTTAAGTCCGAACCCAAGTCTTCAAATGGTGCCTGTTGTTTTGATGATTTTTCTACAAATGCAACATTATGCAGATTTTATTACTGATTGCGCTTGAGACTATCAATTTTATCACGGTGACAAAATTTCAGCGCATGGATCCAGAAAAAATGGCTATTAAAGTCCGAACCCAGGTCTTCAAATAGTGCCTGTTGTTTTGATGATTTGTCTACAAATGCAACATTATGCAGATTTTATTTCTGATTTCGCTTGAGACTATCATTCTTATCACAACTAGAAAATTTAACCCCGATTGGCTCCATGAAGCCAGAAAAAATGGCTATTAAAGTCCGAACCCAAGTCTTCAAATAGTGCCCGATATTTTGATGATTTTTCTAAAACTGCATCAATATGTTGATTTTATTACGGATTGCACTTGAGACTATCAATTTTATCACGATGACAAAATTTCAGCCCATAGATCCAGAAAAAATGGCTATGAAAGCCCGAACCCAAGTCTTCAAATAGTGCCTGTTGTTTTGATGATTTTTCTACAATTGCAACTTTATGCAGATTTTATTACTGATTTCGCTTGAGACTATCATTCTTTTCACTACTAGACAATTTCACCCCAATTGGCTCCATAGAGCCAGAAAAAATGGATATTTAAGTCCGAACCCACGTCTTCAAATAGTGCCCGATATTTTTATGATTTTTCTAAAACTGCAACGAAATGTTGATTTTATAACTGATTTAATTTGAGACTATCATTTTTATCACGATGACAAAATTACAGCCCATAGATCCAGAAAAAATGGCTCAAAAAGTCCGAACCCAAGTCTCCAAATAGTGATCGTCATAATGACGATTTTTCTACAAATGACACTTTATGCAGATTTTATTACTGATTTCGCATGAGACTATCATTCTTATCACTACTAGAAAATTTCACCCCGATTGGCTCCATAGACCCAGAAAAAATGGCTATTAAAGTCCGAACCCAAGTCTTTAAATAGTGATCGTCAGAATGAAGATTTTTCTACAAATGCAACTTTATGCAGATTTTATTACTGATTTCGCTTGAGACTATCATTTTTATCACGATGACAAAATTTCACCCCGATTGGCTCCATAGAGCAAGAAAAAATGGATATTTAAGTCCGAACCCAAGTCTTCAAATAGTGCCTGTTGTTTTGATGATTATTCTACAAATGCAACATTATGCAGATTTTATTACTGATTTCGCTTGAGAATATCATTCTTATCACTACTATAAAATTTCATCCCGATGGGAGGCATAGAGCCAGAAAAAATGGCTATTAAAGTCCGAACCCAAGTCTTCAAATAGTGACCGTCAGAATGAAGATTTTTCTACAAATGCAACTTTATGCAGATTTTATTACTGATTTCGCTTGAGACTATCAATCTTATCACTACTAGAAAATTTCACCCCGATTGGCTACATGGAGCCAGAAAAAATGGCTATTAAAGTTCGAACCCAAGTCTTCAAATAGTGCCCGATATTTTGATGATTTTTCTTAAACTGCATCAATATGTTGATTTTATTACTGATTTCACTTGAGACTATCATTTTTATCACGATGACAAAATTTCAACCCATAGATCCAGACAAAATGGCTATGAAAGCCCGAACCCAAGTCTTCAAATAGTGCCTGTTGTTTTGATGATTTTTCTACAAATGCAACATTATGCAGATTTTATTACTGATTTCGCTTGAGACTATCATTCTTATCACAACTAGAAAATTTCACCCCGATTGGCTCCATGGAACCAGAAAAAATGGCTATTAAAGTCCGAACCCAAGTCTTCAAATAGTGCCCGATATTTTGATGATTTTTCTAAAACTGCATCAATATGTTGATTTTATTACTGATTGCACTTGAGACTATCAATTTTATCACGATGACAAAATTTTAGCCCATAGATCCAGAAAAAATGGCTATGAAAGCCCGAACCCAAGTCTTAAAATAGTGCCTGTTGTTTTGATGATTTTTCTACAAATGCAACTTTATGCAGATTTTATTATTGATTTCGCTTGAGTATATCATTCTTATCACTACTATAAAATTTCATCCCGATGGGATCCATAGAGCCAGAAAAAATGGCTATAAAAGTCCGAACCCAAGTCTTCAAATAGTGATCGTCATAATGAAGATTTAAAAAAAAAAAAAATGAAGATTTTTCTACAAATGACACTTTATGCAGATTTTATTACTGATTTCGCTTGAGACTATCATTCTTATCACTACTAGAAAATTTCACCCCAATTGGATCCATAGAGCCAGAAAAAATGGATATTTAAGTCCGAACCCAAGTCTTCAAATGGTGCCTGTTGTTTTGATGATTTTTCTACAAATGCAACATTATGCAGATTTTATTACTGATTGCGCTTGAGACTATCAATTTTATCACGGTGACAAAATTTCAGCGCATGGATCCAGAAAAAATGGCTATTAAAGTCCGAACCCAGGTCTTCAAATAGTGCCTGTTGTTTTGATGATTTGTCTACAAATGCAACATTATGCAGATTTTATTTCTGATTTCGCTTGAGACTATCATTCTTATCACAACTAGAAAATTTAACCCCGATTGGCTCCATGAAGCCAGAAAAAATGGCTATTAAAGTCCGAACCCAAGTCTTCAAATAGTGCCCGATATTTTGATGATTTTTCTAAAACTGCATCAATATGTTGATTTTATTACGGATTGCACTTGAGACTATCAATTTTATCACGATGACAAAATTTCAGCCCATAGATCCAGAAAAAATGGCTATGAAAGCCCGAACCCAAGTCTTCAAATAGTGCCTGTTGTTTTGATGATTTTTCTACAATTGCAACTTTATGCAGATTTTATTACTGATTTCGCTTGAGACTATCATTCTTTTCACTACTAGACAATTTCACCCCAATTGGCTCCATAGAGCCAGAAAAAATGGATATTTAAGTCCGAACCCACGTCTTCAAATAGTGCCCGATATTTTTATGATTTTTCTAAAACTGCAACGAAATGTTGATTTTATAACTGATTTAATTTGAGACTATCATTTTTATCACGATGACAAAATTACAGCCCATAGATCCAGAAAAAATGGCTCAAAAAGTCCGAACCCAAGTCTCCAAATAGTGATCGTCATAATGACGATTTTTCTACAAATGACACTTTATGCAGATTTTATTACTGATTTCGCATGAGACTATCATTCTTATCACTACTAGAAAATTTCACCCCGATTGGCTCCATAGACCCAGAAAAAATGGCTATTAAAGTCCGAACCCAAGTCTTTAAATAGTGATCGTCAGAATGAAGATTTTTCTACAAATGCAACTTTATGCAGATTTTATTACTGATTTCGCTTGAGACTATCATTCTTATAATTCCTACAAAATTTCACCCCGATTGGCTCCATAGAGCCAGAAAAAATTGATATTTAAGTCCGAACCCAAGTCTTCAAATGAAGATTTTTCTACAAATGACACTTTATGCAGATTTTATTACTGATTTCGCTTGAGACTATCATTTTTATCACGATAACAAAATTTCAGCCAGTATGGGCTGGATTTTCTGGATTTATATCCAGAAAAAATGGCTATAAGAGTCCGAACCCAAGTCTTCAAATAGTGATCGTCATAATGAAGATTTTTCTACAAATGACACTTTAGGCAGATTTTATTACTGATTTCGCTTGAGATTATCATTCGTATCACTACTAGAAAATTTCACCCCAATTGGCTCCATAGAGCCAGAAAAAATGGATATTTAAGTCCGAACCCAAGTCTTCAAATGTTGCCTGTTGTTTTGATGATTTTTCTACAAATGCAACAGTATGCAGATTTTAATACTGATTTCGCTTGAGACTATCAATTTTATCACGATGACAGAATTTCAGCCCATGGATCCAGAAAAAATCGCTATGAAAGTCCGAACCCAAGTCTTCACATAGTGCCTGTTGTTTTGATGATTTTTCTACAAAAGCAACATTATGCAGATGTTATAACTGATTTCGCTTGAGAATATCATTCTTATCACTAAAACAAAATTTCACTCCGATTGGCTCCATAGAGCCAGAATAATAGCTATTAAAGTCCGAACCCAAGTCTTCAAATAGTGATCGTCAGAATGAAGATTTTTATACAAATGCAACTTTATGCAGATTTTATTACTGATTTCGCATGAGACTATCATTTTTATCACGATGTTAAAATTTCACCCCAATCAGCTCCATAGAGCCAGAAAAAAAGGATATGAAAGTCCGAACCCAAGTCTTTAAATAGTGCCCCCAATTTTGTTGAATTTTCTAAAACTGAAATAATATGTTGATTTTATTACTGATTTCGCTTGAGACTATCATTCTTATCACTACAACAAAATTTCACTCCGATTGGCTCCATAGAGCCAGAATAATGGCTATTAAAGTCCGAACCCAAGTCTTCAAATAGTGATCGACAGAATGAAGATTTTTCTACAAATGCAACTTTATGCAGATTTTATTACTGATTTCGCTTGAGACTATCATTTTTATCACGATGACAAAATTTCACCCCAATCAGCTCCATAGAGCCTGAAAAAATGGCTATGAAAGTCCGAACCCAAGTCTTTAAATAGTGCCTGTTGTTTTGATGATTTAAATACAAAAGCAACATTATGCAGATGATATTACTGATTTCGCTTCAGAATATCATTCTTATCACTACAATAAAATTTCATCCCGATGGGATCCATAGAGCCAGAAAAAATGGCTATTAATGTCCGAACCCAAGTCTTCAAATAGTGATCGTTATAATGAAGATTTTTCTACAATTGCAACATTATGCAGATTTTATTACTGATTTCGCTTGAGAATATCATTCTTATCACTACTATAAAAGTTCATCCCAATGGGAGCCATAGAGCCAGAAAAAATGGCTATTAAAGTCCGAACCCAAGTCTTCAAATAGTGATCGTCAGAATGAAGATTTTTCTACAAATGCAACTTTATGCAGATTTTATTACTGATTTCGCTTGAGACTATCATTCTTATAATTCCTACAAATTTTCACCCCGATTGGCTCCATAGAGCCAGAAAAAATTGATATTCAAGTCCGAACCCAAGTCTTCAAATGAAGATTTTTCTACAAATGACACTTTATGCAGATTTTATTACTGATTTCGCTTGAGACTATCATTTTTATCACGATAACAAAATTTCAGCCAGTATGGGCTGGATTTTCTGGATTTATATCCAGAAAAAATGGCTATAAGAGTCCGAACCCAAGTATTCAAATAGTGATCGTCATAATGAAGATTTTTCTACAAATGACACTTTATGCAGATTTTATTACTGATTTCGCTTGAGATTATCATTCTTATCACTACTAGAAAATTTCACCCCAATTGGCTCCATAGAGCCAGAAAAAATGGATATTTAAGTCCGAACCCAAGTCTTCAAATGTTGCCTGTTGTTTTGATGATTTTTCTACAAATGCAACATTATGCAGATTTTATTACTGATTTCGCTTGAGACTATCAATTTTATCACGATGACAGAATTTCAGCCCATGGATCCAGAAAAAATTGCTATGAAAGTCCGAACCCAAGTCTTCACATAGTGCCTGTTGTTTTGATGATTTTTCTACAAATGCAACTTTATGCAGATTTTATTACTGATTTCGCTTGAGACTATCATTTTTATCACCATGTCAAAATTTCACACCAATCAGCTCCATAGAGTTAGAAAAGAAGGATATTTAAGTCCGAACTCAAGTTTTTAAATAGTGCCCCCAATTTTGATGATTTTTCTAAAACTGCAATAATATGTTGATTTTATTACTGATTTCGCTTGAGACTATCATTCTTATCACTACAACAAAATTTCACTCCGATTGGCTCCATAGAGCCAGAATAATGGCTATTAAAGTTCGAACCCAAGTCTTCAAATAGTGCCCGATATTTTGATGATTTTTCTTAAACTGCATCAATATGTTGATTTTATTACTGATTTCACTTGAGACTATCATTTTTATCACGATGACAAAATTTCAACCCATAGATCCAGACAAAATGGCTATGAAAGCCCGAACCCAAGTCTTCAAATAGTGCCTGTTGTTTTGATGATTTTTCTACAAATGCAACATTATGCAGATTTTATTACTGATTTCGCTTGAGACTATCATTCTTATCACAACTAGAAAATTTCACCCCGATTGGCTCCATGGAACCAGAAAAAATGGCTATTAAAGTCCGAACCCAAGTCTTCAAATAGTGCCCGATATTTTGATGATTTTTCTAAAACTGCATCAATATGTTGATTTTATTACTGATTGCACTTGAGACTATCAATTTTATCACGATGACAAAATTTTAGCCCATAGATCCAGAAAAAATGGCTATGAAAGCCCGAACCCAAGTCTTAAAATAGTGCCTGTTGTTTTGATGATTTTTCTACAAATGCAACTTTATGCAGATTTTATTATTGATTTCGCTTGAGTATATCATTCTTATCACTACTATAAAATTTCATCCCGATGGGATCCATAGAGCCAGAAAAAATGGCTATAAAAGTCCGAACCCAAGTCTTCAAATAGTGATCGTCATAATGAAGATTTAAAAAAAAAAAAAATGAAGATTTTTCTACAAATGACACTTTATGCAGATTTTATTACTGATTTCGCTTGAGACTATCATTCTTATCACTACTAGAAAATTTCACCCCAATTGGATCCATAGAGCCAGAAAAAATGGATATTTAAGTCCGAACCCAAGTCTTCAAATGGTGCCTGTTGTTTTGATGATTTTTCTACAAATGCAACATTATGCAGATTTTATTACTGATTGCGCTTGAGACTATCAATTTTATCACGGTGACAAAATTTCAGCGCATGGATCCAGAAAAAATGGCTATTAAAGTCCGAACCCAGGTCTTCAAATAGTGCCTGTTGTTTTGATGATTTGTCTACAAATGCAACATTATGCAGATTTTATTTCTGATTTCGCTTGAGACTATCATTCTTATCACAACTAGAAAATTTAACCCCGATTGGCTCCATGAAGCCAGAAAAAATGGCTATTAAAGTCCGAACCCAAGTCTTCAAATAGTGCCCGATATTTTGATGATTTTTCTAAAACTGCATCAATATGTTGATTTTATTACGGATTGCACTTGAGACTATCAATTTTATCACGATGACAAAATTTCAGCCCATAGATCCAGAAAAAATGGCTATGAAAGCCCGAACCCAAGTCTTCAAATAGTGCCTGTTGTTTTGATGATTTTTCTACAATTGCAACTTTATGCAGATTTTATTACTGATTTCGCTTGAGACTATCATTCTTTTCACTACTAGACAATTTCACCCCAATTGGCTCCATAGAGCCAGAAAAAATGGATATTTAAGTCCGAACCCACGTCTTCAAATAGTGCCCGATATTTTTATGATTTTTCTAAAACTGCAACGAAATGTTGATTTTATAACTGATTTAATTTGAGACTATCATTTTTATCACGATGACAAAATTACAGCCCATAGATCCAGAAAAAATGGCTCAAAAAGTCCGAACCCAAGTCTCCAAATAGTGATCGTCATAATGACGATTTTTCTACAAATGACACTTTATGCAGATTTTATTACTGATTTCGCATGAGACTATCATTCTTATCACTACTAGAAAATTTCACCCCGATTGGCTCCATAGACCCAGAAAAAATGGCTATTAAAGTCCGAACCCAAGTCTTTAAATAGTGATCGTCAGAATGAAGATTTTTCTACAAATGCAACTTTATGCAGATTTTATTACTGATTTCGCTTGAGACTATCATTCTTATAATTCCTACAAAATTTCACCCCGATTGGCTCCATAGAGCCAGAAAAAATTGATATTTAAGTCCGAACCCAAGTCTTCAAATGAAGATTTTTCTACAAATGACACTTTATGCAGATTTTATTACTGATTTCGCTTGAGACTATCATTTTTATCACGATAACAAAATTTCAGCCAGTATGGGCTGGATTTTCTGGATTTATATCCAGAAAAAATGGCTATAAGAGTCCGAACCCAAGTCTTCAAATAGTGATCGTCATAATGAAGATTTTTCTACAAATGACACTTTAGGCAGATTTTATTACTGATTTCGCTTGAGATTATCATTCGTATCACTACTAGAAAATTTCACCCCAATTGGCTCCATAGAGCCAGAAAAAATGGATATTTAAGTCCGAACCCAAGTCTTCAAATGTTGCCTGTTGTTTTGATGATTTTTCTACAAATGCAACAGTATGCAGATTTTAATACTGATTTCGCTTGAGACTATCAATTTTATCACGATGACAGAATTTCAGCCCATGGATCCAGAAAAAATCGCTATGAAAGTCCGAACCCAAGTCTTCACATAGTGCCTGTTGTTTTGATGATTTTTCTACAAAAGCAACATTATGCAGATGTTATAACTGATTTCGCTTGAGAATATCATTCTTATCACTAAAACAAAATTTCACTCCGATTGGCTCCATAGAGCCAGAATAATAGCTATTAAAGTCCGAACCCAAGTCTTCAAATAGTGATCGTCAGAATGAAGATTTTTATACAAATGCAACTTTATGCAGATTTTATTACTGATTTCGCATGAGACTATCATTTTTATCACGATGTTAAAATTTCACCCCAATCAGCTCCATAGAGCCAGAAAAAAAGGATATGAAAGTCCGAACCCAAGTCTTTAAATAGTGCCCCCAATTTTGTTGAATTTTCTAAAACTGAAATAATATGTTGATTTTATTACTGATTTCGCTTGAGACTATCATTCTTATCACTACAACAAAATTTCACTCCGATTGGCTCCATAGAGCCAGAATAATGGCTATTAAAGTCCGAACCCAAGTCTTCAAATAGTGATCGACAGAATGAAGATTTTTCTACAAATGCAACTTTATGCAGATTTTATTACTGATTTCGCTTGAGACTATCATTTTTATCACGATGACAAAATTTCACCCCAATCAGCTCCATAGAGCCTGAAAAAATGGCTATGAAAGTCCGAACCCAAGTCTTTAAATAGTGCCTGTTGTTTTGATGATTTAAATACAAAAGCAACATTATGCAGATGATATTACTGATTTCGCTTCAGAATATCATTCTTATCACTACAATAAAATTTCATCCCGATGGGATCCATAGAGCCAGAAAAAATGGCTATTAATGTCCGAACCCAAGTCTTCAAATAGTGATCGTTATAATGAAGATTTTTCTACAATTGCAACATTATGCAGATTTTATTACTGATTTCGCTTGAGAATATCATTCTTATCACTACTATAAAAGTTCATCCCAATGGGAGCCATAGAGCCAGAAAAAATGGCTATTAAAGTCCGAACCCAAGTCTTCAAATAGTGATCGTCAGAATGAAGATTTTTCTACAAATGCAACTTTATGCAGATTTTATTACTGATTTCGCTTGAGACTATCATTCTTATAATTCCTACAAATTTTCACCCCGATTGGCTCCATAGAGCCAGAAAAAATTGATATTCAAGTCCGAACCCAAGTCTTCAAATGAAGATTTTTCTACAAATGACACTTTATGCAGATTTTATTACTGATTTCGCTTGAGACTATCATTTTTATCACGATAACAAAATTTCAGCCAGTATGGGCTGGATTTTCTGGATTTATATCCAGAAAAAATGGCTATAAGAGTCCGAACCCAAGTATTCAAATAGTGATCGTCATAATGAAGATTTTTCTACAAATGACACTTTATGCAGATTTTATTACTGATTTCGCTTGAGATTATCATTCTTATCACTACTAGAAAATTTCACCCCAATTGGCTCCATAGAGCCAGAAAAAATGGATATTTAAGTCCGAACCCAAGTCTTCAAATGTTGCCTGTTGTTTTGATGATTTTTCTACAAATGCAACATTATGCAGATTTTATTACTGATTTCGCTTGAGACTATCAATTTTATCACGATGACAGAATTTCAGCCCATGGATCCAGAAAAAATTGCTATGAAAGTCCGAACCCAAGTCTTCACATAGTGCCTGTTGTTTTGATGATTTTTCTACAAATGCAACTTTATGCAGATTTTATTACTGATTTCGCTTGAGACTATCATTTTTATCACCATGTCAAAATTTCACACCAATCAGCTCCATAGAGTTAGAAAAGAAGGATATTTAAGTCCGAACTCAAGTTTTTAAATAGTGCCCCCAATTTTGATGATTTTTCTAAAACTGCAATAATATGTTGATTTTATTACTGATTTCGCTTGAGACTATCATTCTTATCACTACAACAAAATTTCACTCCGATTGGCTCCATAGAGCCAGAATAATGGCTATTAAAGTCCGAACCCAAGTCTTCAAATAGTGATCGTCAGAATGAAGATTTTTCTACAAATGCAACATTATGCAGATTTTATTACTGTTTTCGCTTGAGACTATCAATTTTATCACGATGACAGAATTTCAGCCCATGGATCCAGAAAAAATGGCTATGAAAGTCCGAACCCAAGTCTTCAAATAGTGCCTGTTGTTTTGATGATTTTTCTACAAAAGCAACATTATGCAGATGATATTACTGATTTCGCTTGAGAATATCATTCTTATCACTACAATAAAATTTCATCCCGATGGGATCCATAGAGCCAAAAAAATGGCTATTAATGTCCGAACCCAAGTCTTCAAATAGTGATCGTTATAATGAAGATTTTTCTACAATTGCAACATTATGCAGATTTTATTACTGATTTCGCTTGAGAATATCATTCTTATCACTACTATAAAATTTCATCCCGATGGGAGCCATAGAGCCAGAGAAAATGGCTATTAAAGTCCGAACCCAAGTCTTCAAATAGTGCCTGTTGTTTTGATGATTTTTCTACAAATGCAACATTATGCAGATTTTATTACTGATTTCGCTTGAGAATATCATTCTTATCACTACTATAAAATTTCATCCCGATGGGAGCCATAGAGCCAGAAAAAATGGCTATGAAAGTCCGAACCCAAGTCTTCAAATAGTGCCTGTTGTTTTGATGATTTTTCTACAAATGCAACATTATGCAGATTTTATTACTGATTGCGCTTGAGACTATCAATTTTATCACGGTGACAAAATTTCAGCGCATGGATCCAGAAAAAATGGCTATTAAAGTCCGAACCCAGGTCTTCAAATAGTGCCTGTTGTTTTGATGATTTATCTACAAATGCAACATTATGCAGATTTTATTTCTGATTTCGCTTGAGACTATCATTCTTATCACAACTAGAAAATTTAACCCCGATTGGCTCCATGAAGCCAGAAAAAATGGCTATTAAAGTCCGAACCCAAGTCTTCAAATAGTGCCCGATATTTTGATGATTTTTCTAAAACTGCATCAATATGTTGATTTTATTACGGATTGCACTTGAGACTATCAATTTTATCACGATGACAAAATTTCAGCCCATAGATCCAGAAAAAAAGGCTATGAAAGCCCGAACCCAAGTCTTCAAATAGTGCCTGTTGTTTTGATGATTTTTCTACAATTGCAACTTTATGCAGATTTTATTACTGATTTCGCTTGAGACTATCATTCTTTTCACTACTAGACAATTTCACCCCAATTGGCTCCATAGAGCCAGAAAAAATGGATATTTAAGTCCGAACCCACGTCTTCAAATAGTGCCCGATATTTTTATGATTTTTCTAAAACTGCAACGAAATGTTGATTTTATAACTGATTTAATTTGAGACTATCATTTTTATCACGATGACAAAATTACAGCCCATAGATCCAGAAAAAATGGCTCAAAAAGTCCGAACCCAAGTCTCCAAATAGTGATCGTCATAATGACGATTTTTCTACAAATGACACTTTATGCAGATTTTATTACTGATTTCGCATGAGACTATCATTCTTATCACTACTAGAAAATTTCACCCCGATTGGCTCCATAGAGCCAGAAAAAATTGATATTTAAGTCCGAACCCAAGTCTTCAAATGAAGATTTTTCTACAAATGACACTTTATGCAGATTTTATTACTGATTTCGCTTGAGACTATCATTTTTATCACGATAACAAAATTTCAGCCAGTATGGGCTGGATTTTCTGGATTTATATCCAGAAAAAATGGCTATAAGAGTCCGAACCCAAGTCTTCAAATAGTGATCGTCATAATGAAGATTTTTCTACAAATGACACTTTATGCAGATTTTATTACTGATTTCGCTTGAGATTATCATTCTCATCACTACTAGAAAATTTCACCCCAATTGGCTCCATAGAGCCAGAAAAAATGGATATTTAAGTCCGAACCCAAGTCTTCAAATGTTGCCTGTTGTTTTGATGATTTTTCTACAAATGTAACATTATGCAGATTTTATTACTGATTTCGCTTGAGACTATCAATTTTATCACGATGACAGAATTTCAGCCCATGGATCCAGAAAAAATCGCTATGAAAGTCCGAACCCAAGTCTTCACATAGTGCCTGTTGTTTTGATGATTTTTCTACAAAAGCAACATTATGCAGATGTTATTACTGATTTCGCTTGAGAATATTATTCTTATCACTACAACAAAATTTCTCTCCGATTGGCTCCATAGAGCCAGAATAATGGCTATTAAAGTCCGAACCCAAGTCTTCAAATAGTGATCGTCAGAATGAAGATTTTTTATACAAATGCAACTTTATGCAGATTTTATTACTGATTTCGCTTGAGACTATCATTTTTATCACGATGACAAAATTTCACCCCAATCAGCTCCATAGAGCCAGAAAAAAAGGATATGAAAGTCCGAACCAAGTCTTTAAATAGTGCCCCCAATTTTGATGATTTTTCTAAAACTGCAATAATATGTTGATTTTATTACTGATTTCGCTTGAGACTATCATTCTTATCACTACAACAAAATTTCACTCCGATTGGCTCCATAGAGCCAGAATAATGGCTATTAAAGTCCGAACCCAAGTCTTCAAATAGTGATCGACAGAATGAAGATTTTTCTACAAATGCAACTTTATGCAGATTTTATTACTGATTTCGCTTGAGACTATCATTTTTATCACCATGTCAAAATTTCACACCAATCAGCTCCATAGAGTTAGAAAAAAAGGATATTTAAGTCCGAACTCAAGTTTTTAAATAGTGCCCCCAATTTTGATGATTTTTCTAAAACTGCAATAATATGTTGATTTTATTACTGATTTCGCTTGAGACTATCATTCTTATCACTACAACAAAATTTCACTCCGATTGGCTCCATAGAGCCAGAATAATGGCTATTAAAGTCCGAACCCAAGTCTTCAAATAGTGGACGTCAGAATGAAGATTTTTCTACAAATGCAACATTATGCAGATTTTATTACTGATTTCGCTTGAGACTATCAATTTTATCACGATGACAGAATTTCAGCCCATGGATCCAGAAAAAATGGCTATGAAAGTCCGAACCCAAGTCTTCAAATAGTGCCTGTTGTTTTGATGATTTTTCTACAAAAGCAACATTATGCAGATGATATTACTGATTTCGCTTGAGAATATCATTCTTATCACTACAATAAAATTTCATCCCGATGGGATCCATAGAGCCAAAAAAATGGCTATTAATGTCCGAACCCAAGTCTTCAAATAGTGATCGTTATAATGAAGATTTTTCTACAATTGCAACATTATGCAGATTTTATTACTGATTTCGCTTGAGAATATCATTCTTATCACTACTATAAAATATCATCCCGATGGGAGCCATAGAGCCAGAAAAAATGGCTATTAAAGTCCGAACCCAAGTCTTCAAATAGTGCCTGTTGTTTTGATGATTTTTCTACAAATGCAACATTATGCAGATTTTATTACTGATTTCGCTTGAGAATATCATTCTTATCACTACTATAAAATTTCATCCCGATGGGAGCCATAGAGCCAGAAAAAATGGCTATGAAAGTCCGAACCCAAGTCTTCAAATTGTGCCTGTTGTTTTGATGATTTTTCTACAAATGCAACATTATGCAGATTTTATTATTGATTTCGCTTGAGAGTATCATTTTTATCACGATGACAAATTTTCACCCCATTCAGCTCCATAGAGCCAGAAAAAAAGGATATGAAAGTCCGAACCCAAGTCTTTAAATAGTGCCCCCAATTTTGATGATTTTTCTAAAACTGCAATAATATGTTGATTTTATTACTGATTTCGCTTGAGACTATCATTCTTATCGGTACAACAAAATTTCACTCCGATTGGCTCCATAGAGCCAGAATAATGGCTATTAAAGTCCGAACCCAAGTCTTCAAATAGTGATCGTCAGAATGAAGATTTTTCTACAAATGCAACTTTATGTAGATTTTATTACTGATTTCGCTTGAGACTATCATTTTTATCACGATAACAAAATTTCAGCCAGTATGGGCTGGATTTTCTGGATTTATATCCAGAAAAAATGGCTATAAGAGTCCGAACCCAAGTCTTCAAATAGTGATCGTCATAATGAAGATTTTTCTACAAATGACACTTTATGCAGATTTTATTACTGATTTCGCTTGAGATTATCATTCTTATCACTACTAGAAAATTTCACCCCAATTGGCTCCATAGAGCCAGAAAAAATGGATATTTAAGTCCGAACCCAAGTCTTCAAATGTTGCCTGTTGTTTTGATGATTTTTCTACAAATGCAACATTATGCAGATTTTATTTCTGATTTCGCTTGAGACTATCAATTTTATCACGATGACAGAATTTCAGCCCATGGATCCAGAAAAAATCGCTATGAAAGTCCGAACCCAAGTCTTCACATAGTGCCTGTTGTTTTGATGATTTTTCTACAAAAGCAACATTATGCAGATGTTATTACTGATTTCGCTTGAGAATATCATTCTTATCACTACAACAAAATTTCACTCCGATTGGCTCCATAGAGCCAGAATAATGGCTATTAAAGTCCGAACCCAAGTCTTCAAATAGTGATCGTCAGAATGAAGATTTTTCTACAAATGCAACATTATGCAGATTTTATTACTGAATTCGCTTGAGGCTATCATTTTAATCACAACTAGAAAATTTAACCCCGATTGGCTCCATGAAGCCAGAAAAAATGGCTATTAAAGTCTGAACCCAAGTCTTCAAATAGTGCCCGATATTTTGATGATTTTTCTAAAACTGCATCAGTATGTTGATTTTATTACTGATTGCACTTGAGACTATCAATTTTATCACGATGACAAAATTTCAGCCCATAGATCCAGAAAAAATGGCTATGAAAGCCCGAACCCAAGTCTTCAAATAGTTCCTGTTGTTTTGATGATTTTTCTACAATTGCAACTTTATGCAGATTTTATTACTGATTTCGCTTGAGACAATCATTCTTTTCACTACTAGACAATTTCACCCCAATTGGCTCCATAGAGCCAGAAAAAATGGATATTTAAGTCCGAACCCAAGTCTTCAAATAGTGCCCGATATTTTGATGATTTTTCTAAAACTGCAACGAAATGTTGATTTTATAACTGATTTAATTTGAGACTATCATTTTTATCACGATGACAAAATTTCAGCCCTTAGATCCAGAAAAAATGGCTATAAAAGTCCGAACCCAAGTCTTCAAATAGTGATCGTCATAATGACGATTTTTCTACAATTGCAACATTTTGCAGATTTTAATACTGATTTCGCTTGAGACTATCATTCTTTTCACTACTAGACAATTTCACCCCCAATTGGCTCCATTGAGCCAGAAAAAATGGATATTTAAGTCCGAACCCAAGTCTTCAAATAGTGCCCGATATTTTGATGATTTTTCTAAAACTGCATCAATTTGTTGATTTTATTACTGATTGCACTTGAGACTATCAATTTTATCACGATGACAAAATTTTCGCCCATAGATCCAGAAAAAATGGCTATGAAAGCCCGAACCCAAGTCTTCAAATAGTGCCTGTTGTTTTGATGATTTTTCTACAAATGCAACTTTATGCAGATTTTATTATTGATTTCGCTTGAGTATATCATTCTTATCACTACTATAAAATTTCATCCCGATGGGATCCATAGAGCCAGAAAAAATGGCTATAAAAGTCCGAACCCAAGTCTTCAAATAGTGATCTTCATAATGAAGATTTAAAAAAAAAAAAAAAATGAAGATTTTTCTACAAATGACACTTTATGCAGATTTTATTACTGATTCCGCTTGAGACTCTCATTCTTATCACTACTAGAAAATTTCACCCCAATTGGATCCATAGAGCCAGAAAAAATGGATATTTAAGTCCGAACCCAAGTTTTCAAATGGTGCCTGTTGTTTTGATGATTTTTCTACAAATGCAACATTATGCAGATTTTATTACTGATTGCGCTTGAAACTATCAATTTTATCACGATGACAAAATTTCAGCGCATGGATCCAGAAAAAATTGCTATGAAAGTCCGAACCCAAGTCTTCACATAGTGCCTGTTGTTTTGATGATTTTTCTACAATTGCAACATTATGCAGATTTTATTAGTGATTTCGCTTGAGAATATCATTCTTATCACTACTATAAAATTTCATCCCGATGGGAGGCATAGAGCCAGAAAAAATGGCTATTAAAGTCCGAACCCAAGTGTTCAAATAGTGATCGTCAGAATGAAGATTTTTCTACAAATGCAACTTTATGCAGATTTTATTACTGATTTCGCTTGAGACTATCATTCTTATCACTACTAGAAAGTTTCACCCCGATTGGCTACATGGAGCCAGAAAAAATGGCTATTAAAGTCCGAACCCAAGTCTTCAAATAGGGCCCGATATTTTGATGATTTTTCTTAAACTGCATCAATATGTTGATTTTATTACTGATTGCACTTGAGACTATCAATTTTATCACGATGACAAAATTTTAGCCCATAGATCCAGAAAAAATGGCTATGAAAGCCCGAACCCAAGTCTTAAAATAGTGCCTGTTGTTTTGATGATTTTTCTACAAATGCAACTTTATGCAGATTTTATTATTGATTTCGCTTGAGTATATCATTCTTATCACTACTATAAAATTTCATCCCGATGGGATCCATAGAGCCAGAAAAAATGGCTATAAAAGTCCGAACCCAAGTCTTCAAATAGTGATCGTCATAATGAAGATTTAAAAAAAAAAAAAATGAAGATTTTTCTACAAATGACACTTTATGCAGATTTTATTACTGATTTCGCTTGAGACTATCATTCTTATCACTACTAGAAAATTTCACCCCAATTGGATCCATAGAGCCAGAAAAAATGGATATTTAAGTCCGAACCCAAGTCTTCAAATGGTGCCTGTTGTTTTGATGATTTTTCTACAAATGCAACATTATGCAGATTTTATTACTGATTGCGCTTGAGACTATCAATTTTATCACGGTGACAAAATTTCAGCGCATGGATCCAGAAAAAATGGCTATTAAAGTCCGAACCCAGGTCTTCAAATAGTGCCTGTTGTTTTGATGATTTGTCTACAAATGCAACATTATGCAGATTTTATTTCTGATTTCGCTTGAGACTATCATTCTTATCACAACTAGAAAATTTAACCCCGATTGGCTCCATGAAGCCAGAAAAAATGGCTATTAAAGTCCGAACCCAAGTCTTCAAATAGTGCCCGATATTTTGATGATTTTTCTAAAACTGCATCAATATGTTGATTTTATTACGGATTGCACTTGAGACTATCAATTTTATCACGATGACAAAATTTCAGCCCATAGATCCAGAAAAAATGGCTATGAAAGCCCGAACCCAAGTCTTCAAATAGTGCCTGTTGTTTTGATGATTTTTCTACAATTGCAACTTTATGCAGATTTTATTACTGATTTCGCTTGAGACTATCATTCTTTTCACTACTAGACAATTTCACCCCAATTGGCTCCATAGAGCCAGAAAAAATGGATATTTAAGTCCGAACCCACGTCTTCAAATAGTGCCCGATATTTTTATGATTTTTCTAAAACTGCAACGAAATGTTGATTTTATAACTGATTTAATTTGAGACTATCATTTTTATCATGATGACAAAATTACAGCCCATAGATCCAGAAAAAATGGCTCAAAAAGTCCGAACCCAAGTCTCCAAATAGTGATCGTCATAATGACGATTTTTCTACAAATGACACTTTATGCAGATTTTATTACTGATTTCGCATGAGACTATCATTCTTATCACTACTAGAAAATTTCACCCCGATTGGCTCCATAGACCCAGAAAAAATGGCTATTAAAGTCCGAACCCAAGTCTTTAAATAGTGATCGTCAGAATGAAGATTTTTCTACAAATGCAACTTTATGCAGATTTTATTACTGATTTCGCTTGAGACTATCATTCTTATAATTCCTACAAAATTTCACCCCGATTGGCTCCATAGAGCCAGAAAAAATTGATATTTAAGTCCGAACCCAAGTCTTCAAATGAAGATTTTTCTACAAATGACACTTTATGCAGATTTTATTACTGATTTCGCTTGAGACTATCATTTTTATCACGATAACAAAATTTCAGCCAGTATGGGCTGGATTTTCTGGATTTATATCCAGAAAAAATGGCTATAAGAGTCCGAACCCAAGTCTTCAAATAGTGATCGTCATAATGAAGATTTTTCTACAAATGACACTTTAGGCAGATTTTATTACTGATTTCGCTTGAGATTATCATTCTTATCACTACTAGAAAATTTCACCCCAATTGGCTCCATAGAGCCAGAAAAAATGGATATTTAAGTCCGAACCCAAGTCTTCAAATGTTGCCTGTTGTTTTGATGATTTTTCTACAAATGCAACATTATGCAGATTTTATTACTGATTTCGCTTGAGACTATCAATTTTATCACGATGACAGAATTTCAGCCCATGGATCCAGAAAAAATCGCTATGAAAGTCCGAACCCAAGTCTTCACATAGTGCCTGTTGTTTTGATGATTTTTCTACAAAAGCAACATTATGCAGATGTTATAACTGATTTCGCTTGAGAATATCATTCTTATCACTAAAACAAAATTTCACTCCGATTGGCTCCATAGAGCCAGAATAATAGCTATTAAAGTCCGAACCCAAGTCTTCAAATAGTGATCGTCAGAATGAAGATTTTTATACAAATGCAACTTTATGCAGATTTTATTACTGATTTCGCATGAGACTATCATTTTTATCACGATGACAAAATTTCACCCCAATCAGCTCCATAGAGCCAGAAAAAAAGGATATGAAAGTCCGAACCCAAGTCTTTAAATAGTGCCCCCAATTTTGTTGAATTTTCTAAAA
This sequence comes from Hesperophylax magnus, assembly GCA_026573805.1. Classification (NCBI taxonomy): domain Eukaryota; kingdom Metazoa; phylum Arthropoda; class Insecta; order Trichoptera; family Limnephilidae; genus Hesperophylax; species Hesperophylax magnus. The sequence continues at coordinate 1,558,846 of JAIUSX010000144.1, read as the reverse complement.
CTGCAATAATATGTTGATTTTATTACTGATTTCGCTTGAGACTATCATTCTTATCACTACAACAAAATTTCACTCCGATTGGCTCCATAGAGCCAGAATAATGGCTATTAAAGTCCGAACCCAAGTCTTCAAATAGTGATCGACAGAATGAAGATTTTTCTACAAATGAAACTTTATGCAGATTTTATTACTGATTTCGCTTGAGACTATCATTTTTATCACGATGACAAAATTTCACCCCAATCAGCTCCATAGAGCCAGAAAAAATGGCTATGAAAGTCCGAACCCAAGTCTTTAAATAGTTCCTGTTGTTTTGATGATTTTTCTACAAAAGCAACATTATGCAGATGATATTACTGATTTCGCTTGAGAATATCATTCTTATCACTACAATAAAATTTCATCCCGATGGGATCCATAGAGCCAGAAAAAATGGCTATTAATGTCCGAACCCAAGTCTTCAAATAGTGATCGTTATAATGAAGATTTTTCTACAATTGCAACATTCTGCAGATTTTATTACTGATTTCGCTTGAGAATATCATTCTTATCACTACTATAAAAGTTCATCCCAATGGGAGCCATAGAGCCAGAAAAAATGTCTATTAAAGTCCGAACCCAAGTCTTCAAATAGTGATCGTCAGAATGAAGATTTTTCTACAAATGCAACTTTATGCAGATTTTATTACTGATTTCGCTTGAGACTATCATTCTTATAATTCCTACAAATTTTCACCCCGATTGGCTCCATAGAGCCAGAAAAAATTGATATTCAAGTCCGAACCCAAGTCTTCAAATGAAGATTTTTCTACAAATGACACTTTATGCAGATTTTATTACTGATTTCGCTTGAGACTATCATTTTTATCACGATAACAAAATTTCAGCCAGTATGGGCTGGATTTTCTGGATTTATATCCAGAAAAAATGGCTATAAGAGTCCGAACCCAAGTATTCAAATAGTGATCGTCATAATGAAGATTTTTCTACAAATGACACTTTATGCAGATTTTATTACTGATTTCGCTTGAGATTATCATTCTTATCACTACTAGAAAATTTCACCCCAATTGGCTCCATAGAGCCAGAAAAAATGGATATTTAAGTCCGAACCCAAGTCTTCAAATGTTGCCTGTTGTTTTGATGATTTTTCTACAAATGCAACATTATGCAGATTTTATTACTGATTTCGCTTGAGACTATCAATTTTATCACGATGACAGAATTTCAGCCCATGGATCCAGAAAAAATTGCTATGAAAGTCCGAACCCAAGTCTTCACATAGTGCCTGTTGTTTTGATGATTTTTCTACAAATGCAACTTTATGCAGATTTTATTACTGATTTCGCTTGAGACTATCATTTTTATCACCATGTCAAAATTTCACACCAATCAGCTCCATAGAGTTAGAAAAAAAGGATATTTAAGTCCGAACTCAAGTTTTTAAATAGTGCCCCCAATTTCGATGATTTTTCTAAAACTGCAATAATATGTTGATTTTATTACTGATTTCGCTTGAGACTATCATTCTTATCACTACAACAAAATTTCAATCCGATTGGCTCCATAGAGCCAGAATAATGGCTATTAAAGTCCGAACCCAAGTCTTCAAATAGTGATCGTCAGAATGAAAATTTTTCTACAAATGCAACATTATGCAGATTTTATTACTGTTTTCGCTTGAGACTATCAATTTTATCACGATGACAGAATTTCAGCCCATGGATCCAGAAAAAATGGCTATGAAAGTCCGAACCCAAGTCTTCAAATAGTGCCTGTTGTTTTGATGATTTTTCTACAAAAGCAACATTATGCAGATGATATTACTGATTTCGCTTGAGAATATCATTCTTATCACTACAATAAAATTTCATCCCGATGGGATCCATAGAGCCAAAAAAAATGGCTATTAATGTCCGAACCCAAGTCTTCAAATAGTGATCGTTATAATGAAGATTTTTCTACAATTGCAACATTATGCAGATTTTATTACTGATTTCGCTTGAGAATATCATTCTTATCACTACTATAAAATATCATCCCGATGGGAGCCATAGAGCCAGAAAAAATGGCTATTAAAGTCCGAACCCAAGTCTTCAAATAGTGCCTGTTGTTTTGATGATTTTTCTACAAATGCAACATTATGCAGATTTTATTACTGATTTCGCTTGAGAATATCATTCTTATCACTACTATAAAATTTCATCCCGATGGGAGCCATAGAGCCAGAAAAAATGGCTATGAAAGTCCGAACCCAAGTCTTCAAATTGTGCCTGTTGTTTTGATGATTTTTCTACAAATGCAACATTATGCAGATTTTAGTACTGATTTCGCTTGAGAATATCATTCTTATCACTACTATAAAATTTCATCCCGATGGGAACCATAGAGCCAGAAAAAATGGCTATGAAAGTCCGAACCCAAGTCTTCAAATAGTGCCTGTTGTTTTGATGATTTTTCTACAAATGCAACATTATGCAGATTTTATTAATGATTTCGCTTGAGAATATCATTCTTATCACTACTATAAAATTTCTTCCCGATGGGAGCCATAGAGCCAGAAAAAATGGCTATGAAAGTCCGAACCCAAGTCTTCAAATAGTGCCTGTTGTTTTGATGATTTTTCTACAAATGCAACATTATGCAGATTTTATTACTGATTTCGCTTGAGAATATCATTCTTATCACTACTATAAAATTTCATCCCGATGGGAGCCATAGAGCCAGAAAAAATGGCTATGAAAGTCCGAACCCAAGTCTTCAAATAGTGCCTGTTGTTTTGATGATTTTTCTACAAATGCAACATTATGCAGATTTTATTACTGATTTCGCTTGAGAATATCATTCTTATCACTACTATAAAATTTCATCCCGATGGGAGCCATAGAGCCAGAAAAATGGCTATGAAAGTCCGAACCCAAGTCTTCAAATAGTGCCTGTTGTTTTGATGATTTTTCTACAAATGCAACATTATGCAGATTTTATTACTGATTTCGCTTGAGAATATCATTCTAATCACTACTATAAAATTTCATCCCGATGGGAGCCATAGAGCCAGAAAAAATTGCTATAAAAGTCCGAACCCAAGTCTTCAAATAGTGATCGTCATAATGAAGATTTAAAAAAAAAAAAAAATGAAGATTTTTCTACAAATGACACTTTATGCAGATTTTATTACTGATTTCGCTTGAGACTATCATTCTTATCACTACTAGAAAATTTCACCCCAATTGGATCCATAGAGCCAGAAAAAATGGATATTTAAGTCCGAACCCAAGTCTTCAAATGGTGCCTGTTGTTTTGATGATTTTTCTACAAATGCAACATTATGCAGATTTTATTACTGATTGCGCTTGAGACTATCAATTTTATCACGGTGACAAAATTTCAGCGCATGGATCCAGAAAAAATGGCTATTAAAGTCCGAACCCAGGTCTTCAAATAGTGCCTGTTGTTTTGATGATTTATCTACAAATGCAACATTATGCAGATTTTATTTCTGATTTCGCTTGAGACTATCATTCTTATCACAACTAGAAAATTTAACCCCGATTGGCTCCATGAAGCCAGAAAAAATGGCTATTAAAGTCCGAACCCAAGTCTTCAAATAGTGCCCGATATTTTGATGATTTTTCTAAAACTGCATCAATATGTTGATTTTATTACGGATTGCACTTGAGACTATCAATTTTATCACGATGACAAAATTTCAGCCCATAGATCCAGAAAAAAAGGCTATGAAAGCCCGAACCCAAGTCTTCAAATAGTGCCTGTTGTTTTGATGATTTTTCTACAATTGCAACTTTATGCAGATTTTATTACTGATTTCGCTTGAGACTATCATTCTTTTCACTACTAGACAATTTCACCCCAATTGGCTCCATAGAGCCAGAAAAAATGGATATTTAAGTCCGAACCCACGTCTTCAAATAGTGCCCGATATTTTTATGATTTTTCTAAAACTGCAACGAAATGTTGATTTTATAACTGATTTAATTTGAGACTATCATTTTTATCACGATGACAAAATTACAGCCCATAGATCCAGAAAAAATGGCTCAAAAAGTTCGAACCCAAGTCTCCAAATAGTGATCGTCATAATGACGATTTTTCTACAAATGACACTTTATGCAGATTTTATTACTGATTTCGCATGAGACTATCATTCTTATCACTACTAGAAAATTTCACCCCGATTGGCTCCATAGACCCAGAAAAAATGGCTATTAAAGTCCGAACCCAAGTCTTTAAATAGTGATCGTCAGAATGAAGATTTTTCTACAAATGCAACTTTATGCAGATTTTATTACTGATTTCGCTTGAGACTATCATTCTTATAATTCCAACAAAATTTCACCCCGATTGGCTCCATAGAGCCAGAAAAAATTGATATTTTAGTCCGAACCCAAGTCTTCAAATGAAGATTTTTCTACAAATGACACTTTATGCAGATTTTATTACTGATTTCGCTTGAGACTATCATTTTTATCACGATAACAAAATTTCAGCCAGTATGGGCTGGATTTTCTGGATTTATATCCAGAAAAAATGGCTATAAGAGTCCGAACCCAAGTCTTCAAATAGTGATCGTCATAATGAAGATTTTTCTACAAATGACACTTTATGCAGATTTTATTACTGATTTCGCTTGAGATTATCATTCTTATCACTACTAGAAAATTTCACCCCAATTGGCTCCATAGAGCCAGAAAAAATGGATATTTAAGTCCGAACCCAAGTCTTCAAATGTTGCCTGTTGTTTTGATGATTTTTCTACAAATGTAACATTATGCAGATTTTATTACTGATTTCGCTTGAGACTATCAATTTTATCACGATGACAGAATTTCAGCCCATGGATCCAGAAAAAATCGCTATGAAAGTCCGAACCCAAGTCTTCACATAGTGCCTGTTGTTTTGATGATTTTTCTACAAAAGCAACATTATGCAGATGTTATTACTGATTTCGCTTGAGAATATCATTCTTATCACTACAACAAAATTTCTCTCCGATTGGCTCCATAGAGCCAGAATAATGGCTATTAAAGTCCGAACCCAAGTCTTCAAATAGTGATCGTCAAAATGAAGATTTTTCTACAAATGCAACATTATGCAGATTTTATTACTGAATTCGCTTGAGACTATCATTCTTATCACAACTAGAAAATTTAACCCCGATTGGCTCCATGAAGCCAGAAAAAATGGCTATTAAAGTCTGAACCCAAGTCTTCAAATATTGCCCGATATTTTGATGATTTTTCTAAAACTGCATCAGTATGTTGATTTTATTACTGATTGCACTTGAGACTATCAATTTTATCACGATGACAAAATTTCAGCCCATAGATCCAGAAAAAATGGCTATGAAAGCCCGAACCCAAGTCTTCAAATAGTGCCTGTTGTTTTGATGATTTTTCTACAATTGCAACTTTATGCAGATTTTATTACTGATTTCGCTTGAGACTATCATTCTTTTCACTACTAGACAATTTCACCCCAATTGGCTCCATAGAGCCAGAAAAAATGGATATTTAAGTCCGAACCCAAGTCTTCAAATAGTGCCCGATATTTTGATGATTTTTCTAAAACTGCAACGAAATGTTGATTTTATAACTGATTTAATTTGAGACTATCATTTTTATCACGATGACAAAATTTCAGCCCTTAGATCCAGAAAAAATGGCTATAAAAGTCCGAACCCAAGTCTTCAAATAGTGCCTGTTGTTTTGATGATTTTTCTACAATTGCAACTTTATGCAGATTTTATTACTGATTTCGCTTGAGACTATCATTCTTATAATTCCTACAAAATTTCACCCCGATTGGCTCCATAGAGCCAGAAAAAATTGATATTTTAGTCCGAACCCAAGTCTTCAAATGAAGATTTTTCTACAAATGACACTTTATGCAGATTTTATTACTGATTTCGCTTGAGACTATCATTTTTATCACGATAACAAAATTTCAGCCAGTATGGGCTGGATTTTCTGGATTTATATCCAGAAAAAATGGCTATAAGAGTCCGAACCCAAGTCTTCAAATAGTGATCGTCATAATGAAGATTTTTCTACAAATGACACTTTATGCAGATTTTATTACTGATTTCGCTTGAGATTATCATTCTTATCACTACTAGAAAATTTCACCCCAATTGGCTCCATAGAGCCAGAAAAAATGGATATTTAAGTCCGAACCCAAGTCTTCAAATGTTGCCTGTTGTTTTGATGATTTTTCTACAAATGTAACATTATGCAGATTTTATTACTGATTTCGCTTGAGACTATCAATTTTATCACGATGACAGAATTTCAGCCCATGGATCCAGAAAAAATCGCTATGAAAGTCCGAACCCAAGTCTTCACATAGTGCCTGTTGTTTTGATGATTTTTCTACAAAAGCAACATTATGCAGATGTTATTACTGATTTCGCTTGAGAATATCATTCTTATCACTACAACAAAATTTCTCTCCGATTGGCTCCATAGAGCCAGAATAATGGCTATTAAAGTCCGAACCCAAGTCTTCAAATAGTGATCGTCAGAATGAAGATTTTTCTACAAATGCAACATTATGCAGATTTTATTACTGAATTCGCTTGAGACTATCATTCTTATCACAACTAGAAAATTTAACCCCGATTGGCTCCATGAAGCCAGAAAAAATGGCTATTAAAGTCTGAACCCAAGTCTTCAAATATTGCCCGATATTTTGATGATTTTTCTAAAACTGCATCAGTATGTTGATTTTATTACTGATTGCACTTGAGACTATCAATTTTATCACGATGACAAAATTTCAGCCCATAGATCCAGAAAAAATGGCTATGAAAGCCCGAACCCAAGTCTTCAAATAGTGCCTGTTGTTTTGATGATTTTTCTACAATTGCAACTTTATGCAGATTTTATTACTGATTTCGCTTGAGACTATCATTCTTTTCACTACTAGACAATTTCACCCCAATTGGCTCCATAGAGCCAGAAAAAATGGATATTTAAGTCCGAACCCAAGTCTTCAAATAGTGCCCGATATTTTGATGATTTTTCTAAAACTGCAACGAAATGTTGATTTTATAACTGATTTAATTTGAGACTATCATTTTTATCACGATGACAAAATTTCAGCCCTTAGATCCAGAAAAAATGGCTATAAAAGTCCGAACCCAAGTCTTCAAATAGTGCCTGTTGTTTTGATGATTTTTCTACAATTGCAACTTTATGCAGATTTTATTACTGATTTCGCTTGAGACTATCATTCTTTTCACTACTAGACAATTTCACCCCAATTGGCTCCATAGAGCCAGAAAAAATGGATATTTAAGTCCGAACCCAAGTCTTCAAATAGTGCCCGATATTTTGATGATTTTTCTAAAACTGCATCAATTTGTTGATTTTATTACTGATTGCACTTGAGACTATCAATTTTATCACGATGACAAAATTTTCGCCCATAGATCCAGAAAAAATGGCTATGAAAGCCCGAACCCAAGTCTTCAAATAGTGCCTGTTGTTTTGATGATTTTTCTACAAATGCAACTTTATGCAGATTTTATTATTGATTTCGCTTGAGTATATCATTCTTATCACTACTTTAAAATTTCATCCCGATGGGATCCATAGAGCCAGAAAAAATGGCTATAAAAGTCCGAACCCAAGTCTTCAAATAGTGATCTTCATAATGAAGATTTAAAAAAAAAAAAAAAAATGAAGATTTTTCTACAAATGACACTTTATGCAGATTTTATTACTGATTCCGCTTGAGACTCTCATTCTTATCACTACTAGAAAATTTCACCCCAATTGGATCCATAGAGCCAGAAAAAATGGATATTTAAGTCCGAACCCAAGTTTTCAAATGGTGCCTGTTGTTTTGATGATTTTTCTACAAATGCAACATTATGCAGATTTTATTACTGATTGCGCTTGAAACTATCAATTTTATCACGATGACAAAATTTCAGCGCATGGATCCAGAAAAAATTGCTATGAAAGTCCGAACCCAAGTCTTCACATAGTGCCTGTTGTTTTGATGATTTTTCTACAATTGCAACATTATGCAGATTTTATTAGTGATTTCGCTTGAGAATATCATTCTTATCACTACTATAAAATTTCATCCCGATGGGAGGCATAGAGCCAGAAAAAATGGCTATTAAAGTCCGAACCCAAGTGTTCAAATAGTGATCGTCAGAATGAAGATTTTTCTACAAATGCAACTTTATGCAGATTTTATTACTGATTTCGCTTGAGACTATCATTCTTATCACTACTAGAAAGTTTCACCCCGATTGGCTACATGGAGCCAGAAAAAATGGCTATTAAAGTCCGAACCCAAGTCTTCAAATAGGGCCCGATATTTTGATGATTTTTCTTAAACTGCATCAATATGTTGATTTTATTACTGATTTCACTTGAGACTATCATTTTTATCACGATGAAAAAATTTCAACCCATAGATCCAGACAAAATGGCTATGAAAGCCCGAACCCAGGTCTTCAAATAGTGCCTGTTGTTTTGATGATTTTTCTACAAATGCTACATTATGCAGATTTTATTACTGATTTCGCTTGAGACTATCATTCTTATCACAACTAGAAAATTTAACCCCGATTGGCTCCATGAAGCCAGAAAAAATTGCTATTAAAGTCCGAACCCAAGTCTTCAAATAGTGCCCGATATTTTGATGATTTTTCTAAAACTGCATCAATATGTTGATTTTATTACTGATTGCACTTGAGACTATCAATTTTTTCACGATGACAAAATTTCAGCCCATAGATCCAGAAAAAATGGCTATGAAAGCCCGAACCCAAGTCTTCAAATAGTGCCTGTTGTTTAGATGATTTTTCAACAATTGCAACTTTATGCAGATTTTATTACTGATTTCGCTTGAGACTATCATTCTTTTCACTACTAGACAAATTCACCCCAATTGGCTCCATTGAGCCAGAAAAAATGGATATTTAAGTCCGAACCCAAGTCTTCAAATAGTGCCCGATATTTTGATGATTTTTCTAAAACTGCAAAAATTGTTGATTTTATTACTGATTTCGCTTGAGACTATCATTCTTATCACTACTAGAAAATTTCACCCCAATTGGCTCCATAGAGTCAGAAAAAATGGATATTTAAGTCCGAACCCAAGTCTTCAAATGTTGCCTGTAGTTTAAATGATTTTTCTAAAAATGCAACATTATGCAGATTTTATTACTGATTTCGCTTGAGACTATCAATTTTATCACGATGACAGAATTTCAGCCCATGGATCCAGAAAAAATGGTTATGAAAGTCCGAACCCAAGTCTTCAAATAGTGATCGTCAGAATGAAGATTTTTCTACAAATGCAACATTATGCAGATTTTATTACTGATTTCGCTTGAGACTATCAATTTTATCACGATGACAGAATTTCAGCCCATGGATCCAGAAAAAATGGTTATGAAAGTCCGAACCCAAGTCTTCAAATAGTGATCGTCAAAATGAAGATTTTTCTACAAATGCAACATTATGCAGATTTTATTACTGATTTCGCTTGAGACTATCAATTTTATCACGATGACAGAATTTCAGCCCATGGATCCAGAAAAAATGGTTATGAAAGTCCGAACCCAAGTCTTCAAATAGTGATCGTCAGAATGAAGATTTTTCTACAAATGCAACTTTATGCAGATTTTATTACTGATTTCGCTTGAGACTATCATTTTTATCACGATGACAAAATTTCACCCCAATCAGCTCCATAGAGTTAGAAAAAATGGATATTTAAGTCCGAACCCAAGTCTTCAAATGTTGCCTGTAGTTTAAATGATTTTTCTAAAAATGCAACATTATGCAGATTTTATTACTGATTTCGCTTGAGAATATCATTCTTATCACTACTATAAAATTTCATTCCGATGGGAGCCATAGAGCCAAAATAATGGCTATTAAAGTCCGAACCCAAGTCTTCAAATAGTGATCGTCAAAATGAAGATTTTTCTACAAATGCAACATTATGCAGATTTTATTACTGATTTCGCTTGAGACTATCAATTTTATCACGATGACAGAATTTCAGCCCATGGATCCAGAAAAAATGGTTATGAAAGTCCGAACCCAAGTCTTCAAATAGTGATCGTCAGAATGAAGATTTTTCTACAAATGCAACTTTATGCAGATTTTATTACTGATTTCGCTTGAGACTATCAATTTTATCACGATGACAGAATTTCAGCCCATGGATCCAGAAAAAATGGTTATGAAAGTCCGAACCCAAGTCTTCAAATAGTGATCGTCAGAATGAAGATTTTTCTACAAATGCAACTTTATGCAGATTTTATTACTGATTTCGCTTGAGACTATCAATTTTATCACGATGACAGAATTTCAGCCCATGGATCCAGAAAAAATGGTTATGAAAGTCCGAACCCAAGTCTTCACATAGTGCCTGTTGTTTTGATGATTTTTCTACAAAAGCAACATTATGCAGATGTTATTACTGATTTCGCTTGAGAATATCATTCTTATCACTACAACAAAATTTCACTCCGATTGGCTCCATAGAGCCAGAATAATGGCTATTAAAGTCCGAACCCAAGTCTTCAAATAGTGATCGTCAGAATGAATGTTTTTCTACAAATGCAACTTTATGCAGATTTTATTACTTATTTCGCTTGAGACTATCATTCTTATCACTACAACAAAATTTCACTCCGATTGGCTCCATAGAGCCAAAATAATGGCTATTAAAGTCCGAACCCAAGTCTTCAAATAGTGATCGTCAAAATGAAGATTTTTCTACAAATGCAACATTATGCAGATTTTATTACTGATTTCGCTTGAGACTATCAATTTTATCACGATGACAGAATTTCAGCCCATGGATCCAGAAAAAATGGTTATGAAAGTCCGAACCCAAGTCTTCAAATAGTGATCGTCAGAATGAAGATTTTTCTACAAATGCAACTTTATGCAGATTTTATTACTGATTTCGCTTGAGACTATCATTTTTATCACGATGACAAAATTTCACCCCAATCAGCTCCATAGAGTTAGAAAAAATGGATATTTAAGTCCGAACCCAAGTCTTCAAATGTTGCCTGTAGTTTAAATGATTTTTCTAAAAATGCAACATTATGCAGATTTTATTACTGATTTCGCTTGAGACTATCATTCTTATCACTACTAGAAAATTTCACCCCGATTGGCTACATGGAGCCAGAAAAAATGGCTATTAAAGTCCGAACCCAAGTCTTCAAATAGTGCCCGATATTTTGATGATTTTTCTTAAACTGCATCAATATGTTGATTTTATTACTGATTTCACTTGAGACTATCATTTTTATCACGATGACAGAATTTCAGCCCATGGATCCAGAAAAAATCGCTATGAAATTCCGAACCCAAGTCTTCACATAGTGCCTGTTGTTTTGATGATTTTTCTACAAAACCAACATTATGCAGATGTTATTACTTATTTCGCTTGAGACTATCATTCTTATCACTACAACAAAATTTCACTCCGATTGGCTCCATAGAGCCAGAATAATGGCTATTAAAGTCCGAACCCAAGTCTTCAAATAGTGATCGTCAGAATGAATGTTTTTCTACAAATGCAACTTTATGCAGATTTTATTACTTATTTCGCTTGAGACTATCATTCTTATCACTACAACAAAATTTCACTCCGATTGGCTCCATAGAGCCAAAATAATGGCTATTAAAGTCCGAACCCAAGTCTTCAAATAGTGATCGTCAGAATGAAGATTTTTCTACAAATGCAACTTTATGCAGATTTTATTACTGATTTCGCTTGAGAATATCATTTTTATCACGATGACAAAATTTCACCCCGATTGGCTCCATAGAGCCAGAAAAAAAGGATATTAAAGTCCGAACCCAAGTCTTCAAATGGTGCCTGTTGTCTTGATGATTTTTCTACAAATGCAACATTATGCAGATTTTATTACTGATTTCGCTTGAGACTATCAATTTTATCACGATGACAAAATTTCATCCCGATGGGAGCCATAGAGCCAGAAAAAATGGCTATGAAAGTCCGAACATAAGTCTTCAAATAGTGCCTGTTGTTTTGATGATTTTTCTACAAATGCAACATTATGCAGATTTTATTACTGATTTCGCTTGAGAATATCATTCTTATCACTACAATAAAATTTCATCCCGATGGGAGCCATAGAGCCAGAAAAAATGGCTATGAAAGTCCGAACCCAAGTCTTCAAATAGTGCCTGATGTTTTGATGATTTTTCTACAAATGCAACATTATGCAGATTTTATTACTGATTTCGCTTGAGAATATCATTCTTATCACTACTATTAAATTTCATCCCGATGGGAGCCATAGAGCCAGAAAAAATGGCTATGAAAGTCCGAACCCAAGTCTTCAAATAGTGCCTGTTGTTTTGATGATTTTTCTACAAATGCAACATTATGCAGATTTTATTACTGATTTCGCTTGAGAATATCATTCTCATCACTACAATAAAATTTCATCCCGATGGGAGCCATAGAGCCAGAAAAAATGGCTATGAAAGTCCGAACCCAAGTCTTCAAATAGTGCCTGTTGTTTTGATGATTTTTCTACAAATGCAACATTATGCAGATTTTATTACTGATTTCGCTTGAGAATATCATTCTCATCACTACAATAAAATTTCATCCCGATGGGAGCCATAGAGCCAGAAAAAATGACTATGAAAGTCCGAACCCAAGTCTTCAAATAGTGCCTGTTGTTTTGATGATTTTTCTACAAATGCAACATTATGCAGATTTTATTACTGATTTCGCTTGAGAATATCATTCTTATCACTACTATAAAATTTCATTCCGATGGGAGCCATAGAGCCAGAAAAAATGGCTATGAAAGTCCGAACCCAAGTCTTCAAATAGTGCCTGTTGTTTTGATGATTTTTCTACAAATGCAACATTATGCAGATTTTATTACTGATTTCGCTTGAGAATATCATTCTTATCACTACTATAAAATTTCATCCCGATGGGAGCCATAGAGCCAGAAAAAATGGCTATGAAAGTCCGAACCCAAGTCTTCAAATCGGGCCCGATATTTTGATGATTTTTCTTAAACTGCATCAATATGTTGATTTTATTACTGATTTCACTTGAGACTATCATTTTTATCACGATGACAAAATTACAGCCCATAGATCCAGAAAAAATGGCTATAAAAGTCCGAACCCAAGTCTCCAAATAGTGATCGTTATAATGAAGATTTTTCTACAATTGCAACATTTTGCAGATTTTAATACTGATTTCGCTTGAGAATATCATTCTTATCACTACTATAAAATTTCATCCCAATGGGAGCCATAGAGCGAGAAAAAATGGCTATTAAAGTCCAAACCCAAGTCTTCAAATAGTGATCGTCAGAATGAAGATTTTTCTACAAATGCAACTTTATGCAGATTTTATTACTGATTTCGCTTGAGACTATCATTCTTATAATTCCTACAAAATTTCACCCCGATTGGCTCCATAGAGCCAGAAAAAATTGATATTTAACTCCGAACCCAAGTCTTCAAATGAAGATTTTTCTACAAATGACACTTTATGCAGATTTTATTACTGATTTCGCTTGAGACTATCAATTTTATCACGATGACAGAATTTCAGCCCATGGATCCAGAAAAAATCGCTATGAAAGTCCGAACCCAAGTCTTCACATAGTGCCTATTGTTTTGATGATTTTTCTACAAAAGCAACATTATGCAGATGTTATTACTGATTTCGCTTGAGAATATCATTCTTATGACTACAATAAAATTTCATCCCGATGGGATCCATAGAGCCAGAAAAAAAGGCTATTATTGTCCGAACCCATGTCTTCAAATAGTGATCGTCATGATGAAGGTTTTTCTACAAATGCAACTTTATGCAGATTTTATTACTTATTTCGCTTAAGACTATCATTCTTATCACTACAACAAAATTTCACTCCGATTGGCTCCATAGAGCCAGAATAATGGCTATTAAAGTCCGAACCCAAGTCTTCAAATAGTGATCGTCAGAATGAAGATTTTTCTACAAATGCAACTTTATGCAGATTTTATTACTGATTTCGCTTGAGACTATCATTTTTATCACGATAACAAAATTTCAGCCAGTATGGGCTGGATTTTCTGGATTTATATCCAGAAAAAATGGCTATAAGAGTCCGAACCCAAGTCTTCAAATAGTGATCGTCATAATGAAGATTTTTCTACAAATGACACTTTATGCAGATTTTATTACTGATTTCGCTTGAGATTATCATTCTTATCACTACTAGAAAATTTCACCCCAATTGGCTCCATAGAGCCAGAAAAAATGGATATTTAAGTCCGAACCCAAGTCTTCAAATGTTGCCTGTTGTTTTGATGATTTTTCTACAAATGCAACATTATGCAGATTTTATTTCTGATTTCGCTTGAGACTATCAATTTTATCACGATGACAGAATTTCAGCACATGGATCCAGAAAAAATCGCTATGAAAGTCCGAACCCAAGTCTTCACATAGTGCCTGTTGTTTTGATGATTTTTCTACAAAACAACATTATGCAGATGTTATTACTGATTTCGCTTGAGAATATCATTCTTATCACTACAACAAAATTTCACTCCGATTGGCTCAATAGAGCCAGAATAATGGCTATTAAAGTCCGAACCCAAGTCTTCAAATAGTGATCGTCAGAATGAAGATTTTTCTACAAATGCAACATTATGCAGATTTTATTACTGAATTCGCTTGAGACTATCATTCTTATCACAACTAGAAAATTTAACCCCGATTGGCTCCATGAAGCCAGAAAAAATGGCTATTAAAGTCCGAACCCAAGTCTTCAAATAGTGCCCGATATTTTGATGATTTTTCTAAAACTGCATCAATATGTTGATTTTATTACTGATTGCACTTGAGACTATCAATTTTATCACGATGACAAAATTTCAGCCCATAGATCCAGAAAAAATGGCTATGAAAGCCCGAACCCAAGTCTTCAAATAGTGCCTGTTGTTTTGATGATTTTTCTACAATTGCAACTTTATGCAGATTTTATTACTGATTTCGCTTGAGACTATCATTCTTTTCACTACTAGACAATTTCACCCCAATTGGCTCCATAGAGCCAGAAAAAATGGATATTTAAGTCCGAACCCAAGTCTTCAAATAGTGCCCGATATTTTGATGATTTTTCTAAAACTGCAACGAAATGTTGATTTTATAACTGATTTAATTTGAGACTATCATTTTTATCACGATGACAAAATTTCAGCCCTTAGATCCAGAAAAAATGGCTATAAAAGTCCGAACCCAAGTCTTCAAATAGTGATCGTCATAATGACGATTTTTCTACAAATGACACTTTATGCAGATTTTATTACTGATTTCGCATGAGACTATCATTCTTATCACTACAATAAAATTTCACCCCGATTGGCTCAATAAAGCTACCAAAAATGGATATTTAATTCCGAACCCAAGTCTTCAAATAGTGCCCGATATTTTGATGATTTTTCTAAAACTGCAAAAATTGTTGATTTTATTACTGATTTCGCTTGAGACTATCATTCTTATCACTACTAGAAAATTTCACCCCAAATGGCTCCATAGAGCCAGAAAAAATGGATATTTAAGTCCGAACCCAAGTCTTCAAATGTTGCCTGTAGTTTTGATGATTTTTCTAAAAATGCAACATTATGCAGATTTTATTACTGATTTCGCTTGAGACTATCAATTTTATCACGATGACAGAATTTCAGCCCATGGATCCAGAAAAAATGGCTATGAAAGTCCGAACCCAAGTCTTCAAATAGTGCCTGTTGTTTTGATGATTTTTCTACAATTGCAACTTTATGCAGATTTTATTACTGATTTCGCTTGAGACTATCATTCTTTTCACTACTAGACAATTTCACCCCGAATGGCTCCATAGAGCCAGAAAAAATTGATATTTAAGTCCGAACCCAAGTCTTCAAATGAAGATTTTTCTACAAATGACACTTGCAGATTTTATTACTGATTTCGCTTGAGACTATCATTTTTATCACGATAACAAAATTTCAGCCAGTATGGGCTGGATTTTCTGGATTTATATCCAGAAAAAGTGGCTATAAGAGTCCGAACCCAAGTCTTCAAATAGTGATCGTCATAATGAAGATTTTTCTACAAATGACACTTTTTGCAGATTTTATTACTGATTTCGCTTGAGATTATCATTCTTATCGCTACTAGAAAATTTCACCCCAATTGGCTCCATAGAGCCAGAAAAAATGGATATTTAAGTCCGAACCCAAGTCTTCAAATGTTGCCTGTTGTTTTGATGATTTTTCTACAAACGCAACATTATGCAGATTTTATTTCTGATTTCGCTTGAGACTATCAATTTTATCACGATGACAGAATTTCAGCCCATGGATCCAGAAAAAATCGCTATGAAAGTCCGAACCCAAGTCTTCACATAGTGCCTGTATTTTTGATGATTTTTCTACAAAAGCAACATTATGCAGATGTTATTACTGATTTCGCTTGAGAATATCATTCTTATCACTACAACAAAATTTCACTCCGATTGGCTCCATAGAGCCAGAATAATGGCTATTAAAGTCCGAACCCAAGTCTTCAAATAGTAATCGTCAGAATGAAGATTTTTCTACAAATGCAACATTATGCAGATTTTATTACTGAATTCGCTTGAGACTATCATTCTTATCACAACTAGAAAATTTAACCCCGATTGGCTCCATGAAGCCAGAAAAAATGGCTATTAAAGTCCGAACCCAAGTCTTCAAATAGTGCCCGATATTTTGATGATTTTTCTAAAACTGCATCAATATGTTGATTTTATTACTGATTGCACTTGAGACTATCAATTTTATCACGATGACAAAATTTCAGCCCATAGATCCAGAAAAAATGGCTATGAAAGCCCGAACCCAAGTCTTCAAATAGTGCCTGTTGTTTTGATGATTTTTCTACAATTGCAACTTTATGCAGATTTTATTACTGATTTCGCTTGAGACTATCATTCTTTTCACTACTAGACAATTTCACCCCAATTGGCTCCATAGAGCCAGAAAAAATGGATATTTAAGTCCGAACCCAAGTCTTCAAATAGTGCCCGATATTTTGATGATTTTTCTAAAACTGCAACGAAATGTTGATTTTATAACTGATTTAATTTGAGACTATCATTTTTATCACGATGACAAAATTTCAGCCCTTAGATCCAGAAAAAATGGCTATAAAAGTCCGAACCAAAGTCTTCAAATAGTGATCGTCATAATGACGATTTTTCTACAAATGACACTTTATGCAGATTTTATTACTGATTTCGCATGAGACTATCATTCTTATCACTACAATAAAATTTCACCCCGATTGGCTCAATAAAGCTACCAAAAATGGATATTTAATTCCGAACCCAAGTCTTCAAATAGTGCCCGATATTTTGATGATTTTTCTAAAACTGCAATAATTGTTGATTTTATTACTGATTTCGCTTGAGACTATCATTCTTATCACTACTAGAAAATTTCACCCCAATTGGATCCATAGAGCCAGAAAAAATGGATATTTAAGTCCGAACCCAAGTTTTCAAATGGTGCCTGTTGTTTTGATGATTTTTCTACAAATGCAACATTATGCAGATTTTATTACTGATTGCGCTTGAAACTATCAATTTTATCACGATGACAAAATTTCAGCGCATGGATCCAGAAAAAATTGCTATGAAAGTCCGAACCCAAGTCTTCACATAGTGCCTGTTGTTTTGATGATTTTTCTACAATTGCAACATTATGCAGATTTTATTAGTGATTTCGCTTGAGAATATCATTCTTATCACTACTATAAAATTTCATCCCGATGGGAGGCATAGAGCCAGAAAAAATGGCTATTAAAATCCGAACCCAAGTGTTCAAATAGTGATCGTCAGAATGAAGATTTTTCTACAAATGCAACTTTATCCAGATTTTATTACTGATTTCGCTTGAGACTATCATTCTTATCACTACTAGAAAGTTTCACCCCGATTGGCTACATGGAGCCAGAAAAAATGGCTATTAAAGTCCGAACCCAAGTCTTCAAATAGGGCCCGATATTTTGATGATTTTTCTTAAACTGCATCAATATGTTGATTTTATTACTGATTTCACTTGAGACTATCATTTTTATCACGATGACAAAATTTCAACCCATATATCCAGACAAAATGGCTATGAAAGCCCGAACCCAGGTCTTCAAATAGTGCCTGTTGTTTTGATGATTTTTATACAAATGCTACATTATGCAGATTTTATTACTGATTTCGCTTGAGACTATCATTCTTATCACAACTAGAAAATTTAACCCCGATTGGCTCCATGAAGCCAGAAAAAATTGCTATTAAAGTCCGAACCCAAGTCTTCAAATAGTGCCCGATATTTTGATGATTTTTCTAAAACTGCATCAATATGTTGATTTTATTACTGATTGCACTTGAGACTATCAATTTTATCACGATGACAAAATTTCAGCCCATAGATCCAGAAAAAATGGCTATGAAAGCCCGAACCCAAGTCTTCAAATAGTGCCTGTTGTTTTGATGATTTTTCTACAATTGCAACTTTATGCAGATTTTATTACTGATTTCGCTTGAGACTATCATTCTTTTCACTACTAGACAATTTCACCCCAATTGGCTCCATTGAGCCAGAAAAAATGGATATTTAAGTCCGAACCCAAGTCTTCAAATAGTGCCCGATATTTTGATGATTTTTCTAAAACTGCAAAAATTGTTGATTTTATTACTGATTTCGCTTGAGACTATCATTCTTATCACTACTAGAAAATTTCACCCCAATTGGCTCCATAGAGTCAGAAAAAATGGATATTTAAGTCCGAACCCAAGTCTTCAAATGTTGCCTGTAGTTTAAATGATTTTTCTAAAAATGCAACATTATGCAGATTTTATTACTGATTTCGCTTGAGACTATCAATTTTATCACGATGACAGAATTTCAGCCCATGGATCCAGAAAAAATGGTTATGAAAGTCCGAACCCAAGTCTTCAAATAGTGATCGTCAGAATGAAGATTTTTCTACAAATGCAACTTTATGCAGATTTTATTACTGATTTCGCTTGAGACTATCAATTTTATCACGATGACAGAATTTCAGCCCATGGATCCAGAAAAAATGGCTATGAAAGTCCGAACCCAAGTCTTCAAATAGTGCCTGTTGTTTTGATGATTTTTCTACAAATGCAACATTATGCAGATTTTATTAATGATTTCGCTTGAGAATATCATTCTTATCACTACTATAAAATTTCATCCCGATGGGAGCCATAGAGCCAGAAAAAATGGCTATGAAAGTCCGAACCCAAGTCTTCAAATAGTGCCTGTTGTTTTGATGATTTTTCTACAAATGCAACATTATGCAGATTTTATTACTGATTTCGCTTGAGAATATCATTCTTATCACTACAACAAAATTTCACTCCGATTGGCTCCATAGAGCCAGAATAATGGCTATTAAAGTCCGAACCCAAGTCTTCAAATAGTGATCGTCAGAATGAAGATTTTTCTACAAATGCAACATTATGCAGATTTTATTACTGAATTCGCTTGAGACTATCATTCTTATCACAACTAGAAAATTTAACCCCGATTGGCTCCATGAAGCCAGAAAAAATGGCTATTAAAGTCCGAACCCAAGTCTTCAAATAGTGCCCGATATTTTGATGATTTTTCTAAAACTGCATCAATATGTTGATTTTATTACTGATTGCACTTGAGACTATCAATTTTATCACGATGACAAAATTTCAGCCCATAGATCCAGAAAAAATGGCTATGAAAGCCCGAACCCAAGTCTTCAAATAGTGCCTGTTGTTTTGATGATTTTTCTACAATTGCAACTTTATGCAGATTTTATTACTGATTTCGCTTGAGACTATCATTCTTTTCACTACTAGACAATTTCACCCCAATTGGCTCCATAGAGCCAGAAAAAATGGATATTTAAGTCCGAACCCAAGTCTTCAAATAGTGCCCGATATTTTGATGATTTTTCTAAAACTGCACCGAAATGTTGATTTTATAACTGATTTAATTTGAGACTATTATTTTTATCACGATGACAAAATTTCAGCCCTTAGATCCAGAAAAAATGGCTATAAAAGTCCGAACCCAAGTCTTCAAATAGTGATCGTCATAATGACGATTTTTCTACAAATGACACTTTATGCAGATTTTATTACTGATTTCGCATGAGACTATCATTCTTATCACTACAATAAAATTTCACCCCGATTGGCTCAATAAAGCTACCAAAAATGGATATTTAATTCCGAACCCAAGTCTTCAAATAGTGCCCGATATTTTGATGATTTTTCTAAAACTGCAAAAATTGTTGATTTTATTACTGATTTCGCTTGAGACTATCATTTTTATCACGATAACAAAATTTCAGCCAGTATGGGCTGGATTTTCTGGATTTATATCCAGAAAAAGTGGCTATAAGAGTCCGAACCCAAGTCTTCAAATAGTGATCGTCATAATGAAGATTTTTCTACAAATGACACTTTTTGCAGATTTTATTACTGATTTCGCTTGAGATTATCATTCTTATCACTACTAGAAAATTTCACCCCAATTGGCTCCATAGAGCCAGAAAAAATGGATATTTAAGTCCGAACCCAAGTCTTCAAATGTTGCCTGTTGTTTTGATGATTTTTCTACAAATGCAACATTATGCAGATTTTATTTCTGATTTCGCTTGAGACTATCAATTTTATCACGATGACAGAATTTCAGCCCATGGATCCAGAAAAAATCGCTATGAAAGTCCGAACCCAAGTCTTCACATAGTGCCTGTTGTTTTGATGATTTTTCTACAAAAGCAACATTATGCAGATGTTATTACTGATTTCGCTTGAGAATATCATTCTTATCACTACAACAAAATTTCACTCCGATTGGCTCCATAGAGCCAGAATAATGGCTATTAAAGTCCGAACCCAAGTCTTCAAAAAGTGATCGTCAGAATGAAGATTTTTCTACTTCTACAAATGCAACATTATGCAGATTTTATTACTGAATTCGCTTGAGACTATCATTCTTATCACAACTAGAAAATTTAACCCCGATTGGCTCCATGAAGCCAGAAAAAATGGCTATTAAAGTCCGAACCCAAGTCTTCAAATAGTGCCCGATATTTTGATGATTTTTCTAAAACTGCATCAATATGTTGATTTTATTACTGATTGCACTTGAGACTATCAATTTTATCACGATGACAAAATTTCAGCCCATAGATCCAGAAAAAATGGCTATGAAAGCCCGAACCCAAGTCTTCAAATAGTGCCTGTTGTTTTGATGATTTTTCTACAATTGCAACTTTATGCAGATTTTATTACTGATTTCGCTTGAGACTATCATTCTTTTCACTACTAGACAATTTCACCCCAATTGGCTCCATAGAGCCAGAAAAAATGGATATTTAAGTCCGAACCCAAGTCTTCAAATAGTGCCCGATATTTTGATGATTTTTCTAAAACTGCAACGAAATGTTGATTTTATAACTGATTTAATTTGAGACTATCAATTTTATCACGATGACAGAATTTCAGCCCATGGATCCAGAAAAAATCGCTATGAAAGTCCGAACCCAAGTCTTCACATAGTGCCTGTTGTTTTGATGATTTTTCTACAAAAGCAACATTATGCAGATGTTATTACTGATTTCGCTTGAGAATATCATTCTTATCACTACAACAAAATTTCACTCCGATTGGCTCCATAGAGCCAGAATAATGGCTATTAAAGTCCGAACCCAAGTCTTCAAATAGTGATCGTCATAATGACGATTTTTCTACAAATGACACTTTATGCAGATTTTATTACTGATTTCGCATGAGACTATCATTCTTATCACTACAATAAAATTTCACCCCGATTGGCTCAATAAAGCTACCAAAAATGGATATTTAATTCCGAACCCAAGTCTTCAAATAGTGCCCGATATTTTGATGATTTTTCTAAAACTGCAAAAATTGTTGATTTTATTACTGATTTCGCTTGAGACTATCATTCTTATCACTACTAGAAAATTTCACCCCAATTGGCTCCATAGAGCCAGAAAAAATGGATATTTAAGTCCGAACCCAAGTCTTCAAATGTTGCCTGTAGTTTTGATGATTTTTCTAAAAATGCAACATTATGCAGATTTTATTACTGATTTCGCTTGAGAATAGTCTAGTCAATTTTAGATTTAGATTGATAGTCAATTTTATCACGATGACAGAATTTCAGCCCATGGATCCAGAAAAAATGGCTATGAAAGTCCGAACCCAAGTCTTCAAATAGTGCCTGTTGTTTTGATGATTTTTCTACAATTGCAACTTTATGCAGATTTTATTACTGATTTCGCTTGAGACTATCATTCTTTTCACTACTAGACAATTTCACCCCGATTGGCTCCATAGAGCCAGAAAAAATTGATATTTAAGTCCGAACCCAAGTCTTCAAATGAAGATTTTTCTACAAATGACACTTGCAGATTTTATTACTGATTTCGCTTGAGACGATCATTTTTATCACGATAACAAAATTTCAGCCAGTATGGGCTGGTTTTTCTGGATTTATATCCAGAAAAAATGGCTATAAGAGTCCGAACCCAAGTCTTCAAATAGTGATCGTCATAATGAAGATTTTTCTACAAATGACACTTTTTGCAGATTTTATTACTGATTTCGCTTGAGATTATCATTCTTATCACTACTAGAAAATTTCACCCCAATTGGCTCCATAGAGCCAGAAAAAATGGATATTTAAGTCCGAACCCAAGTCTTCAAATGTTGCCTGTTGTTTTGATGATTTTTCTACAAATGCAACAGTATGCAGATTTTATTACTGATTTCGCTTGAGACTATCAATTTTATCACGATGACAGAATTTCAGCCCATGGATCCAGAAAAAATCGCTATGAAAGTCCGAACCCAAGTCTTCACATAGTGCCTGTTGTTTTGATGATTTTTCTACAAAAGCAACATTATGCAGATGTTATTACTGATTTCGCTTGAGAATATCATTCTTATCACTACAATAAAATTTCATCCCGATGGGATCCATAGAGCCAGAAAAAAAGGCTATTAATGTCCGAACCCAAGTCTTCAAATAGTGATCGTCATAATGAAGGTTTTTCTACAAATGCAACTTTATGCAGATTTTATTACTGATTTCGCTTGAGAATATCATTCTTATCACTACAATAAAATTTCATCCCGATACGATCCATAGAGCCAGAAAAATTGGCTATTAATGTCCGAACCCAAGTCTTCAAATAGTGATCGTTATAATGAAGATTTTTCTACAATTGCAACATTATCCAGATTTTATTACTGATTTCGCTTGAGAATATCATTCTTATCACTACTATAAAATTTCATCCCAATGGGAGCCATAGAGCCAGAAAAAATGGCTATTAAAGTCCGAACCCATGTCTTCAAATAGTGATCGTCAGAATGAGGATTTTTCTACAAATGCAACTTTATGCAGATTTTATTACTGATTTCGCTTGAGACTATCATTCTTATCACTACTAGAAAATTTCACCCCGATTGGCTACATGGAGCCAGAAAAAATGGCTATTAAAGTCCGAACCCAAGTCTTCAAATAGTGCCCGATATTTTGATGATTTTTCTTAAACTGCATCAATATGTTGATTTTATTACTGATTTCACTTGAGACTATCATTTTTATCACGATGACTAAATTTCAACCCGTAGATCCAGACAAAATGGCTATGAAAGCCCGAACCCAGGTCTTTAAATAGTGCCTGTTGTTTTGATGATTTTTCTACAAATGCAACAGTATGCAGATTTTATTACTGATTTCGCTTGAGACTATCAATTTTAATCACGATGACAGAATTTCAGGCCCATGGATCCAGAAAAAATCGCTATGAAAGTCCGAACCAAGTCTTCACATAGTGCCTGTTGTTTTGATGATTTTTCTACAAAAGCAACATTATGCAGATGTTATTACTGATTTCGCTTGAGAATATCATTCTTATCACTACAATAAAATTTCATCCCCATGGGATCCATAGAGCCAGAAAAAAAGGCTATTAAAGTCCGAACCCAAGTCTTCAAATAGTGCCCGATATTTTGATGATTTTTCTAAAACTGCATCAATATGTTGATTTTATTACTGATTGCACTTGAGACTATCAATTTTATCACGATGACAAAATTTCAGCCCATAGATCCAGAAAAAATGGCTATAAAAGTCCGAACCCAAGTCTCCAAATAGTGATCGTCATAATGACGATTTTTCTACAAATGACACTTTATGCAGATTTTATTACTGATTTCGCATGAGACTATCATTCTTATCACTACAATAAAAATTCAACCCCGATTGGCTCAATAAAGCTACCAAAAATGGATATTTAATTCCGAACCCAGTCTTCAAATAGTGCCCGATATTTTGATGATTTTTCTAAAACTGCAATAATTGTTGATTTTATTACTGATTTCGCTTGAGACTATCATTCTTATCACTACTAGAAAATTTCACCCGAATTGGATCCATAGAGCCAGAAAAAATGGATATTTAAGTCCGAACCCAAGTTTTCAAATGGTGCCTGTTGTTTTGATGATTTTTCTACAAATGCAACATAATGCAGATTTTATTACTGATTTCGCTTGAGACTATCGTTTTTATCACGATAACAAAATTTCAGCCAGTATGGGCTGGATTTTCTGGATTTATATCCAGAAAAAATGGCTATAAGAGTCCGAACCCAAGTCTTCAAATAGTGATCGTCATAATGAAGATTTTTCTACAAATGCAACTTTATGCAGATTTTATTACTGATTTCGCTTGAGACTATCATTTTTATCACGATGACAAAATTTCACACCAATCAGCTCCATAGAGCCAGAAAAAAAGGATATGAAAGTCCGAACCCAAGTCTTCAAATAGTGCCTGTTGTTTTGATGATTTTTCTACAAATGCAACATTATGCAGATTTTATTACTGATTTCGCTTGAGAATATCATTCTTATCACAACTATAAAATTTCATCCCGATGGGAGCCATAGAGCCAGAAAAAATGGCTATGAAAGTCCGAACCCAAGTCTTCAAATAGTGCCTGTTGTTTTGATGATTTTTCTACAAATGCAACATTATGCAGATTTTATTACTGATTTCGCTTGAGAATATCATTCTTATCACTACTATAAAATTTCATCCCGATGGGAGCCATAGAGCCAGAAAAAATGGCTATGAAAGTCCGAACCCAAGTCTTCAAATAGTGCCTGTTGTTTTGATGATTTTTCTACAAATGCAACATTATGCAGATTTTATTACTGATTTCGCTTGAGAATATCATTCTTATCACTACTATAAAATTTCATCCCGATGGGAGCCATAGAGCCAGAAAAAAAGGATATGAAAGTCCGAACCCAAGTCTTCAAATAGTGCCTGTTGTTTTGATGATTTTTCTACAAATGCAACATTATGCAGATTTTATTACTGATTTCGCTTGAGAATATCATTCTTATCACAACTATAAAATTTCATCCCGATGGGAGCCATAGAGCCAGAAAAAATGGCTATGAAAGTCCGAACCCAAGTCTTCAAATAGTGCCTGTTGTTTTGATGATTTTTCTACAAATGCAACATTATGCAGATTTTATTACTGATTTCGCTTGAGAATATCATTCTTATCACTACAATAAAATTTCATCCCAATGGGAGCCATAGAGCCAGAAAAAATGGCTATTAAAGTCCGAACCCAAGTTTTCAAATAGTGATCGTCAGAATGAAGATTTTTCTACAAATGACACATTATGCAGATTTTATTACTGATTTCGCTTGAGAATATCATTCCTATCACTACTAGAAAATTTCACCCCAATTGGCTCCATAGAGCCAGAAAAAATGGATATTTAAGTCCGAACCCAAATCTTCAAATGTTGCCTGTTGTTTTGATGATTTTTCTAAAAATGCAACACTATGCATATTTTATTACTGATTTCGCTTGAGACTATCAATTTTATCACGATGACAGAATTTCATCCCATGGATCCAGAAAAAATGGCTATGAAAGTCCGAACCCAAGTCTTCAAATAGTGCCTGTTGTTTTGATGATTTTTCTACAAAAGCAACATTATGCAGATGATATTACTGATTTCGCTTGAGAATATCATTCTTATCACTACAATAAAATTTCATCCCGATGGGATCCATAGAGCCAGAAAAAATGGCTATTAATGTCCGAACCCAAGTCTTCAAATAGTGATCGTTATAATGAAGATTTTTCTACAATTGCAACATTATGCAGATTTTATTACTGATTTCGCTTGAGAATATCATTCTTATCACTACAATAAAATTTCATCCCGATGGGAGCCATAGAGCCAGAAAAAATGGCTATGAAAGTCCGAACCCAAGTCTTCAAATAGTGCCTGTTGTTTTGATGATTTTTCTACAAATGCAACATTATGCAGATTTTATTACTGATTTCGCTTGAGAATATCATTCTTATCACTACTATAAAATTTCATCCCGATGGGAGCCATAGAGCCAGAAAAAATGGCCATGAAAGTCCGAACCCAAGTCTTCAAATAGTGCCTGTTGTTTTGATGATTTTTCTACAAATGACACATTATGCAGATTTTATTACTGATTTCGCTTGAGAATATCATTCTTATCACTACTATAAAATTTCATCCCGATGGGATCCATAGAGCCAGAAAAAATGGCTATTAATGTCCGAACCCAAGTCTTCAAATAGTGATCGTTATAATGAAGATTTTTCTACAATTTGCAACATTATGCAGATTTTATTACTGATTTCGCTTGAGAATATCATTCTTATCACTACTATAAAATTTCATCCCAATGGGAGCCATAGAGCCAGAAAAAATGGCTATTAAAGTCCGAACCCAAGTCTTCAAATAGTGATCGTCAGAATGAAGATTTTTCTACAAATGCAACTTTATGCAGATTTTATTACTAATTTCGCTTGAGACTATCATTCTTATAATTCCTACAAAATTTCACCCCAATTGGCTCTATAGAGCCAGAAAAAATTAATATTTAAGTCCGAACCCAAGTCTTCAAATGAAGATTTTTCTACAAATGACACTTTATGCAGATTTTATTACTGATTTCGCTTGAGACTATCATTTTTATCACGATAACAAAATTTCAGCCAGTATGGGCTGGATTTTCTGGATTTATATCCAGAAAAAATGGCTATAAGAGTCCGAACCCAAGTCTTCAAATAGTGATCGTCATAACGAAGATTTTTATACAAATGACACTTTATGCAGATTTTATTACTGATTTCGCTTGAGATTATCATTCTTATCACTTCTAGAAAATTTCACCCCAATTGGCTCCATAGAGCCAGAAAAAATGGATATTCAAGTCCGAACCCAAGTCTTCAAATGTTGCCTGTTGTTTTGATGATTTTTCTACAAATGCAACATTATGCAGATTTTATTACTGATTTCGCTTGAGACTATCAATTTTATCACGATGACAGAATTTCAGCACATGGATCCAGAAAAAATCGCTATGAAAGTCCGAACCCAAGTCTTCAAATAGTGCCTGTTGTTTTGATGATTTTTCTACAAATGACACATTATGCAGATTTTATTACTGATTTCGCTTGAGAATATCATTCTTATCACTACTATAAAATTTCATCCCGATGGGATCCATAGAGCCAGAAAAAATGGCTATTAATGTCCGAACCCAAGTCTTCAAATAGTGATCGTTATAATGAAGATTTTTCTACAATTGCAACATTATGCAGATTTTATTACTGATTTCGCTTGAGAATATCATTCTTATCACTACTATAAAATGTCATCCCGATGGGAGCCATAGAGCCAGAAAAAATGGCTATTAAAGTCCGAACCCAAGTCTTCAAATAGTGCCTGTTGTTTTGATGATTTTTCTACAAATGCAACATTATGCAGATTTTATTACTGATTTCGCTTGAGAATATCATTCTTATCACTACTATAAAATTTCATCCCGATGGGAGCCATAGAGCCAGAAAAAATGGCCATGAAAGTCCGAACCCAAGTCTTCAAATAGTGCCTGTTGTTTTGATGATTTTTCTACAAATGACACATTATGCAGATTTTATTACTGATTTCGCTTGAGAATATCATTCTTATCACTACTATAAAATTTCATCCCGATGGGATCCATAGAGCCAGAAAAAATGGCTATTAATGTCCGAACCCAAGTCTTCAAATAGTGATCGTTATAATGAAGATTTTTCTACAATTTGCAACATTATGCAGATTTTATTACTGATTTCGCTTGAGAATATCATTCTTATCACTACTATAAAATTTCATCCCAATGGGAGCCATAGAGCCAGAAAAAATGGCTATTAAAGTCCGAACCAAGTCTTCAAATAGTGATCGTCAGAATGAAGATTTTTCTACAAATGCAACTTTATGCAGATTTTATTACTAATTTCGCTTGAGACTATCATTCTTATAATTCCTACAAAATTTCACCCCAATTGGCTCTATAGAGCCAGAAAAAATTAATATTTAAGTCCGAACCCAAGTCTTCAAATGAAGATTTTTCTACAAATGACACTTTATGCAGATTTTATTACTGATTTCGCTTGAGACTATCATTTTTATCACGATAACAAAATTTCAGCCAGTATGGGCTGGATTTTCTGGATTTATATCCAGAAAAAATGGCTATAAGAGTCCGAACCCAAGTCTTCAAAATAGTGATCGTCATAACGAAGATTTTTATACAAATGACACTTTATGCAGATTTTATTACTGATTTCGCTTGAGATTATCATTCTTATCACTTCTAGAAAATTTCACCCCAATTGGCTCCATAGAGCCAGAAAAAATGGATATTCAAGTCCGAACCCAAGTCTTCAAATGTTGCCTGTTGTTTTGATGATTTTTCTACAAATGCAACATTATGCAGATTTTATTACTGATTTCGCTTGAGACTATCAATTTTATCACGATGACAGAATTTCAGCACATGGATCCAGAAAAAATCGCTATGAAAGTCCGAACCCAAGTCTTCACATAGTACCTGTTGTTTTGATGATTTTTCTACAAAAGCAACATTATGCAGATGTTATTACTGATTTCTCTTGAGAATATCATTCATATCACTACAATAAAATTTCATCCCGATGGGATCCATAGAGCCAGAAAAAAAGGCTATTAATGTCCGAACCCAAGTCTTCAAATAGTGATCGTCATAATGAAGGTTTTTCTACAAATGCAACTTTATGCAGATTTTATTACTTATTTCGCTTGAGAATATCATTCTTATCACTACTATAAAATTTCATCCCGATGGGAGCCATAGAGCCAGAAAAAATGGCTATGAAAGTCCGAACCCAAGTCTTCAAATAGTGCCTGTTGTTTTGATGATTTTTCTACAAATGCAACATTATGCAGATTTTATTACTGATTTCGCTTGAGAATATCATTCTTATCACTACTATAAAATTTCATCCCGATGGGAGCCATAGAGCCAGAAAAAATGGCTATGAAAGTCCGAACCCAAGTATTTAAATAGTGCCCCCAATTTTGATGATTTTTCTAAAACTGCAACATTATGCAGATTTTATTACTGATTTCGCTTGAGACTATCAATTTTATCACGATGACAGAATTTCAGCCCATGGATCCAGAAAAAATGGCTATGAAAGTCCGAACCCAAGTCTTCAAATAGTGCCTGTTGTTTTGATGATTTTTCTACAAAAGCAACATTATGCTGATGATATTACTGATTTCGCTTGAGAATATCATTCTTATCACTACAATAAAATTTCATCCCGATGGGATCCATAGAGCCAGAAAAAATGGCTATTAATGTCCGAACCCAAGTCTTCAAATAGTGATCGTTATAATGAAGATTTTTCTACAATTGCAACATTATGCAGATTTTATTACTGATTTCGCTTGAGAATATCATTCTTATCACTACACTAAAATTTCATCCCGATGGGAGCCATAGAGCCAGAAAAAATGGCTATGAAAGTCCGAACCCAAGTCTTCAAATAGTGCCTGTTGTTTTGATGATTTTTCTACAAAAGCAACACTATGCAGATGATATTACTGATTTCGCTTGAGAATATCATTCTTATCACTACAATAAAATTTCATCCCGATGGGATCCATAGAGCCAGAAAAAATGGCTATTAATGTCCGAACCCAAGTCTTCAAATAGTGATCGTTATAATGAAGATTTTTCTACAATTGCAACATTATGCAGATTTTATTACTGATTTCGCTTGAGAATATCATTCTTATCACTACAATAAAATTTCATCCCGATGGGAGCCATAGAGCCAGAAAAAATGGCTATGAAAGTCCGAACCCAAGTCTTCAAATAGTGCCTGTTGTTTTGATGATTTTTCTACAAATGCAACATTATGCAGATTTAATTACTGATTTCGCTTGAGAATATCATTCTTATCACTACTATAAAATTTCATCCCGATGGGAGCCATAGAGCCAGAAAAAATGGCCATGAAAGTCCGAAACCAAGTCTTCAAATAGTGCCTGTTGTTTTGATGATTTTTCCTCAAATGACACATTATGCAGATTTTATTACTGATTTCGCTTGAGAATATCATTCTTATCACTACTATAAAATTTCATCCCGATGGGAGCCATAGAGCCAGAAAAAATGGCTATGAAAGTCCGAACCCAAGTCTTCTAATAGTGCCTGTTATTTTGATGATTTTTCTAAAAATGCAACATTATGCAGATTTTATTACTGATTTCGCTTGAGACTATCAATTTTATCACGATGACAGAATTTCAGCCCATGGATACAGAAAAAATGGCTATGAAAGTCCGAACCCAAGTCTTCAAATAGTGCCTGTTGTTTTGATGATTTTTCTACAAAAGCAACATTATGCAGATGATATTACTGATTTCGCTTGAGAATATCATTCTTATCACTACAATAAAATTTCATCCCGATGGGATCCATAGAGCCAGAAAAAATGGCTATTAATGTCCGAACCCAAGTCTTCAAATAGTGATCGTTATAATGAAGATTTTTCTACAATTGCAACATTATGCAGATTTTATTACTGATTTCGCTTGAGAATATCATTCTTATCACTACTATAAAATTTCATCCCAATGGGAGCCATAGAGCCAGAAAAAATGGCTATTAAAGTCCGAACCCAAGTCTTCAAATAGTGATCGTCAGAATGAAGATTTTTCTACAAATGACACATTATGCAGATTTTATTACTGATTTCGCTTGAGAATATCATTCTTATCACTACTAGAAAATTTCACCCCAATTGGCTCCATAGAGCCAGAAAAAATGGATATTTAAGTCCGAACCCAAGTCTTCAAATGTTGCCTGTTGTTTTGATGATTTTTCTAAAAATGCAACATTATGCAGATTTTATTACTGATTTCGCTTGAGACTATCAATTGTATCACGATGACAGAATTTCAGCCCATGGATCCAGAAAAAATGGCTATGAAAGTCCGAACCCAAGTCTTCAAATAGTGCCTGTTGTTTTGATGATTTTTCTACAAAAGCAACATTATGCAGATGATATTACTGATTTCGCTTGAGAATATCATTCTTATCACTACAATAAAATTTCATCCCGATGGGATCCATAGAGCCAGAAAAAATGGCTATTAATGTCCGAACCCAAGTCTTCAAATAGTGATCGTTATAATGAAGATTTTTCTACAATTGCAACATTATGCAGATTTTATTACTGATTTCGCTTGAGAATATCATTCTTATCACTACTATAAAATTTCATCCCAATGGGAGCCATAGAGCCAGAAAAAATGGCTATTAAAGTCCGAACCCAAGTCTTCAAATAGTGATCGTCAGAATGAAGATTTTTCTACAAATGCAACTTTATGCAGATTTTATTACTGATTTCGCTTGAGACTATCATTCTTATAATTCCTACAAAATTTCACCCCAATTGGCTTCATAGAGCCAGAAAAAATGGATATTTAAGTCCGAACCCAAGTCTTCAAATGTTGCCTGTTGTTTTGATGATTTTTCTACAAATGCAACATTATGCAGATTTTATTACTGATTTCGCTTGAGACTATCAATTTTATCACGATGACAGAATTTCAGCACATGGATCCAGAAAAAATCGCTATGAAAGTCCGAACCCAAGTCTTCACATAGTGACTGTTGTTTTGATGATTTTTCTACAAAAGCAACATTATGCAGATGTTATTACTGATTTCTCTTGAGAATATCATTCTTATCACTACAATAAAATTTCATCCCGATGGGATCCATAGAGCCAGAAAAAAAGGCTATTAATGTCCGAACCCAAGTCTTCAAATAGTGATCGTCATAATGAAGGTTTTTCTTCAAATGCAACTTTATGCAGATTTTATTACTTATTTCGCTTGAGACTATCATTCTTATCACTACAACAAAATTTCACTCCGATTGGCTCCATAGAGCCAGAATAATGGCTATTAAAGTCCGAACCCAAGTCTTCAAATAGTGATCGTCAGAATGAAGATTTTTCTACATTTGCAACTTTATGCAGATTTTATTACTGATTTCGCTTGAGACTATCAATTTTATCACGATGACAGACTTTCAGCCCATGGATCCAGAAAAAATCGCTATGAAAGTCCGAACCCAAGTCTTCAAATGTTGCCTGTTGTTTTGATGATTTTTCTACAAATGCAACATTATGCAGATTTTATTTCTGATTTCGCTTGAGACTATCAATTTTATCACGATGACAGAATTTCAGCCCATGGATCCAGAAAAAATCGCTATGAAAGTCCGAACCCAAGTCTTCAAATAGTGATCGTCATAATGAAGATTTTTCTACAAATGACACTTTTTGCAGATTTTATTACTGATTTCGCTTGAGATTATCATTCTTATCACTACTAGAAAATTTCACCCCAATTGGCTCCATAGAGCCAGAAAAAATGGATATTTAAGTCCGAACCCAAGTCTTCAAATGTTGCCTGTTGTTTTGATGATTTTTCTACAAATGCAACATTATGCAGATTTTATTTCTGATTTCGCTTGAGACTATCAATTTTATCACGATGACAGAATTTCAGCCCATGGATCCAGAAAAAATCGCTATGAAAGTCCGAACCCAAGTCTTCACATAGTGCCTGTTGTTTTGATGATTTTTCTACAAAAGCAACATTATGCAGATGTTATTACTGATTTCGCTTGAGAATATCATTCTTATCACTACAACAAAATTTCACTCCGATTGGCTCCATAGAGCCAGAATAATGGCTATTAAAGTCCGAACCCAAGTCTTCAAATAGTGATCGTCAGAATGAAGATTTTTCTACAAATGCAACATTATGCAGATTTTATTACTGAATTCGCTTGAGACTATCATTCTTATCACAACTAGAAAATTTAACCCCGATTGGCTCCATGAAGCCAGAAAAAATGGCTATTAAAGTCCGAACCCAAGTCTTCAAATAGTGCCCGATATTTTGATGATTTTTCTAAAACTGCATCAATATGTTGATTTTATTACTGATTGCACTTGAGACTATCAATTTTATCACGATGACAAAATTTCAGCCCATAGATCCAGAAAAAATGGCTATGAAAGCCCGAACCCAAGTCTTCAAATAGTGCCTGTTGTTTTGATGATTTTTCTACAATTGCAACTTTATGCAGATTTTATTACTGATTTCGCTTGAGACTATCATTCTTTTCACTACTAGACAATTTCACCCCAATTGGCTCCATAGAGCCAGAAAAAATGGATATTTAAGTCCGAACCCAAGTCTTCAAATAGTGCCCGATATTTTGATGATTTTTCTAAAACTGCAACGAAATGTTGATTTTATAACTGATTTAATTTGAGACTATCAATTTTATCACGATGACAGAATTTCAGCCCATGGATCCAGAAAAAATCGCTATGAAAGTCCGAACCCAAGTCTTCACATAGTGCCTGTTGTTTTGATGATTTTTCTACAAAAGCAACATTATGCAGATGTTATTACTGATTTCGCTTGAGAATATCATTCTTATCACTACAACAAAATTTCACTCCGATTGGCTCCATAGAGCCAGAATAATGGCTATTAAAGTCCGAACCCAAGTCTTCAAATAGTGATCGTCATAATGACGATTTTTCTACAAATGACACTTTATGCAGATTTTATTACTGATTTCGCATGAGACTATCATTCTTATCACTACAATAAAATTTCACCCCGATTGGCTCAATAAAGCTACCAAAAATGGATATTTAATTCCGAACCCAAGTCTTCAAATAGTGCCCGATATTTTGATGATTTTTCTAAAACTGCAAAAATTGTTGATTTTATTACTGATTTCGCTTGAGACTATCATTCTTATCACTACTAGAAAATTTCACCCCAATTGGCTCCATAGAGCCAGAAAAAATGGATATTTAAGTCCGAACCCAAGTCTTCAAATGTTGCCTGTAGTTTTGATGATTTTTCTAAAAATGCAACATTATGCAGATTTTATTACTGATTTCGCTTGAGAATAGTCTATTCAATTTTAGATTTAGATTGATAGTCAATTTTATCACGATGACAGAATTTCAGCCCATGGATCCAGAAAAAATGGCTATGAAAGTCCGAACCCAAGTCTTCAAATAGTGCCTGTTGTTTTGATGATTTTTCTACAATTGCAACTTTATGCAGATTTTATTACTGATTTCGCTTGAGACTATCATTCTTTTCACTACCAGACAATTTCACCCCGATTGGCTCCATAGAGCCAGAAAAAATTGATATTTAAGTCCGAACCCAAGTCTTCAAATGAAGATTTTTCTACAAATGACACTTGCAGATTTTATTACTGATTTCGCTTGAGACGATCATTTTTATCACGATAACAAAATTTCAGCCAGTATGGGCTGGTTTTTCTGGATTTATATCCAGAAAAAATGGCTATAAGAGTCCGAACCCAAGTCTTCAAATAGTGATCGTCATAATGAAGATTTTTCTACAAATGACACTTTTTGCAGATTTTATTACTGATTTCGCTTGAGATTATCATTCTTATCACTACTAGAAAATTTCACCCCAATTGGCTCCATAGAGCCAGAAAAAATGGATATTTAAGTCCGAACCCAAGTCTTCAAATGTTGCCTGTTGTTTTGATGATTTTTCTACAAATGCAACAGTATGCAGATTTTATTACTGATTTCGCTTGAGACTATAAAGTTTATCACGATGACAGAATTTCAGCACATGGATCCAGAAAAAATCGCTATGAAAGTCCGAACCCAAGTCTTCACATAGTGCCTGTTGTTTTGATGATTTTTCTACAAAAGCAACATTATGCAGATGTTATTACTGATTTCGCTTGAGAATATCATTCTTATCACTACAATAAAATTTCATCCCGATGGGATCCATAGAGCCAGAAAAAAAGGCTATTAATGTCCGAACCCAAGTCTTCAAATAGTGATCGTCATAATGAAGGTTTTTCTACAAATGCAACTTTATGCAGATTTTATTACTGATTTCGCTTGAGAATATCATTCTTATCACTACAATAAAATTTCATCCCGATACGATCCATAGAGCCAGAAAAATTGGCTATTAATGTCCGAACCCAAGTCTTCAAATAGTGATCGTTATAATGAAGATTTTTCTACAATTGCAACATTATCCAGATTTTATTACTGATTTCGCTTGAGAATATCATTCTTATCACTACTATAAAATTTCATCCCAATGGGAGCCATAGAGCCAGAAAAAATGGCTATTAAATTCCGAACCCAAGTCTTCAAATAGTGATCGTCAGAATGAAGATTTTTCTACAAATGCAACTTTATGCAGATTTTATTACTGATTTCGCTTGAGACTATCATTCTTATCACTACTAGAAAATTTCACCCCGATTGGCTACATGGAGCCAGAAAAAATGGCTATTAAAGTCCGAACCCAAGTCTTCAAATAGTGCCCGATATTTTGATGATTTTTCTTAAACTGCATCAATATGTTGATTTTATTACTGATTTCACTTGAGACTATCATTTTTATCACGATGACTAAATTTCAACCCATAGATCCAGACAAAATGGCTATGAAAGCCCGAACCCAGGTCTTTGAATAGTGCCTGTTGTTTTGATGATTTTTCTACAAATGCAACATTATGCAGATTTTATTACTGATTTCGCTTGAGACTATCATTCTTATCACAACTAGAAAATTTAACCCCGATTGGCTCCATGAAGCCAGAAAAAAAGGCCATTAAAGTCCGAACCCAAGTCTTCAAATAGTGCCCGATATTTTGATGATTTTTCTAAAACTGCATCAATATGTTGATTTTATTACTGATTGCACTTGAGACTATCAATTTTATCACGATGAC
This sequence comes from Hesperophylax magnus, assembly GCA_026573805.1. Classification (NCBI taxonomy): domain Eukaryota; kingdom Metazoa; phylum Arthropoda; class Insecta; order Trichoptera; family Limnephilidae; genus Hesperophylax; species Hesperophylax magnus. The sequence goes on along the minus strand of JAIUSX010000144.1, from coordinate 1,522,472 downwards.
AAAATTTCAGCCCATAGATCCAGAAAAAATGGCTATAAAAGTCCGAACCCAAGTCTCCAAATAGTGATCGTCATAATGACGATTTTTCTACAAATGACACTTTATGCAGATTTTATTACTGATTTCGCATGAGACTATCATTCTTATCACTACTAGAAAATTTCACCCCGATTGGCTCAATAAAGCCACCAAAAATGGATATTTAAGTCCGAACCCAAGTCTTCAAATAGTGCCCGATATTTTGATGATTTTTCTTAAACTGCATCAATATGTTGATTTTATTACTGATTTCACTTGAGACTATCATTTTTATCACGATGACAAAATTTCAACCCATAGATCCAGACAAAATGGCTATGAAAGCCCGAACCCAGGTCTTCAAATAGTGCCTGTTGTTTTGATGATTTTTCTACAAATGCAACATTATGCAGATGATATTACTGATTTCGCTTGAGAATATCATTCTTATCACTACAATAAAATTTCATCCCGATGGGATCCATAGAGCCAGAAAAAATGGCTATTAATGTCCGAACCCAAGTCTTCAAATAGTGATCGTTATAATGAAGATTTTTCTACAATTGCAACATTATGCAGATTTTATTACTGATATCGCTTGAGAATATCATTCTTATCACTACTATAAAATTTCATCCCAATGGGAGCCATAGAGCTAGAAAAAATGGCTATTAAAGTCCGAACCCAAGTCTTCAAATAGTGATCGTCAGAATGAAGATTTTTCTACAAATGCAACTTTATGCAGATTTTATTACTGATTTCGCTTGAGACTATCATTCTTATAATTCCTACAAAATTTCACCCCAATTGGCTCCATAGAGCCAGAAAAAATTAATATTTAAGTCCGAACCCAAGTCTTCAAATGAAGATTTTTCTACAAATGACACTTTATACAGATTTTATTACTGATTTCGCTTGAGACTATCGTTTTTATCACGATAACAAAATTTCAGCCAGTATGGGCTGGATTTTCTGGATTTATATCCAGAAAAAATGGCTATAAGAGTCCGAACCCAAGTCTTCAAATAGTGATCGTCATAATGAAGATTTTTCTACAAATGACACTTTATGCAGATATTATTACTGATTTCGCTTGAGATTATCATTCTTATCACTACTAGAAAATTTCACCCCAATTGGCTCCATAGAGCCAGAAAAAATGGATATTTAAGTCCGAACCCAAGTCTTCAAATGTTGCCTGTTGTTTTGATGATTTTTCTACAAATGCAACATTATGCAGATTTTATTACTGATTTCGCTTGAGACTATCAATTTTATCACGATGACAGAATTTCAGCACATGGATCTAGAAAAAATCGCTATGAAAGTCCGAACCCAAGTCTTCACATAGTGCCTGTTGTTTTGATGATTTTTCTACAAAAGCAACATTATGCAGATGTTATTACTGATTTCGCTTGAGAATATCATTCTTATCACTAAAATAAAATTTCATCCCGATGGGATCCATAGAGCCAGAAAAAAAGGCTATTAATGTCTGAACCCAAGTCTTCAAATAGTGATCGTCATAATGAAGGTTTTTCTACAAATGCAACTTTATGCAGATTTTATTACTTATTTCGCTTGAGACTATCATTCTTATCACTACAACAAAATTTCACTCCGATTGGCTCCATAGAGCCAGAATAATGGCTATTAAAGTCCGAACCCAAGTCTTCAAATAGTGATCGTCAGAATGAAGATTTTTCTACAAATGCAACTTTATGCAGATTTTATTACTGATTTCGCTTGAGACTATCATTTTTATCACGATGACAAAATTTCACACCAATCAGCTCCATAGAGCCAGAAAAAAAGGATATCAAAGTCCGAACCCAAGTCTTCAAATAGTGCCTGTTGTTTTGATGATTTTTCTACAAATGCAACATTATGCAGATTTTATTACTGATTTCGCTTGAGAATATCATTCTTATCACAACTATAAAATTTCATCCCGATGGGAGCCATAGAGCCAGAAAAAATGGCTATGAAAGTCCGAACCCAAGTCTTCAAATAGTGCCTGTTGTTTTGATGATTTTTCTACAAATGCAACATTATGCAGATTTTATTACTGATTTCGCTTGAGAATATCATTCTTATCACTACTATAAAATTTCATCCCGATGGGAGCCATAGAGCCAGAAAAAATGGCTATGAAAGTCCGAACCCAAGTCTTCAAATAGTGCCTGTTGTTTTGATGATTTTTCTACAAATGACACATTATGCAGATTTTATTACTGATTTCCCTTGAGAATATCATTCTTATCACTACTATAAAATTTCATCCCGATGGGAGCCATAGAGCCAGAAAAAATGGCTATGAAAGTCCGAACCCAAGTCTTCAAATAGTGCCTGTTATTTTGATGATTTTTCTAAAAATGCAACATTATGCAGATTTTATTACTGATTTCGCTTGAGACTATCAATTTTATCACGATGACAGAATTTCAGCCCATGGATCCAGAAAAAATGGCTATGAAAGTCCGAACCCAAGTCTTCAAATAGTGCCTGTTATTTTGATGATTTTTCTAAAAATGCAACATTATGCAGATTTTATTACTGATTTCGCTTGAGACTATCAATTTTATCACGATGACAGAATTTCAGCCCATGGATCCAGAAAAAATGGATATTCAAGTCCGAACCCAAGTGTTCAAATGTTGCCTGTTGTTTTGATGATTTTTCTACAAATGCAACATTATGCAGATTTTATTACTGATTTCGCTTGAGACTATCAATTTTATTACGATGACAGAATTTCAGCACATGGATCCAGAAAAAATCGCTATGAAAGTCCGAACCCAAGTCTTCACATAGTGCCTGTTGTTTTGATGATTTTTCTACAAAAGCAACATTATGCAGATGTTATTACTGATTTCTCTTGAGAATATCATTCTTATCACTACAATAAAATTTCATCCCGATGGGATCCATAGAGCCAGAAAAAAAGGCTATTAATGTCCGAACCCAAGTCTTCAAATAGTGATCGTCATAATGAAGGTTTTTCTACAAATGCAACTTTATGCAGATTTTATTACTTATTTCGCTTGAGAATATCATTCTTATCACTACTATAAAATTTCATCCCGATGGGAGCCATAGAGACAGAAAAAATGGCTATGAAAGTCCGAACCCAAGTCTTCAAATAGTGCATGTTGTTTTGATGATTTTTCTACAAAAGCAACATTATGCAGATGATATTACTGATTTCGCTTGAGAATATCATTCTTATCACTACAATAAAATTTCATCCCAATGGGAGCCATAGAGCCAGAAAAAATGGCTATTAAAGTCCGAACCCAAGTTTTCAAATAGTGATCGTCAGAATGAAGATTTTTCTACAAATGACACATTATGCAGATTTTATTACTGATTTCGCTTGAGATTATCATTCTTATCACTACTAGAAAATTTCACCCCAATTGGCTCCATAGAGCCAGAAAAAATGGATATTCAAGTCCGAACCCAAGTCTTCAAATGTTGCCTGTTGTTTTGATGATTTTTCTACAAATGCAACATTATGCAGATTTTATTACTGATTTCGCTTGAGACTATCAATTTTATCACGATGACAGAATTTCAGCACATGGATCCAGAAAAAATCGCTATGAAAGTCCGAACCCAAGTCTTCACATAGTGCCTGTTGTTTTGATGATTTTTCTACAAAAGCAACATTATGCAGATGTTATTACTGATTTCTCTTGAGAATATCATTCTTATCACTACAATAAAATTTCATCCCGATGGGATCCATAGAGCCAGAAAAAAAGGCTATTAATGTCCGAACCCAAGTCTTCAAATAGTGATCGTCATAATGAAGGTTTTTCTACAAATGCAACTTTATGCAGATTTTATTACTTATTTCGCTTGAGACTATCATTCTTATCACTACAACAAAATTTCACTCCGATTGGCTCCATAGAGCCAGAATAATGGCTATTAAAGTCCGAACCCAAGTCTTCAAATAGTGATCGTCAGAATGAAGATTTTTCTACAAATGCAACTTTATGCAGATTTTATTACTGATTTCGCTTGAGACTATCATTTTTATCACGATGACAAAATTTCACACCAATCAGCTCCATAGAGCCAGAAAAAAAGGATATCAAAGTCCGAACCCAAGTCTTCAAATAGTGCCTGTTGTTTTGATGATTTTTCTACAAATGCAACATTATGCAGATTTTATTACTGATTTCGCTTGAGAATATCATTCTTATCACAACTATAAAATTTCATCCCGATGGGAGCCATAGAGCCAGAAAAAATGGCTATGAAAGTCCGAACCCAAGTCTTCAAATAGTGCCTGTTGTTTTGATGATTTTTCTACAAATGCAACATTATGCAGATTTTATTACTGATTTCGCTTGAGAATATCATTCTTATCACTACTATAAAATTTCATCCCGATGGGAGCCATAGAGCCAGAAAAAATGGCTATGAAAGTCCGAACCCAAGTCTTCAAATAGTGCCTGTTGTTTTGATGATTTTTCTACAAATGACACATTATGCAGATTTTATTACTGATTTCCCTTGAGAATATCATTCTTATCACTACTATAAAATTTCATCCCGATGGGAGCCATAGAGCCAGAAAAAATGGCTATGAAAGTCCGAACCCAAGTCTTCAAATAGTGCCTGTTATTTTGATGATTTTTCTAAAAATGCAACATTATGCAGATTTTATTACTGATTTCGCTTGAGACTATCAATTTTATCACGATGACAGAATTTCAGCCCATGGATCCAGAAAAAATGGCTATGAAAGTCCGAACCCAAGTCTTCAAATAGTGCCTGTTATTTTGATGATTTTTCTAAAAATGCAACATTATGCAGATTTTATTACTGATTTCGCTTGAGACTATCAATTTTATCACGATGACAGAATTTCAGCCCATGGATCCAGAAAAAATGGATATTCAAGTCCGAACCCAAGTGTTCAAATGTTGCCTGTTGTTTTGATGATTTTTCTACAAATGCAACATTATGCAGATTTTATTACTGATTTCGCTTGAGACTATCAATTTTATTACGATGACAGAATTTCAGCACATGGATCCAGAAAAAATCGCTATGAAAGTCCGAACCCAAGTCTTCACATAGTGCCTGTTGTTTTGATGATTTTTCTACAAAAGCAACATTATGCAGATGTTATTACTGATTTCTCTTGAGAATATCATTCTTATCACTACAATAAAATTTCATCCCGATGGGATCCATAGAGCCAGAAAAAAAGGCTATTAATGTCCGAACCCAAGTCTTCAAATAGTGATCGTCATAATGAAGGTTTTTCTACAAATGCAACTTTATGCAGATTTTATTACTTATTTCGCTTGAGAATATCATTCTTATCACTACTATAAAATTTCATCCCGATGGGAGCCATAGAGACAGAAAAAATGGCTATGAAAGTCCGAACCCAAGTCTTCAAATAGTGCATGTTGTTTTGATGATTTTTCTACAAAAGCAACATTATGCAGATGATATTACTGATTTCGCTTGAGAATATCATTCTTATCACTACAATAAAATTTCATCCCAATGGGAGCCATAGAGCCAGAAAAAATGGCTATTAAAGTCCGAACCCAAGTTTTCAAATAGTGATCGTCAGAATGAAGATTTTTCTACAAATGACACATTATGCAGATTTTATTACTGATTTCGCTTGAGAATATCATTCTTATCACTACTAGAAAATTTCACCCCAATTGGCTCCATAGAGCCAGAAAAAATGGATATTTAAGTCCGAACCCAAATCTTCAAATCTTGCCTGTTGTTTTGATGATTTTTCTAAAAATGCAACATTATGCATATTTTATTACTGATTTCGCTTGAGACTATCAATTTTATCACGATGACAGAATTTCAGCCCATGGATCCAGAAAAAATGGCTATGAAAGTCCGAACCCAAGTCTTCAAATAGTGCCTGTTGTTTTGATGATTTTTCTACAAAAGCAACATTATGCAGATGATATTACTGATTTCGCTTGAGAATATCATTCTTATCACTACAATAAAATTTCATCCCGATGGGATCCATAGAGCCAGAAAAAATGGCTATTAATGTCCGAACCCAAGTCTTCAAATAGTGATCGTTATAATGAAGATTTTTCTACAATTTGCAACATTATGCAGATTTTATTACTGATTTCGCTTGAGAATATCATTCTTATCACTACTATAAAATTTCATCCCAATGGGAGCCATAGAGCCAGAAAAAATGGCTATTAAAGTCCGAACCCAAGTCTTCAAATAGTGATCGTCAGAATGAAGATTTTTCTACAAATGCAACTTTATGCAGATTTTATTACTAATTTCGCTTGAGACTATCATTCTTATAATTCCTACAAAATTTCACCCCAATTGGCTCCATAGAGCCAGAAAAAATTAATATTTAAGTCCGAACCCAAGTCTTCAAATGAAGATTTTTCTACAAATGACACTTTATGCAGATTTTATTACTGATTTCGCTTGAGACTATCATTTTTATCACGATAACAAAATTTCAGCCAGTATGGGCTGGATTTTCTGGATTTATATCCAGAAAAAATGGCTATAAGAGTCCGAACCCAAGTCTTCAAATAGTGATCGTCATAACGAAGATTTTTATACAAATGACACTTTATGCAGATTTTATTACTGATTTCGCTTGAGATTATCATTCTTATCACTACTAGAAAATTTCACCCCAATTGGCTCCATAGAGCCAGAAAAAATGGATATTCAAGTCCGAACCCAAGTCTTCAAATGTTGCCTGTTGTTTTGATGATTTTTCTACAAATGCAACATTATGCAGATTTTATTACTGATTTCGCTTGAGACTATCAATTTTATCACGATGACAGAATTTCAGCACATGGATCCAGAAAAAATCGCTATGAAAGTCCGAACCCAAGTCTTCACATAGTGCCTGTTGTTTTGATGATTTTTCTACAAAAGCAACATTATGCAGATGATATTACTGATTTCGCTTGAGAATATCATTCTTATCACTACAATAAAATTTCATCCCGATGGGATCCATAGAGCCAGAAAAAATGGCTATTAATGTCCGAACCCAAGTCTTCAAATAGTGATCGTTATAATGAAGATTTTTCTACAATTTGCAACATTATGCAGATTTTATTACTGATTTCGCTTGAGAATATCATTCTTATCACTACTATAAAATTTCATCCCAATGGGAGCCATAGAGCCAGAAAAAATGGCTATTAAAGTCCGAACCCAAGTCTTCAAATAGTGATCGTCAGAATGAAGATTTTTCTACAAATGCAACTTTATGCAGATTTTATTACTAATTTCGCTTGAGACTATCATTCTTATAATTCCTACAAAATTTCACCCCAATTGGCTCCATAGAGCCAGAAAAAATTAATATTTAAGTCCGAACCCAAGTCTTCAAATGAAGATTTTTCTACAAATGACACTTTATGCAGATTTTATTACTGATTTCGCTTGAGACTATCATTTTTATCACGATAACAAAATTTCAGCCAGTATGGGCTGGATTTTCTGGATTTATATCCAGAAAAAATGGCTATAAGAGTCCGAACCCAAGTCTTCAAATAGTGATCGTCATAACGAAGATTTTTATACAAATGACACTTTATGCAGATTTTATTACTGATTTCGCTTGAGATTATCATTCTTATCACTACTAGAAAATTTCACCCCAATTGGCTCCATAGAGCCAGAAAAAATGGATATTCAAGTCCGAACCCAAGTCTTCAAATGTTGCCTGTTGTTTTGATGATTTTTCTACAAATGCAACATTATGCAGATTTTATTACTGATTTCGCTTGAGACTATCAATTTTATCACGATGACAGAATTTCAGCACATGGATCCAGAAAAAATCGCTATGAAAGTCCGAACCCAAGTCTTCACATAGTGCCTGTTGTTTTGATGATTTTTCTACAAAAGCAACATTATGCAGATGTTATTACTGATTTCTCTTGAGAATATCATTCTTATCACTACAATAAAATTTCATCCCGATGGGATCCATAGAGCCAGAAAAAAAGGCTATTAATGTCCGAACCCAAGTCTTCAAATAGTGATCGTCATAATGAAGGTTTTTCTACAAATGCAACTTTATGCAGATTTTATTACTTATTTCGCTTGAGAATATCATTCTTATCACTACTATAAAATTTCATCCCGATGGGAGCCATAGAGCCAGAAAAAATGGCTATGAAAGTCCGAACCCAAGTCTTCAAATAGTGCCTGTTGTTTTGATGATTTTTCTACAAATGCAACATTATGCAGATTTTATTACTGATTTCGCTTGAGAATATCATTCTTATCACTACTATAAAATTTCATCCCGATGGGAGCCATAGTGCAAGAAAAAATGGCTATGAAAGTCCGAACCCAAGTATTTAAATAGTGCCCCCAATTTTGATGATTTTTCTAAAACTGCAATAATATGTTGATTTTATAACTGATTTCGCTTGAGACTATCATTCTTATCACTACAACAAAATTTCACTCCGATTGGCTCCATAGAGCCAGAATAATGGCTATTAAAGTCCGAACCCAAGTCTTCAAATAGTGATCGTCAGAATGAAGATTTTTCTACAAATGCAACTTTACGCAGATTTTATTACTGATTTCGCTTGAGACTATCATTTTTATCACGATGACAAAATTTCACCCCGATTGGCTCCATAGAGCAAGGAAAAATGGATATTTAAGTCCGAACCCAAGTCTTCAAATGTTGCCTGTTGTTTTGATGATTGTTCTACAAATGCAACATAATGCAGATTTTATTACTGATTTCGCTTGAGACTATCAATTTTATCACGATGACAGAATTTCAGCCCATGGATCCAGAAAAAATGGCTATGAAAGTCCGAACCCAAGTCTTCAAATAGTGCCTGTTGTATTGATGATTTTTCTACAAAAGCAACATTATGCAGATGATATTACTGATTTCGCTTGAGAATATCATTCTTATCACTACAATAAAATTTCATCCCGTTGGGATCCATAGAGCCAGAAAAAATGGCTATTAATGTCCGAACCCAAGTCTTCAAATAGTGATCGTTATAATGAAGATTTTTCTACAATTGCAACATTATGCAGATTTTATTACTGATTTCGCTTGAGAATATCATTCTTATCACTACTATAAAATGTCATCCCGATGGGAGCCATAGAGCCAGAAAAAATGGCTATTAAAGTCCGAACCCAAGTCTTCAAATAGTGCCTGTTGTTTTGATGATTTTTCTACAAATGCAACATTATGCAGATTTTATTACGGATTTCGCTTGAGAATATCATTCTTATCACTACTATAAAATTTCATCCCGATGGGAGCCATAGAGCCAGAAAAAAAGGCTATGAAATTCCGAACCCAAGTCTTCAAATAGTGCCTGTTGTTTTGATGATTTTTCTATAAATGCAACATTATGCAGATTTTATTACTGATTTCGCTTGAGAATATCATTCTTATCACTACTTTAAAATTTCATCCCGATGGGAGCCATAGAGCCAGAAAAAATGGCTATGAAAGTCCGAACCCAAGTCTTCAAATAGTGCCTGTTGTTTTGATGATTTATCTACAAATGCAACATTATGCAGATTTTATTACTGATTTCGCTTGAGAATATCATTCTTATCACTACTGTAAAATTTCATCCCGATGGGAGCCATAGAGCCAGAAAAAATGGCTATGAAAGTCCGAACCCAAGTCTTCAAATAGTGCCTGTTGTTTTGATGATTTTTCTACAAATGCAACATTATGCAGATTTTATTACTGATTTCGCTTGAGAATATCATTCTTATCACTACTAGAAAATTTCACCCCAATTGGCTCCATAGAGCCAGAAAAAATGGATATTTAAGTCCGAACCCAAATCTTCAAATCTTGCCTGTTGTTTTGATGATTTTTCTAAAAATGCAACATTATGCATATTTTATTACTGATTTCGCTTGAGACTATCAATTTTATCACGATGACAGAATTTCAGCCCATGGATCCAGAAAAAATGGCTATGAAAGTCCGAACCCAAGTCTTCAAATAGTGCCTGTTGTTTTGATGATTTTTCTACAAAAGCAACATTATGCAGATGATATTACTGATTTCGCTTGAGAATATCATTCTTATCACTACAATAAAATTTCATCCCGATGGGATCCATAGAGCCAGAAAAAATGGCTATTAATGTCCGAACCCAAGTCTTCAAATAGTGATCGTTATAATGAAGATTTTTCTACAATTTGCAACATTATGCAGATTTTATTACTGATTTCGCTTGAGAATATCATTCTTATCACTACTATAAAATTTCATCCCAATGGGAGCCATAGAGCCAGAAAAAATGGCTATTAAAGTCCGAACCCAAGTCTTCAAATAGTGATCGTCAGAATGAAGATTTTTCTACAAATGCAACTTTATGCAGATTTTATTACTAATTTCGCTTGAGACTATCATTCTTATAATTCCTACAAAATTTCACCCCAATTGGCTCCATAGAGCCAGAAAAAATTAATATTTAAGTCCGAACCCAAGTCTTCAAATGAAGATTTTTCTACAAATGACACTTTATGCAGATTTTATTACTGATTTCGCTTGAGACTATCATTTTTATCACGATAACAAAATTTCAGCCAGTATGGGCTGGATTTTCTGGATTTATATCCAGAAAAAATGGCTATAAGAGTCCGAACCCAAGTCTTCAAATAGTGATCGTCATAACGAAGATTTTTATACAAATGACACTTTATGCAGATTTTATTACTGATTTCGCTTGAGATTATCATTCTTATCACTACTAGAAAATTTCACCCCAATTGGCTCCATAGAGCCAGAAAAAATGGATATTCAAGTCCGAACCCAAGTCTTCAAATGTTGCCTGTTGTTTTGATGATTTTTCTACAAATGCAACATTATGCAGATTTTATTACTGATTTCGCTTGAGACTATCAATTTTATCACGATGACAGAATTTCAGCACATGGATCCAGAAAAAATCGCTATGAAAGTCCGAACCCAAGTCTTCACATAGTGCCTGTTGTTTTGATGATTTTTCTACAAAAGCAACATTATGCAGATGATATTACTGATTTCGCTTGAGAATATCATTCTTATCACTACAATAAAATTTCATCCCGATGGGATCCATAGAGCCAGAAAAAATGGCTATTAATGTCCGAACCCAAGTCTTCAAATAGTGATCGTTATAATGAAGATTTTTCTACAATTTGCAACATTATGCAGATTTTATTACTGATTTCGCTTGAGAATATCATTCTTATCACTACTATAAAATTTCATCCCAATGGGAGCCATAGAGCCAGAAAAAATGGCTATTAAAGTCCGAACCCAAGTCTTCAAATAGTGATCGTCAGAATGAAGATTTTTCTACAAATGCAACTTTATGCAGATTTTATTACTAATTTCGCTTGAGACTATCATTCTTATAATTCCTACAAAATTTCACCCCAATTGGCTCCATAGAGCCAGAAAAAAATAATATTTAAGTCCGAACCCAAGTCTTCAAATGAAGATTTTTCTACAAATGACACTTTATGCAGATTTTATTACTGATTTCGCTTGAGACTATCATTTTTATCACGATAACAAAATTTCAGCCAGTATGGGCTGGATTTTCTGGATTTATATCCAGAAAAAATGGCTATAAGAGTCCGAACCCAAGTCTTCAAATAGTGATCGTCATAACGAAGATTTTTATACAAATGACACTTTATGCAGATTTTATTACTGATTTCGCTTGAGATTATCATTCTTATCACTACTAGAAAATTTCACCCCAATTGGCTCCATAGAGCCAGAAAAAATGGATATTCAAGTCCGAACCCAAGTCTTCAAATGTTGCCTGTTGTTTTGATGATTTTTCTACAAATGCAACATTATGCAGATTTTATTACTGATTTCGCTTGAGACTATCAATTTTATCACGATGACAGAATTTCAGCACATGGATCCAGAAAAAATCGCTATGAAAGTCCGAACCCAAGTCTTCACATAGTGCCTGTTGTTTTGATGATTTTTCTACAAAAGCAACATTATGCAGATGTTATTACTGATTTCTCTTGAGAATATCATTCTTATCACTACAATAAAATTTCATCCCGATGGGATCCATAGAGCCAGAAAAAAAGGCTATTAATGTCCGAACCCAAGTCTTCAAATAGTGATCGTCATAATGAAGGTTTTTCTACAAATGCAACTTTATGCAGATTTTATTACTTATTTCGCTTGAGAATATCATTCTTATCACTACTATAAAATTTCATCCCGATGGGAGCCATAGAGCCAGAAAAAATGGCTATGAAAGTCCGAACCCAAGTCTTCAAATAGTGCCTGTTGTTTTGATGATTTTTCTACAAATGCAACATTATGCAGATTTTATTACTGATTTCGCTTGAGAATATCATTCTTATCACTACTATAAAATTTCATCCCGATGGGAGCCATAGTGCAAGAAAAAATGGCTATGAAAGTCCGAACCCAAGTATTTAAATAGTGCCCCCAATTTTGATGATTTTTCTAAAACTGCAATAATATGTTGATTTTATAACTGATTTCGCTTGAGACTATCATTCTTATCACTACAACAAAATTTCACTCCGATTGGCTCCATAGAGCCAGAATAATGGCTATTAAAGTCCGAACCCAAGTCTTCAAATAGTGATCGTCAGAATGAAGATTTTTCTACAAATGCAACTTTACGCAGATTTTATTACTGATTTCGCTTGAGACTATCATTTTTATCACGATGACAAAATTTCACCCCGATTGGCTCCATAGAGCAAGGAAAAATGGATATTTAAGTCCGAACCCAAGTCTTCAAATGTTGCCTGTTGTTTTGATGATTGTTCTACAAATGCAACATAATGCAGATTTTATTACTGATTTCGCTTGAGACTATCAATTTTATCACGATGACAGAATTTCAGCCCATGGATCCAGAAAAAATGGCTATGAAAGTCCGAACCCAAGTCTTCAAATAGTGCCTGTTGTATTGATGATTTTTCTACAAAAGCAACATTATGCAGATGATATTACTGATTTCGCTTGAGAATATCATTCTTATCACTACAATAAAATTTCATCCCGTTGGGATCCATAGAGCCAGAAAAAATGGCTATTAATGTCCGAACCCAAGTCTTCAAATAGTGATCGTTATAATGAAGATTTTTCTACAATTGCAACATTATGCAGATTTTATTACTGATTTCGCTTGAGAATATCATTCTTATCACTACTATAAAATGTCATCCCGATGGGAGCCATAGAGCCAGAAAAAATGGCTATTAAAGTCCGAACCCAAGTCTTCAAATAGTGCCTGTTGTTTTGATGATTTTTCTACAAATGCAACATTATGCAGATTTTATTACGGATTTCGCTTGAGAATATCATTCTTATCACTACTATAAAATTTCATCCCGATGGGAGCCATAGAGCCAGAAAAAAAGGCTATGAAATTCCGAACCCAAGTCTTCAAATAGTGCCTGTTGTTTTGATGATTTTTCTATAAATGCAACATTATGCAGATTTTATTACTGATTTCGCTTGAGAATATCATTCTTATCACTACTTTAAAATTTCATCCCGATGGGAGCCATAGAGCCAGAAAAAATGGCTATGAAAGTCCGAACCCAAGTCTTCAAATAGTGCCTGTTGTTTTGATGATTTATCTACAAATGCAACATTATGCAGATTTTATTACTGATTTCGCTTGAGAATATCATTCTTATCACTACTGTAAAATTTCATCCCGATGGGAGCCATAGAGCCAGAAAAAATGGCTATGAAAGTCCGAACCCAAGTCTTCAAATAGTGCCTGTTGTTTTGATGATTTTTCTACAAATGCAACATTATGCAGATTTTATTACTGATTTCGCTTGAGAATATCATTCTTATCACTACTATAAAATTTCATCCCGATGGGAGCCATAGAGCCAGAAAAAATGGCTATGAAAGTCCGAACCCAAGTCTTCAAATAGTGCCTGTTGTTTTGATGATTTTTCTACAAATGACACATTATGCAGATTTTATTACTGATTTCGCTTGAGAATATCATTCTTATCACCACTATAAAATTTCATCCCGATGGGAGCCATAGAGCCAGAAAAAATGGCTATGAAAGTCCGAACCCAAGTCTTCTAATAGTGCCTGTTATTTTGATGATTTTTCTAAAAATGCAACATTATGCAGATTTTATTACTGATTTCGCTTGAGACTATCAATTTTATCACGATGACAGAATTTCAGCCCATGGATCCAGAAAAATGGCTATGAAAGTCCGAACCCAAGTCTTCAAATAGTGCATGTTGTTTTGATGATTTTTCTACAAAAGCAACATTATGCAGATGATATTACTGATTTCGCTTGAGAATATCATTCTTATCACTACAATAAAATTTCATCCCAATGGGAGCCATAGAACCAGAAAAAATGGCTATTAAAGTCCGAACCCAAGTTTTCAAATAGTGATCGTCAGAATGAAGATTTTTCTACAAATGACACATTATGCAGATTTTATTACTGATTTCGCTTGAGAATATCATTCTTATCACTACTAGAAAATTTCACCCCAATTGGCTCCATAGAGCCAGAAAAAATGGATATTTAAGTCCGAACCCAAATCTTCAAATGTTGCCTGTTGTTTTGATGATTTTTCTAAAAATGCAACATTATGCATATTTTATTACTGATTTCGCTTGAGACTATCAACTTTATCACGATGACAGAATTTCAGCCCATGGATCCAGAAAAAATGGCTATGAAAGTCCGAACCCAAGTCTTCAAATAGTGCCTGTTGTTTTGATGATTTTTCTACAAAAGCAACATTATGCAGATTATATATCTGATTTCGCTTGAGAATATCATTCTTATCACTACAATAAAATTTCATCCCGATGGGATCCATAGAGCCAGAAAAAATGGCTATTAATGTCCGAACCCAAGTCTTCAAATAGTGATCGTTATAATGAAGATTTTTCTACAATTTGCAACATTATGCAGATTTTATTACTGATTTCGCTTGAGAATATCATTCTTATCACAACTATAAAATTTCATCCCAATGGGAGCCATAGAGCCAGAAAAAATGGCTATTAAAGTCCGAACCCAAGTCTTCAAATAGTGATCGTCAGAATGAAGATTTTTCTACAAATGCAACTTTATGCAGATTTTATTACTAATTTCGCTTGAGACTATCATTCTTATAATTCCTACAAAATTTCACCCCAATTGGCTCCATAGAGCCAGAAAAAATTAATATTTAAGTCCGAACCCAAGTCTTCAAATGAAGATTTTTCTACAAATGACACTTTATGCAGATTTTATTACTGATTTCGCTTGAGACTATCATTTTTATCACGATAACAAAATTTCAGCCAGTATGGGCTGGATTTTCTGGATTTATATCCAGAAAAAATGGCTATAAGAGTCCGAACCCAAGTCTTCAAATAGTGATCGTCATAACGAAGATTTTTATACAAATGACACTTTATGCAGATTTTATTACTGATTTCGCTTGAGATTATCATTCTTATCACTACTAGAAAATTTCACCCCAATTGGCTCCATAGAGCCAGAAAAAATGGATATTCAAGTCCGAACCCAAGTCTTCAAATGTTGCCTGTTGTTTTGATGATTTTTCTACAAATGCAACATTATGCAGATTTTATTACTGATTTCGCTTGAGACTATCAATTTTATCACGATGACAGAATTTCAGCACATGGATCCAGAAAAAATCGCTATGAAAGTCCGAACCCAAGTCTTCACATAGTGCCTGTTGTTTTGATGATTTTTCTACAAAAGCAACATTATGCAGATGTTATTACTGATTTCTCTTGAGAATATCATTCTTATCACTACAATAAAATTTCATCCCGATGGGATCCATAGAGCCAGAAAAAAAGGCTATTAATGTCCGAACCCAAGTCTTCAAATAGTGATCGTCATAATGAAGGTTTTTCTACAAATGCAACTTTATGCAGATTTTATTACTTATTTCGCTTGAGAATATCATTCTTATCACTACTATAAAATTTCATCCCGATGGGAGCCATAGAGCCAGAAAAAATGGCTATGAAAGTCCGAACCCAAGTCTTCAAATAGTGCCTGTTGTTTTGATGATTTTTCTACAAATGCAACATTATGCAGATTCTATTACTGATTTCGCTTGAGAATATCATTCTTATCACTACTATAAAATTTCATCCCGATGGGAGCCATAGTGCCAGAAAAAATGGCTATGAAAGTCCGAACCCAAGTATTTAAATAGTGCCCCCAATTTTGATGATTTTTCTAAAACTGCAATAATATGTTGATTTTATAACTGATTTCGCTTGAGACTATCATTCTTATCACTACAACAAAATTTCACTCCGATTGGCTCCATAGAGCCAGAATAATGGCTATTAAAGTCCGAACCCAAGTCTTCAAATAGTGATCGTCAGAATGAAGATTTTTCTACAAATGCAACTTTACGCAGATTTTATTACTGATTTCGCTTGAGACTATCATTTTTATCACGATGACAAAATTTCACCCCGATTGAATCCATAGAGCAAGGAAAAATGGATATTTAAGTCCGAACCCAAGTCTTCAAATGTTGCCTGTTGTTTTGATGATTTTTCTACAAATGCAACATAATGCAGATTTTATTACTGATTTCGCTTGAGACTATCAATTTTATCACGATGACAGAATTTCAGCCCATGGATCCAGAAAAAATGGCTATGAAAGTCCGAACCCAAGTCTTCAAATAGTGCCTGTTGTATTGATGATTTTTCTACAAAAGCAACATTATGCAGATGATATTACTGATTTCGCTTGAGAATATCATTCTTATCACTACAATAAAATTTCATCCCGTTGGGATCCATAGAGCCAGAAAAAATGGCTATTAATGTCCGAACCCAAGTCTTCAAATAGTGATCGTTATAATGAAGATTTTTCTACAATTGCAACATTATGCAGATTTTATTACTGATTTCGCTTGAGAATATCATTCTTATCACTACTATAAAATGTCATCCCGATGGGAGCCATAGAGCCAGAAAAAATGGCTATTAAAGTCCGAACCCAAGTCTTCAAATAGTGCCTGTTGTTTTGATGATTTTTCTACAAATGCAACATTATGCAGATTTTATTACGGATTTCGCTTGAGAATATCATTCTTATCACTACTATAAAATTTCATCCCGATGGGAGCCATAGAGCCAGAAAAAAAGGCTATGAAATTCCGAACCCAAGTCTTCAAATAGTGCCTGTTGTTTTGATGATTTTTCTATAAATGCAACATTATGCAGATTTTATTACTGATTTCGCTTGAGAATATCATTCTTATCACTACTTTAAAATTTCATCCCGATGGGAGCCATAGAGCCAGAAAAAATGGCTATGAAAGTCCGAACCCAAGTCTTCAAATAGTGCCTGTTGTTTTGATGATTTTTCTACAAATGCAACATTATGCAGATTTTATTACTGATTTCGCTTGAGAATATCATTCTTATCACTACTGTAAAATTTCATCCCGATGGGAGCCATAGAGCCAGAAAAAATGGCTATGAAAGTCCGAACCCAAGTCTTCAAATAGTGCCTGTTGTTTTGATGATTTTTCTACAAACGCAACATTATGCAGATTTTATTACTGATTTCGCTTGAGAATATCATTCTTATCACTACTATAAAATTTCATCCCGATGGGAGCCATAGAGCCAGAAAAAATGGCTATGAAAGTCCGAACCCAAGTCTTCAAATAGTGCCTGTTGTTTTGATGATTTTTCTACAAATGACACATTATGCAGATTTTATTACTGATTTCGCTTGAGAATATCATTCTTATCACTACTATAAAATTTCATCCCGATGGGAGCCATAGAGCCAGAAAAAATGGCTATGAAAGTCCGAACCCAAGTCTTCTAATAGTGCCTGTTATTTTGATGATTTTTCTAAAAATGCAACATTATGCAGATTTTATTACTGATTTCGCTTGAGACTATCAATTTTATCACGATGACAGAATTTCAGCCCATGGATCCAGAAAAAATGGCTATGAAAGTCCGAACCCAAGTCTTCAAATAGTGCCTGTTGTTTTGATGATTTTTCTACAAAAGCAACATTATGCAGATGATATTACTGATTTCGCTTGAGAATATCATTCTTATCACTACAATAAAATTTCATCCCGATGGGATCCATAGAGCCAGAAAAAATGGCTATTAATGTCCGAACCCAAGTCTTCAAATAGTGATCGTTATAATGAAGATTTTTCTACAATTGCAACATTATGCAGATTTTATTACTGATTTCGCTTGAGAATATCATTCTTATCACTACAATAAAATTTCATCCCGATGGGAGCCATAGAGCCAGAAAAAATGGCTATGAAAGTCCGAACCCAAGTCTTCAAATAGTGCCTGTTGTTTTGATGATTTTTCTACAAATGCAACATTATGCAGATTTTATTACTGATTTCGCTTGAGAATATCATTCTTATCACTACTATAAAATTTCATCCCGATGGGAGCCATAGAGCCAGAAAAAATGGCCATGAAAGTCCGAACCCAAGTCTTCAAATAGTGCCTGTTGTTTTGATGATTTTTCTACAAATGACACATTATGCAGATTTTATTACTGATTTCGCTTGAGAATATCATTCTTATCACTACTATAAAATTTCATCCCGATGGGATCCATAGAGCCAGAAAAAATGGCTATTAATGTCCGAACCCAAGTCTTCAAATAGTGATCGTCAGAATGAAGATTTTTCTACAAATGCAACTTTACGCAGATTTTATTACTGATTTCGCTTGAGACTATCATTTTTATCACGATGACAAAATTTCACCCCGATTGAATCCATAGAGCAAGGAAAAATGGATATTTAAGTCCGAACCCAAGTCTTCAAATGTTGCCTGTTGTTTTGATGATTTTTCTACAAATGCAACATAATGCAGATTTTATTACTGATTTCGCTTGAGACTATCAATTTTATCACGATGACAGAATTTCAGCCCATGGATCCAGAAAAAATGGCTATGAAAGTCCGAACCCAAGTCTTCAAATAGTGCCTGTTGTATTGATGATTTTTCTACAAAAGCAACATTATGCAGATGATATTACTGATTTCGCTTGAGAATATCATTCTTATCACTACAATAAAATTTCATCCCGTTGGGATCCATAGAGCCAGAAAAAATGGCTATTAATGTCCGAACCCAAGTCTTCAAATAGTGATCGTTATAATGAAGATTTTTCTACAATTGCAACATTATGCAGATTTTATTACTGATTTCGC
The DNA here is from genome assembly GCA_026573805.1 of Hesperophylax magnus. Taxonomy (NCBI): domain Eukaryota; kingdom Metazoa; phylum Arthropoda; class Insecta; order Trichoptera; family Limnephilidae; genus Hesperophylax; species Hesperophylax magnus. The sequence goes on along the minus strand of JAIUSX010000144.1, from coordinate 1,503,171 downwards.
TTGAGAATATCATTCTTATCACTACTATAAAATGTCATCCCGATGGGAGCCATAGAGCCAGAAAAAATGGCTATTAAAGTCCGAACCCAAGTCTTCAAATAGTGCCTGTTGTTTTGATGATTTTTCTACAAATGCAACATTATGCAGATTTTATTACGGATTTCGCTTGAGAATATCATTCTTATCACTACTATAAAATTTCATCCCGATGGGAGCCATAGAGCCAGAAAAAAAGGCTATGAAATTCCGAACCCAAGTCTTCAAATAGTGCCTGTTGTTTTGATGATTTTTCTATAAATGCAACATTATGCAGATTTTATTACTGATTTCGCTTGAGAATATCATTCTTATCACTACTTTAAAATTTCATCCCGATGGGAGCCATAGAGCCAGAAAAAATGGCTATGAAAGTCCGAACCCAAGTCTTCAAATAGTGCCTGTTGTTTTGATGATTTTTCTACAAATGCAACATTATGCAGATTTTATTACTGATTTCGCTTGAGAATATCATTCTTATCACTACTGTAAAATTTCATCCCGATGGGAGCCATAGAGCCAGAAAAAATGGCTATGAAAGTCCGAACCCAAGTCTTCAAATAGTGCCTGTTGTTTTGATGATTTTTCTACAAACGCAACATTATGCAGATTTTATTACTGATTTCGCTTGAGAATATCATTCTTATCACTACTATAAAATTTCATCCCGATGGGAGCCATAGAGCCAGAAAAAATGGCTATGAAAGTCCGAACCCAAGTCTTCAAATAGTGCCTGTTGTTTTGATGATTTTTCTACAAATGACACATTATGCAGATTTTATTACTGATTTCGCTTGAGAATATCATTCTTATCACTACTATAAAATTTCATCCCGATGGGAGCCATAGAGCCAGAAAAAATGGCTATGAAAGTCCGAACCCAAGTCTTCTAATAGTGCCTGTTATTTTGATGATTTTTCTAAAAATGCAACATTATGCAGATTTTATTACTGATTTCGCTTGAGACTATCAATTTTATCACGATGACAGAATTTCAGCCCATGGATCCAGAAAAAATGGCTATGAAAGTCCGAACCCAAGTCTTCAAATAGTGCCTGTTGTTTTGATGATTTTTCTACAAAAGCAACATTATGCAGATGATATTACTGATTTCGCTTGAGAATATCATTCTTATCACTACAATAAAATTTCATCCCGATGGGATCCATAGAGCCAGAAAAAAGGGCTATTAATGTCCGAACCCAAGTCTTCAAATAGTGATCGTTATAATGAAGATTTTTCTACAATTGCAACATTATGCAGATTTTATTACTGATTTCGCTTGAGAATATCATTCTTATCACTACAATAAAATTTCATCCCGATGGGAGCCATAGAGCCAGAAAAAATGGCTATGAAAGTCCGAACCCAAGTCTTCAAATAGTGCCTGTTGTTTTGATGATTTTTCTACAAATGCAACATTATGCAGATTTTATTACTGATTTCGCTTGAGAATATCATTCTTATCACTACTATAAAATTTCATCCCGATGGGAGCCATAGAGCCAGAAAAAATGGCCATGAAAGTCCGAACCCAAGTCTTCAAATAGTGCCTGTTGTTTTGATGATTTTTCTACAAATGACACATTATGCAGATTTTATTACTGATTTCGCTTGAGAATATCATTCTTATCACTACTATAAAATTTCATCCCGATGGGATCCATAGAGCCAGAAAAAATGGCTATTAATGTCCGAACCCAAGTCTTCAAATAGTGATCGTTATAATGAAGATTTTTCTACAATTTGCAACATTATGCAGATTTTATTACTGATTTCGCTTGAGAATATCATTCTTATCACTACTATAAAATTTCATCCCAATGGGAGCCATAGAGCCAGAAAAAATGGCTATTAAAGTCCGAACCCAAGTCTTCAAATAGTGATCGTCAGAATGAAGATTTTTCTACAAATGCAACTTTATGCAGATTTTATTACTAATTTCGCTTGAGACTATCATTCTTATAATTCTACAAATTTCACCCCAATTGGCTCTATAGAGCCAGAAAAAATTAATATTTAAGTCCGAACCCAAGTCTTCAAATGAAGATTTTTCTACAAATGACACTTTATGCAGATTTTATTACTGATTTCGCTTGAGACTATCATTTTTATCACGATAACAAAATTTCAGCCAGTATGGGCTGGATTTTCTGGATTTATATCCAGAAAAAATGGCTATAAGAGTCCGAACCCAAGTCTTCAAATAGTGATCGTCATAACGAAGATTTTTATACAAATGACACTTTATGCAGATTTTATTACTGATTTCGCTTGAGAATATCATTCTTATCACTACTATAAAATTTCATCCCGATGGGAGCCATAGAGCCAGAAAAATGGCTATGAAAGTCCGAACCCAAGTCTTCAAATAGTGCCTGTTGTTTTGATGATTTTTCTACAAATGACACATTATGCAGATTTTATTACTGATTTCGCTTGAGAATATCATTCTTATCACTACTATAAAATTTCATCCCGATGGGAGCCATAGAGCCAGAAAAAATGGCTATGAAAGTCCGAACCCAAGTCTTCTAATAGTGCCTGTTATTTTGATGATTTTTCTAAAAATGCAACATTATGCAGATTTTATTACTGATTTCGCTTGAGACTATCAATTTTATCACGATGACAGAATTTCAGCCCATGGATCCAGAAAAAATGGCTATGAAAGTCCGAACCCAAGTCTTCAAATAGTGCCTGTTGTTTTGATGATTTTTCTACAAAAGCAACATTATGCAGATGATATTACTGATTTCGCTTGAGAATATCATTCTTATCACTACAATAAAATTTCATCCCGATGGGATCCATAGAGCCAGAAAAAATGGCTATTAATGTCCGAACCCAAGTCTTCAAATAGTGATCGTTATAATGAAGATTTTTCTACAATTGCAACATTATGCAGATTTTATTACTGATTTCGCTTGAGAATATCATTCTTATCACTACAATAAAATTTCATCCCGATGGGAGCCATAGAGCCAGAAAAAATGGCTATGAAAGTCCGAACCCAAGTCTTCAAATAGTGCCTGTTGTTTTGATGATTTTTCTACAAATGCAACATTATGCAGATTTTATTACTGATTTCGCTTGAGAATATCATTCTTATCACTACTATAAAATTTCATCCGATGGGAGCCATAGAGCCAGAAAAATGGCCATGAAAGTCCGAACCCAAGTCTTCAAATAGTGCCTGTTGTTTTGATGATTTTTCTACAAATGACACATTATGCAGATTTTATTACTGATTTCGCTTGAGAATATCATTCTTATCACTACTATAAAATTTCATCCCGATGGGATCCATAGAGCCAGAAAAAATGGCTATTAATGTCCGAACCCAAGTCTTCAAATAGTGATCGTTATAATGAAGATTTTTCTACAATTTGCAACATTATGCAGATTTTATTACTGATTTCGCTTGAGAATATCATTCTTATCACTACTATAAAATTTCATCCCAATGGGAGCCATAGAGCCAGAAAAAATGGCTATTAAAGTCCGAACCCAAGTCTTCAAATAGTGATCGTCAGAATGAAGATTTTTCTACAAATGCAACTTTATGCAGATTTTATTACTAATTCGCTTGAGACTATCATTCTTATAATTCCTACAAAATTTCACCCAATTGGCTCTATAGAGCCAGAAAAAATTAATATTTAAGTCCGAACCCAAGTCTTCAAATGAAGATTTTTCTACAAATGACACTTTATGCAGATTTTATTACTGATTTCGCTTGAGACTATCATTTTTATCACGATAACAAAATTTCAGCCAGTATGGGCTGGATTTTCTGGATTTATATCCAGAAAAAATGGCTTTAAGAGTCCGAACCCAAGTCTTCAAATAGTGATCGTCATAACGAAGATTTTTATACAAATGACACTTTATGCAGATTTTATTACTGATTTCGCTTGAGATTATCATTCTTATCACTTCTAGAAAATTTCACCCCAATTGGCTCCATAGAGCCAGAAAAAATGGATATTCAAGTCCGAACCCAAGTCTTCAAATGTTGCCTGTTGTTTTGATGATTTTTCTACAAATGCAACATTATGCAGATTTTATTACTGATTTCGCTTGAGACTATCAATTTTATCACGATGACAGAATTTCAGCACATGGATCCAGAAAAAATCGCTATGAAAGTCCGAACCCAAGTCTTCACATAGTACCTGTTGTTTTGATGATTTTTCTACAAAAGCAACATTATGCAGATGTTATTACTGATTTCTCTTGAGAATATCATTCTTATCACTACAATAAAATTTCATCCCGATGGGATCCATAGAGCCAGAAAAAAAGGCTATTAATGTCCGAACCCAAGTCTTCAAATAGTGATCGTCATAATGAAGGTTTTTCTACAAATGCAACTTTATGCAGATTTTATTACTTATTTCGCTTGAGAATATCATTCTTATCACTACTATAAAATTTCATCCCGATGGGAGCCATAGAGCCAGAAAAAATGGCTATGAAAGTCCGAACCCAAGTCTTCAAATAGTGCCTGTTGTTTTGATGATTTTTCTACAAATGCAACATTATGCAGATTTTATTACTGATTTCGCTTGAGAATATCATTCTTATCACTACTATAAAATTTCATCCCGATGGGAGCCATAGAGCCAGAAAAAATGGCTATGAAAGTCCGAACCCAAGTATTTAAATAGTGCCCCCAATTTTGATGATTTTTCTAAAACTGCAACATTATGCAGATTTTATTACTGATTTCGCTTGAGACTATCAATTTTATCACGATGACAGAATTTCAGCCCATGGATCCAGAAAAAATGGCTATGAAAGTCCGAACCCAAGTCTTCAAATAGTGCCTGTTGTTTTGATGATTTTTCTACAAAAGCAACATTATGCAGATGATATTACTGATTTCGCTTGAGAATATCATTCTTATCACTACAATAAAATTTCATCCCGATGGGATCCATAGAGCCAGAAAAAATGGCTATTAATGTCCGAACCCAAGTCTTCAAATAGTGATCGTTATAATGAAGATTTTTCTACAATTGCAACATTATGCAGATTTTATTACTGATTTCGCTTGAGAATATCATTCTTATCACTACAATAAAATTTCATCCCGATGGGAGCCATAGAGCCAGAAAAAATGGCTATGAAAGTCCGAACCCAAGTCTTCAAATAGTGCCTGTTGTTTTGATGATTTTTCTACAAAAGCAACATTATGCAGATGATATTACTGATTTGGCTTGAGAATATCATTCTTATCACTACAATAAAATTTCATCCCGATGGGATCCATAGAGCCAGAAAAAATGGCTATTAATGTCCGAACCCAAGTCTTCAAATAGTGATCGTTATAATGAAGATTTTTCTACAATTGCAACATTATGCAGATTTTATTACTGATTTCGCTTGAGAATATCATTCTTATCACTACAATAAAATTTCATCCCGATGGGAGCCATAGAGCGAGAAAAAATGGCTATGAAAGTCCGAACCCAAGTCTTCAAATAGTGCCTGTTGTTTTGATGATTTTTCTACAAATGCAACATTATGCAGATTTAATTACTGATTTCGCTTGAGAATATCATTCTTATCACTACTATAAAATTTCATCCCGATGGGAGCCATAGAGCCAGAAAAAATGGCCATGAAAGTCCGAAACCAAGTCTTCAAATAGTGCCTGTTGTTTTGATGATTTTTCTACAAATGACACATTATGCAGATTTTATTACTGATTTCGCTTGAGAATATCATTCTTATCACTACTATAAAATTTCATCCCGATGGGAGCCATTGAGCCAGAAAAAATGGCTATGAAAGTCCGAAACCAAGTCTTCTAATAGTGCCTGTTATTTTGATGATTTTTCTAAAAATGCAACATTATGCAGATTTTATTACTGATTTCGCTTGAGACTATCAATTTTATCACGATGACAGAATTTCAGCCCATGGATACAGAAAAAATGGCTATGAAAGTCCGAACCCAAGTCTTCAAATAGTGCCTGTTGTTTTGATGATTTTTCTACAAAAGCAACATTATGCAGATGATATTACTGATTTCGCTTGAGAATATCATTCTTATCACTACAATAAAATTTCATCCCGATGGGATCCATAGAGCCAGAAAAAATGGCTATTAATGTCCGAACCCAAGTCTTCAAATAGTGATCGTTATAATGAAGATTTTTCTACAATTGCAACATTATGCAGATTTTATTACTGATTTCGCTTGAGAATATCATTCTTATCACTAATATAAAATTTCATCCCAATGGGAGCCATAGAGCCAGAAAAAATGGCTATTAAAGTCCGAACCCAAGTCTTCAAATAGTGATCGTCAGAATGAAGATTTTTCTACAAATGACACATTATGCAGATTTTATAACTGATTTCGCTTGAGAATATCATTCTTATCACTACTAGAAAATTTCACCCCTATTGGCTCCATAGAGCCAGAAAAAATGGATATTTAAGTCCGAACCCAAGTCTTCAAATGTTGCCTGTTGTTTTGATGATTTTTCTAAAAATGCAACATTATGCAGATTTTATTACTGATTTCGCTTGAGACTATCAATTGTATCACGATGACAGAATTTCAGCCCATGGATCCAGAAAAAATGGCTATGAAAGTCCGAACCCAAGTCTTCAAATAGTGCCTGTTGTTTTGATGATTTTTCTACAAAAGCAACATTATGCAGATGATATTACTGATTTCGCTTGAGAATATCATTCTTATCACTACAATAAAATTTCATCCCGATGGGATCCATAGAGCCAGAAAAAATGGCTATTAATGTCCGAACCCAAGTCTTCAAATAGTGATCGTTATAATGAAGATTTTTCTACAATTGCAACATTATGCAGATTTTATTACTGATTTCGCTTGAGAATATCATTCTTATCACTACTATAAAATTTCATCCCAATGGGAGCCATAGAGCCAGAAAAAATGGCTATTAAAGTCCGAACCCAAGTCTTCAAATAGTGATCGTCAGAATGAAGATTTTTCTACAAATGCAACTTTATGCAGATTTTATTACTGATTTCGCTTGAGACTATCATTCTTATAATTCCTACAAAATTTCACCCCAATTGGCTTCATAGAGCCAGAAAAAATTAATATTTAAGTCCGAACCCAAGTCTTCAAATGAAGATTTTTCTACAAATGACACTTTATGCAGATTTTATTACTGATTTCGCTTGAGACTATCATTTTTATCACGATAACAAAATTTCAGCCAGTATTGGCTGGATTTTCTGGATTTATATCCAGAAAAAATGGCTATAAGAGTCCGAACCCAAATCTTCAAATAGTGATCGTCATAACGAAGATTTTTCTACAAATGACACTTTATGCAGATTTTATTACTGATTTCGCTTGAGATTATCATTCTTATCACTACTAGAAAATTTCACCCCAATTGGCTCCATAGAGCCAGAAAAAATGGATATGAAAGTCCGAACCCAAGTCTTCAAATAGTGCCTGTTGTTTTGATGATTTTTCTACAAATGCAACATTATGCAGATTTTATTACTGATTTCGCTTGAGAATATCATTCTTATCACTACAATAAAATTTCATCCCGATGGGATCCATAGAGCCAGAAAAAAAGGCTATTAATGTCCGAACCCAAGTCTTCAAATAGTGATCGTCATTATGAAGGTTTTTCTTCAAATGCAACTTTATGCAGATTTTATTACTTATTTCGCTTGAGACTATCATTCTTATCACTACAACAAAATTTCACTCCGATTGGCTCCATAGAGCCAGAATAATGGCTATTAAAGTCCGAACCCAAGTCTTCAAATAGTGATCGTCATAATGAAGGTTTTTCTTCAAATGCAACTTTATGCAGATTTTATTACTTATTTCGCTTGAGACTATCATTCTTATCACTACAACAAAATTTCACTCCGATTGGCTCCATAGAGCCAGAATAATGGCTATTAAAGTCCGAACCCAAGTCTTCAAATATTGCCTGTTGTTTTGATGATTTTTCTACAAATGCAACATTATGCAGATTTTATTACTGATTTCGCTTGAGACTATCAATTTTATCACGATGACAGAATTTCAGCACATGGATCCAGAAAAAATCGCTATGAAAGTCCGAACCCAAGTCTTCACATAGTGACTGTTGTTTTGATGATTTTTCTACAAAAGCAACATTATGCAGATGTTATTACTGATTTCTCTTGAGAATATCATTCTTATCACGATGACAGAATTTCAGCACATGGATCCAGAAAAAATCGCTATGAAAGTCCGAACCCAAGTCTTCACATAGTGACTGTTGTTTTGATGATTTTTCTACAAAAGCAACATTATGCAGATGTTATTACTGATTTCTCTTGAGAATATCATTCTTATCACTACAATAAAATTTCATCCCGATGGGATCCATAGAGCCAGAAAAAAAGGCTATTAATGTCCGAACCCAAGTCTTCAAATAGTGATCGTCATAATGAAGGTTTTTCTACAAAAGCAACTTTATGCAGATTTTATTACTTATTTCGCTTGAGACTATCATTCTTATCACTACAACAAAATTTCACTCCGATTGGCTCCATAGAGCCAGAATAATGGCTATTAAAGTCCGAACCCAAGTCTTCAAATAGTGATCGTCAGAATGAAGATTTTTCTACAAATGCAACTTTATGCAGATTTTATTACTGATTTCGCTTGAGACTATCATTTTTATCACGATGACAAAATTTCACACCAACCAGCTCCATAGAGCCAGAAAAAAAGGATATGAAAGTCCGAACCCAAGTATTTATATAGTGCCCCCAATTGTGATGATTTTTCTAAAACTGCAATAATATGTTGATTTTATTACTGATTTCGCTTGAGACTTTCATTCTTATCACTACAAAAAAATTTCACTCCGATTGGCTCCATAGAGCCAGAATAATAGCTATTAAAGTCCGAACCCAAGTCTTCAAATAGTGATCGTCAGAATGAAGATTTTTCTACAAATGCAACTTTATGCAGATTTTATTACTGATTTCGCTTGAGACTATCATTTTTATCACGATGACAAAATTTCACCCCAATCAGCTCCATAGAGTTAGAAAAAAAGGATATTTAAGTCCGAACTCAAGTCTTTAAATAGTGCCCCCAATTTTGATGATTTTTCTAAAACTGCAATAATATGTTGATTTTATTACTGATTTCGCTTGAGACTATCATTCTTATCACTACAACAAAATTTCACTCCGATTGGCTCCATAGAGCCAGAATAATGGCTATTAAAGTCCGAACCCAAGTCTTCAAATAGTGATCGTCAGAATGAAGATTTTTCTACAAATGCAACTTTACGCAGATTTTATTACTGATTTCGCTTGAGACTATCATTTTTATCACGATGACAAAATTTCACCCCGATTGGCTCCATAGAGCAAGAAAAAATGGATATTTAAGTCCGAACCCAAGTCTTCAAATGTTGCCTGTTGTTTTGATGATTTTTCTACAAATGCAACATTATGCAGATTTTATTACTGATTTCGCTTGAGACTATCAATTTTATCACGATGACATAATTTCAGCCTATGGATCCAGAAAAAATGGCTATGAAAGTCCGAACCCAAGTCTTCAAATAGTGCCTGTTGTTTTGATGATTTTTCTACAAATGCAACATTATGCAGATTTTATTACTGATTTCGCTTGAGAATATCATTCTTATCACTACTATAAAATTTCATCCCGATGGGAGCCATAGAGCCAGAAAAAATGGCTATGAAAGTCCGAACCCAAGTCTTCAAATAGTGCCTGTTATTTTGATGATTTTTCTACAAATGCAACATTATGCAGATTTTATTACTGATTTCGCTTGAGAATATCATTCTTATCACTACGATAAAATTTCATCCCGATGGGAGCCATAGAGCCAGAAAAAATGGCTATGAAAGTCCGAACCCAAGTCTTCAAATAGTGCCTGTTGTTTTGATGATTTTTCTACAAATGCAACATTATGCAGATTTTATTACTGATTTCGCTTGAGAATATCATTCTTATCACTACTATAAAATTTCATCCCGATGGGAGCCATAGAGCCAGAAAAAATGGCTATGAAAGTCCGAACCCAAGTCTTCAAATAGTGATCGTCATAATGAAGATTTAAAAAAAAAAAAAAAAAATGAAGATTTTTCTACAAATGACACTTTATGGAGATTTTATTACTGATTTCGCTTGAGACTATCATTCTTATCACTACTAGAAAATTTCACCCCAATTGGATCCACAGAGCCAGAAAAAATGGATATTAAAGTCCGAACCCAAGTCTTCAAATAGTGCCTGTTGTTTTGATGATTTTTCTACAAATGCAACATTATGCAGATTTTATTACTGATTTCGCTTGAGAATATCATTCTTATCACTACTATAAAATTTCATCCCGATGGGAGCCATAGAGCCAGAAAAAATGGCTATGAAAGTCCGAACCCAAGTCTTCAAATAGTGCCTGTTGTTTTGATGATTTTTCTACAAATGAAACATTATGCAGATTTTATTTCTGATTTCGCTTGAGAATATCATTCTTATCACTACTATAAAATTTCATCCCGATGAAAGCCATAGAGCCAGAAAAAATGGCTATGAAAGTCCGAACCCAAGTCTTCAAATAGTGCCTGTTATTTTGATGATTTTTCTACAAATGCAACATTATGCAGATTTTATTACTGATTTCGCTTGAGAATATCATTCTTATCACTACTATAAAATTTCATCCCGATGGGAGCCATAGAGCCAGAAAAAATGGCTATGAAAGTCCGAACCCAAGTCTTCAAATAGTGCCTGTTGTTTTGATGATTTTTCTACAAATGCAACATTATGCAGATTTTATTACTGATTTCGCTTGAGAATATCATTCTTATCACTACTATAAAATTTCATCCCGATGGGAGCCATAGAGCCAGAAAAAATGGCTATTAATGTCCGAACCCAAGTCTTCAAATAGTGATCGTTATAATGAAGATTTTTCTACAATTGCAACATTATGCAGATTTTATTACTGATTTCGCTTGAGAATATCATTCTTATCACTACTATAAAATTTCATCCCGATGGGAGCCATAGAGCCAGAAAAAATGGCTATGAAAGTCCGAACCCAAGTCTTCAAATAGTGCCTGTTGTTTTGATGATTTTTCTACAAATGCAACATTATGCAGATTTTATTACTGATTTCGCTTGAGAATATCATTCTTATCACTACTATAAAATTTCATCCCGATGGGAGCCATAGAGCCAGAAAAAATGGCTATGAAAGTCCGAACCCAAGTCTTCAAATAGTGCCTGTTGTTTTGATGATTTTTCTACAAATGCAACATTATGCAGATTTTATTACTGATTTCGCTTGAGAATATCATTCTTATCACTACTATAAAATTTCATCCCGATGGGAGCCATAGAGCCAGAAAAAATGGCTATGAAAGTCCGAACCCAAGTCTTCAAATAGTGCCTGTTGTTTTGATGATTTTTCTACAAATGCAACATTATGAAGATTTTATTACTGATTTCGCTTGAGAATATCATTCTTATCACTACTATAAAATTTCATCCCGATGGGAGCCATAGAGCCAGAAAAAATGGCTATGAAAGTCCGAACCCAAGTCTTCAAATAGTGCCTGTTGTTTTGATGATTTTTCTACAAATGCAACATTATGCAGATTTTATTACTGATTTCGCTTGAGAATATCATTCTTATCACTACTATAAAATTTCATCCCGATGGGAGCCATAGAGCCAGAAAAAATGGCTATGAAAGTCCGAACCCAAGTATTTAAATAGTGCCCCCAATTTTGATGATTTTTCTAAAACTGCAACATTATGCAGATTTTATTACTGATTTCGCTTGAGACTATCAATTTTATCACGATGACAGAATTTCAGCCCATGGATCCAGAAAAAATGGCTATGAAAGTCCGAACCCAAGTCTTCAAATAGTGCCTGTTGTTTTGATGATTTTTCTACAAAAGCAACATTATGCAGATGATATTACTGATTTCGCTTGAGAATATCATTCTTATCACTACAATAAAATTTCATCCCGATGGGATCCATAGAGCCAGAAAAAATGGCTATTAATGTCCGAACCCAAGTCTTCAAATAGTGATCGTTATAATGAAGATTTTTCTACAATTGCAACATTATGCAGATTTTATTACTGATTTCGCTTGAGAATATCATTCTTATCACAACAATAAAATTTCATCCCGATGGGAGCCATAGAGCCAGAAAAAATGGCTATGAAAGTCCGAACCCAAGTCTTCAAATAGTGCCTGTTGTTTTGATGATTTTTCTACAAATGCAACATTATGCAGATTTTATTACTGATTTCGCTTGAGAATATCATTCTTATCACTACTATAAAATTTCATCCCGATGGGATCCATAGAGCCAGAAAAAATGGCTATTAATGTCCGAACCCAAGTCTTCAAATAGTGATCGTTATAATGAAGATTTTTCTACAATTGCAACATTATGCAGATTTTATTACTGATTTCGCTTGAGAATATCATTCTTATCACTACAATAAAATTTCATCCCGATGGGAGCCATAGAGCCAGAAAAAATGGCTATGAAAGTCCGAACCCAAGTCTTCAAATAGTGCCTGTTGTTTTGATGATTTTTCTACAAATGCAACATTATGCAGATTTTATTACTGATTTCGCTTGAGAATATCATTCTTATCACTACTATAAAATTTCATCCCGATGGGAGCCATAGAGCCAGAAAAAATGGCTATGAAAGTCCGAACCCAAGTCTTCAAATAGTGCCTGTTGTTTTGATGATTTTTCTACAAATGCAACATTATGCAGATTTTATTACTGATTTCGCTTGAGAATATCATTCTTATCACTACTATAAAATTTCATCCCGATGGGAGCCATAGAGCCAGAAAAAATGGCTATGAAAGTCCGAACCCAAGTCTTCAAATAGTGCCTGTTGTTTTGATGATTTTTCTACAAATGCAACATTATGCAGATTTTATTACTGATTTCGCTTGAGAATATCATTCTTATCACTACTATAAAATTTCATCCCGATGGGAGCCATAGAGCCAGAAAAAATGGCTATGAAAGTCCGAACCCAAGTATTTAAATAGTGCCCCCAATTTTGATGATTTTTCTAAAACTGCAACATTATGCAGATTTTATTACTGATTTCGCTTGAGACTATCAATTTTATCACGATGACAGAATTTCAGCCCATCGATCCAGAAAAAATGGCTATGAAAGTCCGAACCCAAGTCTTCAAATAGTGCCTGTTGTTTTGATGATTTTTCTACAAAAGCAACATTATGCAGATGATATTACTGATTTCGCTTGAGAATATCATTCTTATCACCACAATAAAATTTCATCCCGATGGGATCCATAGAGCCAGAAAAAATGGCTATTAATGTCCGAACCCAAGTCTTCAAATAGTGATCGTTATAATGAAGATTTTTCTACAATTGCAACATTATGCAGATTTTATTACTGATTTCGCTTGAGAATATCATTCTTATCACAACAATAAAATTTCATCCCGATGGGAGCCATAGAGCCAGAAAAAATGGCTATGAAAGTCCGAACCCAAGTCTTCAAATAGTGCCTGTTGTTTTGATGATTTTTCTACAAAAGCAACATTATGCAGATGATATTACTGATTTCGCTTGAGAATATCATTCTTATCACTACAATAAAATTTCATCCCGATGGGATCCATAGAGCCAGAAAAAATGGCTATTAATGTCCGAACCCAAGTCTTCAAATAGTGATCGTTATAATGAAGATTTTTCTACAATTGCAACATTATGCAGATTTTATTACTGATTTCGCTTGAGAATATCATTCTTATCACTACAATAAAATTTCATCCCGATGGGAGCCATAGAGCCAGAAAAAATGGCTATGAAAGTCCGAACCCAAGTCTTCAAATAGTGCCTGTTGTTTTGATGATTTTTCTACAAATGCAACATTATGCAGATTTAATTACTGATTTCGCTTGAGAATATCATTCTTATCACTACTATAAAATTTCATCCCGATGGGAGCCATAGAGCCAGAAAAAATGGCCATGAAAGTCCGAAACCAAGTCTTCAAATAGTGCCTGTTGTTTTGATGATTTTTCTACAAATGACACATTATGCAGATTTTATTACTGATTTCGCTTGAGAATATCATTCTTATCACTACTATAAAATTTCATCCCGATGGGAGCCATAGAGCCAGAAAAAATGGCTATGAAAGTCCGAACCCAAGTCTTCTAATAGTGCCTGTTATTTTGATGATTTTTCTAAAAATGCAACATTATGCAGATTTTATTACTGATTTCGCTTGAGACTATCAATTTTATCACGATGACACAATTTCAGCCCATGGATACAGAAAAAATGGCTATGAAAGTCCGAACCCAAGTCTTCAAATAGTGCCTGTTGTTTTGATTATTTTTCTACAAAAGCAACATTATGCAGATGATATTACTGATTTCGCTTGAGAATATCATTCTTATCACTAAAATAAAATTTCATCCCGATGGGATCCATAGAGCCAGAAAAAATGGCTATTAATGTCCGAACCCAAGTCTTCAAATAGTGATCGTTATAATGAAGATTTTTCTACAATTGCAACATTATGCAGATTTTATTACTGATTTCGCTTGAGAATATCATTCTTATCACTACTATAAAATTTCATCCCAATGGGAGCCATAGAGCCAGAAAAAATGGCTATTAAAGTCCGAACCCAAGTCTTCAAATGAAGATTTTTCTACAAATGACACTTTATGCAGATTTTATTACTGATTTCGCTTGAGACTATCATTTTTATCACGATAACAAAATTTCAGCCAGTATGGGCTGGATTTTCTGGATTTATATCCAGAAAAAATGGCTATAAGAGTCCGAACCCAAATCTTCAAATAGTGATCGTCATAACGAAGATTTTTCTACAAATGACACTTTATGCAGATTTTATTACTGATTTCGCTTGAGATTATCATTCTTATCACTACTAGAAAATTTCACCCCAATTGGCTCCATAGAGCCAGAAAAAATGGATATTTAAGTCCGAACCCAAGTCTTCAAATGTTGCCTGTTGTTTTGATGATTTTTCTACAAATGCAACATTATGCAGATTTTATTACTGATTTCGCTTGAGACTATCAATTTTATCACGATGACAGAATTTCAGCACATGGATCCAGAAAAAATCGCTATGAAAGTCCGCACCCAAGTCTTCACATAGTGACTGTTGTTTTGATGATTTTTCTACAAAAGCAACATTATGCAGATGTTATTACTGATTTCTCTTGAGAATATCATTCTTATCACTACAATAAAATTTCATCCCGATGGGATCCATATAGCCAGAAAAAAAGGCTATTAATGTCCGAACCCAAGTCTTCAAATAGTGATCGTCATAATGAAGGTTTTTCTTCAAATGCAACTTTATGCAGATTTTATTACTTATTTCGCTTGAGACTATCATTCTTATCACTACAACAAAATTTCACTCCGATTGGCTCCATAGAGCCAGAATAATGGCTATTAAAGTCCGAACCCAAGTCTTCAAATAGTGATCGTCAGAATGAAGATTTTTCTACAAATGCAACTTTATGCAGATTTTATTACTGATTTCGCTTGAGACTATCATTTTTATCACGATGACAAAATTTCACACCAACCAGCTCCATAGAGCCAGAAAAAAAGGATATGAAAGTCCGAACCCAAGTATTTAAATAGTGCCCCCAATTGTGATGATTTTTCTAAAACTGCAATAATATGTTGATTTTATTACTGATTTCGCTTGAGACTATCATTCTTATCACTACAACAAAATTTCACTCCGATTGGCTCCATAGAGCCAGAATAATAGCTATTAAAGTCCGAACCCAAGTCTTCAAATAGTGATCGTCAGAATGAAGATTTTTCTACAAATGCAACTTTATGCAGATTTTATTACTGATTTCGCTTGAGACTATCATTTTTATCACGATGACAAAATTTCCTCCCAATCAGCTCCATAGAGTAAGAAAAAAAGGATATTTAAGTCCGAACTCAAGTCTTTAAATAGTGCCCCCAATTTTGATGATTTTTCTAAAACTGCAATAATATGTTGATTTTATTACTGATTTCGCTTGAGACTATCATTCTTATCACTACAACAAAATTTCACTCCGATTGGCTCCATAGAGCCAGAATAATGGCTATTAAAGTCCGAACCCAAGTCTTCAAATAGTGATCGTCAGAATGAAGATTTTTCTACAAATGCAACTTTACGCAGATTTTATTACTGATTTCGCTTGAGACTATCATTTTTATCACGATGACAAAATTTCACCCCGATTGGCTCCATAGAGCAAGAAAAAATGGATATTTAAGTCCGAACCCAAGTCTTCAAATGTTGCCTGTTGTTTTGATGATTTTTCTACAAATGCAACATTATGCAGATTTTATTACTGATTTCGCTTGAGACTATCAATTTTATCACGATGACAGAATTTCAGCCCATGGATCCAGAAAAAATGGCTATGAAAGTCCGAACCCAAGTCTTCAAATAGTGCCTGTTGTATTGATGATTTTTCTACAAAAGCAACATTATGCAGATGATATTACTGATTTCGCTTGAGAATATCATTCTTATCACTACAATAAAATTTCATCCCGATGGGATCCATAGAGCCAGAAAAAATGGCTATTAATGTCCGAACCCAAGTCTTCAAATAGTGATCGTTATAATGAAGATTTTTCTACAATTGCAACATTATGCAGATTTTATTACTGATTTCGCTTGAGAATATCATTCTTATCACTACTATAAAATTTCACCCCAATTGGCTCCATAGAGCCAGAAAAAATGGATATTTAAGTCCGAACCCAAGTCTTCAAATGTTGCCTGTTGTTTTGATGATTTTTCTAAAAATGCAACATTATGCAGATTTTATTACTGATTTCGCTTGAGACTATCAATTGTATCACGATGACAGAATTTCAGCCCATGGATCCAGAAAAAATGGCTATGAAAGTCCGAACCCAAGTCTTCAAATAGTGCCTGTTGTTTTGATGATTTTTCTACAAATGCAACATTATGCAGATTTTATTACTGATTTCGCTTGAGACTATCATTTTTATCACGATGACAAAATTTCACCCCGATTGGCTCCATAGAGCAAGAAAAAATGGATATTTAAGTCCGAACCCAAGTCTTCAAATGTTGCCTGTTGTTTTGATGATTTTTCTACAAATGCAACATTATGCAGATTTTATTACTGATTTCGCTTGAGACTATCAATTTTATCACGATTACAGAATTTCAGCCCATGGATCCAGAAAAAATGGCTATGAAAGTCCGAACCCAAGTCTTCAAATAGTGCCTGTTGTTTTGATGATTTTTCTACAAATGCAACATTATGCAGATTTTATTACTGATTTCGCTTGAGAATATCATTCTTATCACTACTATAAAATTTCATCCCGATGGGAGCCATAGAGCCAGAAAAAATGGCTATGAAAGTCCGAACCCATGTCTTCAAATAGTGCCTGTTATTTTGATGATTTTTCTACAAATGCAACATTATGCAGATTTTATTACTGATTTCGCTTGAGAATATCATTCTTATCACTACTATAAAATTTCATCCCGATGGGAGCCATAGAGCCAGAAAAAATGGCTATGAAAGTCCGATCCCAAGTCTTCAAATAGTGCCTGTTGTTTTGATGATTTTTCTACAAATGCAACATTATGCAGATTTTATTACTGATTTCGCTTGAGAATATCATTCTTATCACTACTATAAAATTTCATCCCGATGGGAGCCATAGAGCCAGAAAAAATGGCTATGAAAGTCCGAACCCAAGTCTTCAAATAGTGATCGTCATAATGAAGATTTAAAAAAAAAAAAAAAAAATGAAGATTTTTCTACAAATGACACTTTATGGAGATTTTATTACTGATTTCGCTTGAGACTATCATTCTTATCACTACTAGAAAATTTCACCCCAATTGGATCCACAGAGCCAGAAAAAATGGATATTAAAGTCCGAACCCAAGTCTTCAAATAGTGCCTGTTGTTTTGATGATTTTTCTACAAATGCAACATTATGCAGATTTTATTACTGATTTCGCTTGAGAATATCATTCTTATCACTACTATAAAATTTCATCCCGATGGGAGCCATAGAGCCAGAAAAAATGGCTATGAAAGTCCGAACCCAAGTCTTCAAATAGTGCCTGTTGTTTTGATGATTTTTCTACAAATGACACATTATGCAGATTTTATTTCTGATTTCGCTTGAGAATATCATTCTTATCACTACTATTAAATTTCATCCCGATGGGAGCCATAGAGCCAGAAAAAATGGCTATGAAAGTCCGAACCCAAGTCTTCAAATAGTGCCTGTTATTTTGATGATTTTTCTACAAATGCAACATTATGCAGATTTTATTACTGATTTCGCTTGAGAATATCATTCTTATCACTACTATAAAATTTCATCCCGATGGGAGCCATAGAGCCAGAAAAAATGGCTATGAAAGTCCGAACCCAAGTCTTCAAATAGTGCCTGTTGTTTTGATGATTTTTCTACAAATGCAACATTATGCAGATTTTATTACTGATTTCGCTTGAGAATATCATTCTTATCACTACTATAAAATTTCATCCCGATGGGAGCCATAGAGCCAGAAAAAATGGCTATTAATGTCCGAACCCAAGTCTTCAAATAGTGATCGTTATAATGAAGATTTTTCTACAATTGCAATATTATGCAGATTTTATTACTGATTTCGCTTGAGAATATCATTCTTATCACTACTATAAAATTTCATCCCGATGGGAGCCATAGAGCCAGAAAAAATGGCTATGAAAGTCCGAACCCAAGTCTTCAAATAGTGCCTGTTGTTTTGATGATTTTTCTACAAATGCAACATTATGCAGATTTTATTACTGATTTCGCTTGAGAATATCATTCTTATCACTACTATAAAATTTCATCCCGATGGGAGCCATAGAGCCAGAAAAAATGGCTATGAAAGTCCGAACCCAAGTCTTCAAATAGTGCCTGTTGTTTTGATGATTTTTCTACAAATGCAACATTATGCAGATTTAATTACAGATTTCGCTTGAGAATATCATTCTTATCACTACTATAAAATTTCATCCCGATGGGAGCCATAGAGCCAGAAAAAATGGCCATGAAAGTCCGAAACCAAGTCTTCAAATAGTGCCTGTTGTTTTGATGATTTTTCTACAAATGACACATTATGCAGATTTTATTACTGATTTCGCTTGAGAATATCATTCTTATCACTACTATAAAATTTCATCCCGATGGGAGCCATAGAGCCAGAAAAAATGGCTATGAAAGTCCGAACCCAAGTCTTCTAATAGTGCCTGTTATTTTGATGATTTTTCTAAAAATGCAACATTATGCAGATTTTATTACTGATTTCGCTTGAGACTATCAATTTTATCACGATGACAGAATTTCAGCCCATGGATACAGAAAAAATGGCTATGAAAGTCCGAACCCAAGTCTTCAAATAGTGCCTGTTGTTTTGATTATTTTTCTACAAAAGCAACATTATGCAGATGATATTACTGATTTCGCTTGAGAATATCATTCTTATCACTACAATAAAATTTCATCCCGATGGGATCCATAGAGCCAGAAAAAATGGCTATTAATGTCCGAACCCAAGTCTTCAAATAGTGATCGTTATAATGAAGATTTTTCTACAATTGCAACATTATGCAGATTTTATTACTGATTTCGCTTGAGAATATCATTCTTATCACTACTATAAAATTTCATCCCAATGGGAGCCATAGAGCCAGAAAAAATGGCTATTAAAGTCCGAACCCAAGTCTTCAAATAGTGATCGTCAGAATGAAGATTTTTCTACAAATGACACATTATGCAGATTTTATAACTGATTTCGCTTGAGAATATCATTCTTATCACTACTAGAAAATTTCACCCCAATTGGCTCCATAGAGCCAGAAAAAATGGATATTTAAGTCCGAACCCAAGTCTTCAAATGTTGCCTGTTGTTTTGATGATTTTTCTAAAAATGCAACATTATGCAGATTTTATTACTGATTTCGCTTGAGACTATCAATTGTATCACGATGACAGAATTTCAGCACATGGATCCAGAAAAAATGGCTATGAAAGTCCGAACCCAAGTCTTCAAATAGTGCCTGTTGTTTTGATGATTTTTCTACAAAAGCAACATTATGCAGATGATATTACTGATTTCGCTTGAGAATATCATTCTTATCACTACAATAAAATTTCATCCCGATGGGATCCATAGAGCCAGAAAAAATGGCTATTAATGTCCGAACCCAAGTCTTCAAATAGTGATCGTTATAATGAAGATTTTTCTACAATTGCAACATTATGCAGATTTTATTACTGATTTCGCTTGAGAATATCATTCTTATCACTACTATAAAATTTCATCCCAATGGGAGCCATAGAGCCAGAAAAAATGGCTATTAAAGTCCGAACCCAAGTCTTCAAATAGTGATCGTCAGAATGAAGATTTTTCTACAAATGCAACTTTATGCAGATTTTATTACTGATTTCGCTTGAGACTATCATTCTTATAATTCCTACAAAATTTCACCCCAATTGGCTTCATAGAGCCAGAAAAAATTAATATTTAAGTCCGAACCCAAGTCTTCAAATGAAGATTTTTCTACAAATGACACTTTATGCAGATTTTATTACTGATTTCGCTTGAGACTATCATTTTTATCACGATAACAAAATTTCAGCCAGTATGGGCTGGATTTTCTGGATTTATATCCAGAAAAAATGGCTATAAGAGTCCGAACCCAAATCTTCAAATAGTGATCGTCATAACGAAGATTTTTCTACAAATGACACTTTATGCAGATTTTATTACTGATTTCGCTTGAGATTATCATTCTTATCACTACTAGAAAATTTCACCCCAATTGGCTCCATAGAGCCAGAAAAAATGGATATTTAAGTCCGAACCCAAGTCTTCAAATGTTGCCTGTTGTTTTGATGATTTTTCTACAAATGCAACATTATGCAGATTTTATTACTGATTTCGCTTGAGACTATCAATTTTATCACGATGACAGAATTTCAGCACATGGATCCAGAAAAAATCGCTATGAAAGTCCGCACCCAAGTCTTCACATAGTGACTGTTGTTTTGATGATTTTTCTACAAAAGCAACATTATGCAGATGTTATTACTGATTTCTCTTGAGAATATCATTCTTATCACTACAATAAAATTTCATCCCGATGGGATCCATAGAGCCAGAAAAAAAGGCTATTAATGTCCGAACCCAAGTCTTCAAATAGTGATCGTCATAATGAAGGTTTTTCTTCAAATGCAACTTTATGCAGATTTTATTACTTATTTCGCTTGAGACTATCATTCTTATCACTACAACAAAATTTCACTCCGATTGGCTCCATAGAGCCAGAATAATGGCTATTAAAGTCCGAACCCAAGTCTTCAAATAGTGATCGTCAGAATGAAGATTTTTCTACAAATGCAACTTTATGCAGATTTTATTACTGATTTCGCTTGAGACTATCATTTTTATCACGATGACAAAATTTCACACCAACCAGCTCCATAGAGCCAGAAAAAAAGGATATGAAAGTCCGAACCCAAGTATTTAAATAGTGCCCCCAATTGTGATGATTTTTCTAAAACTGCAATAATATGTTGATTTTATTACTGATTTCGCTTGAGACTATCATTCTTATCACTACAACAAAATTTCACTCCGATTGGCTCCATAGAGCCAGAATAATAGCTATTAAAGTCCGAACCCAAGTCTTCAAATAGTGATCGTCAGAATGAAGATTTTTCTACAAATGCAACTTTATGCAGATTTTATTACTGATTTCGCTTGAGACTATCATTTTTATCACGATGACAAAATTTCCTCCCAATCAGCTCCATAGAGTAAGAAAAAAAGGATATTTAAGTCCGAACTCAAGTCTTTAAATAGTGCCCCCAATTTTGATGATTTTTCTAAAACTGCAATAATATGTTGATTTTATTACTGATTTCGCTTGAGACTATCATTCTTATCACTACAACAAAATTTCACTCCGATTGGCTCCATAGAGCCAGAATAATGGCTATTAAAGTCCGAACCCAAGTCTTCAAATAGTGATCGTCAGAATGAAGATTTTTCTACAAATGCAACTTTACGCAGATTTTATTACTGATTTCGCTTGAGACTATCATTTTTATCACGATGACAAAATTTCACCCCGATTGGCTCCATAGAGCAAGAAAAAATGGATATTTAAGTCCGAACCCAAGTCTTCAAATGTTGCCTGTTGTTTTGATGATTTTTCTACAAATGCAACATTATGCAGATTTTATTACTGATTTCGCTTGAGACTATCAATTTTATCACGATGACAGAATTTCAGCCCATGGATCCAGAAAAAATGGCTATGAAAGTCCGAACCCAAGTCTTCAAATAGTGCCTGTTGTATTGATGATTTTTCTACAAAAGCAACATTATGCAGATGATATTACTGATTTCGCTTGAGAATATCATTCTTATCACTACAATAAAATTTCATCCCGATGGGATCCATAGAGCCAGAAAAAATGGCTATTAATGTCCGAACCCAAGTCTTCAAATAGTGATCGTTATAATGAAGATTTTTCTACAATTGCAACATTATGCAGATTTTATTACTGATTTCGCTTGAGAATATCATTCTTATCACTACTATAAAATTTCATCCCAATGGGAGCCATAGAGCCAGAAAAAATGGCTATTAAAGTCCGAACCCAAGTCTTCAAATAGTGATCGTCAGAATGAAGATTTTTCTACAAATGACACATTATGCAGATTTTATTACTGATTTCGCTTGAGAATATCATTCTTATCACTACTAGAAAATTTCACCCCAATTGGCTCCATAGAGCCAGAAAAAATGGATATTTAAGTCCGAACCCAAGTCTTCAAATGTTGCCTGTTGTTTTGATGATTTTTCTAAAAATGCAACATTATGCAGATTTTATTACTGATTTCGCTTGAGACTATCAATTGTATCACGATGACAGAATTTCAGCCCATAGAGCCAGAAAAAATGGCTATTAAAGTCCGAACCCAAGTCTTCAAATAGTGATCGTCAGAATGAAGATTTTTCTACAAATGCAACTTTATGCAGATTTTATTACTGATTTCGCTTGAGACTATCATTCTTATAATTCCTACAAAATTTCACCCCAATTGGCTTCATAGAGCCAGAAAAAATTAATATTTAAGTCCGAACCCAAGTCTTCAAATGAAGATTTTTCTACAAATGACACTTTATGCAGATTTTATTACTGATTTCGCTTGAGACTATCATTTTTATCACGATAACAAAATTTCAGCCAGTATGGGCTGGATTTTCTGGATTTATATCCAGAAAAAATGGCTATAAGAGTCCGAACCCAAGTCTTCAAATAGTGATCGTCATAACGAAGATTTTTCTACAAATGACACTTTATGCAGATTTTATTACTGATTTCGCTTGAGATTATCATTCTTATCACTACTAGAAAATTTCACCCCAATTGGCTCCATAGAGCCAGAAAAAATGGATATTTAAGTCCGAACCCAAGTCTTCAAATGTTGCCTGTTGTTTTGATGATTTTTCTACAAATGCAACATTATGCAGATTTTATTACTGATTTCGCTTGAGACTATCAATTTTATCACGATGACAGAATTTCAGCACATGGATCCAGAAAAAATCGCTATGAAAGTCCGAACCCAAGTCTTCACATAGTGACTGTTGTTTTGATGATTTTTCTACAAAAGCAACATTATGCAGATGTTATTACTGATTTCTCTTGAGAATATCATTCTTATCACTACAATAAAATTTCATCCCGATGGGATCCATAGAGCCAGAAAAAAAGGCTATTAATGTCCGAACCCAAGTCTTCAAATAGTGATCGTCATAATGAAGGTTTTTCTACAAAAGCAACTTTATGCAGATTTTATTACTTATTTCGCTTGAGACTATCATTCTTATCACTACATCAAAATTTCACTCCGATTGGCTCCATAGAGCCAGAATAATGGCTATTAAAGTCCGAACCCAAGTCTTCAAATAGTGATCGTCAGAATGAAGATTTTTCTACAAATGCAACTTTATGCAGATTTTATTACTGATTTCGCTTGAGACTATCATTTTTATCACGATGACAAAATTTCACACCAACCAGCTCCATAGAGCCAGAAAAAAAGGATATGAAAGTCCGAACCCAAGTATTTAAATAGTGCCCCCAATTGTGATGATTTTTCTAAAACTGCAATAATATGTTGATTTTATTACTGATTTCGCTTGAGACTTTCATTCTTATCACTACAACAAAATTTCACTCCGATTGGCTCCATAGAGCCAGAATAATGGCTATTAAAGTCCGAACCCAAGTCTTCAAATAGTGATCGTCAGAATGAAGATTTTTCTACAAATGCAACTTTACGCAGATTTTATTACTGATTTCGCTTGAGACTATCATTTTTATCACGATGACAAAATTTCACCCCGATTGGCTCCATAGAGCAAGAAAAAATGGATATTTAAGTCCGAACCCAAGTCTTCAAATGTTGCCTGTTGTTTTGATGATTTTTCTACAAATGCAACATTATGCAGATTTTATTACTGATTTCGCTTGAGACTATCAATTTTATCACGATGACAGAATTTCAGCCCATGGATCCAGAAAAAATGGCTATGAGAGTCCGAACCCAAGTCTTCAAATAGTGCCTGTTGTTTTGATGATTTTTCTACAAATGCAACATTATGCAGATTTTATTACTGATTTCGCTTGAGAATATCATTCTTATCACTACTATAAAATTTCATCCCGATGGGAGCCATAGAGCCAGAAAAAATGGCTATGAAAGTCCGAACCCAAGTCTTCAAATAGTGCCTGTTATTTTGATGATTTTTCTACAAATGCAACATTATGCAGATTTTATTACTGATTTCGCTTGAGAATATCATTCTTATCACTACTATAAAATTTCATCCCGATGGGAGCCATAGAGCCAGAAAAAATGGCTATGAAAGTCCGAACCCAAGTCTTCAAATAGTGCCTGTTGTTTTGATGATTTTTCTACAAATGCAACATTATGCAGATTTTATTACTGATTTCGCTTGAGAATATCATTCTTATCACTACTATAAAATTTCATCCCGATGGGAGCCATAGAGCCAGAAAAAATGGCTATGAAAGTCCGAACCCAAGTCTTCAAATAGTGATCGTCATAATGAAGATTTAAAAAAAAAAAAAAAAAATGAAGATTTTTCTACAAATGACACTTTATGGAGATTTTATTACTGATTTCGCTTGAGACTATCATTCTTATCACTACTAGAAAATTTCACCCCAATTGGATCCACAGAGCCAGAAAAAATGGATATTAAAGTCCGAACCCAAGTCTTCAAATAGTGCCTGTTGTTTTGATGATTTTTCTACAAATGCAACATTATGCAGATTTTATTACTGATTTCGCTTGAGAATATCATTCTTATCACTACTATAAAATTTCATCCCGATGGGAGCCATAGAGCCAGAAAAAATGGCTATGAAAGTCCGAACCCAAGTCTTCAAATAGTGCCTGTTGTTTTGATGATTTTTCTACAAATGACACATTATGCAGATTTTATTTCTGATTTCGCTTGAGAATATCATTCTTATCACTACTATTAAATTTCATCCCGATGGGAGCCATAGAGCCAGAAAAAATGGCTATGAAAGTCCGAACCCAAGTCTTCAAATAGTGCCTGTTATTTTGATGATTTTTCTACAAATGCAACATTATGCAGATTTTATTACTGATTTCGCTTGAGAATATCATTCTTATCACTACTATAAAATTTCATCCCGATGGGAGCCATAGAGCCAGAAAAAATGGCTATGAAAGTCCGAACCCAAGTCTTCAAATAGTGCCTGTTGTTTTGATGATTTTTCTACAAATGCAACATTATGCAGATTTTATTACTGATTTCGCTTGAGAATATCATTCTTATCACTACTATAAAATTTCATGCCGATGGGAGCCATAGAGCCAGAAAAAATGGCTATTAATGTCCGAACCCAAGTCTTCAAATAGTGATCGTTATAATGAAGATTTTTCTACAATTGCAACATTATGCAGATTTTATTACTGATTTCGCTTGAGAATATCATTCTTATCACTACTATAAAATTTCATCCCGATGGGAGCCATAGAGCCAGAAAAAATGGCTATGAAAGTCCGAACCCAAGTCTTCAAATAGTGCCTGTTGTTTTGATGATTTTTCTACAAATGCAACATTATGCAGATTTTATTACTGATTTCGCTTGAGAATATCATTCTTATCAATACTATAAAATTTCATCCCGATGGGAGCCATAGAGCCAGAAAAAATGGCTATGAAAGTCCGAACCCAAGTCTTCAAATAGTGCCTGTTGTTTTGATGATTTTTCTACAAATTCAACATTATGTAGATTTTATTACTGATTTCGCTTGAGAATATCATTCTTATCACTACTATAAAATTTCATCCCGATGGGAGCCATAGAGCCAGAAAAAATGGCTATGAAAGTCCGAACCCAAGTCTTCAAATAGTGCCTGTTGTTTTGATGATTTTTCTACAAATGCAACATTATGCAGATTTTATTACTGATTTCGCTTGAGAATATCATTCTTATCACTACTATAAAATTTCATCCCGATGGGAGCCATAGAGCCAGAAAAAATGGCTATGAAAGTCCGAACCCAAGTCTTCAAATAGTGCCTGTTGTTTTGATGATTTTTCTACAAATGCAACATTATGCAGATTTTATTACTGATTTCGCTTGAGAATATCATTCTTATCACTACTATAAAATTTCATCCCGATGGGAGCCATAGAGCCAGAAAAAATGGCTA
This sequence comes from Hesperophylax magnus, assembly GCA_026573805.1. NCBI lineage: Eukaryota > Metazoa > Arthropoda > Insecta > Trichoptera > Limnephilidae > Hesperophylax > Hesperophylax magnus. The sequence goes on along the minus strand of JAIUSX010000144.1, from coordinate 1,476,225 downwards.
TGAAAGTCCGAACCCAAGTCTTCAAATAGTGCCTGTTGTTTTGATGATTTTTCTACAAATGCAACATTATGCAGATTTTATTACTGATTTCGCTTGAGAATATCATTCTTATCACTACTATAAAATTTCATCCCGATGGGAGCCATAGAGCCAGAAAAAATGGCTATGAAAGTCCGAACCCAAGTCTTCAAATAGTGCCTGTTGTTTTGATGATTTTTCTACAAATGCAACATTATGCAGATTTTATTACTGATTTCGCTTGAGAATATCATTCTTATCACTACTATAAAATTTCATCCCGATGGGAGCCATAGAGCCAGAAAAAATGGCTATGAAAGTCCGAACCCAAGTCTTCAAATAGTGCCTGTTGTTTTGATGATTTTTCTACAAATGCAACATTATGCAGATTTTATTACTGATTTCGCTTGAGAATATCATTCTTATCACTACTATAAAATTTCATCCCGATGGGAGCCATAGAGCCAGAAAAAATGGCTATGAAAGTCCGAACCCAAGTCTTCAAATAGTGCCTGTTGTTTTGATGATTTTTCTACAAATGCAACATTATGCAGATTTTATTACTGATTTCGCTTGAGAATATCATTCTTATCACTACTATAAAATTTCATCCCGATGGGAGCCATAGAGCCAGAAAAAATGGCTATGAAAGTCCGAACCCAAGTCTTCAAATAGTGCCTGTTGTTTTGATGATTTTTCTACAAATGCAACATTATGCAGATTTTATTACTGATTTCGCTTGAGAATATCATTCTTATCACTACTATAAAATTTCATCCCGATGGGAGCCATAGAGCCAGAAAAAATGGCTATGAAAGTCCGAACCCAAGTATTTAAATAGTGCCCCCAATTTTGATGATTTTTCTAAAACTGCAACATTATGCAGATTTTATTACTGATTTCGCTTGAGACTATCAATTTTATCACGATGACAGAATTTCAGCCCATGGATCCAGAAAAAATGGCTATGAAAGTCCGAACCCAAGTCTTCAAATAGTGCCTGTTGTTTTGATGATTTTTCTACAAATGCAACATTATGCAGATGATATTACTGATTTCGCTTGAGAATATCATTCTTATCACTACTATAAAATTTCATCCCGATGGGATCCATAGAGCCAGAAAAAATGGCTATTAATGTCCGAACCCAAGTCTTCAAATAGTGCCTGTTGTTTTGAAGATTTTTCTACAAATGCAACATTATGCAGATTTTATTACTGATTTCGCTTGAGAATATCATTCTTATCACTACTATAAAATTTCATCCCGATGGGAGCCATAGAGCCAGAAAAAATGGCTATGAAAGTCCGAACCCAAGTCTTCAAATAGTGCCTGTTGTTTTGATGATTTTTCTACAAATGCAACATTATGCAGATTTTATTACTGATTTCGCTTGAGAATATCATTCTTATCACTACTATAAAATTTCATCCCGATGGGAGCCATAGAGCCAGAAAAAATGGCTATGAAAGTCCGAACCCAAGTCTTCAAATAGTGCCTGTTGTTTTGATGATTTTTCTACAAATGCAACATTATGCAGATTTTATTACTGATTTCGCTTGAGAATATCATTCTTATCACTACTATAAAATTTCATCCCGATGGGAGCCATAGAGCCAGAAAAAATGGCTATGAAAGTCCGAACCCAAGTCTTCAAATAGTGCCAGTTGTTTTGATGATTTTTCTACAAATGCAACATTATGCAGATTTTATTACTGATTTCGCTTGAGAATATCATTCTTATCACTACTATAAAATTTCATCCCGATGGGAGCCATAGAGCCAGAAAAAATGGCTATGAAAGTCCGAACCCAAGTCTTCAAATAGTGCCTGTTGTTTTGATGATTTTTCTACAAATGCAACATTATGCAGATTTTATTACTGATTTCGCTTGAGAATATCATTCTTATCACTACTATAAAATTTCATCCCGATGGGAGCCATAGAGCCAGAAAAAATGGCTATGAAAGTCCGAACCCAAGTCTTCAAATAGTGCCTGTTGTTTTGATGATTTTTCTACAAATGCAACATTATGCAGATTTTATTACTGATTTCGCTTGAGAATATCATTCTTATCACTACTATAAAATTTCATCCCGATGGGAGCCATAGAGCCAGAAAAAATGGCTATGAAAGTCCGAACCCAAGTATTTAAATAGTGCCCCCAATTTTGATGATTTTTCTAAAACTGCAACATTATGCAGATTTTATTACTGATTTCGCTTGAGACTATCAATTTTATCACGATGACAGAATTTCAGCCCATGGATCCAGAAAAAATGGCTATGAAAGTCCGAACCCAAGTCTTCAAATAGTGCCTGTTGTTTTGATGATTTTTCTACAATAGCAACATTATGCAGATGATATTACTGATTTCGCTTGAGAATATCATTCTTATCACTACAATAAAATTTCATCCCGATGGGATCCATAGAGCCAGAAAAAATGGCTATTAATGTCCGAACCCAAGTCTTCAAATAGTGATCGTTATAATGAAGATTTTTCTACAATTGCAACATTATGCAGATTTTATTACTGATTTCGCTTGAGAATATCATTCTTATCACTACAATAAAATTTCATCCCGATGGGAGCCATAGAGCCAGAAAAAATGGCTATGAAAGTCCGAACCCAAGTCTTCAAATAGTGCCTGTTGTTTTGATGATTTTTCTTACAAAAGCAACATTATGCAGATGATATTACTGATTTCGCTTGAGAATATCGTTCTTATCACTACAATAAAATTTCATCCCGATGGGATCCATAGAGCCAGAAAAAATGGCTATTAATGTCCGAACCCAAGTCTTCAAATAGTGATCGTTATAATGAAGATTTTTCTACAATTGCAACATTATGCAGATTTTATTACTGATTTCGCTTGAGAATATCATTCTTATCACTACAATAAAATTTCATCCCGATGGGAGCCATAGAGCCAGAAAAAATGGCTATGAAAGTCCGAACCCAAGTCTTCAAATAGTGCCTGTTGTTTTGATGATTTTTCTACAAATGCAACATTATGCAGATTTAATTACTGATTTCGCTTGAGAATATCATTCTTATCACTACTATAAAATTTCATCCCGATGGGAGCCATAGAGCCAGAAAAAATGGCCATGAAAGTCCGAAACCAAGTCTTCAAATAGTGCCTGTTGTTTTGATGATTTTTCTACAAATGACACATTATGCAGATTTTATTACTGATTTCGCTTGAGAATATCATTCTTATCACTACTATAAAATTTCATCCCGATGGGAGCCATAGAGCCAGAAAAAATGGCTATGAAAGTCCGAACCCAAGTCTTCTAATAGTGCCTGTTATTTTGATGATTTTTCTAAAAATGCAACATTATGCAGATTTTATTACTGATTTCGCTTGAGACTATCAATTTTATCACGATGACAGAATTTCAGCCCATGGATACAGAAAAAATGGCTATGAAAGTCCGAACCCAAGTCTTCAAATAGTGCCTGTTGTTTTGATGATTTTTCTACAAAAGCAACATTATGCAGATGATATTACTGATTTCGCTTGAGAATATCATTCTTATCACTACAATAAAATTTCATCCCGATGGGATCCATAGAGCCAGAAAAAATGGCTATTAATGTCCGAACCCATGTCTTCAAATAGTGATCGTTATAATGAAGATTTTTCTACAATTGCAACATTATGCAGATTTTATTACTGATTTCGCTTGAGAATATCATTCTTATCACTACTATAAAATTTCATCCCAATGGGAGCCATAGAGCCAGAAAAAATGGCTATTAAAGTCCGAACCCAAGTCTTCAAATAGTGATCGTCAGAATGAAGATTTTTCTACAAATGCAACTTTATGCAGATTTTATTACTGATTTCGCTTGAGACTATCATTCTTATAATTCCTACAAAATTTCACCCCAATTGGCTTCATAGAGCCAGAAAAAAATAATATTTAAGTCCGAACCCAAGTCTTCAAATGAAGATTTTTCTACAAATGACACTTTATGCAGATTTTATTACTGATTTCGCTTGAGACTATCATTTTTATCACGATAACAAAATTTCAGCCAGTATGGGCTGGATTTTCTGGATTTATATCCAGAAAAAATGGCTATAAGAGTCCGAACCCAAATCTTCAAATAGTGATCGTCATAACGAAGATTTTTCTACAAATGACACTTTATGCAGATTTTATTACTGATTTCGCTTGAGATTATCATTCTTATCACTACTAGAAAATTTCACCCCAATTGGCTCCATAGAGCCAGAAAAAAATGGATATTTAAGTCCGAACCCAAGTCTTCAAATGTTGCCTGTTGTTTTGATGATTTTTCTACAAATGCAACATTATGCAGATTTTATTACTGATTTCGCTTGAGACTATCATTCTTATCACTACTATAAAATTTCATCCCGATGGGAGCCATAGAGCCAGAAAAAATGGCTATGAAAGTCCGAACCCAAGTCTTCAAATAGTGCCTGTTGTTTTGATGATTTTTCTACAAATGCAACATTATGCAGATTTTATTACTGATTTCGCTTGAGAATATCATTCTTATCACTACTATAAAATTTCATCCCGATGGGAGCCATAGAGCCAGAAAAAATGGCTATGAAAGTCCGAACCCAAGTCTTCAAATAGTGATCGTCATAATGAAGATTTAAAAAAAAAAAAAAAAATGAAGATTTTTCTACAAATGACACTTTATGGAGATTTTATTACTGATTTCGCTTGAGACTATCATTCTTATCACTACTAGAAAATTTCACCCCAATTGGATCCACAGAGCCAGAAAAAAATGGATATTAAAGTCCGAACCCAAGTCTTCAAATAGTGCCTGTTGTTTTGATGATTTTTCTACAAATGCAACATTATGCAGATTTTATTACTGATTTCGCTTGAGAATATCATTCTTATCACTACTATAAAATTTCATCCCGATGGGAGCCATAGAGCCAGAAAAAATGGCTATGAAAGTCCGAACCCAAGTCTTCAAATAGTGCCTGTTGTTTTGATGATTTTTCTACAAATGACACATTATGCAGATTTTATTTCTGATTTCGCTTGAGAATATCATTCTTATCACTACTATAAAATTTCATCCCGATGGGAGCCATAGAGCCAGAAAAAATGGCTATGAAAGTCCGAACCCAAGTCTTCAAATAGTGCCTGTTATTTTGATGATTTTTCTACAAATGCAACATTATGCAGATTTTATTACTGATTTCGCTTGAGAATATCATTCTTATCACTACTATAAAATTTCATCCCGATGGGAGCCAGAGAGCCAGAAAAAATGGCTATGAAAGTCCGAACCCAAGTCTTCAAATAGTGCCTGTTGTTTTGATGATTTTTCTACAAATGCAACATTATGCAGATTTTATTACTGATTTCGCTTGAGAATATCATTCTTATCACTACTATAAAATTTCATCCCGATGGGAGCCATAGAGCCAGAAAAAATGGCTATTAACCTCTCGGGGAGTATGGCCGTACAAGTACGGCCAGAACAAAAAACTCTCTAAGGAGTATGGCCGTACTATTACGGCCGCGTGTATAACTCAACCCATACGCGATTTATTCACGAAATGTGAAGTGTACTGCCATCTATGGACAGTTTACAATAATGTGTCAAACATTTTGAACAGTTGTCTCATTTACCGACGTTATTATTTGAAATTTAAAAAAATACGTGACGTCATCAACCGCCATTGATGTACTTTCTTCGGTTGACAACATTTGATTTGAGAGCGTGCGAGTTTGCTAAGTTTTAACATTGTTTTTATGCGGTTTTCTCGTTATTTTCGCTACGAATCGGAATTTTACGTACTACTACGAGGTTTTGCGTATTGTTGATTGTTACATTATGTAATAATATCGTTCTGTTCAATAATTTATAGAGTGTTTTACTAAATATTGTGAAGTGACACGTGTTTATAATACCACGTGTGTTATTTTTCTTGTTTGTTTATATTTTGATTTGGTCGTTTTATTTTCAACTATAATATTTGTGTTCGATACCGTAATTTTTTCTAAAAATGTCTAAACCAAATTTCCTGAATGATCAAGACATAGCAGACTTTTTGAATGTCAGTGAAGATGAGGACATTTTGGAAGACGTGGGAGATTTAAATTGTGAAAACTCTTCGGATGAATCTGATGATGATGATTCTGAGGATCAAGTAATTGAGGAAGATACTGCATCAGCATCAGCTCCTAAACGTAAAAAAGGGCGATTGCCGAGTGTGGGATCAGGGAGAATTTACTCCAATTTTGCACGATTTCGATGGCAGAAATTCGGGTATAATGCCTCATGTTACCCTGACAGAGAATTCTACTGAAATTGAGTTTTTCGAGTTGTTTTTTACAAAAGAAATTGTGGAGACAATTGTCACAGAAACGAACAGATATGCTGGCCAAATACGATTTACGGCAGAAAAATCGAAAATGCGAAAATGGGTAGATACTACGGTAGCTGAGGTTTATATTTTTTTAGCTACCATTATGCTTATGAGCCTCGTCGGAAAAAATAGCTTGAAGAAGTATTGGACCAACAAACCCATTATCGAAACACCTTTCTTCAAAGTTATGTTTTCTCAGGATAGATTTCTCATTTTACTACGGTGCCTTCATTTTTCTAACAACGAAATACGGAATACTGAAAAATTGCATAAAATAAGGAATCTCTTAGATCCGATGGTAAAAATATTCAAAGGTACATTTTATCCCTTCCAAAATTTGTGCATAGATGAAAGTCTTTTATTGTGGAAAGGAAGACTGTCTTTCAAAATTTACATTCCCTCTAAACGCCATCGCTTTGGAATCAAGTTATTTGTTCACTGTGATACACTTACTGGTTATGTATTAGATATTATAGTGTATACTGGTTCAGAAACGGAAATAAATCTGGATCCAAATATTGGTATATCTGGTTCTGTTGTAACTACAATGTTGAAGGACTATTTGGGAAAAGGTCACAGAATATTTTTAGACAACTGGTATACAAGCCCCACTCTCTTTGATTATCTTGAAAAACACAAAACAAATGCTTGTGGGACTGTGAGAAGTAATCGGAAACAAATGCCCAAATTCAGAATAGGCAAAATGAAAAAAGGGGAAGTAGAATTCTATCATTCTAATAATTTGATGGCTCTGAAGTGGCACGACAAAAGAGATGTTACTATGTTGACAAATATACATAGTAATAAAATGATTGTAACGAATAAAATGGATTACACCACAGGAGAAAACAAAATAAAGCCCGAGGCCGTAGTAGATTATAGTCAAAACATGGGAGCTGTCGATAAGGTGGATAGGATTCTTGGTTTCGTGGATAGTTCAAGGAAAACCATGAAGTGGTACAAGAAAATATTTTTCCGGTTGATCGATATTGGCACACTCAATGCATTCTTTCTGCACCGCCTAAAATCGCAAAAAACATTGTCGTTCAGCGATTTTAGAGAAAACCTCATAACCCAGTTAGTGGAAAAATACCACACATCACGACCGGTATCATCCGGAGGTCAAAGAGTATTTGACATTCCCACTCGCCTCTCAGAAAAACACTTTATGAGACCTGTACCACAAACGACAGCCCAGAGTCATAGAACTCAAAGGAAATGTCATGTGTGTAGCCACACAAAAAATCAGCCAAAAAAGAGAAAAGATACGAGGTTTATGTGCATTGAATGTAATGTGGCTTTATGCATATACCCATGCTTTGAAAACTACCACACTAAAAAACAATACTAAAAAAAAAAAAAAAAAAAAAAAAACAACAACAACAAAAACAACAACAACAACAACAAAAACAACAAACGTGGATACAATTTACTTCAATCTTCTCCCGACATCCTGTGGTGAGTAATATTTTTTAGTAGGTGTTGATATATATATATATATATATACGTTGTAATCATGTTATGGTAGGTTCACCTCCAATGGTTTACGATCCCTTCAATAGGCTATATTAGTTTTGTCTCTAACTTGTGTGTACAAGTATTATTATTTTTTTTAATATTTTTACATTGCTAGATATTGAGAAAACTATGGTTTTGCATTTAATTTTTTTTAATTCGTATACTTCAAAAATGCTCACTCCTGGGAGACAGTTTGCTACAAAAAAGCTCACTCTCCGAGAGGTTTTAATGTCCGAACCCAAGTCTTCAAATAGTGATCGTTATAATGAAGATTTTTCTACAATTGCAACATTATGCAGATTTTATTACTGATTTCGCTTGAGAATATCATTCTTATCACTACTATAAAATTTCATCCCGATGGGAGCCATAGAGCCAGAAAAAATGGCTATGAAAGTCCGAACCCAAGTCTTCAAATAGTGCCTGTTGTTTTGATGATTTTTCTACAAATGCAACATTATGCAGATTTTATTACTGATTTCGCTTGAGAATATCATTCTTATCACTACTATAAAATTTCATCCCGATGGGAGCCATAGAGCCAGAAAAAATGGCTATGAAAGTCCGAACCCAAGTCTTCAAATAGTGCCTGTTGTTTTGATGATTTTTCTACAAATGCAACATTATGCAGATTTTATTACTGATTTCGCTTGAGAATATCATTCTTATCACTACTATAAAATTTCATCCCGATGGGAGCCATAGAGCCAGAAAAAATGGCTATGAAAGTCCGAACCCAAGTCTTCAAATAGTGCCTGTTGTTTTGATGATTTTTCTACAAATGCAACATTATGCAGATTTTATTACTGATTTCGCTTGAGAATATCATTCTTATCACTACTACTCTGATCCTGGTCTTGAATTTCCCGAGCTTGAGATGCGACTTTTTCCTCTCTTCTTCTAGTTGCAGTTAGTCAATAAGGTGTGTGCTTACTGAAGGTATCTCCTTTTAATCCAACTCTCGAAGTAATGTTTGTTGTTTTACAGTAACATTGTGGTGTACAGTAGTGAATGGTGCAAGAAGTCAGAGGCGCCTGAGAAAGATATTAGCAATAGCGAAGCGGGGGATCCACTATTGTAAAATAAAACACTAATGATTCATTAAAACGTAATAATTTATTCTACAATAATTGCAGTAAACGGTATAAATATTTCCTTTGTACACTTATACTAATTAGGTGTTTAAATCTATAAATAACAATAATATACTAACAGGTGTATACGAAATATAATATAAATAGTTAATTATTTTTTTAATGATAAACTAATATTTTTTATGCATAGCACAAAGGATAACAAATAATTATAAGCAATAATTAGTCGAGTGAAATATTCATACAAATTATCCTTTGTGCCATGCATAAAAACCTTGTATTATAAATATTAGTTTATCATTAAAAAAATAATAATATTTGACAAGTCAAAATATTTCACCAACAAATGTAGATATAATATGTCTCGACGCCATCTAGTGGGAAATTTAGCACTTACAAAGCCTTTCCTACAAAAATAAAGTTGGTTGTTTACAGTTGAAAAAATATAATAAGCAGTAATTGTTGATTGAAGTACTAGTACATATTGAATTATTTGGCGCGTTGGAAATAAGCCGACGTAGCTCAGTGGTCCAGAGAGTCTGACTGGACATCAGAAGGTGCGGGTTCAATTCCAGTTTTATTGCTTATAATAAGTGTTTATAAACAGTTAAATCAATTATTTAATGCGGATAACATTGTTGTAACAATAGTAGTAAGTAATAACAAGTCAGATTTTGATGATTTCAATAGTAGTAAGTAATAACAAGTCAGATTTTGATGATTTCAATAGTAGTAAGTAATAACAAGTCAGATTTTGATGATTTCAATAGTAGTAAGTAATAACAAGTCAGATTTTGATGATTTCAATAGTAGTAAGTAATAACAAGTCAGATTTTGATGATTTCAATAGTAGTAAGTAATAACAAGTCAGATTTTGATGATTTCAATAGTAGTAAGTAATAACAAGTCAGATTCTTGGTATGGCCCTGTGAAATATCACAAAAGTATAAAAGCTTTGTAAAGATTTGACAGATTATTCATAATAACTTTTGACTTTCTAAAAGAATGTGTTGTAGCCAATGACGTTACAATATATATAGACGCGTTGTAGATAATTTCAAAGTGGCAAGTCAAAAGCAAGTCAATTGTAGTGCTTTTGATTACCTACGTAGTTTTAGTACTGAACTGTCACGCGTTGCGAAAGATTTTCTTTACTCTGCAAACACTGGTAAAAACAATTGGTAAAAATAGGATTTCCAATGTGATTTGAGATTTTCACGTGCAAAAGTATTATAGTGATTTATTTTTGGGTTATTATGCCATGTTGCGCTACCTCTTTCTTTAGCCAACGTTTTGGACAGCATTACAGTGTGCATCGTCAGATCTGCACATCTGCCCTGATGATAAACGCTGTAACGCTGTCCGAAAAGTTGGCTAAAGAAGGAGGAAGCGAAACACGCCATAATACCCCAAAAATAAATAAGATTTCATTTGTAAATACACACAAACTACAATTATATCAGTCTGCAATTTTAATGGCAGTCTGGTACAGTATTAGGTACGTGTTCGTCTTATAGTCTAAGCAAGTAAGCGTAGATATCTTGTTATCTCATTCACACTCGTGATGTAGAGTGCAGTGTTTGACGAAAATACAAAAACATCGTATTCGTATCGTTTATTTTGTTCAAAAACACATACTCTTTGTTGAATGTGGATCTTTATCATACATGAACTACATTAGAATCCACATTTTATCTAGAGTTTGTAAGACACTAGATGTATTGTAACGTCATTATCAGTGGCCCTTAGAATAATACCTAATAACCATATATCATCTGTACAATCTGTTTAGAGATAAGTAAAACCGGAGTGGGTGTTTTTCTTCATACAAATCAACAGTTTTATTGCGAGATTTATGAAAATTTGCCCGCTTCACCTTCAAAACAAGAGCAAGTTGATGTAATCAGCTTTCGTAAATCTATCCCATCTCCGTTTCCCGCCCTTAAAGCAGAAATTTGATAATTCTTGATGAAATTTTGCACATTTGACATTTAAGATAAGAGTGAGATAATAATTAATTAATAAATAATTAGACGCAGTTGTTAGCGCGGTTGACTTGACTTTGAAATTGTCTTGTATTCGGCCTAAGAGATGGCGCAACTAGTGGAAACATTGAATATAGATATATTATAGCAAAAAAACTTTGTTTTTAATACAAATCTGCAGTTTTATTCCAAGATTGATGAAATTAATCACAATTTACCTTCAAAACAAGAAGGCCAATTTTTTTTTTTTTTTATATTTTTGGGGTGTTATGCCGTGTTGCGCTAACTCCTTCTCTAGCATAACACGGCATAACACCCCAAAAACAAATAACAAAAATACTTTTGGCCGTGAAAATCTTAAATCATATAAGAAGGTTTAGTCTGATTTAGAAAAACTCTTTGCAAAGTGCTGAAGAGAACTTCAGTTAGAACAGAAACATATTTATGTATAAAAATTGAGCCTGAACTCGAAAAGTAGCCAACAGATACCGCTGAAAATTTCAACGTTTTTTCTTATTAAGGCCAGGAGTGTTTACAGAGTGATTCGAATGGTAGAAAAAGTCAAGGACGCCTGAGGAATGCTTAGCGCAATATCTCTTCACCGGTAGTCAATTTAAAGTCCATTTAATGTAGTTTTTTTAAACAGAAACATTGTAGTAAACAGTATTGAAAAACATAAGCAATAGCGAAGCGTTCGGAGTCCAATAGCATAATATAATAGAGATCAACAAACGCTGATTATTTATATATGCAATTTTATTATACAGGGTGTACTCGAAGGATTTTTATTAGTGATCCATGTTACATAATATTTACCTAAATAGCAAAATGAGCAAATTATCGCCCATTGTCTTTTGATAAACATAACTATGCATATAATTGATTATGCGAAATTGGTTAAAAAAATATGTTTTTCAACATTGTAGGCGGTTTAAACATCATATATTGTGTTATATAAATATATATAATATACAATAGTACGCAGGTAGATAATATGTTTTTAAGTAGTCGTCCATAAAATAATATATTTCAAGCCATGACGCTGGCCTATCTGGGGCCCAGGAGTCAAAAAGTCTCGTGTCAATTAGCTACATCAGTTTTCTTTAAAATCAAAAATTTTTTCTAAAATTTCTTTCAAATTGTCGGAGGTTCAAAATTTTTATTTTATGTGAACGAGATTTTCAACTGCTTCCAACCATCTGGAGCCATTGACACTATGTCATCCCAAATTGGGGCATGTTGTGAGGATGAAGGTAGTGTAGAGAGAAAGGAGATGGGGTAGATGAAGGTTCAGATTAGGATCGGGTCACCAAACACGGCTAAAGCCATTTCAAGCAACGTTTTAATTCTGAATGCTGGTCTTACACCAGGGTGATACTGAGAGTATCTCCCACTCCGGAACGTGCCGGAAGTATACTGTATTATATTATTTTAAATGAAAAATAAAATTTGTCTGTGCACGCCTGGATTTGAACCCGCGACCTTCGGATTGCTAGTCGAGAGCCTCACCCCTGTTGCAGAGTGGAATATACCTACTCTCAGTTTCGCCCTGGTGTAAGATTATTGAAACGTTACTAGAAATGGCTTACGCCATGTTTGGTGACCAGTTCTAAAAGCCAGATACTTCCCAACCTTTCTCTTCCCAATCTCTTTTTATATCTCAATACCTTCAGCGTCTCAACGTACCCCAATGTGGGATGCCAGTTGATAGTCTCATTGGCTCCAGACAGGTGTGGGCAGTTGGGAATATTGTGCGGTACTCAAATAAAAATAAAATAATTAAAACCATTTCAAGCAATGTTTGTATTCTGAATGACGAAATTTAAGCAGGGCAATACTAGAAGTATCAACCAATACAGTTTTCCTTCATTTAAAATATTAAAAAAAAAAAAAGAATCTGTGCAAAATTTCATGACGCAAGAACTCACAATTTTAGAGTTTTGCTGCTTCAGAACATCACATGTTCACAATTTTTATTATAAATCAATGCAATTTTCATGATGCCAGAGCTCACGCTCAAAATGATTTTCTCCATCAACACACAGATTTCTTGATGTATACACATTTTTGATTACATACTTATACATTTAGTTATTATATATTTTATTGTTATACTAATTTTTTATAAATTTTGATTTAAAACAATTTTGTGAATCTATTTTTGAAAGCATAAATATTCTTACATTTAATTTATTATTGAATATGTTTTTGTTTTATCCACGTGCAAATACACTCAAAGGGCAGAAATTTAGAATAATTCATTTTGTACATGACAGACCAAAAAAGGTTTTTATAAAATTGGTCCTCCGATTTTTGGAATTTTTAAAATCAAACGCATTTAACGAAAAATGAAAACATGAGCAATACAAACACAGTACCTAATTTATTATCTACTGAAAAGATGTAATTGTCTTTTAGGCGTGGCATACATTATAGATGTTTTAGATTTCATCTTACTTTGAAAGAAGTTGATCAAACATTGTATAATGTCAAGATTCTATGTTGAACAGATCAATTTCATAGACATGTCTGAAACTTAGCAGTCGAAAGGTATTATTTAAATTAGAGACATCAGTTTGCTTTCAAATAATACTTGTTTCAACTTTGTAATCAACTTGTGATCAACTTGTGATCAACTGGAAAGCATTACATGTAACAGCTTTTCGAAATTTTACAATCAATTTATTGTGCCACGCATTGCAGAACTGTTTCATAGTATTTAATTCAAATATTGTTTTTAGTGAGTTCATTTCACGTAAATAAAGGAATTTAATTTGAATTCATAATATTGACAGAACACACGGATTTTGGAGGATGATGCAATAGTGTTTTTTATAACTGTTAGCGAAAGATTACATTTTTCTTTAGTGATTATCGTACGGCCAAAAATGTTAAATAAAAACCTTATTTATGTTTTACTGTACAGTATTATAGACCGAATGCTCGAAAGCTGTTACCGTGTTCTGACGTTTCAGTTTTAGTTGATCAACTGGTATTGAACGACGATATTTCTAAATAAACTTGACCAACTTTGTTGAAATAACGTTCGCACTTGTCAATATGCTTTCAAGTGTCATTCAACAAAGAGTTGATCAACTAAAAGTGAAACGTTTGAACGAGGCATACGGGATTTCACTAGAGGTGAGTAAAATAGTGTGAAATTGATTCCAATATTGATTCGTTTGAGAATTCCTCCTAAAAACACCTATCCTAACATTTTACTGAACTGCTATACCCTTGGTAAACCGTTGTTACAAAATGCTTTTGCTTTATCCTGAATTTTATTCCTGTTTATTTTGAGAAAACTGAAACACTCACCTCCATAGTAATTTTTTTTGGGGTATTATGCCGTATTGCGCTATCTCCTTCTTTAGCCATGGTTTCGGATAGCATTGCCGTGTCCATCATCATCATCATCACCTCTGCCCTGATGATGGACTGCAATGCTGTCCAAAACGTTGGCTAAAGAGAGAGGTAGAGCATCCAGCTCTAGTTCCCAACCAGGCCTCTACTAATAATAGTTAAGTCATGGAAGTAGGATGTATTGAAATATATGTTTTCGGGTCATTCGAATCAGGGAATGTTTGTCTCTCTTTTAAAGAAGAAGTTCATGGTGAATCCTCAACTTCAAAACTCTCGTTAATCATTTCAAGTTCTCCTCTGTATAGAGGTAGAGCCAAATTGTCCATTTGCTGAGTCAGAACTTGGAGATCGTCTTCTATATGGGGATCGTATTCGAAGTTAGTCTCTAAAGAGCCAGCGGCTGCCGCAAGCTGAGCTTCTAGCAAGATTGCTTCTATTCTGCATTGGTCGCAGCCAATTACATCAGCTTGATCGTCTTTCTCTCCCACACCTTCCTGAGTCTGTAGAAATTCTTGGTTTTCGTCTGGGTTCTTAGCAGCAGCCTCTGCAATGCATTCCGGACAGTCGGTTTGCTCACATAGGTCTATACTTATCCCAGCTACTTTAGAGTTTTCTTGCTGTCCTTGAACTTCATTGAAAATGACTTCTGCGCACTTCTTCAACTCTTGGAGCTGTTCTGGTCTTATCCAGTATTCGTCTTCTATGCAGGATTCTGGGTCTTCGGTTATTTCAGACTCCACCGAGAATTGCGTCAGTGAGTCTGAAATATCACAGCTTGTTCCCATGTCTTTGAGCTGCGGTCTAGCTACCAACGTCATTTCAGTGTTATTCAAAACTGGCTCGCTTTCTGGTGTTAGCTGGAAGTTTTCTGGTTTTGCTATAGCTACTTTTGTGCCAAACAGAATGTTTAGTTTAGAATCTGTGTCAACCTTTCTGATACTTTCTTTTCTTACTATTGCTAACGGTTCAACGTAGCTATCGAAACTATCCATACATTTAAAAACAAGGTCCACTAATTTATCTTTCGTCTTCATTTCGGGACTTTCGTCAATGAAACAAATCTCGGAAGAGTCTTGAGAAAATCGTCTTAAAAGCGAGCAGAAATTAACAGTTTTTTCGTTCTTGAACAGCAATTCTACGAGAGAGTTTCTCCTGTCACCGCTTGTTGAAGGCACATCTCCATCATTGACCAGCTTTACAGTCCTGCTACTGTTTTCTTCAAGAGATTTCTGCTTCTTTATTGTCAGTCGTGAGCAGTTACTAGATTTGCGTCTTCTTTCTCCCTTGTGATCGAAGAAGAATTCTAAAAGAGACTGTTTCTCTTCACTCGACGACGATCGTTTGCTGAAAAGTTTCCGCTGAATCTTGACATTTGTGTTCTTCTGCATATCCAGTGACTTCCTCGAGCCCCTCGTGACTTCTCTTTTAGGCATATTGGTACTAGTCAAAAACTCTTTGAGAGATTCCACCTTATCGTCACTGGGAAGGTTCTCAATTTTGGTATCATCGGGCGAAGTTTCATTCATAGATTCCTGCCGACTATCAAAGTCTGGGGGGCTTTGTTCCGACCAAAAGCAGCTGCTTTTCCTCCTCACCCGATCGGCGCCATCCATTTTAGGACTCTTAACAATATTGAAAAAATACTCTACAATATTTGAAATCTTCCTATCGAAATTTCGCTTTTCTTCATTTCCTTCGCATATATCGTCACAATCTTCCGTGAGCGCTTCCACTGCTTCATTGTCACCATTCGGCTCATCCAACAGTAAACTTGTATCAACCTTCTCATCCGCTTTAGAATACTTAAAGCTGACAGTTTCATGCAGAATTTTAAAGAACTCTTTAGCTAGCTGTCCCGCTCCTTTAGAATTAACAGCTATTCCGCTTTCTTTATTTTGAGAATCTTCCTCTTGAACCTTTTCGTCATCTTTAACATCGATTTCTATCTTATCCAGATTAGTATCAGCCTCGGCCTTTTTATCAGCAACTTTCGTTTTATCTTTATCTTTATCAATCAGCTTAGTTTTATCACTTGTTGCTTTTGATCCATCGTCTTTGACGGCTACTCCCGTTCTTAAAAACTCCCAGAGTGTCTCGATGATCTCAGCGGAAGAAACTTTGCTGGTTTCTTCCGTGTCCTTTTCTCTCTTCGGGGTGTCTTCGTTCGGTCTGGCTTCCCAGGTCCAAAGCCCTGAGTTTAGGCCCTGGTACCCTTCTGCCAGGAAATGCCAAACTCAGGATTTCCACTGTCTTAGTTTCCGCATGGAGACCCGCTTGAAGCGCGCCACCGTGGCGCTGAGCAGGTCATCTGGTCTGGAAGTGCTAGGCCTCCTGCCGCTCCAAGCTCCGAGGGATCCAGAGCTGGATCGTCCCTTCTCTACTTTGATGCTGGAGGAAGTTCCCGAAGAGTTTCTGTGATAGTCGAAGCCACTCGACGTCATCAAGGAGGAGGGGAAGAAGTCTTCTTCTCCACCGCTGAAACATTCGCCTTCAGAATGCACCTGAAAAAAATAAGACATTCAATTCATAACTTCTATTTTATTACAATGGTTGTGGTAAAGTTTCATAAAGACCCAAGTTCATTCCTGAAAAATACCGGTCCAATGACATTGACCCCGAGGAAAGACTAAGGTCTGGATAGAAATAAAAAATACAGAAATATTTTGTATTAATAATAATAATAACCTCTCGTTTCCCTCCGGCCAGTCTTCCAAACATGCTTCCGACTGCTGACACTCGTCTTCTGGAACAAAGGAAATGCATTAAACAATGAACCCGTATTAAGGAGTTATCCTTAAAATATACTAGAAGAGTTCGGAATCCACAATGATTGTCTGCCTACTGTCTGTCTGTCTGTCTGTCATCGGCAAAAAGTTCAGCAGGAGAAACGGAGAAAGATCACCGATGCATTAGAGTGATCAAATATCACCAATTTCCGGAACGTCTGTGTCCTTGGTAATCCATGCAGCGCAGGACTGCGAGAAGTGGAGAAGCCTTTTTCATTAGAGAAATTGGAGTAGTGGTCACATTGAGAAAATAGCACAATAAAGATTCGACTTATTTTAAAGTCAACGAACCTTGCAGTGGACGTTGGATCGCTCCTGGCAGCTTGCACTGGCTTCTTCTCTCCGCCTAAACCAGAAGAGCTTCCGCTGCTGGAGTAGAGAGCGTTGCCCGTCCCTTGAAAAAAGCTTTCTGTTAATAAAACATAAAACAGAGTGATAATTATTAACATTTTAGATTCTTCTCCCGTAACAGCCACATCAGGGTTTCCACAAGGGTCTCATCTTGGACCTTTACTATTTCAAAATAACTAAGCATCACACAGTTTAGTCGCAGAGTGGTTTCTCAATGTTCTTTTTGTATCACTACTTTATGTTATTATGTATCATTTTTATGTATTACATTAAACAAGTGTGTTTTATATGTAAATCATCTATTTTCATAACGATCTAATGAATTTTTTTTCTGAAAGATCCAGCACCCACTGTTATATTGAGTTAAACCAAATTAATATTATTCTGATAATCAAACTATTTAACAATCCTTGACTTTGACAGAGCTGAAGGCCAAATTGGTGTATGCCAATTTATGAACATAAAATGCAGGAAATTGAACTTTATTGTGAAATAAGGGTTCGTGTTACCTGATATAGCACCCCTGGTGAGGCTGAGACCTCTGCCCAGCTTAGCGATGGCCAACTTGTGTTTGGGCACCCCTGCATTGGGGTTGCCTTTTTCTCTCACCACGAAGCGACCTATAGTTTTCCAGTTGGCCTAAAACGAAATATATAGTTTTAAATACAAAAAATCAAAATGTATTAAATTACACATATAAGCATGTGCGTCGGTCACAAAACAATAACATATAACCATGTGCGTCGGTCACAAAACAATAAAATATAAGCATGTGCGTCGGACACAAAACAATATATTAAATAACACATACAAACATGTGTGTCGGTCACAAAACAATATATTAAATTACACATATAAGCATGTGTGTCGGTCACAAAACAATAACTTTTTTTTGATCCAGGTTTCGCTATTCTTAAAGCGATTATTTTAAGAATTTATAAACACAATTATAAAATAGTAAAAATTACCTGAACAGCGTAGAGTTCTTCATTGTCAGCTAAAATCCTTCGCGCACCTCCTCCGCGCATTCCCCAGTCAAGTTGCTCTTCCAACACGTATCTGGAAAAAATGTAGACGTTTTAGTCAAAGGTTTGTAGAAGTATGTCAAAGGCCTATTTATTCTCAACACCTTTTAGTCTATTTCAACTGTCAGATGAGATTGCTGATTAAGAACACGCTAATTGAAGTCGACTAATCATCGTAATGTTGATAAAAAATGGTTGATTAGTGTAATGTTGTTCCAAATAAAATGGAAATTACTAAATTTCTCGAATCTTTTGTGGTTGGTGGCCTCCAATGGTCGAGGGGTAAGACTTTCGACTACGAAACCGGAGGTCGCAAGTCAATTTTATTTCATATTAATTGATTTACTTAATTGTTTTTGTACAGCGCTGTTTTTGTATAAGATCACCTCAAGGAAGATGAAAATAATATATAGTATACGTTGTAGCAGTCTTGCTTTTTTAGTTCCTACCGAAAGCGGCTGACAGGATCTCAAGTTGCCGTTTTGATTTGCGAGCTACGGGTGTGAAGAGCGCTGTGTATGGTTTCAATTTGTTCCGTCAGTTGTGGCGAGATTCTCGGGGACACGTGACGTTTGTTGAAGCTTGCTGACCTTGGCGGACTTAGGATTTTACGTAAGATGCCTTCCAAATTGAGATTGACTTTTATTCATTAGTATCTTTAGGGATTACTTTCATAATTTATATAAATTGTTCAGAATATTAGGATTCTAAGCTGGCGCCCAGTAAATTCTTTATAGCATCATTTTATCCGTTCTTAACTTCAACTGTCAGGACTTGCATTTTGTGTCATCTATCGAGGTAAATTTCTAACTCGACACGCCTTGAGTGTTAAAGCTATTATAATGAGTCTCATGCTTAATATTATCTTCCTAGAGCAATATGTGTTGTAACCAGAGATGTGCTTTATTTCAAATAAATCCATTTCAAATGGAAATGCAAAATGCAAAATGGGTATTTTCCATTTTGCATTTTAAATGCTTTTCTCAATGCATTTTCCATTTTAAATGCTTATTTGCAACATTCTTCGTACTATCTCTACTCATCCTTTTTTCATAACCCCCAAATATTAGTCGGTCCTCAACCTCGCCATGAGAGATAATTTACATTTGTTAAGTTGCTCCCTGGTAGGAGCCCTGGCAAATGAGTGATACCATTACAAAAAATACTGAACATGGGGCCATGACGCTGTAATATTAAATGTTAGATAGCAGTTTCTATGTTTTTACGTTGGCAACATTAGTCCCGCGCAAATTTTTTGTGGTTTCATAATCTGTAGTCGTGGTGTTTTTGGATTTACCATCATGCAATATGTTCTACATTGATGTCCATTATTAAATGACAAAATTGTTTAAAAAAAACTATAATTATTTTCATTGTTTGACCTGAGAAACCATTTTGCATTTTCAATGCATTTTGAAAATGGGTATTTTGCATTTTGCATTTTAAATGCTTTTCTAAAAACCATTTTGCATTTTGCATTTTCAAATGGAAAAGTTTTGACCCATTTCCATTTTGCATTTCAAATGGTTTTGGGTACCCATTTTGCACATCTCTGGTTGTAACAGATTATATAATAAACTAGCAGTTAAAAACCCGCTCCGCGGGTTTTTTTCTGCTAGGCCCTGCGGGCGGCACTTGGTTGGGCTTCGCCCAGTTTAAGTGATACTAACAACAGTTACATTTAATAGGTAGATATTAGGTCACTCACAGAGAGAGGGTGAGTATATATTGTTAAAACACGGAACAGGAAGGCGTTTAGGCATAATAAGAATGACAGTTGTTCGGGTAAAACTTTACATTTCCCGAATAATTGCCTAAATGGCTAAAGGTAAATTAATATAGGTAAATATTCGGAATCGCTGGACACGGAAAATAGGAAATATTTTTAAATAATACCTTCTGATTTACCTTAATTACTATAAAAGGAATCGAACAGCATTTGGGAAAATTTTAATTTTAGCTTTTTAATTTTTAATTACGTAAAATGAAAATTCGCTTTCGCTGTATGGGATGACAGCCTGAATAATTTCTGTTGATAACATTTTCTTTTGTCGGTATTCCTGAAATGAGCGGCTAGAGACAATTGAAAAACGTAAATTAAAAAAATATAATGTAATACAATATTCCGGCAAAATAGTGCCTACTTAGCACAAATGATTTTTTGACTATTATTTTATTTAACCTCACCTATAATAAAATAACCTAACCTATAATAATCCAGCCTAACCTATAATAATCCAGCCTAACCTGTGTCCTAACCTAACCTAAAATAATCCAACCTAAGCTATATCCTATCCTAACCTATAATAATCTAACCTGACCTAAGCTTACCTCACCTATAATAATCCAACCTAACCTAACCTATATCCTAACCTAACCCATAATAATCCAATCTAGCCTAACCCAACCTAACCTAACCGAACCAATCCTAACCTAACCAATCCTAACCTAACCTAACCTATACAAATCCAACCTAACCTATAATAACCCAACCTAACCTAACCCATAATAACCCAAACTAACGTTACCTAACCTAACATAACCTGACTTATCCTAAACTATAATAATCCAACTTAATCTAACCTTATCTATAAACTAACTTGAACTATACTAATCCAACCTAATCTAACCTAACCTAGCATAACCCAACATAGCCTATCCTAACCTATAATAACCTTTTTTTAAATATTTCCTTACTTGTAAAAGAAACCAAAATACCAAAATAATATTTGCATAGAGTAAATTATGGTAAAATTATTTGAATTCGACCAATCAGAGGGCCCAGACCGTCCAGACGATCGCATAATAATATTATAGATGCCATTGCAAAGTTTAAATAAACTTCCAGAAGAAATCTTTTTATAAAACGCTTGTTAATGGTCAAGTAATTTTGCATATTTAAATATTCGCGCCAGCCACTTTCGGTTCGTTCTTTCACCGCCAGAGGAGCGCTTTGTCGGCTATCTATTGACACGGTGCGTATCGGCCATGTTGAATGAACGCGTGCTTTTTTCGTCAAACGTCAAACGTAATCACGTAATTGTGGATAATTTTCACTGTAATGTAATTAATCCAATGGATCATGAACTTTCTAAAACATATTTTCTTCGATATTATCCAAAAATTGTATGAGCAGAAACGATATTTTTTGAATAAATATCGTATTACATGTGGCGATTCTATTTCAGTATGAAATCGTGTCTTAATCTTTAAAGTCTTATTTAAACACAATTTGAATTTGACCAATCACAGGGCCTACACCGTCCAGACGCTGGAGTATTAATAATATCAGATGCCATTGCAAAGTTTAAATAAACTTCCAGAAGAAATCTTTTTATAAAACGCTTGTTAATGGTCAAGTAATTTTGCATATTTAAATATTCGCGCCAGCCACTTTCGGTTCGTTCTTTCACCGCCAGAGGAGCGCTTTGTCGGCTATCTATTGACACGGTGCGTATCGGCCATGTTGAATGAACGCGTGCTTTTTTCGTCAAACGTCAAACGTAATCACGTAATTGTGGATAATTTTCACTGTAATGTAATTAATCCAATGGATCATGAACATTCTAAAACATATTTTCTTCGATATTATCCAAAAATTGTATGAGCAGAAACGATATTTTTTGAATAAATATCGTATTACATGTGGCGATTCTATTTCAGTATGAAATCGTGTCTTAATCTTTAAAGTCTTATTTAAACACAATTTGAATTTGACCAATCACAGGGCCTACACCGTCCAGACGCTGGAGTATTAATAATATCAGATGATAAAGTTGTTATTAGAGTTTTATTTAACTGGTGCATACAATATTCTACCCACATGTAACATCGAGTTCCTTTTAGGGAATTTTTTTTATTTTATTTTTTTTATATTAACTCGACACAGGAGGCCCTGAAGAAAATAATTTCCCTCAGGGCCTATGTCATCTTTGGGGATGCTGTGTGGAGGGTCTTTTTGTGGAGAGGAAGGAGTGAACATGGGTCTTGAAGAGTCCCATGTTGTAGGAGGGAGGAAACACAGAGGCCGGCAGTTCGTTCCACAGCCGAGCTGTTGAACTTAAGAACGAATCGTAGAAGCGACCCGTTCTCATGTGACAAATGTCAACCGTGTACAAATTTTGGGCGCGCGTTTGGCGTGTATCCCGACTACGCACCGGTGCCGAAGGGATCAATGACGCTAGTTCCTCAGAGCATCTTCCATTGTAATACCGATAGAACAAGGACAGCATACCTACCTGACGCCTGTGCTCTAAAGATTGCAGTCCGCTTGTTAAGATTGGGGAATCTATCAAACGGACCGCCCGTTTTTGCACAGAGTCTAGGGTTTTTTTCAGGTATTTAGGGGCTCCGGACCAGAGATGGCTGCCAAATTCGACAGTAGGGCGCACTTGCGATTTGTACAGGGTCAGCAGTTGTGTACTATTAAAGTATCTGCGGGTCCTGTACAGTACGCATGATACACATGATTTCATTTCCACTAATCACATATTTGTAAAAGCTCGTATGTGCGTTTATATAAATAAAAACCTTCACTCAGAATTGAAAATTTGCTTGAAATGGCTTTAGTCAAGTTTGGTGACCAGATCTAAATAGCTAGGTACTTCCTCACCTTCCTATTCCCCATCTTCTTCTTTTCAGACACGGAAAGCGACTTTATTTTATACCATTTTGAGATAATGAGCGAAGTTACTTACTTGTCGGGGTCGGCAGAACTGCGCGCTTTCGACAGCGCTTGCTGCAGCACGTACCGGGCGCCCGCGCTCTGTGGCACGCGCAATATAGCGTACGGGATCTCTGGTGACACGGCGTGCACGCACACCAGGAACTCTTCCGCAGGACGCGTCTCCTCCTTTTGGCTGCCTTGTCTGCGAAGGTTCAATAACACAAATAAATTATTCAATACAATTGCACTCAAGTTGAACTGTGCTTGGGACTAAGCACAATGATTGTTGGAAATTCATTATCTATCGCATAATAAAAATTATACGCTACTAATAAAATTTCAGAGCGTATTTTATCTACTTTATAAAACAGTTTTTATTTTTAGGATTTGTTCAGAAATATTCAATTAATTTGGATTTTAATTTTTTGGAAGAAGAAGACCAACCTTCCGACGGAAGATGCCAGAGGCCATAGGAGTTACAAATATCCAAAAATCAATTATTTTACATCCAACGGACAAAACAAAACGTTGTAAAATATGTTAGTTTAGTTAAAAAAAAACCACTTGATTCTGTGCAGAAACGGGCAGTGTGTTTGATAGATTTCCCTGTATTAACAAACGGATTGCACATCTTTAGAGCATTTGCGTCATGTGGGAATGCATTCCTTGTTCTACCGGTATTTTAATGAAAGATGCTACGACGAACTAGCGTCATTGATCCTTTCTTTACCGGTACATAGTCAGGAAACATGCCCAACGTTTGTGCACCCACCCGTTCTTGAGTTCAACGATTTGCCAGCCTCTGAGTTTCGTTCCTCTTACAACACGGGTATCTTTAAGATGAAGCTACAAGCCAAAAATGTGTATATTCTTGGTATACCTTATATTGCAGGTAATAGGCATTAAAATCGCTTGACAAACGGAGTCTAGAAACGTTCGATTTCAATCACAAAACTCGTTTTTATTTATTTTGTAAATAATTTTATAAGAAAGCAAAAAAGTTAATCAAGTGAAACTGTCACAGATAATCTTAGCTATAATACTGTATTTTTAAAAAATTGTTTCCTTTACGCATTTCCTTTACATTTCTATTGAAAAAAAAAAATTTTAAGTAGTTTACATTTATATTTTTTATAGAATAATTTATTATTTTATTTGTATTCTAATGAAGCGAAAAGATAGGAAAACCTTCAATTTATCTAAAGCATATTTTTTGGTATTCATAATGTACACCAATTCGTTACAAAGATTAATCAAAATAGTGATTTAGCATAGACACAGGTTCATTCCTTTCTCTCTTCCAAACGACCTTCCACGGATATGTTTAACTAGGTTAGGTTTGGATCATTTTTTTTATTTGACTTTTCAAAAGTGCGAGTATTTCGTTTTGTCTTAGAAGTTTAATGTTATAATCATCAGGGCAGATGTGTTGACATCTGCCCTGATGATGGGAGTTAGCGCAACATGGCATAACACCCCAAAAACAAATAACAAAAATACTTTTGGCCGTGAAAATCTTAAATTATATTTAACAGTAAGGATGTTTAAATACCTGACAGTGGTGAGCCAAGCCCGGCTGGAGGGGTCGTCCCCCAGTCGCCGGAGTGCCAGGCGCTTTGCCCCCACGGCGCGCTCGTGCCCGCCCAGCACGCGTGGCCCCCCCGCCGCACCGGCGTCCACCAGCACGCAGCGCCCGCCTGCCTTGTCGCCCGACATGCGCACGCAGCGTGCTACTACCTGCACCAACACACACACAACATAAGTATTGAAATCTTATGAAATGTAAATATACAAAAAAGTGGGACTAGGTTATCAGTTAAGAATAAGAAAAGGACGCTTAGATGGTTTGGATATGTAGGGCGTATGAACGAAGAAAGGAATGTAAGGAGAATATTATAAAACACGAATGTGAATTCTAGAAGAGATCGTGGATGCCCAAGGAAGACAATACATGGTACGATTTGGTGAACTAGATTCGAGAGTCGTAATAATAGAAGAGTATGTATGAGACGATGTGTGAATGTGAATGAGGCAAGGAGTGACCCAAGACCGCATTGTTTGGCGGTCCGTCCTCTCTGCCTACTCCTGCGAAGAAACGGCGTGATGGTTAGGTAGTTATTTACTAATGAAAAACAAATATTTCAGTAAACAAAAATGGAAAGTAATGCATTTTAAGAACCCATTTTCGGTTGTTAGGTTTATATTTTAGGTTGTGTTTTCATGAGTTCAAAGCTCCATAATGCTACCTAAAAAGATGATGTGCTATAAATGTGGGCGTGGGGACGATATATGTTGTGATCTGCTAGCCAGGCAATATTTGAAAATTATGCGACCCCCTCTCCTACCTACGGCAGGAGAAGGGTTCAGAATGATTTACGGAGCGCCGTAATTACGCGGCTGTCATCTGTTAAAGTGACAGATCCCATACAAAGAAATGACATTCCGCGGCAGTCCGCCAATTGATCTGGCCCACTCTCATGAGGAAGATTATAGCGTAGTGTGTTAGGCCAACATATAATACATACATGCCGCGCATAAAATAGCGTAATGTGTCTAAAGGCTTGAAATGAGGGAAGAAAAAGAACTAACCTCAAAACTTTCACATCAATGACAATGGCTGCCAATGAACGATAGGTTTGAATTTTAAT
Source organism: Hesperophylax magnus (assembly GCA_026573805.1). NCBI lineage: Eukaryota > Metazoa > Arthropoda > Insecta > Trichoptera > Limnephilidae > Hesperophylax > Hesperophylax magnus. Next base: position 1,450,383 of record JAIUSX010000144.1, on the reverse strand, counting down.
GAAATAACTATTAAAATGCACTATTTTTCATCTAATGAAACCGAAATACTTACTTCTAATTATTATCTAACATTGTCTGTGTCACATAAAATATGTATAAAAACTGAACCAATTTCACCTCTTCAGCAGTGGTGTCCTCCGACACCTTGAGAATGGTGTAGGGCTCGTTGGAGGTGACTCCGTGCACGGGTAGGAAGTGGGTGGGGCCCCGCAGGCCACAGCCCTCCTGCTCGGAGCGCGAGAAGATGAACAGTGAAGCTAGCTGCAGCGGCTTATTAGATGGGGACCTGACAGAACAACCAAACCGATCAACCAACAACAAGTGGTCAATAAACTAGGAAGAAAAATTAAAACAATTAGGTAATCATCACTTCAAAGTAGAGGTGTGCCTAATATAACGTTAACAGGTATGGATAACATAGTATCTTCAAATAATGGCATACCTGTTACTCTAGTACCGCATAACATAGTATTGAATAACTTCCCGTTATTTTATAAGTCGACCGTTCTGACATGGAACGGTTGACTTGTAAAATAACTGAATAACTAAATAATTCGAATAACGAATAACGAACGGAACGGAATAACAAAATTATGAAATAATGTTAACTTCTTGGAACTTGGAAGTTCCAAGTTCTAAGAAGGTAAGAACGTAATTTGGGTAATTCCCGATCACTGAAGATATACGAAGTATTGTTTGATAATTATATGGTATATTTGCGGCAAGTTCAAGAATGGGAGATAGGTACTTTCAGTATCGTCATGTTACGTGAATAATGCAATATTTTAAATAACTACAAAATAGTTGTTCATTGTTTCGCCGTAGAGATTGAGATTACGATCCTTGGCTACGAATTCGGAGGTCGCGGGTTCAAATTACGGCGTGCGCAAGTAAATTTTATTTGATAAATTTGTATAATTTCACAATATTTATTAGTTTTAAATAATTTCGTTAGTACCTATATGGTATATTTGCAGCACGTTCAAGAATGGTAGATAGGTACTTTCAGTATCGCCATGTTACGTGAAAAATGCAATATTTTAAATAACTACAAAAAAGTTGTTAATTTTTTAATAGCTAAATCCTAAAAATATGTGATAAAAATATATGATTAAATATCGTTGGATTCATTGCCTAGATATCAATTTAATCAGTTTTGTGTGTCTCCATATTCAAATTCGGCGATAAGATATTTTTAATGTGGAATGAAATTTTTTCGCGCAGGAATGTCAAGCAATCAAAGAGAATATTTTTTATTTCTGTAATCGCTCCAGTGGTAAAAATATATATTTTTTATTTGAGGTATTTATTCAAAATTAATTCAACAATTTTATGTACTTCATAATGTATATGCAACCTAACTGTCATTATAAACATTATTTATTTTATGCTCCTCTCCTGCCCTAATATGAATATAACATTTCATTATCGACTCAGCCGCTCGGCCCCAGCAACGAATAACGATGCCGTTCGTTATTACGTATCTACAAGCTTATCCAAATTCTTGGAATACTATGTTATTAAATAACAGGTATGATACTATGTTATTGGGTTGGGGTGTTATTTGTTATATTAGGTATCGGAAAAGAACCGTTATTCACACCTCTACTTCAAAGTGGTCCTGCAGGCTGGGAGATAGAATAGTATGTTGTCGGTGACGAAGATAACCATTGGGAACATAGAAATGGATGCTCTCCACGATGAGCGAGTTTTCAAACCATCCACGAATCAGTCTGAAAAAATGTGTAGCAATGCGCACATCTCTCCTGACCCGTAGATAGTTCATTCCGAGCATACCCAAAATAAAGTCAGTGGGATAGTAGGTAGTAGAGAAATCTCAAGAATTTCTTCTGAACTCTCTCTCCAACATAAGAGAATACTTACCTGGTGTGGACTCCAAATTACCGACCCACTTTCAAGTCTACTCCTAACTAAGGAATTAAATAAAACTGCAACCGGATATCTCTAAAATTCCTTGCAGTTCGTAGAACAATGCCTAGAATTCTCAGGAAGTTCTAGGTTCAGTCTAAATATGAGCATGAAATGTACTATATGTACTATCAAACATGATTCCAAGATCCTAGCGAGCGTAGCGAGTGTGACCCATCGCTCAGGGAGTAATGACACAATCTGCAATAGCCATTCCAAGCAAGGTGAGAGCTACTGTGCTCACTGCTCAGGCTGAATGACTTGGGGAATAGTGTCACGAACAGTGCCTCCGAGAAACAAGGTCGAATATCAAAGTATTTAGACCTTACCCTAGCACTCGGGGCGCTGCTGGAATGAACCTTCCATTTCTCTAGATACTTGTGGGACGAAAAATTGGATCATTCAACACTACCTCTTCCCTCGTAGGGCCTTCAGGGGACTAAGGAGGAGTGGACAGAAGAGATGATATCCTCTTCCTTCGAGGAGCCTTCAAGGAACCAGGGGGGAGTGGAGAGGAGAGATGAGACCTGGGAAGACACATTGTAAAACCAGAAGACATAGCCTCTTATCCAATGACGACCCTGGTTATCTTTATAAAAGGGACCAGGTGACTGTCAAAAAAATGAATAGGAAATAGAACAATGGGCTTGTGGCCTAAATGCTCATGATAACTCTAAGTAAACAGTCTCCACTCTATAATAAAAAATAAAAAAAATAGTAAAAACAATAAAAATGGACCCAGAATGGTGCCCTGAGGTACACCACAAATTATCATTTTTTTTACGGTTTGGCTTCTTAACCATGATTTTTTTATTTATTCTCTCCTTCATTTCCTCAAAAACACAAACACCTCCACACAGAACACCAAAAGATGGCATAGGCCCTGAGAGAAATTATTTCCTACAGTCTACTACAACTTTAATCTAAAAAAAAGATAACAGGTCACATTGAATAGTTCCTTACCTCAGTCTGACATGACGATATCCCGACCTCAGGCACTTGAGAGGAAGCACGCGCTGTGAGAGCATGTAGTTGGTGTCTGCGTCATACACGGTGAACCTCAGAAAGGCCAAATCCATAAACACCACCTTTTAAACAAATTCATTATTTTAATTATTTATTTGTTCACATGTAAAACATTATTATAGGTAAGTTGTGCAAAATAGTATAATGGTATAACAAAGCAGTTCATATGTTCAACAAAATTATTAGACGTAAGACAGATTTACAGACATCCACTCATAATGTACTATACAATCCCAAGCTTCATAGTCTTGTAGATCACAGTTACACAACAAGACTAAGATCTGAAAAAAGGATGATAGTACCAAAAATGAATACATCGTTTGGAAAACGTTTCCATGTATTCCTGGCTCCTAAAGTGTATAATGGGTTCAAGCAGCAATGCAGTAAGGTTAAAACGGGCCCTCTTCAAAAACAAATTACCGTATGGCTCATAGAATGTGGCAGAACGAAATCGGAAAGCTTTCTGAATGAAATTATTGTCTGACTGAAGTGAAATCATTCCGACTTTATCCCTATTATCACAGTTGTATTGCAATAGTTACGGTATTTGAAGTTGCCAGGGAGGTGCGCAAACGAGAGATTTTTTAGTTAGACGACTTTTTAGTTGTTAGTATTTAAAGTCTTCGGAGAATGATTTGAGATTTTCACGGCCAAAAGTATTATAGTGATTTATTTTTGGGGTATTATGCCGTGTTGCGCTACCTCCTTCTTTAGCCAACGTTTCGGAAAGTTACGAAATAACTGCCGCAATTAAAGTCTCTCGTTTTTTTTTTTTTTTTTTTTTTTAATTTATTAACGAGGCTTCTGACTCACATAATGTTGTCATTTTTTGCCTCTTCTGTTTTTAAAATTACAATATTAAAATATTTTAATTATAATTTATAAGTTTTTTAAAAGGTGCCTTTTGTCCAAGATTACACTTTCAAATATTTTCCAATTTACATGATCGAATAAATTTCATGATTCTTGATATGGCATAGAACTCTGTTGAGGCTATTAAATTCTGAATTTCCGATGGGTCCGAGGTCATCAATATTGTCACTCTCTGTTGTTCATACTTAATGCACTTTGTTAATGTATGTTGGACATCTTCAATTTCTTCACATATTGAGCACATTCGTTTGCGGGTGTCCTTAGTGTATTCATCGATTATATTTTGCCTTTGCTAGAAGTCAATTCGAGTACAACTCTGTCATCTCGAAACAATATTATAATATTCGTGTACAAGTCAAATAAACATGAACAGTTTATTGCAAAGTATGTTTGTAATTAACAAACCTTTATTACGTCAGCTTGAGTGTTTTACAAAATATAATATAAGTGCATATTTAAGCTAGTATATATAATAAGTGTTTAGTAAATAATTATATTAAATTCCTCAATAAACAACAAAGTAAAAGACAAACAAGGTGGGCAAAAGTTAGAATACAATGCATTATCGCAATTTAACTAACTAACCACCACGCCGGTTTGCAGGAGTAGGCAGAGAGGGTAAGATAAAACGCCACATGACTGTCTTGGCACACACAATCCTTGCTTAATTCACATTCATGCATCGTCTCATACATACCCTTCTGTTATTCTGACTATGTTGCATACAAAACTGCTTCCGAATTACAGTTTCAGATTTAAATGACTTATGGATTGTAAAAGAAATAAAACGATACGAAATGAAATGGTGTTTGTTGGAATTGGGTAATGGTATGTTTAGGAATGAAGCAAGGCATGGAAGGAGGCGAAAAAAGTCCAATCACTTACCACTGTATCTCTGCAAACACAATCACAATATAGTGAGTTCAAGCATAACACAATCACAATATAATGAGTTCCACTGCGATACATCATCATAGCCTCAACACAATGAATGAATATGTAAATGATATTAATCACTTTCAACATAGTCAACTTGATTTGAGTAGTTCACTTTTCCTTGCACTCGAATTTGTTCTGTGTTCTTACCATTATTTTGTTTAATACTTTTCCAGCAAGGTGAATGTTAGAGATAGGTAGGAACTGGACAAATGACATTTCGATAGGAACCAAACATATTCTCAAGTTGTAGTTTTGCATAGTTGCAGATATATGTAAAAACAGCAACCAACCCTAAATGTGAAGGTCTCGTTCCAGACCGGGTTAAGCGCGTTGGCTGTGACAGCTGGTGTACGTCTCCTGGCCTGGTCTGCCACCAGCCCGCAGACCTCCACCTCCACCAGCGGGTCGTACAGTCGCACGCCGGACAGCTGGTGCGGTCTCACGGGTCCCCCGGCCACCCATTGTCCCGACACCACTGACAGCGTCACGCGCCAGCTGTGCAGACCCTCAAACTCTCGCTCCAGGGGATTGAACCTAAAACAATATACTCGTTCACTGAATATTAGGCTTAAAAAAACATTTTTTAAGGGATTTATTCATTTCATTCATGGATTCATTTTTGGGGATCTGGTTGGGAGGTACCAAATGAAAGAGGTTGAGAAAGTCACAGTGTTTTATTGAGTCAGGTAGCAGTGATGAGAGATGACGATGATATCCCAGTGGAGTCCATGGTTGATCCGTGCGGAGCCGGGAATATTGTCCTTCGCGCAATGAAGGTGCGCGGATTATCACTCGTTGAGCCTTGTTAATTGACGGCTGATTGATGACTGACTGACTGCTCGCTGCGTCGGGCTTATTTATACAGAACGGCCGATGGCAACAGTAGGTATGCGAGATCGCAGGTAAAACGGAGACACTTGCTCAGTCTGGGTCCTACTGGAACTTTCGTTGGCGCTGCTATTACGCATAGGCGATAGGCTAGAACCTTCTAGTGAGTTGGCGTAATGTGCCAGATCAACTCGCAACGTATTGTCGTATGTAGCTCTAGACGTCGCGAGTAGGTAGTTCTCGGTAGTAACTCGCAAGTAGATAGGTAGGTCGAGTTGTTTACTATTGGCGAGACAATCTGGATTATTCTCTCGCCACACATTCACTCCACAAGGGAGAGGCCTTGAGGAAAATAAATTCTTTCATCTTTGAGAGTCCAAACTCCTCCCAACCGTCTTGAGCCAGTGAGACTATGGTATCCTCAATTGTGGAAAGTTGTGTAAGGTGGGGAGCGGAAGGAGATGGGGAAAAGTAAGGTGGGGATGTACTTGGCTATTCCGATCTGGTCACCAAAGCCATTTCATTTACCTGCGCAAGCCGAGATTTGAACTCGCAACCTCCGGCTTGCTAGTTGAGAGTCTTACCTTTCAATCACAATTAAATTACCTGCGATACCCTTTCAATCAAATTACCTGCGATACATGATGTGCGAAGGGTCCCACATGACGTTGGGCTTGCGCACGTAGCCCTGACAGCCGTTCTGCTCGAACATGGCAGTGTACAGCGCCATGGCCGCGTCCTCGGTCTGGTAGTTCATGGCCACCATCTGTATGCCGCACGACCAGAACTGAGTGGGGTCGAGATTGGAGGAGTCGATTCGTAGCCTGCAGACAAACAATTGACACTTCATTACATAATACAAGAAGAAAAACACCATCCATACAGCTTACTTGGCTGGTGACGTATTTCGTAAACCCTCCTATACTGAAATTGTAATCCACAATATATCGAATCATCCATTTGCACATAAGCACTTTGCATTCCATTCAATGGTCCATCGTTTGGTCACAATTCCAATGTCAGATAATAATTTTGTTTCCAATAAACCCTTAAAAATGTCCAAGTTCTCCTTCGCTTTTTCCCATGTCTTTTGTACTTGTGCAAATGTATTGTATGATTTCTCTGTGTTTGTTATATTTATGTCATGTTTTCTCCCTCAATTTTTTTTTTATATAAGCTCACACTTTATACTTCTTGTATAGTAATAATTTGTACCCTGAAGATGCTTGAGTAAAGCAAAACCAGACGGTTCTAAAAATTATTAAAAACTCGTGGTTTTAAAACAAAATATATTTTATTTTATTTTATTAAATATGTCAAGCCACAAAGTGATTGCTTTCTACAATAATACAAAATATAACAGTTTAATTTAGTACGATTTGACTACCCACTACATATTTCTCTACGATGACTATTTCTCCTTGACTACCAACAATAATGTAATAATCATTTGTTATGCGTAATCTATTTTTCTAATATTTTATTTCTTACCACTGACACCACAGGCAGAAATCATAACAATCTGTATTTGTAAACGTAAATATGTATGTTAGTCGTAAATCTCTAGTTTGAGCCGTAGTTGTAAGTCTTATTATAGAGGTATTGTGTAAATACCCACTCGGTGATAAATATAGGGTTTTTCAATAAGAGGTGTTATTTTGAATATTAATTAAGGAATTAATGATTTTTTATGGCCGGAATTGGATGGTATTGATCTGGACAACGTTTACTTTCAACAAGACGGCGCTACGTGCCACACAAGCAACGAAACCATTGATCTTTTACGGTAAAAGTTTCCGGACCGTGTTATCTCTCGAAGAGGTGATCACCATTGGCCACCGAGATCTTGTGATTTAACACCTTGCGACTTCTTCCTTTGGGGCCACGTGAAAGAGAAGGTCTACGCCAACAGCCCAGCGTCGATTCAAGACCTCAAAGATGGAATTCGTGAGGCTATCGACGACATAAGGCAGCCACAGCAGCGATTTGGTTATGGAAAATTTCATGAAAAGGATATGGTCCTGTAGGCGTGGTCGTGGTGATCATTTGACTGATGTTATTTTTCACTATTAACGACATACCTTCCTCTTTATAATGAAATAAACATTTGATCATTTATATTAAAAAATGGCTTTATTCTTTGAATATCAAAATATCACCTCTTATTGGAAAACCCTGTATGTACAGTTTTAATTCATTAATTAAAAGTCTTAGTTGTAAATCACTCCACATTAGCCTGGGTTCTCATTGCCTCACAAAACCTGGTCCGCCATCAATAGGTTAAGGTGCTCCCATAGCCGCTGTGCCCACATGATGCACAGATGGGGCCTTAAAGAGTCGGCGATGTGTGAATGTGGTGCGGTGCAGACCACTGAACATGTGGTCAACGAATGCCCGTTCCATTCATTCCCCGGCGGGATTGATGAGGTCCACATGGCGACGCCTGCGGCCCTAGACTGGCTCGCAGACCTAGATGTCCCCCTCTGACCCCCCCCACCATACGAAAGAAGAAGTAACAGTAATAAGTTAAGTCTAAGTGATAGGAATAAATTAAGTTGTTAAGCGCCCTTGGGGTATTTTTTCACGAAAACGGCGCTATACAAATAATCCAATAATAATTATTATTATAATATTGATGAAATTTATGTGCACAGGCTTAATCGAATAATTTATTTTATTATTTTAAAGGATAACTTGCAAAAAGTATTTTTTACTAAAAATAATTAAATAAGCGAGAACGATGATCTATGAACGAGCATTTTATGAATATTTTTGGGTTCTATTAGATTTATTTGGAGGTATAATTTACATTTCCTTAAAATTTTCCATTATCCTTGTAGGGAACTGTAAAAAATTAAGGACTAACCGAACCTCTTCTAAAAGCCCAAAAAATGGTAATACGTGTCATTAACCTGTTAACCGGGGAGTTCAGTTTTGAATTACGCAGCATATAACGGGCGCGAACTCCTTCACTAGGACGTATCAGTACGTCACGCCCGGTGGACGTAATTTCATATATTTTTTTTATTTTTTATTTATGCATTAAAAAAAAGTGAAAACATCGAATTAAAAAAATAGAATATTTACAAACTATAAAGATCAAAAAATATAAAAAGGTTATATTTACAGAACAACAAATAAAAGCACACAGATAAAAGAGAAACATTGAGTTTAAAAAATTAAAATATGTAAAAATTAAAAACTCAATTTCCGTGTGATATGCTCGGAAATATATGTCCCGCTCGTTCCAGGGCGCAACATATATTTCAAGGACGTATTCATACGTCCTACCCGTACCCGATACTGTTTACGTTTGACGTATTTCAAATATAAAAACAAAACTCTCTTACAACCCAACTACACAACCAGAACAATAACCAACGGTCACTACAAAGTACCTTCACTACATACAACGTCAGCTCAAAGACAATTTTTCTTCCTAGCTCCTAAAATCTTTAACCTTATCCCTGAAAACCTAAAAACCGTGAGTCTACCCCATTCCTTTAAAAAACAAATAACGAAATGGATCCTTACACACGGAATACATTACAAATACAATACCCATTCATTCTACACTCTATGAATTTAATCACCTTTCAGACAAAACATAATATATCCTTATTCCCTAACTTAGCGGTATAGTATGTGCGTAATTAATTAGTGTGCTCTATTTACTAATAATTTCTCAAATTTTTCATCTTCTTATAATTCTCTAACTTCTCCATTCTCTTCTTGCAACTCAAACTAGCTTTACATCATTTTTCTTTTTCATATTTTGTATAGTAATGTATAGATTCTGTACAAACTGTAAAATTCACCCGCCATAACACAGGGTCATAGCTAGCATGGAGGCTAGCATTTTATACCACTGGTATCACCAGTAAAAGATAACCATGACTATCATAATTCATTCTGTATCTAGCGTCCTAACCACGCGGTTGACTACTGCCCCCGTAGTTACACCGGGAGCTCCTTGTGAATCCTTTGTGAAAATTATTCTCAAGCTTACCCAGCCGGATAAGTCCTCATTAGCTGCGTTAGCGTGTGCGCTATGGTGGCCTGCGGGTGTTTGCGGCAGACCTTCTTGGCCAGCGGCTCCCCGAGAGTACAGCACTGGTACACCGGGTGCTGCGGGTTGGCCGCACCACTTCGCCGCACCGTCTGCAACCAGAAGTCGAGGGTGTGTTTTTAATAGATCTATGGTTCAATAGTGTCAATGGCATTTTCAATTTTCATTTTGTGTTAATTTGTATAATTGGACAGTAATATCCCAGAATTCAGCGAAAACTTCATCGGTTAAATGCATCATTTTTAAAACTAATAAAGTCCTGTTTTACTTCACCGTTTTGCATTTGGTCTGTCTGTAAATTTGTTTGTAGTTTCCGATTCTGGTTCAAGATGGTGGCCATTTTAATGGTTCAGTTAGAATTATTTTTCAAATTTGTCATTGGTAGTGACATTTCTTTTGTTAAATTATTGTAAAATTCTGGACTTGAAATAAAAAAAGCAGTTATTTAAGAATTTAAGTACCAACTTAGGAATCTGATTATTTCAGAGGAAATTTTGGTTTTAATTTATTAAAAAATAGAAACATAATTTTTTTCATACTTTTCACAGAACTACTAGTTATGACACTAATTTGTGTAACTGTATGCTTTTCTAAAAAACGAAAAAAATACAAAGGCGTTTCTAGTTATTCCTTGTTAATACAGAATGTAACGAGGCGAAACAGCGAGAGCACAAATACTTTCTCGCTCTCACCTAACACGGCGTCCTTCCACAAACGGAGGTCATCGTAGATCTCCTACTGGTCACACAGTTCACAAATCACCAATCAGTGGTTCGCCTCTTCGCTACATACCGAAGGATGTACCGCCAGCGGCCTATAAAAGCGAGTGCACAGCCTTGAACCAAGCAGAGATGCTGAGCCTGTCTTAGGCTCAAGGCCTGATACTGGTAGCGAGATGTGTTTTACCTTCCATCGATTATACCTAAGTACAGTAAATGAATGTTTGAAGGTATTCATTACCTGTGCCCCTCCGCTGTCCCCACTCTCCGAAGAGTCGAAGCTTCTGGCGGCCGGGGGAGGAGGTACGGTGGCTTGGTGCGGAGAGCGGACTGCTGATGTCAACCCAACGGTATCCAGACCTGGTCCTGGGTTTAGACCACGAAACTTTATAGCCTGAAAACAAAATGAAGTAAGTAACGTAAGTTCACCCAAGCGCACAAGAGAGAACAATCTATATTATTTGGCTTAATTCTGTTACTTATAATGTTCAAAACAATTAGGGTTTTAATCACTCACAGATAGAAATTAGTATGTTTGATAAAATGCATATGTTTACCTGAACGTAAGTGACCAGATCGCTAAGCTCTTTGGCGATCTGGTTACCCCGCTTGCCCGCAGCGGATGCAGGTTGCTGTCGAGGACTGTCGCTGTCTCCCTCGCTTCGTCTGAAGCCCGGGTACTGCGAGAGGGATGGACGCATCTCCGCCTTCTCGTCCAAAGAACTCAGGATGCTGTGAAGCTCTTTTTCTGGAAAGGTTATATCGTTAAGGTCAAAATACGGACCACCGTGTCCTGTAAGAATGAGATTCACAAGGAGTATGCCTGTAAAACCTTGAAAAATGTGGAGATACGGAAAGAATTGGTTTATTGTAAGAAACAAACAACTTATTAGAAACAAATAACTACCTATACATATTATTAAAGAGAGAGTACGAAAACAGTGTGCAATATAGTTGTGAATGAAGAATACTTGGAGCAGGTGGATGAGTTTGTGTATTAAGGAAGCATGTTCTAGAGAGATGGGAAGGCTGACAGAGATATTGAAACAAGGGGAAATGCAGGTAACTCCATTCATGGAGGACTGAACGCAGTTGGCGCTAACAAAACATTGTCCAAAGAAGCGAAGCTAGCAGTCCACAATGGAGTGCTGGTACCCACCCTGATGTACGGAAGTGAGGCATGGAACTGGCAGAAAAAAGATGAAAGTAGATTGAATGCTGTTGAAATGAGATCCCTGAGGCGTATGTGTAGTAAAACCATGTATGATCGTGTGAGAAATGTGGAGATCCGCAAAGAGCGCAAGGCTGATGTAATATGAGTAAGATCAAGAAAGGGACCCTTAGATGGTTTGGGCATGTAGAGCGAATGAGCGAAGATAGGAGTGTAAGGAGGATATATGAAGCAAATGCGAATGGTAGCAGAAGTCGGGGACGCCCGAGGAAGACATGGCACGATCAAGTGAATCAGATACTCGAGTCGAGCCATGTCAAGAGTCAGAATAATAGAATAGTATATATAAGACGATGTATGAATGTGAATGAGGCAAGAAGTGTGTGGTATGACCGAGTTTTTTGGCGGTCCGTCCTCTCTGCCTACCCCTGCGGAGTTAGTCAGTTAACTCTAGAGCCAGAGTTAAGTTGGGCGTAGTGTAAGTGGACAGACAGTAAGCAACTGCTGATCCCATGTAAACCCCATGGCGGTCCGTTAGATTGATTCCCCAATCTTAATAAACAGAAATGCTGTCTATGTTCTAATGGTACTTCAGTGAACAATGTTCCGAGGAACTATCATCATTGATTCCATCAGCATCGGTATATAGTCTGATAACTGGTGTCGTTTCTACAACTTGTTCTTGAATTCAAAAGCCCGGCTGTGGAACGATTTGTCGTCCTCGGTGTTTCCTCCCTCCTACATTATTAGTTTCTTCAAGCCCATGTAAACTCCTTTCTTTCCTCACTAAAACTCTCCACATAGCATCCTTATAGGTGTTACAGACCCTTTTGTAAGAAGTTAATGTAAAAAAAGTTAATAATAAGTATAATACCGTCAATTTCTTCATCATCATCGTCATACTCTTCGTCGGAGAAGTATTCTGACACCGAAGAAGACGAACAGGCACTCTGCGCAGACACCAGCGAGCTGTTGCGGAGCGGATCCGCACTGGGCTTGGTGGCGCCATTACTCTGGCCTCTGAAACAATATATTTATTTTAGGTATTAGATATTAAAGTTATGCATGAACGCTGTTTAAACAACAATTCAAGTCACATAGGAATTGAAACGGAGAGATGTGGCTAACCTGGTCTGCTGCGGATGGGACTGTATGGTGGGAAGCTCGTGTCTAAAGATCTTCTTGTTCTTGATGAGCACGCGGCCCTTGAGGTGTGCGGGTGACGGCAGGCGGGGCTCGTCCGCCTGATCCCACTCTGTCATGAAGGAAGTCACCAGTCTGTCTCCGAACACGGCCTAAATCATTGAAAAAAGTCATTAGCTGAAGATATCAATAACTTACAATACTAGCAGATGAGGTCAAAAACCAACTCAACGCATTGGTTGTGAATAGGCTGGTCTGTGACCCATCACTCCTATACCGGGAAGGAAAGGAGTAAGACAGATTAATGTGGTGACTTATGGCAGAGGTGATGATTATCCAATGAATGGAACCCTTGCCCGCCTACCTTGAATGTGTCGGCCATGACAACCTGTTGCGGCGGGCTGCAGTGGTTCTCGATGCTGAGCACGAGGGGCAGGGGGGAGCGCGCGAAGGCTGCGCGGGCGATGGCTTCCACGACGCGGCGGAAGGGGATCTTGGTGGTGAGAGTGTGGCCGTGGTAGATGACGGGGCTGCCATCCTCGCCGTCCCAGCAGTCCAGCTCCACACAGCGGCAGCCAGTCAGCAGCACCTGCAAACAACAAATCATGCCTTTATTTTAATATTGACGATTTGTAAATTTTCTTGTTTTCTTTAAAAAAAATGAAAATTTGTGAATTTTTTGCAATATTTTAAGATTTTTTATACATTTCTATCATTGAAAGTTACAATTTTTTTATTTTTAAGTTTGTTTGTTAAGTAATTTTAATTATATTTGATTTTGTTAAGCCCAACAACAAGATTTTAGTAAGAAAAAATTTGTTAGTTAAATTAATAAAATATATATTAACGTTCTTATTATTTATTTATATGTTTAGTAAAGTAATACGTTTCATAAGTTTTTAAATAAAAAAAAATTATAGTTTACTGGTCAGTTCTTACCCAATCACTACAAACATACAAGGCCACTAAAGTGCGCACGCAGTAGCCATATCGATTGAGAAACAAGGCGTCATCACAACTCTCCCTGAGAATGACATAGTTCCATCAGACGCAATAATATGATGCAATAATAAACTCTAAATACTCAATCTTTTAAGATTATTATCGCACAGCATTCTTGTTTTCTTTGGTTATCTTGTTATTTCAAGCGTTCATAATGCTAATATCTATGGAGTATTTCCGCCAACAGTTTTGAGTCTGTCAAACGTCATTTAATAATTAAATAAATAGTTTTACCTATATTTATATTGAAATTAAAGGCGTACAATGAAGGAAGTGCAAGAAATAGACACGAAGAACGTTGTCAAGAATAGGGAGTTGCTCTACCGGCTTATTATAAGGTTATTATTGTTTTTTTTTCATAATGCCGGTGTAATGATGTTTTTGACATAACCTAACTTATTAGTTTTGTTTTTGTCAATGTTTGTGTATTGTATTTCATGTTTTCAGTTCGAAATGTTAATGATATAACATTATTTAATGTGTATCATTACTTAATGTTGATTGTGACAGTTTTAAAGCGCCCATGTTGTAATTTTTCATCAAAACGGCGCAAGTGAGAAGCGTTATTCCATTTTTATTAATTGTTAGGTTATCTCGATATTTGAATATTAAAATAGGCTAACTTGGAGGTTTGTATGGTAAAAAGATTGACTGTTTTACGAATTAACTAGATGAAAACGAGATAAAACATCTAGATGTTTTATCTGCTCTAGAGCAGATGGATAGAGAAGGTAGTATTTGGAAGATATATGACGCGCAAGTGGATAGAATAAGAAGTCGGAACGCTCGAGAAAGTCACGGCACGACCAAGTAATCAAATACTGAGTCCGGCTATGTCAACAGACATAATAGAAGAGTTTGTATGAATTTGTAACTAAATATGACGCCTTTTTATCCGGCAGGGTAGGCAGAGAAGACAAATGTCCCAACTCAAGTATTTTTTTAATTTTTTATTAATACATGATTTAGAAGGTACATGTTGTTTTTGTAATATTTCACCCTCCATGCTAGGGATGATCCTGTGTTATGGCGGGTGAATTTTACAGTTTGCAGACATAGAATCTATACATTGCTATAACATGAAAAAGAAAAATGATGTAAAGCTAGTTTGAGTTGCAAGAGGAGAATAGAGAAGTTAGAGAATTATAAGAAGATGAAAAATTTGAGAAATTATTAGTAAATAGATCACACTAATTAATTACGTACATACTATACCGCTAAGTTAGGGAATAAGGATATATTATGTTTTATTTGAAAAGTGATTAAGGCGATGCACTACGTCGTGTAATATTTTAAATTGAGACGCTATCAATAACAACCCTTACGTAGATGGCGATAAGGTTTAAATTCCCGCTTAACACCATCCGCCTGTTTTGATTTATGCATGAAAAAAACATGGCCAAAAAGTGCCTTTTATTTTATTTTGTGGATGTTCAGGCACAAATATTTAAATTTTTTTCGATCATTTTATAAATAACTTAAATAGCCACATTATACAATAAAATCATAACTGAAAATGGGTTCGTAAGTAGGAGATTTTGAACTTTAAAGCAGTTTTCATAGGTCTTATACATTATTTTTTTCTGGGCTTATAAAAAGACTTATCTAAAAAATACTCGATTATTTTAAAGGCCAAGATGTATTCTATTCGCAGTATTTAATTAAAGCATCTGAAACATTTCTAGGCGACCAAATTTTCAAACCAAAAACACATGATTTTGCATTACTACGTATGGCATCGCCTTAAATTGATAGAGTGTAGAATGAATGGGTATTGTAGTTGTAATGTATTGAGTGTGTAAGGGTCCATTTCGTTATTTGTTTTTTAAAGGAATGGGGTTGACTCACGGTTTTTAGGTTTTCAGGGATAAGGTTAAAGATTTTAGGATCTAGGAAGAAAAATTGTCTTTGAGCTGACGTGGTATGTAGTGAAGGTACTTTGTAGTGACTGTTGGTTATTGTTCTGGTGGTGTAGTTGTGTTGTAAGTTATATTTGAACAGGAAATGTATTAGCGAAAATTTTAGGTGGAGTTGTCGTATGTTTAAGACCTTATACTCTATGAGGAGTCGAGTGGAGGGGTATCTTGTTAATGACACTTTGATTTTTGGTTCACTTGATCGTGTCATGTCTTCCTTGGTCTCCCGTGACTTTTTGCCATTAACTTTAGCATCATACATTCTCCTTACAATCCTTTGCAACCTTCCATTTCTTAATCTACTACTAACCATTACGCTTACATCAGCATCCAGATCTCCTCATTTTTAACACGGTCATATAAAGTTTTACCACATATACGCCTCAGGGATCTCATATCTACAGCCATCAGTCTAGTTTCATCTTTCCTTTGCCACTTTACAAGATAAACTACAGATATCTAATTTAGAATGGGATATTGTATAAACTTGCCTCCATTTTAATGTGTTTTGTTTGTTTTTTAGCCAATTGTTCAACGATGGACACCAAACAATCGCTTCCACGCTATCTTCAGCCACGCACGCCGATCCGCCTTGCCCGCCCAGCGATAGGTATGTTTATTTCAAGTGCCGTATTGTATCCATTTTGTATCCATTTTGTATTAAAGCAGGCATTCTCTACCTGCAGTTTTATTGAAGAATTTGTGCAGGCCAAAATTAAGTTTTCAGCTTTCATGTTTTTGATTTTGGTATTCATTTAAGTTATATTATACTAGCTGTACCCCGCCACGCGTTCTGTGGCTCAGTCTGTCTGTACAGATAGAGAAACAATAGCGCGTTTTGGTTTTACATCCAACAGATGGTGCTGTTTTTACCTGTCACGGGAGATATCTATATAATATAGGTATATAAAAACACACGCTTATTCCAATGCAACGTTGTGTCAAAATTTGATAGTAATCGGTGAAGAACTTTCGGAGATTTAAGATTTTGAACGAATGAACATCTACATTTTTATTTATATAGATTTTGTAAAATTAGAACTTTCTTGTTATATATTAGACCACAGACTCTTGATGGGAGTTTTGATTTATTGCTTGAAAAGTTCCAGGCGCATTTTCAGCGCACACTCAGCGTACGTGTGGAGCCGGCAATACAATCGTGAGAGTGAGACGGCTATTGTCTGAGCATTGGGGAATTTTTTTCTTTGTAAATAATTCTTTAATATTGTAGCCCATCAAACGATTTGGGTTGGTCACCCCCGTATTAAAGTGTGTCACAGTATTCTAATTCTCTGATAATCATTGCAGTCTGTTCAAATGTACGTAAAGCAGACCGGCCTACAATGATTACCAGAATCTGAAGTCTGTCTGCCATCGGAAGCCGGTGTAGAATGTAAAGACAAGCGTACGATGGTTTCAGGTTACTTCATCTCATGACCATCGGCCTGCTGAACGAACCCGACATGCGGGAGAAACAAAACGCAGCCATGGGAGAACATCTCATGGGAACTGCTGGACTGGGTAATTGTCACTTTATACATATATTATATCTCTGGTACATCAAAGTAGGTATCAGCACTCCATTGTGGACTGCTAGCTTTGCTTCTATGGTCAATTCACTGATGAGGCATGGATCTGGCAAAGGATGGATGAAATGAGATCACTGAGGCGTATGTGCAGTAAAACTCACGATCATGTGAGAAATGTGATTAAGGGATGTTCAGATGGTTTGCGCATGTAGAGCGAATGAACGAAGAAAGGAGTGTAAGGAGTATATATGATGCAAATGTGAATGGTAGAAAGAGTCTAGGACTCCTGAGGATCGAGTGAATCAGATACTTAAGTCGGACCATGTCAAGAGTCTGCATAATAGAAGAGTGTGTTTGAGCTGAGGCAAGGAGTGTGTGCCAAGACCTAGTTGTGTGGTGGTCCGTCCTCTCTGCCTATCCCTGCAAGAAACAGCGTATTGGGTAGTTAGTTTGTTATCAATTTGACTAACACCTCTAGGTTGTCCCTTGCCGAGGCGGACTAAAGTTATAAACTTACTTAAAGTGACTTACAATATTACTAAAACTTATAAGTATTATTGTATTATAGCAACTAAATGCATAATACTATTTGTTTTACCGATATTATATGATATATGCTCCGAACAACTGGCAGCATTGGTCGTTGTGGCATCAGTGCAGCCGGGAGTCAGTGATTGTTAATACAATGCACACACTTAGGAATACATTGTTTTTTACCGTCCGCCTATTCTGCATGTAATAAATTATGAAGTGTTACATTAGGTAATATACTGTTACTACGACCACAGGGCCCGGGTCAACTAAATCAACAGATTTGCCCGCATTACGTGGTAAACTAATTTCTTATCTGTTATAATAACTGAACAACTGTTCACAATCAATACTATAAATGTATTAATGTTTGATTGGCAGATCTGGAGATCGAAGCGGACGCGTCCAGCCTGGCGCCCGAGCCAGCTCTGTACGAGACGGCGTACGTGACGTCACACAAGCAGGCCTGTCGCGCTGGCGCCTTCAGTAGCGACGGCCAACTGGTTGCCACAGGCAGCGTGGATGCTAGCATCAAGGTAACAGATTCGATCGCACAACAAACAAACAAATTCAGCCTATAAACACAAGGCGCGTTATCTTTTGATTTGTTTGTAATATATAGTGTCTAATAGTAACTAGCTGTAGATGAATCTACATCACGTGGAGAACCCGAAAAGGGTTCTCTTTCTCGATTTGAGCATTCCATCGTCTTGTCAGCAATTTTACAATATTTTTATTAGTTTGGAGCTAAAAATACCTATATATGGTGTCCAGAGTTACTATTATGTAGCCATTTACTGTCTTTTAAAATACGTTGCAGCGAAGCGTAGATCCTGCTCAAAAACGTCAGTGTACAGTGACACGTTAGCTTGCGCCACGTACGGATCAGATGAAAGAATTAGATCCTGTCTCTGCCTAATTAAAACTTGTGATCCCTGCTTGTGATCATTCCGCCTCCGAACCAACATACAAAGTATAACGCAATGTTGTCCTCACCAGCTATGGTTATCTTGTTGCTGTTGCTAGATCGGATTCATAAAAACGCTAATCACTTCACAAGCACGGCAATCATCACTTGCAATGATTATGTTTTCCACAGCGTTAACGGCGGATTACATCAGTCGTTACTGGGTCAATCCGCACCAAATCATCCAGGCCATGTCACCCACCATCTCAGATTTTGATGAAACTTTAAATTTTTAATCCTTCCATATAGATAAGAAAATATACCAAATTTTACCTTCCTACCTCAACTCGTTTTTTTTTTATGGGCAGTTGAAGTTTGGGCAAAATAAGCGTTTTTACAGGTAAGTTTTTAGATTCTCACGGCCAAAAGCATTTTTGTTGTTTGTTTTTGGGGTGTTATGCCGTGTTGCGCTAACTCCTTCTTTAGCCGACGTTTCGGACAGCGTTGCAGTGTCCATCATCAGGGCAGATCCGGTAGATCCGAAGATGTGTAATTTTTGGTTGTCGAGTTTGTGCTTATTTATTTGTGGCCTGGGCCCGTCCAAGTGCGAAATGCAAACGGAAGTGGCGACATCTTGTGGCGAATTGTGAAAGCACAGTATTTATGTTAGCCTGGGGCCCATCCAAGTGTGAAATGCCAACGGAAGTGGCGCCATCTTGTGGCGAATTCTAGAATTAGAAAACCGATTGACAGAGGTTAGAGTAGATGTACCCAGTATCAAGGTTTAAATGCAATGGTTTTATATTGTATTATTATATGGTATTGGAGTATACTTAGACATGTTATTTGCGTTTAGCTTTGGTGTAGCCGTCAATTACCGGATACCAAGAGCTGTTGAGCTTAGCTCCGTCGTCTCTATTGATATTAAATGGATTTTTGTAGATTTCAATTGCCTCCATAATCAGGCGTGATCTATAAGTTACGGGCCCAGGCCACAAATAAATAAGCACAAACTCGACAACCAAAAATTACACATCTTCGGATCTACCGGATCTGCCCTGATGATGGACACTGCAACGCTGTCCGAAACGTCGGCTAAAGAAGGAGTTAGCGCAACATGGCATAACACCCCAAAAACAAACAACAAAAAAGCGTTTTTACATATTCCGAGCACTCCGGAAGAGCTTGTACCTTCAATGAAAAAAAATTGTATCTTTGTCATTTATAGTGCAAATGCAATGAAAATTTTCAATATTATCAAGAAAACTATGCTGATTGCAGAAAAAAATAAATAAACCCTTTACATTTATCTACTTGACTTTAAAAAATTACCAAAAGTAATTTTTTAAGTAATTTTTGGGACGGGAAAGGTACTTTACAAAAAAGCAATATCTCGGGAAGGTACAGTGTTAATGAAGTAATTTTTTTTTATTCATATCTACAAATAGCATAGAATCACATACAAAAATAAAATTCATGGCATTTTACTTGCTTCAATAAATAAAATCCATTTTAAACTTTTTTCAAACTTTTTGTAATTTTTTTTTATTCTTATCTACAATAAACATAGTACAACCTAAAAAAATAAAACTCCTGGTATTTTGTGTGCTTCACAGTGTAGAAACGTTTTTAAAATAAGAAATCTTTATCATACAGAATTGTTCTAGGTTTTTTTAAATCTAGATACAAAAATAAATAAAATCCATTTTAAACTTTTTTCAAACTTTTTGTGATTTTTTTTATATCTATTTTTAGTTTGTAATTGGGCAAGTTATAGTTTAGGTATATAGCTAGTAATATAGGTTGAATGAATGGACTAATATCAAAGAAACAGTCCTAGAGACAAGTCACTACATGGAAATGATGTATCTGCAACAAGAATAAGACAGAACATGAAAATTACTATCTGCCTCATCACTAAGTTTGCAGGATACTACATGCTTTGTTTCCTCTGACATGCTTAGTTCTGAGTCAGCTTCAAAGCAGTGATCATCTATATAAATACAGTAGTTGTTTCATGTTATGGTGTACGTTGTTAAAATGTCTCTAATCGAAACAAGTTTAGTTAAATGTAGTGTGGGACAACATAATGGTACTGAATGTCACAAAAAAAGTTATACTAAGTCAGAGAAATTAACGAGTGTGGATTTGTTAAGTGAATTTGAAAAAAAGCTTATTCAACAAAGAAGTTTTGTATCTACAGACTTGGTTTTCAACATTTGTGAGCACCACAGAATATTTAACTTAAATAAATATGAAACATTTCAAAAAGCTTGTTTTGACCCGTTCCAAAGCCACAAAAGGAAAATTACAAAAACTTTAAGAACAGTATCCTTGGAATTTTCAGAGAACATTAATACCATTCTAAAAGTAACTAATAAAGCAATCCCTGGACAAAAAAATTGTAATGCATGCAGAGCAAAAATTAGTATGTAAGAGCCAAAACCTTAACAATGAAATTGAAGAGCTTAACACTTTTCAAGAAGACATAAGTGAAGTTGAAAATGTTTTAAACAAAGAAATTTTTTTACAAGAAATCAACACTTCTTTAACTGACATTGGAGAATCTCCATTTAAACTACATGCAATACCATCCCACAGTAAGTCTAGTTACGCTAAACGGAAGTTAGATTCTGCTTGTTCAATCTTAAAGAAAAAAGTAAGTAAAGTTTTAGAAAAAGAATTTTCCCCAGTAAAATGTGATGCAAAAATACCAAGATGTATTCAAGAAAAAGCTAATGACATGGACAGGCTTGTTGAGTTGGTTAAAAAAAAATTGGAAACACAAGTTACACGCCGTGAGAGAATTCAGCTTCTAACTCTCGCTCCAACTTCGTGAGTAGAAAAAAGGTTGCTGAAGAATTCAGTGTTGGTGAATACTCAGTTCGTAAAGCACGAGAGCTACTAAATGAAAATGGTATCATTGCTTTACCTGATCCAAAAAAAGGAAAACCATTAGACCAAGGAACAGTTACTTTGGTTAAAAATTTCTACCAAAACGATGAATTTTCTCGTGTTATGCCAGGGAAAAAAGATAAAGTTAGCATAACCAAAAATGTTTATGAACAAAAAAGACTATTGCTTTGTAACCTGAATGAACTTTATGCTACCTTCAAGTTTGAATACCCTGCTTCAAAAATTGGGATTTCGAAATTTTGTTAGTTGCGTCCCAAATGGTGTGTGCCAGTAGGTTCTCCAGGCTCAATTCATCAAAATGTAGTGTTGCTTCTTAATGCTTGTGACAGTGAAGAAACGTACAATGATTTAATGGACTACTTAGTGTGCTCAAAGAACAATAGAGACTGTATGCTTCGACATTGCGATAAGTGTTCAACATCTAGTGAAAATGTTAAGAAACATTTGTTAGAAAAATTAGAAGAATGGGACCAAGAAGATGAAATTACATACAGTGCATGGGTAACTACTGATAGAACACAGCAGGTTTCAGTTACAGTTACTTTCCCTTTCATGAATATGTAGAACATCTTGTGAAGAGTCTTGTAAAACTTCTTCCTCGTTCTTTTATAACAAAGTCTCAATCAAAATATCTCAAAGAGTCCCTAAAAGCACAGCTTCAGATAAATGAAGCTGTTGTGTTATTAGACTTCAGTGAAAACTTCTCCTATGTTATCCAGAATGAAGTCAGAGTTCACAGTCCACTGGACGCAAGACAGTTGTTCACTCCACCCAGTGGTAATTTACACTTGTGAAGAGCCTGGCAAAGATCTCACAGCACGTGTCAAGCTTGTGTGTAATTTCAGATGACTTGGAACATGATGTAAGTTTCGTTTACGAAACTCAAAAAATTGTTGCTCAATTTTTAAATCAAAAATTTCCCCAAATTCAAAGTGTTCATTATTTTACTGATGGTTGCGCAGCGCAATATAAAAACTGCAAAAACTTTTTAAATCTGTGTCACCATCAAAAAGACTTCAACTTGAAAGCATGTTGGTCGTTTTTTGCTACGAGTCATGGGAAATCTCCCTGTGATGGAATAGGTGGAACAGTAAAACGTCTTCTAACTAGAGAAAGTTTGCAACTTGGCCCTGGCAACACTATCACAACTGTAGACAAAACTTTTAAGTTTTGTCAGTCGAGAGTAGAAAATATATCTTTTTACTTGCTGAGAAAAGAAAGCTTATTCACTTGCAGGCAACAATTACAGCAGCGTTTTTCACAAGCTAAAACAATACCAGGCACTCGAGGTTTCCACTGCTTTGTTCCTCTGTCTGAAAATGAAGTTGGCACAAAAAGGATAAGTTCAGATTCAGATTATGCTTTGATTTTTAACTTCAGTGGGGAACGAAATCGCTCTGAGCAACTAAGTATGGTACAAATTTGTACAAACTCTTATGTAGCTTGCGTATATGACAACCATTGGTTTTTTGGACTTGTGGTTTCCAAAGATGAAGACGAGTGTGATGTATCAATCAAGTTTATGCATCCTTTTGGCCCAGCTCCATCCTTTTACTGGCCACATCAAAAAGAAGATATTTGTTTTGTTCCACTACAAAATATTTTTAACATCGTTGACCCTCCCACAACAAAAGGTTCAGGAAGAGCTTACTACTTTCTTGAAAAAGACGTTCATCATGCTGATCAAAAGTTCAACCATCTTATGGGTCAGATCAAGAATAAAAGTAAAAAATGAACTTGAACATTTATTTGTAAACAATATTATTGTAATGTACTTTCATTTAACCTAATCCTACATTGCCTGTTTTATTTTTATTGTATTTGTTTTTTGTTTTTTAAAGAGTTAACTTTGTATTGAAAAGAGTTAAAAAGTTGATCTTGTTATAAAATATTGCTATGGTGTATGCATTCAGGGTAAGGAACAAGGTACATTATTTTGTTGGTGCCTTAAGCTTACATTGCAAGCTTACCAGCATGTTGTAAAGGACCGAATAAGTTTGACTTTTTTTATTTGCAAATACAGTATCTAGATTTTAAAAAACTTGGAACAATTCTGTATGATTAAGATTTCTCATTTTAAAAACGTTTCTACACTGTGAAGCACACAAAATACCAGGAGTTTTATTTTTTTAGGTTGTACTATGTTTATTGTAGATAAGAATAAAAAAAAAATTACAAAAAGTTTGAAAAAAGTTTAAAATGGATTTTATTTATTGAAGCAAGTAAAATGCCATGAATTTTATTTTTGTATGTTATTCTATGCTATTTGTAGATATGAATAAAAAAAAAAATTACTTCATTAACACTGTACCTTCCCGAGATATTGCTTTTTTGTAAAGTACATTTTCCGTCCCAAAAATTAGTTTTGGTAATTTTTTAAAGTCAAGTAGATGAATGTAAAGGGTTTATTTATTTTTTTCTGCAATCAGCATAGTTTTCTTGATAATATTGAAAATTTTCATTGCATTTGCACTATAAATGACAAAGATACAATTTTTTTTCATTGAAGGTACAAGCTCTTCCGGAGTGCTCGGAATATGTAAAAACGCTTATTTTGCCCAAACTTCAACTGCCCATAAAAAAAAAACGAGTTGAGGTAGGAAGGTAAAATTTGGTATATTTTCTTATCTATATGGAAGGATTAAAAATTTAAAGTTTCATCAAAATCTGAGATGGTGGGTGACAAATCCAAAATTTTCTGGATGATTTGGTGCGGATTGACCCTAAACTGATATACTAGAACTTTCAATATGTAAAATGGAACACTTTACCGGTGATACGTTCATCGAATTCTCTCGTTGCAAATAGGCTATAGACTTATTGCCGCAAGTGACTGTACGTACAATAATGCTCAAACTCAAGTTAAAGGTTTGAGTTGTGGCTTTGTACGTGGCGGGGAACAGAACGTAGCTAGCGGTGACCGATGGCGTGACAAAACAACGTTTTTTGGGTTCTATGTGATGTATATAAATTCACCAGCTTCTACTACGAGTTTCTGGACGCCTTGGATATGTCTATTAATTTTTACCTCTATTACTGCCGCCCCGGGAGCCATTTATTTATTAATGGTTCGCTAGGTAAGGTGCGGTTTGTCCAGGTCTTGACGGCGGATGCGTCTGCACATCTGCTGCGTGGCGTGCCAGATCAAGATTGGGGGAGGTGATGAGATGGTTGAGGGAGGCCTTTTGACCTCTCTACCTGGACTCTGTCGAACCACCGCCTTGCACCGCGGTTGGACCCACCCCTCATACCTTTTTTCTTCGTAGAGGTTCCTCTCCTTCATTTCCTTAAAAATACCCTCCAAAGATGATGTAGCTTATTATTTAGATGGGAAATTATTTTCCTCTGGGCCTCCTCTGTGTAGCTGATCTAATTTAAAAAATCCCGGGCTACAAATAATCTGACAATGTTTGAATTTCTCCTACTAACACCGTTATTATGATGGGACTTGGCTAACATAGAATTGAACCCTAATACTGATCTTATTATATTGTTCAGGTTTTGGACGTGGAGCGCATGCTGGCCAAGTCTGCGCCAGATGAGATGGATCCGGGCAGAGAGACCCAGGGACACCCCGTCATCAGAACTCTGTGAGTAGAACCGTTCTCTTCCGCCTCATGTTCTTCTTACACTTCTCCTTTCTTTGAGCATCCGCTCTATATGCACAAATCATCCATGGGTCCCTTTCTTAACACTTCAGGCGTAATAAAGGTCCCGCGCAAATTATTTTAATTTGTTTTAAATCGCTATGTCTTCGAAAATAATGAAAATATCTCAGCATATCCAATCTATAAAATGACGGCGAAAATGCGGCCTTAGATGCACCGTAGTAAAATGTTATCGACCACTCTCTACGATTGTCAAATGCCAACTGACAAATGTCATCCAAAGCAAAATGTTGGCCAAACAAAATCGAGCTGGAATATAAAACACTTTGGACGATAGAGAGTTGATTATGTTCTGTTGTGTTTTTTTGCAGGTACGACCACACGGACGAGGTGACCTGCCTGGACTTCCACCCCAAGGAGCAGATCCTGGTCAGCGGCTCCAAGGACAACACCATCAAACTCTTCGACATCACCAAGGCGTCTGCGAAGAAGGCCTACAGAACTATAACGGTAACGAAATAACTAGACTTCTTTTTAATCCCCGTGGTTTTTTAAGATTTTGTCGTCAATGATTTAATTGCAAATATTCCCGGTCGACATTAATTTTCCAGTATTTGATTATTTGTTTTTGAACGTATCCCAAAATGAATTAGCACCCCTGTCTGTACAGTGTAATGGCGGGAGAGCTATGTCGGTTGGGCAGCGTTTTTAGGTGGGTTAAGGTAAGAGCTGTGGGAAGGGTTTTATTAATACCGGTCTTGAAGAGGCCCGGATTATATGAAGGAGGAAAAACAGATGCCAGTAGCTCGTTCCACATACAAGCCGTCTTACATGAAAACGGGTCGAAGAAGCGGCCCGTTCTCATGAAGCCAACGTCAACCCTGAACGGGTGTTCCGCTTGTGTACGTCGAGTTTCACGTACGATCAATACTGCTAGCTCCTTAGAGCAGGCTCCATTAAAATACCTTTAGAACAGACTCAGCATGCCCACATTGCATCTGTGTATCAGAGATGGCAATTGGTCCGTTAACAATCAATCAGACGGACCGCTCTCCTTTGCACAGAATCAAGTAGGTTTATCAAGTATTGTGGGGCTCCAGCCTAGAGGTGGCTCCCAAATTCAAGTTGTTTTGTCTTGTAACTGTAAAAGTACCACTTTATTAAAGGTTCTCTTTTCACGTTTTTGTCTTAAAAAATTGATATAATTTTAATCTTTCCCAAAACATGAGAGCAATGGCAAATATTTGGAAGTGTCTATTGTAAACTTTTATATGAAAATACAAAGGGTGGTACTAACGCTGCTTAATTTATGTATATTAAATGAGATTTTGTCCATAAACTGAAGAACGACTGCAGAGGATTCCAGACGATGCATTTGTTCCATAAACTGAAGAATGGCTGCAGTGGATTCCAGATGTATGTCGACGATGTTAATGATCTGTAATAACTTTTTCAGGATTCGGGACCTGTGAAATGCGTGTCGTTCCACCCGCTGGGCAACTTCATAATCGCGGCCACCACGCATCCCGTGATACGCATGTACGACGTCACCACCGGCTGCTGCTTCGTCTGCCCCAACCCGCGCCACCAGCACACCAAGCAGGTCAACTCGCTCAAGTGAGTCTACTCCCCTCTGACCATACTCCCTCCCTGGCTAAATGTTGCTAAATGGTTTATTTGTTGTTTGTCTCTCCAGGTTCTCCAGCAATGGTCGCCTGTTTGCCAGCGCCGGAGCGGACGGGCACATCAAGTTGTGGGACGGCGTGTCCAACCGTTGCATCAACACCTTCACGGCGGCTCATGACGGCGCAGAGGTCTCCTCTATTTGCTTCACGCGCAATAACAAGGTGTGTTGATAGGGGCAAGGGTCCTACATTATTATTACCATCTCCAGCATTCTTCTTGCTTAAATTGCAGATGTTTTTATTATTTATTTATTTAAAGAACGGTTAGGCCATAGGCCCATTGTGCTATCTCCCATTTTACCTCAATCCTTTAACAGTCACCCGGTCCCTTTTATAAAGTTCACCAGGGTTGTTATTGGATATGTGGCTATGTATTCTGGTTCCGCTATATGGTTCCCTGAAGGCTCACAAGGGAAGAGCCTCATCTCTTCACTCCCCTTTGGTTCCCTGAAGGCCCACAAGGGAAGAGGGTCTCATCTCTCCTCTCCACTCCTCCTTGGTTCCCCGAAGGCCCCATGGGGAAAGAGTCCACTCCCTGTTGGTTCTCCGAAGGCCCCACGACGAAAAAGTCCACCCTCCCTTGGTTCCCTGAGGGCCCCACGGGGTAAGAGGGCCTCATCTCTCCCATCCACTCCTCCTTTGTTCCCTGAAGGCCCCACGATGGAAGAGGACTTCGTCTCTCCTCTCCACTCCTCATCTTGGTTCCTTGTAGGCCCCGCAACGGAGGAGTTCACTCCCCCTTGGGGTTCCCTTAAGGATTTTTTTTGTTTTTGTTGCAGATGTTTTAGTATCCTTATTGGTTAAATACCGGATGTTCTGCATTCTTCTTAGTCAAATGTATTCTGAATGTTTGGCATTCTTCTTAGTTATATGTGTACTGAATTTTCGACATTCTTCTTAGTTATATATTAAATATAAACCGAATATTCGGCATTCTCTTTAGTTAAATACGAGCCAGTACAATTCTGGATACCAGATATCTCCACACTTTTGACTTGGTATCGGCCAACTGAGCAATCCGTCATCTTTTGTCATTTCTTCGCTCTTTTCGGAACTACCCGATATTCATACATTTGGTTGTTTTTAGTACTTGCTGTCATCAGGAAAGGACTCCATGATAAAGCTCTGGGAACTGACCACAAGTCGCTGCCTCATCGCATACACGGGGGCTGGAACCACCGGTAAGTCTGTCTTCCACTCTTACACCAATCATCATCATTTGACAATTGTTCCTTATGAAAGTTAGGTTGTTTCATAAAAATTCAAACGTAACTTTGTCACCATATGACTAATCAGTTCCATCTTGTTTTTTAAATGCTGATTTTAGATTGATTTCAAGCTTTTGAACAATTTTTTGATTTATCTATAAAAATTATTTTTTTATCGTTTTCCATTTTTTAAGATTTTTGTTATATGCATATATGAGTGTTATTTATATTTTTGATTGTGCTACAGGTAAGCAGGACCACTTGGCGCAAGCGGTGTTCAACCACACGGAGGACTTTGTGCTGTTCCCAGACGAGGCGACCACCTCGCTGTGCGCCTGGAACTCCCGCAATGCCTCCAGAGCCCAGCTCATGTCACTGGGGCACAACGGAGCCGTCAGGTAAAATAAACAAACAAATCATAGTCACCTCCTCCAGAAGTTAATATTTATAATTATTACTTCAGTGCTTAAGATCATCATTTCGGTACTTTATTTCATCTCTTCAGTACTTAAGTCTGTCACTTGAGTACTTAAGTTAATCACTTGAGCACTTCAGATAGTACTTCATTATTAGACTTAAGTTCATCATCTCATAACTTAAATTTGTCTATTCATTACTTAAGTTTGTCACTTTAGTACATCATTATTAGATTACTTAAGTTCATCATCTCATAACTTAAGTTTGTCTATTCATTACTTAAGTTTGTCACTTTAGTACATCATTATCAGATTACTTAAGTTCATCATCTCATAACTTAAGTTTGTCTATTCATTACTTAAGTTTTTCACTTCATTACTTGAGTTCGTTACTTTAGCACTTCAGTTTGTCACTACATTACTTTATTTCATCTCTTCAGTACTTAAGTCAGTCACTTCATTACTTAATATGGTAACTTTAGTACTTTTAGAGTATTTAAGTTCATCACTTCATTACTTAAGTTCATCACTTCATTACTTAAGTTCATCACATCATTACTTAAGTTCATCACTTCATTACTTAAGTTCATCACTTCATTACTTACGTTCATCACTTCATTACTTAAGTTTGTCACTTTAGTACATCATTATTAGATTACTTAAGTTCATCATCTCATAACTTAAGTTTGTCTATTCATTACTTAAGTTTGTCACTTTAGTACATCATTATCAGATTACTTAAGTTCATCATCTCATAACTTAAGTTTGTCTATTCATTACTTAAGTTTTTCACTTCATTACTTGAGTTCGTTACTTTAGCACTTCAGTTTGTCACTACATTACTTTATTTCATCTCTTCAGTACTTAAGTCAGTCACTTCATTACTTAATATGGTAACTTTAGTACTTTTAGAGTATTTAAGTTCATCACTTCATTACTTAAGTTCATCACTTCATTACTTAAGTTCATCACATCATTACTTAAGTTCATCACTTCATTACTTAAGTTCATCACTTCATTACTTAAGTTCGTCACTTCAGTGGTTAAATGTTTTTTTTTTCCAGATACATAATCCATTCCCAGACAGCACCGGCCTTCCTGACTTGCAGCGATGACTTCAGGGCCAGGTTTTGGTACAGGCGAAGTGCCACCCACTAGAACTACGCCATTACTTCTCATATATCTTACACACAATTTAATGTTATTAATGTCTTGAATAAGGAAAATATAAATTATAAAACCTTTTCATATATGTTTGTTGTATAATTCTTGAAAGGAACGAGTCAAATCATTCAACAACCAACCTGTTGAATACAATAACGAGTAACAGTGCACCGTTGTCGAAGGGATTGGTGATGCTGATTTCTCGGAGCATCTTTCATTGAAATACCAGTAGAACAAGGACAGCATTCCCACCTGATGTCTCTGCTCTAAAGATTGCAATCTGTTAAAGTATAATCTTCAGATGCTGAACCTGGTTCCATGATATTTCATCAAAATGACAGTTAAACACTTTAAAAAGTGATATAGAGTCATTAAAAGTGATGAAACATAGGTTACATATGTGACTATTTAACCTAGTTTTTATTTTCTTCACTTTTCATGACTTTATATCACTTTTTGGAGGTGTGTTGAATTGTCATTTTGATGTATGTCATGTAATTTAGGTAGAGCATATTAATGAATGAGGGTACGTACTCCAATTCATTGTATCTAGTAAGAAACTTAGTAAAGTTATATATGTAAGCTAATTGATTAAATAATACTGCTACGTCAGCATTCCCAAAATCATTTCAAAATTCATTGTTGAAAATATAGAGAAACCGTTTGAATTCAGCGCGCACGAGTTCCACAATGTGTGAATGTTGTAGTGCTAACATTGTATTCACTCACTGTCAGGCGCTTTGATAATGCACCGGGTGAGTTACATATCTGCACTAATCTAACACGTAATTTGACATTTAGAGTGTTATCCGTCTCAGTTTCGGCTAGGTTGTGCTGTCTCGACACCGCCTGATGCTGTTTCAGTAGTATGGTAATTCTTGGTTCTGTGCATATCGCGGTATGCACGGCCAGCTTGCTCTTGGACCAGAATATAGCTCAAATAATGACCTTGTGGGAATTACGACTGGAGCGAAGAGAAAATACTATCGTTGTAGCACGTTATTATTAGTTTTTGAATGAAAATATCATTTTCCAACTCGTTCGTCGTTTGATGGAAATTACCTCTATATAATCGTGGTATAAACTATAGTTTATGTGGTAATGTGTTGCAATATAAAAATGAAATATATATGAATGCTGTGGAAATGAGATCCTTAAGGTGTATGTGTGATAAAACCATTTATGATCATATGAAAATTTGCTGAGATTCGCAAAGAATGCTGATGTAAGCGTAGTGAGTGAGATTAAGAAAGGGACGCTTAGATGGTTTGCGCGGTTCCATGATAACTCAACATAGTGAAAATTCAACACACTTTTAAAAAGTGATATAAAGTCATTAGAAACGATGTAAAATTTATTTTTTTAACCTAACCTAACCTACATAACCCAGTTAATAAATTTTTTGTCTCAGCACTTTCCATGACTTTATATAACTTTTTAAAGATGTGATGAATTATCATTGCGATGATTTATCCTGTCACCGGTTTGCGCATGTAGAACGAATGAATGAAGAAAAGAGTGTAAGGACAATAGAAAAGTTGCTTGAAATGGCTTTAGCTATGTTTGATGACCAGATCTGAATAGCCAGGTACTCCCTCTTCCCCATCTCCTTCCTTTCCAAACTCACAACATACCCAAAACTGTGATGGCATAGTCTCACTGGATCAGGATGGTTGAGAGCAGTTGGTATTCATTAGCTAATGTTAAAGAAGTCGAGGACCCCCGAGGAAGACACGGCACGATCAAGTGAATCAAATAATTGAGTCGGGCCATGTCAAGAGTCAGAACAGAACAGAAGCATTAATTTGAATGAGGCAAGTAAAGTGTGCCGTTTGGCGGTCCTTCCTCTCTGCCTACCCCTGCGTGAAAGAGCATGACGGTTAGTTAGTTAGTTATCTGGTAAATAGAAAACAACCTTTATAAAATTAATCTTGGCTTATATTCCGATCCCCCCCCTCGTAAATAGAGGCTAGGAATAGCGCAGAGAGCAGTCAGTATTCAGTCTCCAAACCGCTGGCCACGTACAATCACGTCGGGGTCACCACTGTGGTTATCTTGGTGTACAAATAAAAATCTCGTTCAACTCAGATACAACGTTTATTGTTTAATTAAAATCGTTTTTACATTCGCAATATTTACGCGTTTACTATTCACAATACTATAGAATGCGGGCGAATCTAGGTCAAGGTTCCCCAGCGCGATTGTACGTGGCCGGCGGTTTGGAGACTGAATACTGACTGCTCGCTGCGTCGGGCTTATTTATACGATACAGCCGGCGGCGACAGTAGGTAGGTGGAATTGTAACTAAATCGGAGACACTCGCTTAGTCTGGGCCTTTCGGGAACTTTCGGCGGCGCAGCGATTATGCATGGGCGATAGGCTCGAACCTTCTGGCGAGTTGTCGTAATGTGCCAGACCGACTGCGACGTATTGTCGCAGGTAGGCCGCGTTGTTTACGATTTGTTCTTGGTAGTAATTTGCAAGTAGGTAGGCAGGTAGGTCGTGTTGTTTACGATCAATTCTTGGTAGCACTTTGTAAGTACCTAAGTAGGTCGAGCTGCTTATTATTAATGAGACGATTCTGGATTGTTCTCTCATCGCCACACATATGTTTGTGAATTGTTATTGTGTATTTCGTCATTTTGATGATAGGTCATACAATGCGATGTTGACATATCAGCAACTCTTGGTAAAAATATGGTTGGAAGAAGTAGACTGACCTGCGTATAGAGCTCCACCGAGCTCTCGCCCTTGAGCTGGTGGCCCGTGAGGTAGGTGTTGTGGCTGGAGGCGATGTAGTACTGGCTGAGTGGCCCCCCCATGCTGTCCACGGGGGCCGGGGGGCTGCCGGAACGCGCCAAGCACGGGGACACCACCGAACTAAGAAGAGAGATAAGGGAATTCTGTTAGACACATAGACATCCAGGAGGGTTGGAGAATGTTCTGAACACGCTGCGACATCAATTATTAATAACCAAACCCTGCGAACAAAAGTACAGTTCGCTGAAGCAAAGCAACGGTTTGCAATTCAGTACACTGTGGGATTTTTCTGTGCAGGGTCTGACTGTTCATTTTCAACCGAACCTCCTAGCGTAGCGACTCTAAAAATGAATGAGGTGGGTAATTTATAACATATTTTTTAAAGTGTCTTACTAAATAGTGAAACAAAATATTAAATTTTGGAAACAAGACCGAACTTTTGTTTACGTGATTTGAGATTTGTAGTTAATTTTTTTTACACAGCCAACAATTTGCGCACCATTGTAAAAAGGACTAATCTAATAGATATATTATTATTATTATTATGTAATGAGCAGGCAGCATTCTGCTGATGCGCTCATACCCGGTTTCACAATAAGTTTGACAGTAATTGAGTTGTTTTAAGTTTGAACTAAGTCCTTTCTTCTCCCCAAATGTGAATCCAATAGAGCTTTGAATTGATTTATATTTGTTGCACCGATGACATGTTGTGGGAGTTTGTTCCAAGCATCCACTACTCTATTTGCAAGGAAGTGTTTTCTAGGATTAGATGCAAAAGCCGTTTTGGTGATTTTTTTTGAGTGTCCACGGAGATTTATATTTTTATTAGTAGTGAAGATTTCTTGGATGCTAGGGCAACTGTAATGTCCAGATAAAATTTTGAAAGTCTCGATCAAGTCACCCCTTTCTCTTCTTTCTTGTAAGGTTGGTAATCTTAGTTCCTTGAGTCTATCTTCGTATCGTAGATCTTTCAGAGCTCTTGGTATTTTAGTGAAACGTCTCTGTACTCTCTCTAACAGATTTATATCCTTTGCGAAGTAAGGACTCCATATTTGGAAAGCATATTCCAGGAGAGGTCGCACATATGTTTTATATATTTTTAACATCATGTCCGGTGTTAGGTCAAGGAAGGTTTTCCTGATTAGATATGTTAGTGAATTTGCTCTTTTCATAATTCCAGCGATGTGTGGTTCCCATTTCAAGTCCTGTGATATGGTAACTCCTGTCTTGTTGTAATGTCACTGCTTTTAGAGGTGTTCCATTAAGTTTGTAGGCAAGTGTAGGGTTAGATTTTCCAACATGTAGGACAGTGCATTTTTCGACATTGAGTTTTAGAAGCCAATCATTTGTCCATTGATATATTTCGTTTAAATCGTTTTGCAGTTGGTTGTGATGAGTGTGTGGGTTTGCAAAGAATTTTGTGTCATCTGCAAAGCAGCTGGAGTCTGATTTTATTATAGTATGCAGGTTACAACGCGAGTTGTCTGTATACTGTCAGGTTTATTAGCCCTTACAGTGACGAAAAGCGCTGTGGCGCTCATAGGTAGCTGTGCGAAAAAAGACTTTCGGCAGTTCACTTTTGGTGCGCGTCAGTGACAGTCGTGTTCCTGCGTTCATATTTTTACTCATTAAATTGCGTTCTAACTTTCTTCAATCACACTTTATTCCATAAACACCGTTATTATTATTATTTTTGATATTCCTACTTTTGATTTCAGAATGTCGAATACGAGTGAAAGTTCAGATATAAATAACAGAACAATTTGAGAACTGCGTTAGAGATTGTGAGAGCGATAGCGGAAGTGATATTGTGAATCCTGTCAATCGGAGGTTGAGTGTTATTAGTGACAGCAAAGGTAGTGAGGTTGACCTTGAAAATGTGATATACTTAATCAAATACGCAATTCTTGGAACTACCGCCAAATGCTGCGTTTGCAAAACAAACTCAGTATGTGCACCCAAGCACGCTTCTCGAGGCGACTTTCAATTTATTTTTATTTTATTTTTATTTATTTTTATTTGAGACACAAACAGGACATTTAAGGCGATGCACTACGTTGTGTAATATTTTAAATCGAGCCGCTATCACCCCTTACGTAGATGGCAATAAGGTTTAAATTCCCACTTAACACCATCCGCCTGTTTTGATTTATGCAAGAAAAAAACATGGCCAAAAAGTGCCTTTTATTTTATTTTGTGGATGTTCAGGCATAAATATTTAATTTTTTTCCGATCATTTTATAAATAACTTAATTTGTCACATTATACAATAAAATTATAACCGAAAATGGGTTCATAAGTAGGAGATTTTGAACTTTAAAGCAGTTTTTATACACATTATACATTATTTTTTTCTGTGCTTATAAAAAGACTTATCTAAAAAATACTCGATTGTTTCAAAGGCCAAGATGTATTCTACTCGCAGTATTTAATTGAAGCATCTGAAACATTTCTAGGCGACCAAATTTTCAAACCAAAAACACATGATTTTGCATTACTACGTAGTGCATCGCCTTAAAGTACATTCTTATAAAATAAATTTATATAGAAATATAAATGTCCCTAGACTAATGTGTCTTCAGCAATCACATTTGCACATTCACTATCAAAACAAAATCATTATTTTTTTATACAAAGCTTAAAAATTACAAGACATAATAATTTTGAAAATATGTTTAAATTAGGTGTATAATAGAAAATATCAAACCATCAAAAATCAACAAACAATATTTATTTTTTTTTTTTTTTTTTTTTTAGGTATAGTAATCGTGGAGATATCTCGTGAAACAAGTTATATTATTTACGAAAATATCTATGCAAGTATGTGTTTTAGTAATATCGTTGTATGATTGAGACATTCTAGACATAGGATTAAAATAACCAGTGTGTTATTGGTACAAATTTCGGTCCAAAATATGTTAAGGTTTCTAGTGAATTTGGGCCTGACGTTTAACTTGATTTGATGGACTATGTTACTATCTACTTGATTATTCACAATTTTGTAAAGCATTAAGAGGTCATTTATGTTTCGTCTTTTAACTAGACTCTATATACCAAAATTGTTTTCGAAATTAATTGATGTGCTTTGCAATTTTTTCAATCGCATCCAAATTTGAAACCTCAATCGCGTGCTAAATTTTGGAATCCTTGCACAATACGATGGAAGTATTTGTGGCAGAAATCCTGGAAATGGGTATCAGAAGAAGGGTATTTCTTCTTGCTGGAACAAAAACTCGGAAATTATGAGACAGAGAAGATCAAGCCAGTTCTGAAGGACTGCACGGTGTTTGTGTAGGAAAACACTCTTGTAAATAAATGTTGTACATTTTCCATATATATTCTTGTCAATAAATTTGTTGTTTAGTATTGAAACAGTTTTGGATAATATCAACCATTTTTCCATCATATACCTACAGTCATACCTACTATCCATTTCCTTCCTTAAAAACAGCCTTACCCACACTTGAAAATAAGAAGATTTATATTGCATTGTAAATTGTCGCAAGTACAGCATTCGAATTCGTGTCGTGTAGCAAGAAGATGCAATCGTAGTGTCATCGTTGTATTATTCACATGCTTTGTGCTAAATATCAAAATCATATTAAAGATTATCTCGTTTCGGAGGAAATTTCACCCCGTGAACAGTCCAAGTTTGTCGACAGCCCTATTGCCGGGATTCTGGGGAATTCAAGGTAGTCTGTTCCTTCATTCCACTTTTTCCCGTGATTTATTCAAAACCAATTGAATGAGCTTTTTATTGTCGTATTTGATTTACGGTTCATTTACGTGTAATAGAATACGTTTTTTTTTTTTTTTTTTTTTTTTTTTTTATTAATATCAATAGCAAAATTTGTACATTATGTAGGTTTAAAGTATAATATAAGTATATTTTTTGTATTTTTTTCACAGTCCTCCTCACTAGGGTTTCCTGTTCTGAGGCGGCCTGTAGTTTTTCTTAAATTTTTGTATTTAGTTTTGAATTGTCTTTACATTGTCTTCATAATGTTTGTAAGTTGATTATTACTTTGATCTCTAAGCCATGTTTTGACTTTTGTTTTAAATATACTCATTTCGTTTATTTTTTTGGTTTCATTTGGTAGAGCATTGAACAATTTTATAGCATGGAATTTATTATTTCTCTGTCCAAAGGATGTGTTCAAACTGGGAGTAATCAGGATATTTTCGCTTTTTGCCCTGGTTGTGTATTTATGTTGGGCAGTGGAGTATTCGGATATGTTTTTTTTCAGTTTAAATAAAATATTTTTTGAATATAGTTTCTGTACATTGTAAACATTGAAGTTTTTGAATATTTCTTCTGTCGGAGTTCTAAGCGGAACTTTCAGTATAGTCTTTAATACTCCTTTTTGTGCTATATTGAGCCGCTCTGTGTGAGTGCTCAAGGCAGACCCCCATCCAGTTATTCCGTACTCTATTTGTGATTGACACAAAGCATAGTATACTTTTTTAATATCGTTTATATTGAGGATATTGCGAATGTTTCTAAAGAAGTATATGTACCTGGTTAGTTTTTTTGTAATTACATCTATATGTGAGTTCCAACGGAGATTATCATCAATTTCAATTCCAAGATATTTGATGCTTTTGGAGTGTGCTATAGTGGGACAGAGGCATGATAAGCCTTGATTTTTTTGATAAATTCCTTGGCATGAATGTAATTTGAGATTAAGGTCCTCTGACGGCTGCCCTCTGGCTGTTTTAGAAAATGTCAGATATTTTGTTTTATTGACATTAAGCGTCAGGGAGTTTCATTTACGTTACATTTGTAGTATTCAATTTCTGTGCTTTTATTATCATAGTTTGAAACCTTCTGAAGAGAATGTTGAAAAAATTATTGTATTGTAACAGAAATGGCAAGTGTTTTTCTTTTTTATATAAATTATCTATGAAAATGCGCCTTTTTACTGGCATTTTCATCATATTTTTACAAAATATTTATGTGCGGTGAAAAAATGAAGACAATGTTAGTAGTTCTTATTCGAAGTATGATACAGTTAAATGTGACCTAACGGGATAGGGTCCCATTAGCTCAGTGTTAGAGCAGTGTCCCGGCAAGGCAAGGGTCCTTGGTTCGAGTCCTAGATGTGACCGTATCCTTTTCTGATTTTCGTTTAGAAAGAACTCGCTAAAAGGGTTCATTGACAAATATTGAAATAATATTACT
Source organism: Hesperophylax magnus (assembly GCA_026573805.1). Lineage (NCBI taxonomy): Eukaryota > Metazoa > Arthropoda > Insecta > Trichoptera > Limnephilidae > Hesperophylax > Hesperophylax magnus. Next base: position 1,412,861 of record JAIUSX010000144.1, on the reverse strand, counting down.
GGTACTTGGAGGTTTACTATGATATCCTGTGATTTCGAGGAAGTTGAAGATACCTTGGTTGTTCAGCTTCTTGACTTCTCCACTCCGGAATGAAGGCGTAATTGTCTTTATCAGTCAGATATCTGGCGAACCCTTCGAAGGACAGGCAGTTCTCTAGCCTCAGGGCGGGGTCTGGCTCGTGTCTCTGCAACAAAACACTTCATTACTCATCTCCAAAATGGTTGACACTAATACGTATAAAATAACTTACTCAATCATTTCATATTTTATTTTTTGGAATAACTTAATAAGTATAACCTGAAAATGTAATATATTGAATTATTAAAGACAATATTTGCGATTCCCAAATAAAAATTTGAAACACAAAAATCAGAAAAAGATATGGTAACATCTAGGACTTGAACCCAGGACCCTAGCCTTGCCGGCGAACCAATACTAGCGATTAGGAATCGCTAATATTGTTTTCAATAATTAAATATTCATCCTTGACTTGCAGATAAAGTCAATAGATGTCGCACATTAAAATAAAAATAAGATATATTTATCTAAAGACACTGTCTAGATTGCATTTAGTTCGAGTTGAATCTTGCGATCATACATAAAGATAGCATCCAATAAAAATGTGCGTTGAGAAAAATGAATGCAATGTTGGTAGTTCTTATTCGAAATATGATACAGTTAAATATGACCGAAGGAGATAGGGTCCCATTAGCTCAGTTGGTAGAGTGGTGCCCCGGCAAGGCAAGGGTCTTGGGTTCGAGTCCTAGATGTGCTAATATCACTAATGTTGTCTTCAATAATTAATTATTTATTTAAACATTAACTCCTCACAGAAGGACAGAAAGCACTGATAATTTTTTTTTCCTTCGGAGCCCATGTTATCTTTGGGAATGCTGTGTGGAGTATATTTTTTAAGGGCTAGCAGATCCTTCAATGGTGACTAGCAACTAAGTATGTCTAAAAATTGAATTTGGGTGCCACCTCTGGGCTGGAACTCCAACATGCTTGATAAACCTACTTGATTTTATGCAAAGGAGGGCGTTCCGTCTGTTTGGCAATCTTTTATTAGCAGATGCCATCTCTAATGTGCAGTAGGCATGTTAAGTCTGTTTTACAGGTATTTTAATAGAGCCTCCTCTAAGGAGCTAGCAGCATTGATCCCCTGTGTAGAGTCCCAACTGCTCCCACCGATCTGGAGCTAGTGAGACTATGGCGTCCCCGATTGGGGTATGTTAAGAGGCTGAAGGTAGTGGGGAAGGGGAGAGGAAAGTGGGAAGTATCTGGTCACCCAACACGGCTAAAGAAATTTAGAATGGTGGTCGAACACCAGTATTCAAGTCTGTTTATCCTCTTTCAGATCCGGGGGGAATCTTCAAGATCAGCATTAATAAATCATTTCCTACATCCCCTAACTTAACCTGCCTCACAAAGCTGCCCAACCAGGTGGCGATGTAGTTCCACTGTCTTTACATTGTATAGACAAGGTCGCCCTTGTGAGGTGTCACTTCAGTTATGAGGAGGAAAAAGGTATGATGGGTGGGCAGGAATCTGGGGGAAATGAATCTGGGATCAATGTATTTGGGGGTCAATATATCTGGGGGTTAATGTATCTGGGGGTCAGTGAATCTGGAAATCGTTGAATCTGCTGGTCAATGTATCTGGGGGTCAATGTATCTGGGGGGGTTAATGTATCTGGGGGTCAGTGAATTTGGGAATCGTTGAATCTGCTGGTCAATGTATCTGGGGGGGAAACATCTGGGGGTATTGACCCTACATTACATTGGTATCTGAGGGGTTAATGAATCGGTGCAAGACAATGGGTCGAAAGAGGTCAAAGGGCTCCCTCAACGAGAGTGAGAGAGAGAAAAGGAAAATATCACCTGCACAATGTTTCTCAGTTCCTCCTCCGTGTTGGTCTCCCCTTGGCGTGTCTGACAGAACTTGTTAAGTGTTGCCATGGTGATGACCCTGTCAGGTTGGCTCCCAGCCTCCAGGGCTGCGCTGTTGTCCGTGATGCTGGCAGTCGCCAGGCCCTCCAGCGCGTGCTTCCGGGCCGTCTTGTCTCCGGGTAACTCCACGTCTAGTGAGCCATTCCGGGTCAGGAGGCCTGGAAACAACATTTTAATCAAATTGGGGTATTATGCCATTTTGCGCTACCTACTTCTTTCTTCTCTTGAATTTGGCAACCCCAAAATACCTGAAAAAAAATCTTTACCCCGTGCAGAAACAGGCGATCCGATTGATATCGTTCCTCTATCTTGACAAAGCACAGGCATTAATAATAATAATATTTGGATGATTTTTACAGCGCCGTTTTTGTGCAAAATCACCTCAAGGGCGCTTTACAAGTATATAATACATTTCTACTATGTTATTACTCACCATATATGGAGATAATATATAGTACAATACTTACCTGGTAGATCATTTGAAATTAACACTTAATTAACATTAACTAATTGTTTATTAGCCAAATTTAGTTACAGGATTTAGGACATAATTGGATATAATTGGTCTTTCTCTCAGGAATTGTATATTTAATTTAAGGGTATGACAGCTTAAAAAGATAAGTTTTTAGTTTAGACCTGAATTCTGTTGGACTTGTTATGGATCTTAGTTCTGATACCCAGATACTCCGAAAGCGCGATCACCAAACTTAGTATTTGGCTTGCGCTTAGGTTGCATCAGTCTGCCTACAGCTGATGATGTTGCTGATCTAAGAGTTGACTGCCTCAGACCAGGTAGGTATGCTGTCCTTGTTCTACTAGTATTACACTGGGAGATGCTCCGAGTCATTGATACCTTTGGCAACGGTGTAGAGTCGGCAAACACGCCAAACGCGCACCCAAAATATATACACAGTTGACATTTGTCACATGAGAACAGGCCACTTCTACGACCCATTCTTGAGTTCTACAGTTCGACTGTGGAACTATTTGCCGGCCTCTGTGTTTCCTCCCTCCTACAACCATGTTAACTCCTTCCTCTCCTCAAAAAGACCCTCTACACAGCATCCCCCAAGTGAAAAATCTGTGGCTAGGCAGTTTGTTAGTAAATGCCATTTTTAGGAATCTGTGTTGTGATCGATTTGTAATTTAGGCCAAATCATATCGTGGGATGCATACAATTAATATACAGGGACGATGTATTGTTCGTCTTACCGCTTTTAGGTACTCCCTTGGCTCTGAACAGTTCCGGCGAGCTGCGACTCTTCTCTGGACAGAGCGATGGTTTGCCGTATCGCGCCATGGCCAGCTGGTCAAACAGATCCCGCAGGTCCTTCCTCATCATCAGGCTAGAGAGAAACAATTGGCTTTATTTATTATTCAGATAGATGGTCGATATTCATGTCTGGGTTATCGATTGCAATCTTTTATAGCACAGGTGTTGCAAACTGGTGAACGGGTGGTTTCTACGACTTGTTCTTCAGTTTAAGAGCTCGGCTGTGGATCGATTTTCTGGCTCTCGTCTATCAATCTGAAGGTCGCGGGTTCAAATCCCAGCGTGCGCAACAAAATTTTATTATTTCACAATTTACTCATACTTGCGGCACCTTCCAAAGTGGAAGATACCCTCCTGGAGTATTCTGTTTGGTGATCAGATCTGAATAGCGAGATATTCCACCTCAGGGATCTCATTTCTACAGTATTCAGTCTACTTTCATCCTTCCTCAGCCAGTTCCATGCCTCACTGCCATACATCAGGGTAGGTTCTAGTACTCAATTGTGGACTGCTTGCTTCGCTTCTTTGGACAATTTTTCGTTAGTCCTCCAATAATGAAGTTACTTGCATTTTTCCTTCTTTCAATATCTCTGTCAGCATTCCCATCTATCGTAATCTCCCACTAATGTTCCTGCATTTCCTCACCCAACCTGTTACCTAATTACCTGTCCCTGTCTGACAGTTTGAAATATCTACATGAGTGATAATTGCAACAATTTGTTGATACCTCGTCAGTCTGCTAAGAAAACCAGGACTGTTTACACATACTCTCAGAGTGTATAATATAGAAACTATTAAAGGAACCTCATGCAGTGAAATACCGATAGTGCTTTTCCAGGACTAGAATATCGATACGCAAGCCCTTCAGAAGATCGTGGGGTAAGTCAACCTCCTTTCTCAATTCTAATGACACTTGACCAGCTATCCCAAGTAGTTTAATCAATTAAAAGGTTAATAATATTGATTTCAGTCCATCACAAACTGATTCGTTAACAATTATGCGATGACATACATCGTTTTATATAGGTTCTCATTCATACACGAATGTCTCTTTCATACTTTTAGACATACCGGTATGTTCATCACAAATAATTATAATTAGAAGGTAATGGAAATAATGTTAAATACCTGAAAGCTCTGAAAAGAATAACAAAGTCTTTGAAGTCGAGTTGGGTGTCGAACCCAAACGATCCGGAGCGCAGTTGCTTTATATTTCTCCAAAGCTGCTCGCTGGTCTCAACTCTCTTCAAGCTAGAAAATAATTACAACGAATTAGAATAGAATTTATGACAGGACTTAAATTTAATTTGTATATTATTTTCTTTGGATTAACGCCAAGCTGGGCTTTAACATCAATTATAAGAACAGAATATACCTAGTAAGCTATCGAAAATTATACACTAAGTTTAAAAAGCATGATATAACGTTAAACTGATAAACCAAACATGAAACAATATGAGTAAAATATGTAATTGTAACAGTTATTTTCCATATAAATTGTTGTGTTCTTACAAACAGTTCTCAAACTCGTTGTGGAAGGAGATTATAAATAAATAAATAAGCGCCCTTGAGGTGTTTTTGCACAAAAACGGCGCTATAAAAGTCATCCAGGTATTATTATTATTATTATTAAATGTTTCTTTGTGATAAATCAGGGATTTATTAATACTTCGCGTATTAAAATGGTGACTCGATAGTTGACCTAACTAGGAGCTGGCTAATTGAGATCTGACACAGTAAGTTTGTCTGGGAGCATTCCCACTGGCCCTGGCGACTACTGGCTACGAGCTGCCATCTTGCGGACTTCCACGAAAGCTCTATGCACTGCCCTCTATAAGTGCATCTGTGAAGCTCTTACTTCTCGACATCAATAAAAATTTAAATATTCGTTTGTAAAATTTTGTTAAAAAATCGTAAATCTACGAAAGTTCTTCACCGATTGCTTTGAAATTTTGACACAATGTTGCATTCGAATACGCGTATGTTTTTATGTACCTATTTTATATAGGGTTCCAAGATAACTCATCAATTCAATACACTTTAAAAGGGGATATAAAGTCATTAAAAGTGATGAAACCAAAACTAAAAATAAACTAGGTTAAATAGTTACATATATGTAACCTATTACACAATCACACAATCGGCACAATCTGTTGGTCAAACATGTTTTTTTTAAAGCAATGCCATCTGTTGGACGTAACTTGTTGTCCAGATCATGCATCATATTGGTTAGTGAGCGTGTCTGATAGTTGGTTATGTATGTATTGCAGAAGAATGTTAGAAGAATGTTACATTTTGTCTTGTGCTCCTAGTGTCGTTACATGGAATTTAATAGTGGCGATGGAAGATGGCTGATCTACAGTCTCTTGTGTCTAGGATGAACGAAGTATGTATGAAGAATGAGTTAATGATGAATTTAAGGAAGTAATTGTGTTTGAAAGAGAGAGTACGAAAACAGTATGCAATATAGTTGTGAATGAGGAATACTTGGAGCAGGTGGATGAGTTTGTGTATTTAGGAAGCATGTTCTAGAGAGATGGGAAGGCTGACAGAGATATTGAAAGAAGTATGATTTAGACGTGTGTTTGGGAAGTATGGAGAAGTACGAGAGATGGAAGGACTGATAGAGATATTGAAAGAAGTATGATTAAGAAGTGTGTTTGGGAAGTATGGAGAAGTACGAGAAATGGAAGGACTGATAGAGATATTGAAAGAAGTATGATTTAGACGTGTGTTTGGGAAGTATGGAGAAGTACGAGAAATGGAAGGACTGATAGAGATATTGAAAGAAGTATGATTTAGACGTGTGTTTGGGAAGTATGGAGAAGTACGAGAGATGGAAGGACTGATAGAGATATTGAAAGAAGTATGATTAAGACGTGTGTTTGGGAAGTATGGAGAAGTACGAGAGATGGAAGGACTGATAGAGATTTGAAAGAAGTATGATTAAGACGTATGTTTGAGAAGTATGTAGAAGTACGAGAGATGGAATGACTGATAGAGATATTGAAAGAAGTATGATTAAGAAGTGTGTTTGGGAAGTATGGAAAAGTACGAGAAATGGAAGGACTGATAGAGATTTGAAAGAAGTATGATTAAGACGTATGTTTGAGAAGTATGTAGAAGTACGAGAGATGGAATGACTGATAGAGATATTGAAAGAAGTATGGTTAAGAAGTGTGTTTGGGAAGTATGGAGAAGTACGAGAGATGGAAGGACTGATAGAGATTTGAAAGAAGTATGATTAAGACGTATGTTTGAGAAGTATGTAGAAGTACGAGAGATGGAATGACTGATAGAGATATTGAAAGAAGTATGATTAAGAAGTGTGTTTGGGAAGTATGGAGAAGTACAAGAGATGGAAGGACTGATAGAGATTTGAAAGAAGTATGATTAAGACGTATGTTTGAGAAGTATGTAGAAGTACGAGAGATGGAATGACTGATAGAGATATTGAAAGAAGTATGATTAAGAAGTGTGTTTGGGAAGTATGGAGAAGTACAAGAGATGGAAGGACTGATAGAGATATTGAAAAAAGTATGATTAAGAAGTGTGTTTGGGAAGTATGGAGAAGTACAAGAGATGGAAGGACTGATAGAGATTTGAAAGAAGTATGATTAAGACGTATGTTTGAGAAGTATGTAGAAGTACGAGAGATGGAATGACTGATAGAGATATTGAAAGAAGTATGATTAAGAAGTGTGTTTGGGAAGTATGGAAAAGTACGAGAAATGGAAGGACTGATAGAGATTTGAAAGAAGTATGATTAAGACGTATGTTTGAGAAGTATGTAGAAGTACGAGAGATGGAATGACTGATAGAGATATTGAAAGAAGTATGGTTAAGAAGTGTGTTTGGGAAGTATGGAGAAGTACGAGAGATGGAAGGACTGATAGAGATTTGAAAGAAGTATGATTAAGACGTATGTTTGAGAAGTATGTAGAAGTACGAGAGATGGAATGACTGATAGAGATATTGAAAGAAGTATGATTAAGAAGTGTGTTTGGGAAGTATGGAGAAGTACGAGAAATGGAAGGACTGATAGAGATTTGAAAGAAGTATGATTAAGACGTATGTTTGAGAAGTATGTAGAAGTACGAGAGATGGAATGACTGATAGAGATATTGAAAGAAGTATGATTAAGAAGTGTGTTTGGGAAGTATGGAGAAGTACAAGAGATGGAAGGACTGATAGAGATATTGAAAAAAGTATGATTAAGAAGTGTGTTTGGGAAGTATGGAGAAGTACAAGAGATGGAAGGACTGATATACATATGACTGTGATTTATGACATATATGGTATATGACTGATATATTGAAAGAAGTATCCGTTTAATAAAAACTCTGATTAACAAAACAGTGATGTTAAAATAATACCTTCCCGTGACAGATTTGCTCTTGAAGCTGGGAGAGTTGGAACTCATCACAGTCGTTGTGAGGGAACTGTGCCGGTTTTGCTTGCGATAAAGCAAGACGCTGCTAGCGGATGATGAACTTCTGCAACCATATAACAAATTCGAGGCTATTTATATATTTTATTTTAAACTGATTAGGAACTTCAGTGACTAGTTAAATTTATTGGACAATTTAAGACATGTGGGTACTTGTTTACCTGTGTTTTGCTGGAGATGATTCATCTTCACTTCTGGCTCCTGACGAATGCGAAGCCACTTTTGGTGAACAGCTTTTCAGCTCTGAAGTCGACTTGTTTTTCTGCAATGCAGCAAAAGATAAGGTCAAGCTTAGTAGCAATTGAGGTGTCTTGGTCATATATAGAATGTCAGAAGATCAAATCAGACGCAGTTGGTAAAAACAATTCCAGAGGTTAAGACTGCTAAGGGCCGGCCCTTGTCGAAACCAGCCTAGGTAGGTGATGACTGTAATCAATAATATTCTAATTATTTAGAAGTTAGATATTATCAGCGCTCTGGCGTCTTGGCTATTCAGCGCCCGGAGCGGACTGCTCCAATTGCACCCGCATAGGGCCAACCAAAGATATTAGAAGAACGAGATGTGCTATGAGCAGTTCATACTGTGTGGAATTGTTTTGCCGAGTGTCGCCGGTTTTGTTCACCAATACTACTGCACACCTTCGCTTACGCTAAGGTATCCGCACTAATACATGGAACAGATTTCTGTGCGTACACGTCCCGATACCGTTCAAAGTACCCTAATTAGGTAGTACTCCGCCTACGGTCCGGCGGCCAACATAGCATATCTCGTTCTTCTAATATCTTTGGGGCCAACCCTGGACGGAGGCCACGGAAGTAGCACACGAAAAAAACGCCTGAAGGTTTCTTGTTGAAGCCTTAGACACATTACGCCATTTTATACGCGCATAATTTGTGCGTGGCATATACGTATTATATGTTGAGGTGACACACTACGCTATAATCCTCCTTACGAGAGGGAGTCAGATCAATTGGGGGACTGCCGCGGAATATCATTTCTTTGTAAGGGATCTGTCACTCTGACAGATGACTGGCGCGTAATTATGGGGCTCACAGCAAATCACAGCGCATATCGTCGCAACGCCAACACTTATAACACTTCATATTTTTAGGTGTGACAGATATGTCGATGGGATTGTATGGCGAGCAATATATGGAGCTATATAGAACGCTTTGAATTTATAGCGTAATCTGTTACCCCATGATACGATGGGTCCAAGAATCAAATAAGACGGGGTGAAAAAGATGTTGTTTATATGTCTCCGATGTGTCTGTGTTCTAATGTGAAAAATTGGCACCAAAAGTGTTTTGAAGTCTGTTCATCCTTTTCACATTTCCTATATCCATTGGCGTTTTCCACTCCCTATGCTGCATGTTTCTCCTGATGTGTCCCGTTAGTAGTTCTACCAGCTCCCTCAGTGGATAGTTGCCTGGTTTAATCAGCTTTTATCTATTTTTATGTGAAAATCGGACAAGAGTCCCAACTGCTTGGAGACAACGGGAATATGGCAACCCCAATTATGGTATATTGTGATGCTGGATGAGTGGAGAGGGAAAGGAGATGAGGAAGGTTGGAAAAGAGGAAAATGAAGATGTAGTTGACGAATACGATTAATGCACCTTTCTCCAATGTGATATATTGATAAGATTATAAACTGCTTATATTACAAACTGAGCCTGATTTCAATACAGAAGTTCCTAGTAAGACAGGCACAATATATCACCCATGTAATGGAATTACTAAATTAAAAAGTACTACTCTCAAAAGAACTGTAAATAACAGCAAATACATTTATTAATTTAGTGCATTCACAACAGAGAAGTGGTTTTTACCTTAAACTTGATGTAGGAAGTGTTTTTGCCGGTGGAAGTGACGGATTGTTCGCTGTTGGAGTGGCCCTTGTTCTGCTGCGCATTTACAAGCCCCGCTACAGTCCAGTCCCGCCCTCCGAATGCCTTCAATCAAATACAATATGTGATGACAAGATGATTCATGATGAGATTATTTATATAACCATTTGTTTGTTGAGCGCTTTAGGCAGTTTCGAATGAATATGAAGTTGGTTACGTACCTTGATGGCATCCGAAGCAAGGGGTTCGCAGCAGCAGCCGTCTTCGTAGTACAAGCGCGTGTAAGTGGACCGCAGCCAAGAGAGGCTGCCGTCTATGAGGGCAGCCTGCCGCATCAGAGCGCGCAGCACCTGCTGGAATCCCAGTTTCCACACTCTGAAAAAAAAGAAGAATTTAAAAAGCATAAGAAGATGGTTTGAAACCAACACGCTACTTATAATGAGCGCGCAGGCTTTTGTCATAGTACAGTAATTATCTCCATCAATTTTAGGATTATTATGCGGTGTTGCGCTTCCTCCCTAAGCCAACGTTTCAGTCAGCATTACAGTGTCTATCATCAGGGATGCAACGTTATTTGAAACGTTGGCTAAAGAAGCAGAAAGGGCAATATGGCATTATAATCCAAAAATTATTCACGATAGTTCTACTTTTGGCCGTGAAAATATAAAATCATATTCGACAGTTTGATTCTATGAGTTATTGTATCTAGAAAGTATCATCGTTCAAGCAAGGTAGCATAGATGGAGAGCCATAGAGCCTAGAGAGGGTAAGTGGTGCATAGAGTTTTTAGAGTTCTACAATAATTTTTAAGACAATGGTAGAAAATTTAATATAGGTAACGGTCGCAACAGGGAATCGAACACAGAACCTTTGTCTTACCAATATATTGATAGAGTGTTATCTCGGTAAGACAGAGGTTCTGGGTTCGATTCTCGCTGCAATATGAAACGTACGAAAATGCCAATCAAAGTTAAAGTAATTTAAATACATGAAAAGATAGCTGACAAAAATCTGGGAATTATTTTAGGATTATTGGAAAATCTTAAATTGATATGAAATCAAAAAAAAAGACAATAGCAATAGCACAATAACAACAGAAAACACTTAAATAAATGAAAAAGGTAACCGTTGTAACTGAAAATCGAAACCAGAACCTCTGTCTTACCAGGACAACACGCTAACAATATATTGGGACACACTCTGCCAATATATTGTGACAACACTCTACTAATATATTGGTGATACAAAGATTCTGGGTGTTATTCTAAGTTGTGACGGTTATCTTTTTTTATAAATATTTATATCTTTTCTGTTATTGAGCTATTGAGACCAAATTATTTACCGTCATTTTCCTAGTTTCTAGTTTTTTGTCTGCTTTCTTTACATGTATTTCAACGAATTTGATTTTATTAGAGTTTTCACTTCAGAACATCTGTCTTTACAATATATTAAGACTGTGTTATCTCAATATATTTATAGAGTGTTGTCACCATTTATTAGTAGAGCGTTGTCACAATATATTTGTAGAGAGTTGTCCAAATATATTAATAGAGTATTGTCCCAATATATTTTTAGAGTGTAGCTCAATATATTGGTAGAGTTTTGTCGAGCTAAGACATGGATTCTGGGTTTGATTTTCAGTTGCGATGGTTACTTTAAAAAAATGTCCTTTCTGTTATTTAGCCCTTGATACCTTATTATTTTCCATCATATTTATTGATTTCATAGTAATTTAAGAATTAAAAATAATATCTTCAATATTCCCAAGATTTTTGTCTTTTTATATAATTGCAAAGTTCCACACGAACATATTTTTTCGTGTATTTCAACTAATTTGATGTTTCATACTGCAGCAATGATGTCGTGCAAACTCTTTTACTCGAGCTTTATCTCCATTTACAATGTTCCCTATAATATTTAATCCCTTCCAACGAATGCCAGTGTATTTACCTAAAAGACTGCAGTGGCATCATCACGTAGATGGTCCTGTTGTCACTAAGGGTGTTCCCGTACACGAGTCCAAGGGAGTAGACCTCTTCGAGTCCATGTCTCTTCCCGGCGGCAGTCAGTTCTAGGACCTCTCTTGCCTCCAGTCTGCCAGTACCGATCACCATGTCCTTGACTGTTTGAAGGTCCAGAAAACTGGAAAATAGAACAATATTTATTGAAGATCAATTATTCTTATTTTTACGTTATCTTCACACAAGAAATGCTGTGTGGAAGATCTATTTGGTGAGATCTAGAAGTGAACTTGAAGCTTGAAGAGACCAGTGTTGTAGGAAGAGAGGAAACATAGAGGCCAGAAAATCGTTCCACGAGTCGAAGAAACGATTGATTCCCCACTCTACACCGGACGTGCTGAAGGAATGACGCAATCCATTGAAAAACTGTTGGAATAACGACAACATACTTGCCAGACGCTTGTACTCTAAATATTGCAATCAGTTTGTTAATATAGGAGAATCTGTCAAACGGACAGCTCGTTTCTGCACAGTGTCTAGTTTTTTCAGGTATTTTGAGGCTCCGGACCAGAGGTGGCTTCCGAATTCAAGGATTGGGTGCACTTGAATTTGTACAGAGTAAGGTTAAGTTAGTGGTACTATTAAACTAACTGTGGGTCCTGTACAGTACGTTCAGCATCCAAGACGTAAACTTGACTCTGGCTTCGATGGAACCTCCTTGCCTGAACTGGTCAATTATCATTTATTACTTACATATAGGTAGATTGCTTACATTTTGGAAAAAACCCAAGAAAAAGCCCTGAGTTTTCCCTCATAAGCTGTCATGATCAGGAACGGTTTGCGAAACGTCTGCTAAGCTTCTATTACAGGGTTATGAAAATTTTGGGTTTCCAATGATTTAAAAAATATTCACACCTTAAAAATTCTCTCGTTCATTCTAGAATATAAGTCTACATGTTGGTCACCTGTCTTTAATAATCACACTAAAATTATTGAAAGAGTCAAACGCAAAATTTTAAGGTGTATTGAAATTTATTTAGAATCATCCATCAATAGATTCTAATGGATTCTTACCATTAGATCAAGTTTCCTTATTAGGTATCATTGTGATAATTATACTACGGTTTCATGCTACAATTCTGTTATGAATGAATTACAGAACATTTGTAACTTTTATGCTATGTTAGCTGATGTTTTTAATATGCCTCTATTGAAGTATAAAGCTGTGCTAAACATTTTAGCAGTGCGATTATTATTAAAATATTTTTAGTTTTTTGTTTCTTTTTCATTTCTGTCACTAACATCGTACTAATGTAGATTATTTATTAATTAATACTAGTTGTACCACGCCATGCGTTTCTGTGTCTCAGTCTGTTTGTGCAGATAGAGAAACGCTACGCTTTACGTCCAACAGATGGCACTGTTTTTTCAAAAGACATCTTTGTCCAACAGAGAGCGTTTTACAAACAGCATGTTTTTATCTGTCACAGATGACATTTATATAATATAGGTATATAAAAACACACGCGTTTTCGAATGCAACGTTGTGTAAAAATTTCAAAACAATCGGGGAAGAACTTTCGGAGATTTAAGATTTTGAACAAACGAACATTTTTATTTAAATTAAAGATTGTCATTTTTTTTTCCATATTGTACTATGGACATCAATAACAATCATGTATATAAACGGTACTTGTGCCATTATTTAATTTAATTAACAAAAACAAGGAAAAGTAGCTGATGAATTTTGAGCAATATCTCTATCGTACTTAAAAAAACGTTTAAAGAAGGTACAGGATTATGAATAAGCCAAAGTGTAACGAAAATAAATGTACACAATATATAGTTCACTAATAAAAATTCTCACCCTTCCTCGCTCACGATTCCGGCCTCCCCATCATTGACTAGATTAGTTGTGTACTTCAATGGAACCACCTCCTCTGGGTTCATACTGAGGCTGACCTCAATGCAAGCCGCCCCCATTTCTGCGATTATGTCACCTGGAAGAAATAAAGCTAATTACTGATGAACTAAGGCCTACCACAGGGTCCGTTAGTGGGACCTGTACTGTTTTTAATTTGTTACCCCAGCGTTTCCCGGTATTTTTACACAGGGCTTTTCCAAATCAGATGTAGGCAGTAATTTTCCTAAAATTTTTAATTTTAAGTGTGCACAATTTCATCAAGAAGTATCAAAATTTATACTTTAAGGGATGGGAAAAGGGAGTAGGTGTGGTTTGTCGAAAAATCACGTGGACCCTTACTTTTCCCTTGTTTTGAAGGTCATGTGTGCAAAATTTCATCAATATCGAAATAAACCGTAGATTTATATAAAAAGCAAAGCAACATGCATTCTACATATACGAGTATATATATATATATATATAGTGAAGTATAATGCTGAAGTCTCTGGCGTTGCCTGGGTTTTTCACAGAGTTTTTGTAAATCGGACATAGACATTGACCTCCCTATTAAAATTAGAAATTTCATAATTCTAATAAAACTGCCGCAGACACTCTTCTTATTATCTCGTATATTACATACGTAGATAGATATTAATTTTATACAGGTGAAAATTATAAATATGTCGTCTGTGGGGAAGCTGTGTGGGTCTTTAAGGAGATGAAATAGTGAATCTTGGACCTTCAGAGACCAATGTCAAAATGGGGAAATAATGTAAATAAATCGATATCATAAGTGGTTGGAGTAATCTGATGGTTTTATGGTACATTACCTGGCCCATCGGAGTTTCTCGGCTGTCTCCAAGGTGTGCGACACCAGCTAAGCAGGGCTCCGCCCCTCTCGAGGCGAAGGTGTGCGGGGGCACTCCTGCTGGCGCCCGGGGACTCCGCTTCCCACAGGACCCCGCTGCAGCCGTGGTGCATCACCTGCAAGATGTGATGGTCCACGCTGTTGGGCGGGAACATGGTCACACCGTGATCGTGCGGTAGAGATTGCACTGGTACGTACGGCGGTGCACCTTCCGTCTCGTACAGCGCGTCGTCCTCTGTACCCGGCTTGCCTCGACCTACAGTTCCCGAACTCAGCACGAACACGGGCTCCGAAGCCGAAGCAGATGAGCATGCTTCTCTGCAAACATAATACAACAATCACTGGTCAAGTTTGTACCCAAGTTTGGCGCCCAGTGTGGTGCAAAAAAACCCTTTTTTATGTGTTTGTTTTAAGTTGCAAAAATAGATGTGCTCTTGTAATTTAATTCTTTATTTTGATTGGATTTATTAATTTATTTATTAAAAAAAAAACAGCTTTTAACATAAAAAACATACTCTGCACATCTCACTAGGGCATTCCTGTATCAAAATGTGCAGCTTTGCAATTACATCATTTAAAAAAAATATATATATATGTAAACTTAATATAATAATAACATTAAATGTAAACCCAAAAAAGAAAAGTTAACAATTATTTTATGAGCAATAATAATTATTTTATTGAGAAAAAAAAGTTCCTGGGTTCGTGTCCCAGATGTGACCGTATCCTTTTCTGATTTTTCTGTTTCAGATTTTCGTTTAAAAATCACTTATATTGTCTTCAATATTTCAATAATTATTAGCCTGAAACACTCATCCACATTGAAAAATCTCCTGATAAAAGATACATGACGCCAACGGGAAGAAAAGTTAATAACAAAAGCAGGGACGCCAAAGAAAAGTTAATAACACCGTTGTTTCGAGACCGGTAGACAAAAATAAACAAAATTTTAGTAACAAATGTACGAAAAATAATACAAAAATGTTAACAAAAGAAGCATTAGGCAGTAAGTTTATAGTAAGTTGGCAACAATAATATTCTTCTGTTAACTAAAGTACAAGGTACCTGTGCTGGCTTATCAAACACAAGCATAGGGTAACCATACTAACAATTACAACATGAATGATCACATCACTGAAGAGATGGAAGTGCATTGTAAGCGTCTTTGGTGTATCCGAAGTAAAGTCAGTTTTCACTTATTATGGATGAAATTGATCAAGCTTTTCAAATATCAAATTTCTTTCTAACAGCATTTCATAGCGCAGACTTTGAAAGATTTTACGTAAATTGGCGACTTCAGTTTTATTTCCTATCAGTACAAATTTTCGGTTCAGTGTATATGATAAAAATTGAAAACGTGACGCTGAAACTTCGCATTCTGTGTGGGAAAGTAAGTATGCTGGGTTGGTTAGCAGAAACTATGTTCTTGCGCCGATTGAAGCAATCCAACTTGGGAGGAGGGATGGGTGCAGCCGCCCCGAGAACCATTCATTATTGGATAACCAGCATATTTGTCATAGGTCATACATAGGAAATTAGTAGGGGTTCTCTGATTTATGGGGTTAGGTTTGTCCAGGTCTTGGCGGTGGATACAGCTGCCAGATCTAATAGGGAAAGGCCAGTTGAGGCATACTCTCGACCCATTACCTCGCAACACAATGGGAGGATTGAATTTATACATCTGTCACTCTTGGACCCAATAAACTTCAGATACCTACCTACCAAACACAAAATAACCTCTCTTACTTTCCTTAAAATACCATTCACGCAACATCTCCAAAGATGACCTATGTGGAATTAATGTAATAAAAAATGCAGACGTATTCGTATTCCTTGGGTGAGATTGACTAAGTGCATGGAAAAAAATTGCAACATAACAATTTAAAAGACGGATTAATGACCAGTCAATCAGACCCTACCTTAGCATTACAATACTCCCCTGAAGAGCTGAAGCGAACTGAGTGGCAGACTTCGTACATGAAAAACAAGCTCCTTGGTGTGGATCCAACTACCAAATAGCCAGGGTTCTCTCTCCCTCTAAGGACGTGTACCTTACTAAACCGGATCTGGTGCAGTCTCAACCGTTTCTTCTTCTTTCGTGTGGTAGGGGTGTCAGATTGGAACATCTAGGTCAGTGAACCAGACTGCGCCAAACACAACACCAACTCTTTTTTTTTTTTTTTTTTTTTTATATTTACTCCACACAGGAGGCCCTGAAGAAAATAATTTCCCTCAGGGCCTATGTCATCTTTGGGGATGCTGTGTGGAGGGTCTTTTTGTGGAGAGGAAGGAGTGAACATGGGTCTTGAAGAGTCCCATGTTGTAGGAGGGAGGAAACACAGAGGCCGGCAGTTCGTTCCACAGCCGAGCTGTTGAACTTAAGAACGAATCGTAGAAGCGACCCGTTCTCATGTGACAAGTGTCAACTGTGTACAAATGTTGGGCGCGCGTTTGGCGTGTATCCCGACTACGCACCGGCGCCGAAGGGATCAATGACGCTAGTTCCTCAGAGCATCTTCCATTGTAATACCGATAGAACAAGGACAGCATACCTACCCGACGTCTGTGCTCTAAAGATTGCAGTCCGTTTGTTAAGATTGGGGAATCTATCAAACGGACCGCCCGTTTCTGCACAGAGTCAAGGGTTTTTTTCAGGTATTTTGGGGCTCCAGACCAGAGATGGCTGCCAAATTCGACAGTAGGGCGCACTTGCGATTTGTACAGGGTGAGCAGTTGTGTACTATTAAAGTATCTGCGGGCCCTGTACAGTACGCCCAGCTTCTGAGAGGCCAACTTTACTCTGGCTTCGATGGAGCCCCCGTACCTGAGCTTGTCACTTATAGTTACACCAAGCATATCAATGGAAGGCCTGTTCGGAAGATTGCTTCCGTTGAAGGAGACTAGATTATCATTTGGATCCCTTTTAGACGTAATCAGACAGGATTGGGTCTTTGAAACATTAAATTCGACGAGATTATTTTTACCCCAGGAGGAAATACTCTCGAGATAACCGTCCATTCTCTGCTTCAAAGCCCTCCGAGCCGTTGGAGTTTGTGTGCCCTTTGGGGGCTTGTCAAACAAAAAGCTATCATGAACTGTACTGTCATCCGCGTAACAATGAATCGGTGCACATGTCAAAAGGTCATTGATGTGCAACAAAAACAAAGTCGGAGACAGAACCGATCCCTGTGGGACGCCAGCATTTATGGAGTGCGAGGAAGTGGTGAAACCGTCAGCAACCGCCTGAATCGACCTATCCCTTAAAAAGTCAGCAATCCACGTACACAGGGATGCGGGAAGTCCGTAAGAATGCAATTTGTTGACAAGTCCTCGGTGCCAGACCCGGTCAAAGGCCTTGGATATGTCTAGTGCGACCGTTTGGGTCTCACCGTGACGTTCCAGGCACCGCCCCCAAACATGCGTCACATACGCGAGAAGATCACCGCACGAGCGGTTCCGCCGGAATCCGTATTGACGGTCGTTGATAATTTTGTTCTTCTCGAGGTATGTGAGCAGTTTGTCGTTGATCACACGTTCCATCACTTTGGACAGAACTGATGTGATCGCTATGGGGCGGTAGTTGGCCGGGTTGGAGCGGTCACCTTTCTTGGGAATAGGGTGAATTACCGCTTTTTTCCAACCAGAGGGCACAGTGCCACACTTCAGGGACATTTTGAAGAGCTTTGTCAAAACTGGAACTATTTCCGCAGCACACCTCTGCAATACCAAGGCAGGTATTCCATCAGGTCCACTAGCTTTGTTAACATCGAGCCCCCGTATGACGTGGAGTACATCCCGATGCCGGATCCTCAGCTTTTTCATATAGAAGCCGCAGTGAGGAACCGACGGCGGAACAGCACCCCCGTCGTCGAGGGTCGAGTTTTCCGCAAACATTTTCCCTAAAAGGTTTGCCTTTTCGGTGGCGGTGTTTGCTAGTGAGCCGTCAGGTCTGGTAAGAGGTGGCAAACTGGGTTTGCAAAAATTTCGACCTATTGAGCCCGCAAGCGACCAGAATGCTCTGCTGCCATGCGGGCAGGCAGCCAGCTTTTTGCTGATCTGCAGGTCGTGTTCGAATTTTGATCTATTGATGATTCTCTTGCATTCCTTTGCCGATTTGTTGTATGCTGATCTGCTTTCGGGCGTTCGAGATGTGTTGTAGGCTCGGTAAGCCGCGTTTTTTCGTCGAACTGCTTCGGAGCATTGTCGACTGAACCACGGCTTTGAGCACACACCAGTTTCTTTAGTAGTCGATTGTATGAAGCCATCCATTTAAGGCTCCATCTATGCATCATGTGGGCACAACGCCTGTGAGAGAACCTTATCCTACTGATGGCGGACCAGAGTACACCAGAAGACACGAGGCAGTGAGAAACCAGTGAGGTCGTGCACGAAATGGACATTTCTCCAATTGCCACTCAAGTTTCCATCTATCTTCTGGATTGAGAGGTAATCGAAGAAGCCTCTGCCCTTCAACCCTAAGGATATTCACAGCCGCTGACCATATATAATGCTACGTATACATACGCAAGCCGAACTGCCGAACTGAACTTCAACTTATGGGAAAGAAAAAAAGCACCGCAAATGGCGCGAGCTTCGTTCCTTTCCCGTAATTCGTGGCTCGGTTCGCGTTTCCTGGAAAGGAACCTAAAGAAGTCGGAATTGCGTGATAGTAGATACATTCACACAATCAAAACATCACAGAAGAATGCCCACTTCATCAGAGACACATCTGAGCTGAATCAGGCGACTCCCGACGTCGACCCACACCACACGAAGACAAAAAAGACCTACTATATCGGACAGCAGAGGTTTATCTATTCTCGAACGATGACTAATCATGATAAGATTCTTATCACCCTGTACGTGCTTTGTTACCTTTGCAAGGTTGAATACTCGCACGACAAACCGTGGGACCATAGTAATTAATGAAAATCTATTTGTTTCATCTCTAGGCTCTCGTGTATTCCTTTCTGAGATAAGAATAACTAACCCCACTAACATAACACTTTTAGCCCAATTGTAGCAACTGTCCCAAAATTCAGTTGTCCGACGATATTCATTTGCGAATCCTTACTCAAAGTACCCTCAAGAGGAATGGCGTGAGCGTCTACTACACTCACCTCAAATAGTCCCCGAAACCGGCAGTCCCGTATCTCCTGGTGAGATCGTGGTGATGTTGGTGAAATGCCGCTATGTGGTCCATCACAGCCTGTGTCCTGTAGACCCTCTCAAGGTTTAGAACGCCCTCTGGACCTATGCTGCGCCAGCTTCCAGAGGTCTCACAGCCGTCGAATGAGGCTATATACTAATCAGAACATTAATAATTAAAAACATAAAAGTATTTATTCACATTTAAGGCAGTTGTTAAAAGAAATATTGCGATAGTTCAAGCCACGTACCATAGATGGTTACGCCCTTTACTAAATACACATAAAATATACACAACACACATACAGACAAGACCGCTGTACTTTGAAGATGTTATTGTGGTATGTTCCGCTATTCCAAAATACCTCTCCATCCCGTCTACGTACTCTTACACGAGTAACAGCGCATTTGACTCTAGTGTTAGTAGCTATTGAAATTATTAGTCGCTGAAGTTTATCTTGTTACTTGTCGCACTTTTCCTTGGTGCGTGCCTGTTTCATGTTCAAAATCAAGCGCGGAATTTCTGCTCTATTGTTGGTGGAGCAGAACAAAGCTGATAATGCCAGAAAAATGACAAACGTCATAACGAAACAGAGGTTAATGAGAAAATCTTATATTTAGAATTAGTATCTACGGGACAAAAGAGTTTGAGGACGTCTGCTATAGACTATGGACTCAAGATACTTCGGTAATCAAATAAATCTTGAATCGCCTAAGTCAATTTTTTAATTATTCGCAAAGTTTGACTTGGCACTCGCCCATTGTACTAATTTGAAATAGATTATCCCCAATTTGGAGAATGTTGTGAGGTTGGTGCAGAGAGGGTAGAAGATCTAGTCTAATCTTGGCGACTATTTCGAACAACGTTTAGATTTTGAATGGTGATATCTTTGTCCAGCGCTATTCTGAGAGCATATTCCACATTCTGACGGCCTCCATTGCTGAGTGGTTACGATCCGTGACTACAAATTCGGAGGTCGCGGGTTCCACGTCCGGCGTGCGCAAGTAAATTTAATTTGATGAATTCGTGTTATTTCACAATTTATAAATTAAAAATAACGGTTCCGTGATAACTCGACACAATAAAAATTCAACAAACATTTGAAAATCTTTTTTCCTCAACTTTTCATGACTTTATATCAAGACTTCGTGACTTTAAACGGTCACTTAAGGCGAAGCTTAATGCTAAATCACTATTTTGATTAATCTCTATAACGAATTGGTGTACATTATGAATACAAAAAAATG
The DNA here is from genome assembly GCA_026573805.1 of Hesperophylax magnus. Lineage (NCBI taxonomy): Eukaryota > Metazoa > Arthropoda > Insecta > Trichoptera > Limnephilidae > Hesperophylax > Hesperophylax magnus. The sequence goes on along the minus strand of JAIUSX010000144.1, from coordinate 1,392,210 downwards.
ATTTAGATAAATTGAAGGTTTTCCTATCGTTTCGCTTGCGTAGAATACAAATAAAAAAATACAGTGTGTGGCAAGCCTTCGCACGACGGAAGTGAAACTTTTAGTATTCTTCTCTCTCTCTTTTCATTTCATTCTCTCTTTTTTCTCACTTCTATCTCGTCACTACTCATTTTTGACACTAAAACTCTGTTCCAAATCGAATAAACCACAATCAATTACGTATTACACTCACCGCGCAGTACACGAAGCAAGCAGCTGATGCCTGGCGTGGCGTCGTTGGCTAGAGAGAGAGGAAAAGAGAGAAGAGAGAGAGAGAACGTTCGTCAGTGGCTCCCTCACCTCAGTAAGCGACTACGGTGAGAGAGCGACAGTGAACGGTGAGCGGTGGTGGGGGTCCCGTACCCCCACCACCAAATGATCACGGTTTTTCGTGACTGTCATGAGTCGTTTTTACTCCGGTCCTCGAAAATGCATGACGCGCGTAAAGAAGTTTCACTTCAAAAAAATATAAATGTAACATACTAAAAAAAATATTCTTCCAATAGAGCGCATTGAACGTATGAACGCGTAAAGAAAACAACTTAAAAAACATACTGTATTATAGCTAAGATTATCTGTGACAGTTTCATTTGATTAACTTTTTTGCTTTCTTATAAAATTATTTACAAAATAAATAAAAACCAGTTTTGTGGTTGAAATCGAACGTTTCTAGACTCCGTTTGTCAAGCGATTTTAATGCCTATTGCCTACAATATAAGGTATAAAAAGAATAAACACATTTTTGGCTTGTAGTTTCCTCTTAAAATAACATATAGTATATTTGCGGCAAGATTTGGATAGATAACTATTCAGAATCAAAACGTTGCTTGAAATGGCTTTAGCCTTGTTCTGTGACCACATCTACCAGAGTGGAAGATACTACCAGTATCGCCCTGGTGTAAGACCACCATTCAGAATTGAAACGTTGCTCCAAATGGCTTTAGCCGTGTTTAGTGACTAGATCTGAATAGCCAGGTACTTCCCCACCTTCCTCTTTCCCTTCCCCACTTACCTTCAGCCTCACAACATCCCCCAATTGGGGATGCCATAGTCTCACTGGCTCCAGACGGGAGCAGTTGGGACTCTTGTGAGGTATTCACTATAAAAAAATAAAAAAAAAACATCTCTTTTAGCCTTAAGCTAAATGATAGCATTCGTCAACGACTGCTATCGTTTGCGAAAGATAGCTGTCCGTCGCTTGTAACATCTTTTCTTAACTATTAAGCGATTCTCGTTGTTCTGATAGCCTTACAAGATCGATTTTTGAGAGACCTAGTAAAAAATCCTAAAGAAGCGTGGTTAAGAAATTGTTAAGAGATTATTGAAAACACAAATTGGTGAAATATAATTAAGTGACGCAAGGTTTCTAACTAAAACTTAAAAAAACAAATACTTTGTATTATAATGCATTTTAATAACTGCTTATTTTATTTATGAATGACATAAATAAGCCATTTATCGAAGATTTACGTTTTGTGAAAAGGTACTTACCTCGCTGGATAGTAATGACTTTTTTACAGATTCACCACTTCTAAAGTGACGTTTGCTGTCAAACTAACTCTGCCGAATGGCGCTAACTGTCACCCAAGTTGATTTAAGAATGAAAGGGATTCTTATTTCGTTGTGGTTAACTTCAAAACCCACAATTTCGAGCGCCAGCCAGAAACTTATTATTATTTATGTAGAAATCCTCAATGGTATGTGTAGTTTATTGTAAATTAAATCACTTATCTGGCTTTCGACATGTTACGTACTTTACAAACATCGCAATTACCTTATTCAATTCATTTAATAGCATTATTGTGCCACAAACAAGTCACTAATCATGTTTACAGTCAATACTTACGATAATATTAAGTTTTCTCTTATTAAAAACTATGCAAATATTGCTAATTGTCAAAACGTCACAATTAAATGAAGCAAATTCTCCGCGAACGCTAGCGTTCGGCCGCCGAATGACAGGTCTAGGGGTACCCTTCGCGTAAGGCTAAAAATTTTGGCGCGCAATCGAAAATCTAAGGATTCCATCTGTCAACGAGAGAACCGGAATCGCTTCATACGAATAAACCGAGAAAAATCGTTAATTTGAATGTAAGGACGATTTTAGTGTCGTTAAGAAGAACGAGAATCGCCCTCCAGGTACCTTTCTCTTTCCGCCTTCCAGCCTCACAAAATACCCCAATTGGGTTGCCAAAGTCTCGCTGGTTCCAGACGGTTGATAACAGTTTTTGTGCGATACTCACAAAAAAAAATAGCTAAAGGAAACTGGGAGAACATGAAACAGAAGGTTGTCACGTTTTATCTACTTGAATTTTGATTCGGTTTTCTTGAAGTAACGATTCAAATCATGTAAGTAGAATTTAACCAACATCTCAATATCAGATCGTGTTGATTGACTCGTTGGCGATGAAGTGCATTCTATCAAAGTTTGGTGGCAAACACGCATATACAAACAGACATAAACACATTTCTCTGAAATTTGATGACATGATAAGATAAAAAATTGCGCTCCATCCCAAAAGGGATTTGGTTCAGTTATTAGCGCCCTAGACTGTCTCTGGGGAGGACGGTTTATTTATTTTTATGATTCAAAAGACATTGTAAGAGTTTACAGCAGTTAATGATTGAATGAATGAATGAATGGAAGTGGAATTTAACCAATTTTGCCGATCGTGCTATCGGCAGATTGACTCGTTGCGCATGACAATGCATTCTATCAACTAACACACACGCATTTTTCTGAAATTGGATGACATTATATTTAATAAAACGAAATTACAGCAGTTAATATGCAAAATAAATGTCAGTTGCGTCCAAATAGAATTTGGATTTGGTGTTGGCGGTGTTGAATGCAGTCCCTGGGAAGGAAGGTTCAATTCTCAGCCAAAAAAAATAATATTCTACCTATTAATAAAAGAGATGAAAAAAATATTTTCCAGTTCTGTGAAGGTTCTATTCATGTTCTGTTATTAAATCATAATTTGCCAGTTGTTTAACAGAACTGAAATAATAACAAAACTTGAATAGAACCTTCACAGAACTTGAAAATTAACTTTGTAATTTGATGAATTGTTCAAATTCTGTGAAAGAACCCGTCCCTAGTTTTTTTAGGGTTGATTTTTTTCTTCAACTCCTATTCCTGGGTGAGCCCATCTAGTGTAATCTAATTCAGTGGAGCCATCGTTTTGAGACCACAGAAAAGTTTGATGGTTTGAAAGCAACAATATTAAACTATTGTATCATTTTGACTTTGTAAAAGGAGTTTGTATTTCTCGTCTGGACCAAAATCGATTAAATGCTTTAGTTCTTTTTGGATTTGTTTGGCGAAAAGTTTTACAGGTAAATTTTGGTCGATGACACGTTTTTATATGAATTCTAGTAGACCCACAACGCTAGTGTCTTTCTCAAATAAGATCTAACAGTTCTAAGTCTCTCGAAACAAATGGTTCCTATGTTATAAAAGTTTATTAATCAGTGTCAGAGGGAACTTTCCAGATAGTTGTAAAATAGCTAAGTTAATACAAATTCACAAAGGTGGGTCCAAAACGAATACCTCAAACTACAGACCCATTACTATCTTACCAATCTTATCTTAAATCTTTGACAACATTCTTTAGGACATTTAACATCGAAAACACTTGTGACAATAAATCGCTTAACCAGTAGCAGTAACTTAGAAGCAGCATTGATGGTGAAAATTATATTTTATCTACACTAATTGACTTCGAAAAAGCCTTCAATTCAGTAAGCCATGACATCCTTCTCAAGAAACTCTAGAAAATTGGTGTAGTTGGTCCTGTTCTTAATCTATTCGAATCATATCTTAGCAACAGAAAGCAATTCGTTAGCATCAATAATCAAAATAGCAACCACCTTCTAATAAACTATGGAGTTCTGCAGGGATCCATACTAGGACCACTACTGTTCCAAATTTATGTAAATGATTTCTCACAGTTAGATTTAAACGGTGATTTTTTTAAAAATACAAATGATACTTGAATTTTCTACTGGGGTAAAGATTTAGTCATCTCAGTAGAAAATGCACAAAGAGACTTAGAAAAAATTAACAGTAATGTTAAAAAAGTATACCTTATTTTAAGCTTATAATCATTCCTTCTAATGTACCCTTAAAAATTGATTATAACAGCCTGAAAATCCTGATACAGGAGAAATATCTTGGGCCATGGATTTAATTAATTAAATTTGATTACTTAAACACCTAACATTTAAACAGCATATTCAAGATATTAGAGATAAAATCACCCCCTTAATTAGCGTATTTAGACGGTTATCATATCTGATACCAAATAAAATATAAAAAGGTTTATATTATAGCCTCGTATATTCACCTTTAAACTACTTGATCGAAATCTGGGGAAACGCATATAAATGAACTACAAGTAACACAAAACAAAGTAATCCGAAAGCTATTTTACTTCAAACCTAGAACATCCACAAATTAAAAAAAAAAAACTACTCCTCACTGTCTCCCATCTCTAGTGAGACTGTATCATCCCCAAACGGTGTATGTTTTGAAGCTGAAAGGTGGTGGTTTTAAATAATTTTCCTCACGGAATGTGTCATCTTTAGGGTTGCTGTGTGGATGTTTTTATTAGGAAAGTAAGTGGTGAAACTGGGTCTTAGAAACGCTTGTTGTATGAGACAGAGGCGGCCCATGACTGCATTTGACAGCAGTGCATTGCACTAAAAAATGCTAACATGTAATTCAGATAAATGAACCCTTCAGGTTAATATGTTCGGTTTTGTTAACAGTTCATATGATCTCATAAAAATTGATGTATCGTAAGTGTTTTTCCCAACTATGCACCAGTGCCAAATTGATCAATGACGCCAGCTCCTTGAAACATCTTCCATTGCTGCAGGCCCTATACTGTATACAGTACGAAGTATTTCTATTTCTATTTCAAAATAAATAACTGTGATATAGAAGAAAGTGTACCTCCACAGCGATACAGGTAAAAATGAATGTGTAATTTAAAATCATCATAGTGAAAACTACACAAACCTCTTACCACTTGTCGACACTGTTGCGGAGACATAACTGCACTGGACGGTCCACCCAATCCGGTGTTAGCACCCTCTATGCTGGACCTCTTCATCTCCCTGCTCCTGTGACCACTTGAACCAGCCACCCCTGTTGTCTGGGTGTCGTGAGTGTCCAACGAAGACGTCCCTACATCCTTCTTAGTGGACAAATATCCTGCGTGGTACGTCTCAACAGCTGGACTTAACCTTGTGTCCTTTTTTATTGATTCTCCTCGCGATCCTCTTGGCGCGGATCCCTTTGGATCAGTACTTGTAGAGGCGTTCTCACATTTTGAAGAGCTTTCCGTAGAAGTTAGTCTGAAGTCTTTTTTGATCGAGTCCCCTCTGGATCCTCTGGACGCTATGGACCCTGATCTGCTGTCCATGGAAGCGAGACTACTTCTTTTTGACACCATACAGCTCTGTAAAGAGCTTTGACTGTCTATTGATGGTAATCTGCTATCTTTGCGTAGAGATTCGCCTCTTGAACCTCTTGAAGTCATGGGACCACTTGCATTGTCTGTAGTTGTTGCAGAGCTGTCTCTTTTAACTAAATATGAGCTAGGAATTGAGCTTTGGCTTTCTAAAGATGACATTCTGTCTCTTCTTAAAGATTCACTATCAATTGAAGATATTCTACTTTCTCTTTTGGCGCATTCACTGTCGATAGAAGATACCCTATTTTGTGCCGAACTAAAATCTTCTCTAGAACTTCTCAAGTTATGTGGTTCATTGTGAATTTCTATTGATGTGGTCAATTGATCTCTGAGAGCAATATCTGCTTTCGAGAATGTCAAGCTTGTGGGAGAGTCTTGACTTTCGTTTGATTCCAGTCTGTCGTCAGACTGTTGTTCTTCTGTAATATTGGAAGAGAGAGGCTGGGGTTTTTCTAATTCCGTAAGCGCTACATTAGTCTTTTCTTTAATAGAATCACTCCTGGAGTTGCTTCTTGAATTGGCACCTGAGTTTCCTTGTGTTGTGTCTGCTCTACGAACAGTTTCTCTTCTTGAAGGCGACACGTCTTTTCTAACTACCGAGGATCTGAAAAAAATATTAATTAATGGACATATTGAGCAATGAACAATTAAACAATCCTGAATGACCGAGAATCCACTATCAATGGAAATTTTTATTGCAATTGCACAAATCCAGCTTACAGAGCAATGTGTCAGCAGCGTCATCAGCTATCGGGAGGTTGAAGGTATCAAAGTGCACCCCAGATACTAACTAAGTTCGGTGAGCACGCTTTCGGAGTATCAGGACCTAAAGCCTGGAATGGACTGCCACATGATTTAAGATGATCACAGATTCGACAGAATTCAGAGCTAAACTTAAAACTTAGCTTTTTACAAAGTCATATCCATGAGGTCAGAAACCATTCATCTTCAAACCTCTCAGTCTGAGAAATTGTAAATAACTAAACATGTGCAAAATGTGAACGATTAAAAATTTCTAAGCTTATTGTCCTAAATTCCGTGACCTGCTGGGGAAGTTTATTTTTCTTTTTCTGTTAGTAAATAGTGTTTAATGCAGCAGCACGGCTCATAACCGGGGTTTCTAAATATTCTCACATTTCAGAACACCTTCGTAACCTTCAGTGGCTCAAGTGCACTGAAAGAATCCAGTAAAAATTGTGCAGGATGGTGTTTAAGTCCATCAATGAAATGGCCCCACCCTACATCTCTGAACTATGCGTCCTGGAAACCACTGGTCTGAGGCAGTAAAATCCATCATCAGCTGTAGGCAGACTGATGGAACCTAAGCGCAAGCCAAATACTAAGTTTGGTGATCGCTTGGAATAAACTCCCTCCGGAACTAAGATCCATAACAAGTCCAGCAGAATTCAGGTCTAATCTAAAAACTTACCTTTTTAAGCTGTCATACCCTTAAATTAAATATACCATTCCTGAGAGAAAGTCAAATTATATCAAATTTTCCAATTATGTCCTAAATCATGTAACTAATTTTTTCTAATAAACAATTGGTTAATTAAGTGTTAATCTCAAGTGACCTACCAGGTAAGTATGGTACTGTATATTATCTCCATATATAGTTAGTAATAACATAGATCATTGTAGAAATGCATTATATATTGGACAGCGCCCTTGAGGTGATTTTGCACAAAAACGGCGCTATAAAAATCATCCAAATATTATTATTAAATAATATAATAAGATAGAGGCTAGGAACTCGTAATAATTTTGAAAACGCCTTCGAGCTGATTTTTCACAGAAACGGCGCTATACAAATTATCCAATTATTATTATTATCAAACTATTAAGAACAGTACACTCCAGCGACTTGATAAACTTATTAAATGTTACTCGAGTTAAAACGTTTTCTAGTCAAAATAAGTCTAACGATGGGTTAAATATGATTTAAGATTTTCACGGCCAAAAGTATTTTTGTTATTTGTTTTTGGGGTGTTATGCCGTGTTGTGTCCATCATCAGGGCAGATGTGTTTATTGTTTCAAGGCTATGGCTAAAGAAGGAGTTAGCGCAACACGGCATAACACCCCAAAAACAAATAACTAAGGATGGGTTGTTTCATAGAATTTGAACCATTCATAAAATTTTAACGTTCATTAGCGAGTTTTGTGAATGTTCTATTCAAGTTCTGTTAGTATATCATTATAGGCCAGTTATGTGATAAAACTGAAATAATAACAGAGCTGGAAAAAAACTTTCACAGAACTTGAAAATTAACTTTGAAATTTGAAGAATTGTTCAAATTCTTTGAAAAAAGTAAGTCTAAATTTCATGATTTGGTTTTTTTTTTATTGCCCGTCCCAATTTTCTTACACGAGGTCACAGTATATTTCTAGGAGTTAGTGCTAGAAGTTCTTATATTATTACCAGAGTGTGGTCACCGGTTTGTTCTTCCTTATCACACGTCTTGCATGATAACAAAAAAGGCAGAAGATACTAGAACGATGACCTCACTTACGACCTCCATCTGGGACAACTTTATGTCAAATTTTGTTGCTTTGAGTTGGATATCAGAAAGTTCAATAAATATTTCTTGCTTTTAAAGTTACAAATGTCTATATTAGCCACTGTATATTTATGAAATAGTGGCCTGTCTAATATTTGCATCAATTTACCCAGAGAAATTGGGAATTAATCACCTTCCCTGTACAATTTATTCATTTGACACTTTTACTTCACTTCTAGCAATAACCGTCAGATTAAGATCAGTGTTGGATATATTCTCCCAAAGTCTGTTTACCTTTTGGAATCCTTTGAATAGGCCTCTCTTTGAATAGTTCTGGAATCCCTGCCAGTTTCCTTCCGCGACATGTGTTGGTATCCTGGACTGGCCATCATTGGGGAAGAAGCCAGGATCTCCCTGTTCAAATAATATCAAATTTTATTAATTAAACTGACATTTTAATTCACTTTACACTCAATGCACAGAACATAAGAATATGTTTTAAATGATTTGGAATTCGAACACTTAATGAATATCGCTTCTCCGGGAACCATTGATTGGATAACCAACACCTCCGCCACAAGCCACCCTAAGTGGTTCACTACCAAGTGATTTTGTAGATAATACCCCTGTATATTTTCTTTCCTCTTCTTCATAACTTATAAATATTCTCCACACAGTATTCCCAAAACAACATAGACCCCTACGGAGATTTTATTCCTCAGGGCCTCCTGCAAGGAGTAAATATATATTAAAATGATAGTAAAGTACTAATTAAAAAAAATTAAAGTGGCCCCACCTTAGTTCCCTGAGGAACGCCCCAAAGAAGGGCACCACGCGGCAGGAAGGCATGGCCAGCGCCCGGGCGAGTGCGCGCTCGTACTCCGCGGAGAGGAGGGCGGCTGACAGGAAGTCCAGACCGGGAACAGGTTCCTCGCTGATGCTGAACCAGAACCCCTTCAGCTTTGTGGATCTGCAACAACAAAATGGGTTAATTGTTGAGAATTTTTATAAAATGTGACCTTTTTTTAGCGTTGTCATTGCTGGTAATGAAACACCATCTTCAAAATCCAAGACCTTCTGTGGCTATACGTCCTGGATATACCTAAAACGCATCGAGCACGCCGAACTACGGAGGCAGTTGCAGAAATCCACTATCATTGTGATTCTAAATGATAGTAATAGTAAAAAAAGACAATTTACAAGATTCAAATTTTTTTTTTCACTAAACGTTAGCAAAAATTTAGGCTTTGCAGAATTTAGCTGCTGGAGATTTTATTCCAAGCACGGTCGCGCTGTCGATAACCAGACCGATATTGACAATGAAATTAATAAGAAATCGATATACGCTGGCAACACCTATGAATTAACATTAGAAAAAGTCCAATATTACGTGAACAACTTTTTTCAAGCACGAACCGATTTGGTGTCATTGGCCCAATCGAATTCAACTTACTGCGTATGAATTTTTCAATTTTAAGAGCTTTGTTATTTGAACTTCGTTCGTTAATTAGCTAGTTATTTTGCATAACGAACAACATCAGCAAACAATGTGAAGCTTACCTGATAGCTGGAGGCCGAGATACAATTTGTCTATCTGCCATCGGAAAATTTCTTATCCATAGTTGGCCGTGCTCGCAAATATCGCTAACTGATCATAGCTGACGAATTTACTCAATATCGTATTGTTTTGGGGCTACTGTATATAAACCCTTGTCTATTGTCACTTTTACACTCGATTCGGGAAGCGGGTATGGTTACCGCCACCCCGGGAACCATTTATTGGAGAGCCTACACCTCTGCCATAGTTCGTCCCAAGTGGTTCGCTGTGTTTAGTGACTTTTTGGTGGTTTTTCTAGGTCTTTTTTTTATTATTTATTGAATTAGTTTATACAACATTTGAATATAAACGAGATAATATTTCATTTTGTAACTTTAAATTTTTTTACAATAAACATAACATTTCTTTTTAAATACGTTCATTCTTCAGACTTTCAGGCATTTCATCATACATCTCTAGTCCTTTGTACATTAGGCAGTTCTGTGATTTTGATTTCTTCATATGTGGCATTCTATTTACATTTCTGGTTTCGTAATTATGAACATCTCTATTAAAAACAATTTCATCCTTAAAATATGTTGGCATTTGGTTGTTCATGACTTTATGCACAAAAATTAACACATTAAATAACCGTCTCTTTTTTATTGGAATCCAATTTAGCTGCTCTCTCATTTGATTAATGCTTGCTTATTTGCCTTTTCCCAGAATACATCTCATAGATCTATTCTGTATAATATCTAGTTGGTTCAAATTTCCTTCATTGGCCAAATATAACATAGTAGAGCAATAATCTAAATGTGGAACAACTATAGTTTTATAAATGAGCTCTGTAGTGTTTCCATTTAGTTTATTTCTTAATCTTCTAAGAAAATTGACTTTTTTGATATCTTCCTTAGCACATATTTAAAATTTGCTGTGAAAGTGAGCTTTGAGTCGAGTATACCTAAGGAATTAATTTCATGTCTTTGCGGCGGATGCGTTTGTCCACGTACTACGATCGGGAGAGGCTGGTTGAGGGAGGCCTTTTCACCTCTCCAGCCGGACCCATCGCCTTGTACCGCAGTGGGATGGATGGATTCATACGCAAGTCACTCCTGGACACAGATTTCTACCCAATTTCATCCTTTTTTCCTTCCCACAACTTTCTCTCTTTCCTTTCCCCAAAAATTTCCATCCACCTACACAGCATCCGCAAACATAAGAGAATGTAAAAAAAATCATATTTCTCACCAAGACAGTATAAGGGAGTTACAAAAAATTATATGAGACCATTAGAGACCAGTTTCACCAATCATATCCATCAAGTTGTGAACAAAGGTATGAAAACACCAGGCTTCGTATTAAGAACAACTAAAACCTTTAATTCTTTACAAGCCATTAAACTATTATACATATCTCTAGTAAGAAGTCTAATTGAATATAACTCAGTAGTTTGGTCTCCATCTTACAAAATTCACATTAACAACATTGAGCGAATACAAAAAAAATTTCTAAGTTTTATAAATTTTCAATTAAATATCCCTGTCGAAGACTTAAAATACAATTTCTTATTAAATACTCTAAAAATACATACATTAGAAGATAGACGTAAAATAAACGATTTAACGTCCTTATTCAAAATACTTAACTCTAAATTCGACTGTTGTGAACTCCTGCAACTTATAAACATACATACACCCACAGTAACAACACGACAAAATACAATATTCTACAGCAGCACACATAAGCGTAACTACATTGCCCACTCTCCGATATAACGACTTCACACCATGGGAAATCATTACTTGGGTGATGTTGACATATTCAATACCAACTTGGCAAGTTTTGTGGATCATTTAAAACATTTATTTCAACAATACTCCTAAACACATCATGTAAACCTACAAATAGCTGTAATTTTCTGTTTTTCTTTCTTGTGTTTGTATGACTTGTTGCATAGCTTTTATCAAATGTTATTTTATTCTTATTTTTTATGTTTCAAATAATCTGTCAAATTAAAATTATACTACCAACCATGTAAAAGCCCTCTGGGCGTTAAATAAATAAAAAAATCTAAGTCAGGGGTGCTCAAACGGTCGATCGCGAGTGCTTTTTGAGTCGATCTCGAGAAAATTTTTTCTTTTTTATTATTTATTCGTTGTGTTCTGGAACAGCTGGCAAATTTCGTATTCGCTGTGAGTTGAGAAAGTTCCACGTGCTGCGGAGCGCGGGTATACACTGTCTCCGGACCTTTCCACTGAGTGCCGATATATATACTGCGTTGTGGGAGCAGAATAGTGGGAGTCAGTAGTCAGTCAGTCCAAGTCAGTCCGAGTTGTAACTTGAAGGCGATACGACTTTTTGAATAAATATAAGTTTTTTCATTGACTTTTTAGTTTTTTTGTTTTTTGTTTTTGAATCTTTATTTAGATGTACGCAATTTTTTTCATACATCTAGTAGGAAAATATAAAAAATACAAAAAATAACAATTACATTTTAAGAGAAAAAGATAAATACACAAAATTATATGATATAACGCTGTCCTAGTTCTTGTATGCTCAATAGACCTTTTTTTGCAAAACTGAGTTATGAATGCCAATATGTTCATTAGCCTATTGCGCATTAATGAAGCTAAAAAAAAACATATTTTTTGTTTTTTAAGTGACATTTTAAGCATTTTTCGAATGCCAATATCCACTCACGGAAAAATGTGTCAGTTCTTATTAGTTCAATCTCCTGGATATTGAACATTCAAACACTCAAAGTTATGAATATAATATTTTTTTAAAAGTTCATAGATATTTGTTCAACATCCCGCCGAGCGTTGAGGTCTTGAATGTTCAATCTCCACTGTCAACCAATCAGTAGCCGGCTAGTCAAAATGTGCGGCCATGTTGATTCTTAGTTGTTTTCTAACAACGAAATTGTTCCACTAAAAATACGTTTAATTGCGAATATATACTGTTATTGAACTAAAAAATGACTTTACCGACTCCAAAATCAAGAGTGCAGACCTCCACCTACCTTGAATGAAAAAAATACATATTGCGAACTAATTTCTGTCGTTCCTCCAAATTCTATGTGGATTCGTGGCCATGCAATTATGCAACGTCCCTATATATCTACCTACATAGACGACAATCCTGCATCACACATACTTGCAGCCTCTCAGAGTCGATCGATCGGAATCTAATAATATTGAGGTAGATCGCCAGCAGTTCAAGTTTGAGCACCACTGATCTAAGTTATACCCAAAAACGAATAAATTATCCTAAAGGGTAAACTCAAAGAAATTTTTAAGGCTTTATTATTTGTAGATTTTTTCATCTTTTTGTCAGAGTTTTCGGGGTCAAGCAGCTCTTGTATTTTTCCTCGACAATATTTGGTCCCAAATAACCTCATCTTTTCAAAATGAAGGTCATCTATTCTTCCAATAATCCAACATGAAGCTAATTACGTACCGTTACAAAAGCGTCCCTATCTCATATAGGAGGATCTTCTACTCTAGAAGGCCATCATTTATAATTAACTCTGTCATTGTTCCTGTTCGTGAGTTGTCTCAACTGTCAGATCGGTTTAACTAAACCGGTAAATCTGATAGCCTTAACAACCAACATCTTAATTAACAAGTTAACGTGCAATTTAATTATCTTTATTATAAACTAATTTGACACCAAACGAGGCGGATGATAAAATAAATATATATGTTTGCTCTCTCTATGTTTGCGCTCGCAAAACTCAAAAAGTAGCCTACAGATATCGCTGAAAATTTCAAAGTTTGTTCTTATTATACTGAATACTTTAACATTTAAATAAATAAATAACATATCCTCACATACCCACAAGCTTGACTTTATTGTGTTGGTACATCTAATATGTAACGTTACATGAAATGATTATAGTGATTTATTTTTGGGGTGTGTCACATCTGCCCTGAAGATTGACATTGTTATGCTGTCCGAAACGTTGGCTAAAGGAGGTAGCGCAACACGGCATATTACCTCAAAATTAAATCAATATAATACTTTTTGCCGTGAAATTCTCAAATCTGCGAATCTACAATCAGACCTAAATATTTTGTGTTCGTTTTCTTTTCGAGACATTTGTCACCAATTTTGATTATTAGATTGCAATTTTTCTCATTGGCGAAAAGTATGTAAAACGTTTATTCTCAACCAGCTTGGGAGATGGGAAACATTAACAATCATTTCCGTTTCAAGTTTCACATAAAGCTGTAGCGTTCCTTTAATACCCCACTTTGTTATGTCATTAACATAGATTAGGAACATCAACGGTCCAAGAATTGGTCCCTGGAGGACTCCTCGCGTTATTTTACCTAAGTCACTCGTGACTCCACCCAGTTCAACGGCCGAAAAGCAATTCGATGGGTAAGCTGGGAGAAGTTCCAGTGGAGTGCTAACAATGCCAGAATGTTTCAGTTTTTCGATGACGGCCTCTCTGCTTACCCCTGCGGGAAACGACGTGATGGTTAGTTAGTTAGTTGAAGCAATTCAAAACAGACATGGTTTATGACATTGAAAATGTCATCTGAAGAAACGTGAACTTAGCAGCTACATGCGAAATGCGAAAATGACTGTGTTCTTAAGATTGGAACAGAGTGGTGCCAGTCCAAAAAAAATCTTACATGATTATTATTATGAGTAAAGATTTTAGCTCGAGGAGAATACGGAACTCTTGATAAGTAAGACTGACTGTGTTTAAAATGATATATTACCAAATTCGATATAGACTTATTTACTTAGTAAATCAATCGCGATAATTGAAATTCTTTAAAAAGAATTTGATTTTCTTGTATTTGCTACGTTCCCAACGTATTCTTTTCCCATACAAAGTTTGCACCTGCGTCCCGTTATAACTGAGCAGCTAAGTTATGTAAATTGCCTATAATTCTTTTTCAGGCGCTGCGGGTGGTAGTCGTATTATTATAACCACCGAAGATATTATGTATGATAAACTGATAGAATTACGCTGTGGACTTATCTGCGCTCAAAATAATGTCAATTTTAACACACATTCGAATGAAATTGATCTGTCTTTTCAATAATAATGTCAATTTTATCTTACAGTTGAGTGAAATTGATTTGTCCTTTTCAATAATATGGTCAATTTTATCTTATATTTAAGTGAAATTGATCTGTCCTTTTCAATGACCGGTCGGTGGCTGAGTTGACATCGGTTGTCCCACCCAGGCGTAGTGTGTTCAATTTTAAGTCCTTCATCACAACAGAAACAACATTTTCCGCTTATTGTAGTAGTAGTAGGAGATTTTCAAATATTGTTAGGTTATTCGTAACCTGGGAATGTTTGTCTTTCTTGAAAAAAAAATAGAAAAAAAGTAATATGTACTATTTTGTATTAAATTTGGGTGAAATTGATCTGTCCTCTTCAATAATATGTCAATTTTATCTTATATTTGAATGAAATTGATCTATCCTTCAATATATATCATTCCATTAACAATACAGCTTTAGAAAGAGTCACGGAAATGAGACATCTCGGAATTATTTTGGATGAAAAATTAAGTTTCGCCAATCATATCCACCAAATTGTAAACAAAGACATGAAAACACTAGGCTTCGTATTAAGAACAACTAAAAACTTTAACTCCATACAAGCCATTAAACTGTTATACATATCTCTAGTTAGAAGCATAATTGAATATAACTCAGTAGTTTGGTCTCCCTCTTACAAAATTCACATTAATAACACTGAGCGAATACAAAAAAAAAATCTGCGTTTTATAAATTTTAAATTAAATATCCCACTAGAAGACTTACAATATCATTTCTTATTAAACACTCTAAAAATACACACATGGAAGACAGGCGTAAAATAAACGACTTAACTTTTTTATTCAAGATTCTAAGCTGTAAATTCGACTGTTGCGAACTTCTGCAACTCATAAACTTACGAATACCTACAATAACAACACGACAAAATACACTATTCCACTGCAACACACATAGTACTCCCCAATACAACGGTTTCACACTATGGGAAACCAATACTTAGGTGATGTCGATATATTTAATATTAACTTTGCGAATTTTGTGGATTACGTAAAATACTTATTTCAATACTATTCCTAAATGGAAGTTATATTTTTGTAAAGCAGTCAAATCGCTGTTTTTTTTTAAATTTATGTTCTTGTTATTTTTAATTTTGTTTCTTGCATATATTATTTTTTAATGTAATTTTGTTTTTATTATTTCTTTCTTATGTTTCAAAACTGTCATTAAAATTGTACCACCTACATGTAAAAACCCTCGGGGCGTTAAATAAATAAATAAATATCAATCTATCTCAAAGTTTCACGGTTTGAGCGTCTAAAGCGGTGTATACACACTTGATATATCATACTTGAAGGAAAATCTACTGTTCTGTGCGCGTGTCTGCTCGTCTGCTTGGCAGTTCTAGGATTATATTGTTTTCAGTGATCTTGAATATATACTATGTATTAACCCTGGATAGGTAACGTTCGTCAAAATGACGTGCATCAATTTCAAATCCAACTGAATCTATTGAATGCTTCTGCCGAGAGTAAAACCGTCGCGTGTCAACTTTATGTGTACGCTAAACTGGCGCACTGTGTTTATTCGGAAAGTTATTTTGTTTTTGAGTTACCTCCAGACTACTCGTCAATTGTTTAATTAATTGTCAGAATACGAACACATTTTGAAGAATACTCTATAGATAACTGAACAGCAACAAAGACTTCCACACTTACATTACAAAACATAGAGAATATATTAGAATTAAAAGAGTGAACAAATCAAAACTGCAAAATTGTTTACTGCTAAAAGGAGTTCAAATGTACCTACAGTTTGTTCCGGTAAAATAAAAAATACATCTAAGGGTAGATTAAGCACATTTAAATAAATATTAATGAAAAACGTTTGTTTATATTAGACCACATGAAGTGGAACTATTAACAGTTAAATAAATGAATACATTTGTTGGTTTAATCGTGGTTTTAATAGTTTTGTCCAACTTGCGCAAAAACTTAGTTACTCACTTAATTCGATTGTCATCGATGATTCATGTACAGTGTTTTCCAATAAAAGGTGTTATTTTGAATAGACCTCTATTTCGGTAGATGTTACCTTTGAAGCTGTCATTTTTTGACATTTGACAAGTAGAAACTAATAAAAATGGAACGATACACGCTTCAACAATGCATTGAAATTATTAAAATTCACTTGAGTGAATCGAATGCAAATCATCTTGAGTGATGAGGCCCATTTCCACCTCGGTGGCTTCGTCAACAAGCAAAATTGTCGCATCAAACCCAAGAGTTATTGTTGAAAAGCCTCTCTATTTTCAACGTGTGACTGTTTGGTGCGATTTATGCTCCGGCGGAGTCATTGGACCTTACTTTTTCGAAAATGAGGCTGGAGCAACAGTTACAGTTAATGGATTGCGCTATCGAGAGATGATTAATGATTTTTATGGCCGGAATTGGATGGTATTGATCTGGACAACGTTTACTTTCAACAGGACGGCGCTACGTGCCACACAAGCAACGAAACCATTGATCTTTTATGATTGAATATCAAAATTACACCTCTTATTGGAAAACCCTGTATTTTATTTTTAATTATGTTTATTTTAATATCGATTTTGTTATAGGTAATGAATAAACGCAAATCTTGGAAGCGGGAAATAATGTGGTTAGCTGGAAGAAATGGGGTCTACCCATAAGCTACACCTTTTGTAATTTTTATTTTACAATAAATAATTTTTGATTTGATTTGATTTGATTTATACTTCCCGACATCCGATCGAGTCTCTGCAGAGTGACTCGTTATCGATGACAATGTAATCTATTAAATTTTACTTGCTCGGTTGTATACGCATTTCTCTGAAATCGGATGACATAACATAATTGTCGATAGTACCCAATAGGTATTTGACGAGGTGGGTAGAGTTGTTGACTCCAGTTCCTGGGTAAGAAGGTTCAATCCTCAGTTAAACCAGATTGTTTATTATTTAAAGTATATTTTTACGATGTTCGAGGCAATTTTTCACAATGACAGTTCTGTATTTGGTATTGAAAGATATAATGTGCCTAAAAACGTAATGCCATTTTAGATAACGTGATTTTAATAAAAATAACATGGCATTTATATAGCGCAGTTTAGTGTCATTCCACTTCAAGTGCGCTTAACTATAACAAACTTAAAAATGTTAATTCAGGGTTAGTGGTTCTTAAAATTATTCCTACAATGTTCCTTACCCAATACAGATCTAATATTATATGATGACAAAACTTAGAATAACAATAACAACAGGACATGACAAAACAAGAATATTAAAACTAAAACATAATATAAAACAGGAGGCAGTTTGTGATCAGAAATGAGAATTTTCTGAGCAGACATTTTAAAAAGTACAATAAGGAGACAACCGAAACCAAAAAATTACCGGAAGTTTTAGAATATGGCTTATTATAAAATTTTGCACTTAAATATTGAATAAATATACATTTTTTGTTATTATGTTGCTTAAATTATAACTCCATAAGTTTTATATTTTACCGTATAAAATCTGATTAAAAAAATGTTAGTCAAATTGTTAGCTTCACGAGGTATAATAGCAACGTGAGCTGTGGGGTGGGTTAATATTCATGGTTTTAACTAGGCTAATTTCCATTACACTCACCATTAATAACAAAACTAATACCCACCCCCTCGAGACTACTCTGCTTAAAATTCTTATTAAAAAGGGAAAATATACGAGTGTTTTGAAAGCAAAATAACAAGAATATTCCCCAAAGAGGTGCGGGTTACCACAGGACACCTTTACGAGTCCACTACTAAACAAAGCATTAGCTAAACACTTAACTTTGGTGACCTCCGTGGTAGAGCGAAAAGCTCCTTTGCTCAGTTATTTTTGTGTTTTATTGTCTTCTTTTTTTTGTAACAAATATATATAATGATATTCTCACTGGGATCTCCCATTCTGAGGATTTAATTCTACATTAATACAATTCGGTAGAATTTATTAATTAATATATTAAATAGTGTTTTTCTGAAATAATTATTAAATATTTCTGATCTCCCGATGTTTTGTTTCCAGCTTTTTATTTGAGATTTATATTGGTGTGACGTTTGAATGAGAGTGAGATTTTGTTGTAGAGTTTACTGATATATTATTTATTTATTTATTAGGTTTGTCAACCATACCATACCACTTGCATAATGTTGATTGACTAGATGATCATTTGTGGAAAAGTGTGTGGAAGGGTTTAGTTTTTCCTGTGGGGAAGATTTAACCTAGACATAAAGTCGAAAGAATAATTTAAAAAAAAAATACTAATAGTTGATCACTAATACATACAAACGCAACATTGATGACATACACTCACAAATATGCATTACATTCATACACACACTTACATATACACTACATAATAGTAATAAGTTTTTAGAACAACACGATAGGGAGCTTTAAGTATTGTTAACAGATGATTTGAAGGTGGCCAATGATGACATTGTCAAATCAATGGAACGACTTTTATACGTCTCGTTAAAATTACGGAACTTTTTCGGTAAAGGCGAGTCATACCCAAGCTTAGTTTGATATTTTTTTAATATTAATTATAATTCGTGAACCAATTCTAGGAACGTTGATGGCAGTTTATTAAAGCATTAACAATTTTGAAAAGAAAATTTATATCAATATTTAGTCTCCTCTGTGTAGAAATTTAGTCTATGGGTGTAGTGAGGAAGTGATCGAGCTCGCTTATCACAATACGCTGGGTGGTACATTAACTGTTTTTGAACCCGCTCTATTCGCTGAATATGAACTTTGTAGGTTGGAATCCATATAGAACTTGCATACTCCAACACGTTGCGGGTGAAGGAATTGTAGAGCGTTATTATTGATTTGGGGTTTTGAAAATGTATACTGTTTCGTTTGATAAATCCTAGCATTTTCAGAGATCTAGAAATAATGTTGTCAATAGGAGGTGTGAAAATAAGTTTTTTATCAAAATAATATTACGCCTATTTCCCGAATGGTTGCAACTTCCTGGAGTTTAGTATGTTATATGTTAGTAAAGGAGTATTGTTTTAGAATAGAGTTGTTTAAGAGGAAGCTACAAGCCAAAAATGTGTTTATTCTTGGTATAACTTATATTGTAGGTAATAGGCATTAAAATTGCTTGACAAACGTAAGGTTCGATTTCAAGAAAAAAACTGGTTTTTATTTATTTTGTAAATAATTTTATAAGAAAGCAAAAATGTAATCAAGTGAAACTGTCACAGATAATGTTAGCTATAATATTGTTTTTTTAAAGGTTGTTTCCTTTTTGCGTTCATACATTTCTATTGAAAACATATTTTTTGTAGTAGTTTGCATTTATATTTTTTATTGAGTAATTTATTTTTTTATTTGTATTCTACTCAAACGAAACGATAGTAAAACCTTCAATTTATCTAAAACATATTTTTTGGTATTCATAATGTACACCAATTCGTTATAAAGATTAATCAAAATAGTGATTTGGCATTAAGCTTCGCCTTAATGAGAGATTTTAGGAAATTGACATTTGCACTCGCCCAAACGATAATACCGCATTCTAGGAGTGATTGGCAAAGAGCCATATAGATAATTGTTTTCTTTTCTTGCTAAGGATATTCCTGACGGTTTTGAAGAAATAACTCAGTTAAGAAAAACATTATCTGGTTACGAATAACCTGACTATGTTTGAATTCTTCTATCATTATTTTAGCAATGGACCTGCTATCGCGTCAGTCCTCCGGAGAAGAAGAGAAGTGACAACATGTCGATTATTGATAGAATAATTTAGTAACAAACAAAAAGCTAACTAGACTGACATCCGCATAACAATGAATAGGTGCATATATTGCATATGCCAAAAGGTCATTGATGTGCGACAAAACAAAGTGGAGATACCTTAGGATGTTTGATAAATGTGAATAGGGTGCCAGGCGTAGTTGGAGCAGTTCGCTCCATGCGCTGACTTGCCAAGGCGTCAAAGAGCTTATAATACCTCATTAAATAAAAATTTCAGAAATGGGTACTTATTTAAGGTATTATTTTCAACCCTCTTCATCAAAAATACTGATTTTACTGTCCAGTTGTATTGCAAATGTGTTTATTTAAACCTTTCCCTTACTGTGCTAAAAAAATCCACGCGTTCCGGTGCTGTGTAGTCAATACACATCTCAAAATAAGCGATTTAATATCGGAAAAATATGAATATTCATAGTTAATCGCTTATGTTTATTATATTTTATATCAAAAGTGATAATAATTGTTATTTAATTGCTGAAAACATGAAAAAACCATCGGCAGATGCTAAACAAACGTGCGAGGAGTCCTTATCTAACGACGGCCCGCGACCGACTGGCTGCAGGTGCTGGATGGATGGGCCATGGGCGCTGGACTCACAGCTACACACAGCTATGCGGTCGTAGGTATCGATGGTCTAAATCAAAATACAACTGCGGACGTGTGGATTTCTCATGTTCCCGCATAGCGAACTAAAGCGAGACAATAGCGTGTCATTTCCTCGCACACTCTTCGCGTAGCAGTGTCACATGGTTGATTGTATTGGTGTATTTGTTATCGATTTTTAACAAAACACTCTGATTTTTAATTGAATTTGAAAACTATGTAAGATAATATTTTTTAATTCAGTGCAAAAATGTAAAGCAGAGGAATACCTAAAATCTGAACCCAGTATTTATTATATTTATAGAGTTATTAAAGTTATTAGAAGCAATGTGTAGTAAATACACACCACAGATAAGGAAAGGAGAACTGACCTGAAATCAAAGAGTTTATTCGTTGTTTCCACAAAACTATGTGCCGAGAAATCATGTTCAAAGAAAAGAAATTTCAAGATTTTTTTAACTCCACGAAACAACTTCTGACTTAGTATCCTTAACTTCTCTTTAACTAACTGTGAGGTTAGAACAGACCCCAACTAACGATCTTCACAAAAGTTTGGTTAAATTTAAGCACGTGAAACATGAATTCCAAACAACACTCTGTATATATTAAAAGGGTGTTTTTTTTATACTGCCACATTATAAATTTGAGAAACGTTGATTTTTTTTTTGTTTATGTTTGTGAGTATTAACCCATTGAGAACAGCAGGTATGATCTCATAGAAATCGTTGTATCTCCCTTACTTACTAAATGTTATCTAAACGTTGTTAGAAAGAGAAAACACTACGCTTTATATTCAAATCAAGAAGATAACCACAAAACAATTAAAAAGTACACCAGTATGAAACCAAAGGTTCCGACTGCAATTTTAGATAAAATTATGAAAGTTTGTGATTTTTTTATTAATTATTTTTATATGAAACGATAAAAAAGTGAGGCTACAGTAATGTTTATAAAACAATTTACTAATAAATTTTTTATTTTTTTTATCGCTGTCAGTATTTTTAGTTAAGTAAAGATACGAAAAACGTATGGTGAGCAATTAAAAAAAATGTATTTATTTCTAATAATACACATTTAAAACGCATTAAATCATCTTTTTAAAAATATTTTGGACTCTTTTTGACATCGTCTTTACGTAATATACTGGTCAATATGGCAGAGGCCTGAGTGCTTAAATTTTACAAAATTGTTATTTTAATTTAATAATTTTGTTTAAGGCGATGCGCTACGTCGTGTAATATTTTAAATTGAGCCACTATCAATAACAACCCTTATGTAGATGGCGATAAGGCTTAAATTCCCGCTTAATACCATCCGCCTGTTTTGATTTATGCAAGAAAAAAACATGGCCAAAAAGTGCCTTTTATTTTATTTTGTGGATGTTCAGGCACAAATATTTAATTTTTTTTCGATCACTTTATAAATAACTTAATTTGCCACATTATACAATAAAATCATAACCGAAAATGGGTTCGTAAGTAGGAGATTTTGAACTTTAAAGCAGTTTTCATAGGCCTTATACATTATTTTTTTCTGGGCTTATAAAAAGACTTATCTAAAAAATACTCGATTATTTCAAAGGCCAAGATGTATTCTACTCGCAGTATTTAATTGAAGCATCTGAAACATTTCTAGGCGACCAAATTTTCAAACCAAAAACACATGATTTTGCATTACTACGTATGGCATCGCCTTAATTAATATTTATTACGCTGTAGTAATCTGTAGGTCAGTGTGTCCAGGAATCCTCTAGTATGTAAATGGAATCCTCCGCACGGGAGATCCCAGTGAGGAGAGAATATCACTATTGTTATGTTTGTTAGAAAAAAGAAAGATTTAAAAAAATATATTATTAAAAAATATATACCTATACAAAAAATAAATCATTTTTCTTGATTTATAAAAATTCAGCTTGCGTATGTTTGCGTTCGCAAAACTCGAAAAGTAGTCGACCGATATCGCTGAAAAATTCAAAAATTGTTCGTATTAGTGCCAGGAGTGTTCAAAGCATGGTCTTAATGGCAGAAGATGTCGGAGACGCCCGAGGAATACTTAATAATATCTCTGCACCGAAATGTCGATGTAATGTATTTTTATAACAGTTACTTTGTGATATTTAGCAGTGTTCCGTCACGCCGTTTGCTTTGACAGGCCATGTGCTAACCAATCGTATCGTCAGAATTTGAACTGTGTAGTTTATTTATTTATTTTTTTTATTTTTTTAATTTTTTTTTTTTATTTTTTTTTTTTTTTGTTGTTTGTTTTTGGATCATCTTCGGATCTACCGGATCTGCCCTGATGATGGACACTGCAACGCTGTCCGAAACGTCGGCTAAAGAAGGAGTTAGCGCAACACGGCATAACACCCCAAAAACAAACAACAAAAATGCTTTTGGCCGTGAGAATCTAAAAACTTACCTGTGTAGTTTAAATTTGCACACCTCAGCTATAACCACGGAAGGCCGTGAGCCGAACTATCACACAAAAACCGTTCGTCCTGTCAAAACCCATGTGTACACCATCGCCGGTTATCTATCGGAATAACCACTTAATACGTATTTTATCGCAATTTAATTTAAAATAACGAGTGCTAACGAACCACGCTCAACTTTCCAGTGCTGACAGATGAGTCTCACCACGCAGATTCCATTCGCCACCCGGTAACTGTGACAAATGTTGGACGCGTGTTTGGCGTGTTTCTTGACTGTGCACCGGTGCTGAAGGGATCAATGAAGCTAGTTCTTCATAGCATCTTCTATGGAAATATCGGTAGATCGAGGACAACATTACTACCTGACACTTGCGCTTAAATATTTCAATCCATCTGTTCCGTCACGCCGATTGCTTTTGACAGACCGTGTGCTAACCAATAGTATGGTCAGAATTTGAACTGTGTAGTTTAAATTTGCACACGTCAGCTATAACCACGGAGGGCCGTGAGCCGAACTATCGCACAAAAACCGTTCGTCCTGTCAAAACCCATGTGTACACCATCGCCGGTTATCTATCGGAATAATCACTTAATACGTATTTTATCGTAATTTAATTTAAAATAACGAGTGTTAACGAACCACGCTCAACGTTCCAGTGCTGACAGATGAGTCTCACCATGAAGATTCCATTCGCCACCCGGTAAGTTGATTGTGAATTAACGTTACGAATTGTGTTTATGCATTCACCTGTCACAAGCCATAGACTTCATTTATGCTTTATCTGTGTGGAATAGCCCTTTAAAGTACGGCTATCCCAACCCTTGTTCATTCCTCAAACAAGCAGTGGAAGGTGGAAGAAGTTGGAAATGCCCGAGAACGATATTAACAATAGCGAAGCATTGCTAGGTACACTTGCATATTATTACTCGGCATTTATTTTTACTTGAGAGATATTTGTATTGATATTTCAGGCGACTTTCTTATAAAAAATTATTGTCCTTTGTGCTATGCATAAAATATTGTCTTATAAACATTAGTTTATCATTAAAAAAATAATAATATTTGACAATTCAAAATATTTTCACCAACAAATGTAGATATAATATGTCTCGACGCCATCTAGTGGGAAATTTATGCACTAACAAAGCCTTTCCTACAAAAATAAATTTGATTGTTTACAGGTGAAAAAAATATTATAAGCAGTAATTGCTGATTGAAGTACTAGTACATATTGAATTATTTGAAGGTGTGGGTTCAATTCCCGTTGGCCGCATTTATTTTTACTCTAGATATTTTCAATTTGTGTTGATATTTCACATTAGTTTATCATTAAAAAATTAATGAAATATAGTCATTTATTTTCTTTTAAATAGAAATAGATCAAAAATATTTTGAGGTATTTTCAGTTGAATTTGTTTTTCGCCAATATATTCGCAAAAGTCCAAAATTGTACCAGTATCGCAAACAGACTCCTAATAAGGTAATGTAATTTAGTACAACGTTATACCCAGTATACTGGGAACTCATAAAATGCAACTCTGTTTCTACACGCCCAGGGATGTGCGAAGGCGGATGGACGCTTCGTAACAACCAACGAACTAATCTAAAAGTATGAAACAGAACAAGACACAGAAAATAAAAATAGTTAACAGTCTCGACTGGGAATATTGCCCGAACAACGTGTAACATGTGTAGCACATTTGCCCTGATGATGGCCACTGTAACGTTGTCCGAAACGTTGGAAGGAGTTAGCGCAACACGGCATAACACCCCAAAAACAAATAACAAAAATACTTTTGTCCGTGAAAATCTTAAATCATATTTCACTTTTTGTCAACTTGATGATAAAAAATATTAGTCATTCAGAATATATCTAGAACACGTGTTATTTTCCGAATATATATCTTGACGGAATATGACAAAATTAGTATTTGTATAACATTCGCTTTTGACTGATATTTTGTTAGGATCTCTTTCAAATCATTCGTAATAGGCCTGCAGTCCTGTTTTTAACAGGAAAACGAATAATTCAACCAGATTTTTAATACAGTACACACAACGATTATATAAGGTAAATAAAAGTAAAAGAGAAAGCATATAAAAGAGGGAGAGAGTTTTAGAGACGAGTGTAGTGATAAAATCTCTCTATCTGTGGTCAGTTAGTGATATTTGTGAGCACGGGCAGAATACGATTCCGACAGTCGGTAGACAAAAGCCGCTACAAAGTGTTGGATAAGCTGTCAATTTGCGCATTTTTTTTTGGATAATGTCGTTCGTTATGTTAAATGACTGGATTATCAATAAATGGAGGTGAACTAACTAAGCTCTTAGAATTGAAAGAAAACGTTTAAAGAATTAAAAGATTTAAGTTAATTAAGGCCCCGTAGTAAGACGGTTTTAAAGGGATATATGTAAATACGAACGTTAGAGAGAGCGCGCTAATAATAAAAAAATATAATAATCAAGCGAAAATGGTGAAAAAATTAAATAAAACACGACTCGTTTGAAATAGAGAAAAAATCTTTCAAGAAATG
Organism: Hesperophylax magnus; assembly: GCA_026573805.1. Lineage (NCBI taxonomy): Eukaryota > Metazoa > Arthropoda > Insecta > Trichoptera > Limnephilidae > Hesperophylax > Hesperophylax magnus. The sequence goes on along the minus strand of JAIUSX010000144.1, from coordinate 1,366,240 downwards.
CTTAAGTTGCATTTAAAGATACACTGTGAATGTTTTCATGACTATAACATATTAAATAATTGAAAAATATGTGTTTTTAATAATTTTCGGAGCTTTTTTGCGATATTTTTCCATCGAGGGAATTTCATATAATTTTATTTTTTTCTGAACTTATAAAGCTAACGAGAAATTAACTCCCTTTTTGGTGTCAAAAAGTACTTTCGGAATGCCAATGCATATTAAAGTTGATATTTCAATTTGACATTGTCAATTTATTAATATTTTCAACTTTTACGTATCCGTTTGAGGTTTAGAAATGTCAATTCATAGACGGATGCGCCAGTGTTCCCAGCATACGTCCATTTCTTATTTATTTCATTGAAAATATCGATCTGGCTATCAACAGCGCGACCGTGCTCAGGAAAACGGTATTTACGCCTATATTGTAAAGCTATCTATTTCACTGTACTAGATCTCCAGGGTTTTCTAATACATAATATTATAAGAATTTTCCACTTTTTATCGTGCTATCCACCGCATCTTGTCTCCCAAAAACCCCGCCCATGCACCCCCTAGGGAAATAAAGTGAGTAGGTACCACGCCACCCTTCCTCTTCCCCTCTTCGCTCCCTTCTACTCTACGCCTCCTCCCATTTGGGTGGAGTGTCCCATATATTCCATATCGTCATCTGTACATGGCTCGTTCCATATGGCCTGACAAGGTATGGCTTTATATTGTGTGTCACAGATCTACGAGTACCCTTTGTCAATGAGACAGTATGTATACAAGTCCCAGCGAGAGATCGAACACACGTCGATCATATTCAAGTTCGTCCTAAAAACAATTCATAATAATCTTCCTTCTCACACGTCTTGTATGAAATTGAAAAAGACAGATGATACTACGATGTCGATTTTTTTCACATACAGAAAAATGACGCTGTTAAAAAGTGATGGCCAGAAAATTTCCTGATATTTGTATGAACACGTGTTCCGCTTTCCACATAAAACATTCGATTTTAACTGAAACTTTGTTAAGAACTCTGTCATTTCATTTGGTGTAGGCCTGCAGTCCTGTTTTTAACAGGAAAAAATCTAATTTGAGCAGATTTTAAACAAATTATCAGTAAGTTTTTTCCGTGCAGGATGCCCTTTCCTTCGGGCCTATGCCATCTTTGGATATGCTGTGAGGAGGTTTTGTAGGAAAGGAAGGAGAATATTCATCTCTCCCACTGCGGTGCTAGGCGGTAGGTCGAGAGAGTCCTGGCACCCCTGCTAATTCACCAAACGTAGTGAACCACTTGGAGTGACCTATGGCAGAGAGGTTTTGATTATACATCGAATTGTTCCCGGGGCGGCGGTACCCATACCCGCCTCCCAAATAAAAAAACACGTGTTTCTTTCGAATTGTAAAAAAATAATTTGATAGTTGTAAGAACAAAAAAAATTAAATCCTTTATTTAATAATGAAATGACCTTTTATACCGTTAATGGCCTCCTTAGTCGAGGAATAAGTCTCTCAACTAGCAATCCGGAGGTCTCGGGTTCATATCCCGTCGTGCGCAAGTAAATTTAATTAATGTTTTTTCATAATTTCTTCATTTAAATAATATATAAAGTATATTTGCGGAACATTCCAGAGTGGAAAATACTGTCAGTATCGCCATCAATGGCTTTGGTAGTGTTTGGTGACCACGTCTGAATAGCCAGGTGTTATTTTAAACTTATCAGTAATACTTAATTTGTAAAAAAACCTTTAACGAAACCTAATTTCAAGAACTTATTAATCTCACGGTGAAACATCAATATTTGTGTTCTTAAATCAACATTTACATCCCTTCATTATGAATTTTAAAAACAAACTTCTTTTACCAGCCGACCACTGAACATATGAAATCGATAGAAAGGTTTCGAGAAGATGAGGCACGAGCCTAAAAGAAGCAGAAATAACTTAGAAGAACTATGAAAAGAATATCATAAGCCTTTGCAAATCCGATATCTACTGATTTGTAACAAGTTTCTCGCTAACTCTTTAAGTTTTTAAGGCGAAGCTTAATGCCAAATCGCTATTTTGATTAATCTTTATAACGAATTGGTGTACATTATGAATACCAAAAAATATGCTTTAGATAAATTGAAGGTTTTCCTATCGCTTCGCTTGAGTAGAATACAAATAAAAAAATAAATTACTCTATAAAAATATAAATGCAAATTACAAAAAAAAATAAAATTTTCAATAGAAATGTATGAACGCATAAAGGAAAAAAAATTAACAAAATACAGTTATAGCTAAGATTATCTGTGACAGTTTCACTTGATTAACTTTTTTGCAAAATAAATAAAAAAACAGTTTTATGCTTGAAATCGAACGTTTCTAGACTCCGTTTGTCAAGCGATTTTAATGCCTATTACCTACAATATATGGTATACCAAGAATATACACATTTTTGGCTTGTAGCTTCCTCTTAATTTCCAAAAAAAAATAATGTTATTTTTTAAGATAATATTGTAACGGATTAAAATCAATTTTCCTGTTATTTTTAATATTTGGAGAGGACGAGATGCATTATGACTGGCGACACGAATGTCAATGCCCAAATTTGGGTAGCACCGCTTATTCCCTCGGGCGATAGCTGCCCAAATTTGGGTAGCACCGCTAATTCCCTCGAGCGATGGCTGTCCTAATTTGGGTAGCACCGCTAATTCCCTCGAGCAATAGCTGTCCAAATTTAGGTAGCACAACTAATTCCCTCGAGCGATAGCTGCCTTAATTTGGGTAGCAGCGCTAATTCCCTGGAGCGATAGCTGTGCAAAATTGGGTAGCACCGCTAATTCCCTCGAGCGATGGCTGTCCTAATTTGAGTAGCACCGCTAATTCCGTCGAGCGATAGATGCCCAAATTTGGTTAGCACCGCTGATTCCCTCGAGCGATAGCTGCCCAAATTTGAGTAGCACCGCTAATACCCTCGAGCGATAGCTGCCCAAATTTGGGTAGCTGAAAAAAATCTACCCTATAAACTGAACCTAATTAACCTATTTAACCTAGTATTTTTTTTCATCATTTTTCATGACTCTGTATCTCTTTTTAAATGTGTGTTGAATTGTCGTTATGTTGTCAGTTGTCTAATTAACCTGGATAATAATGTTTTGATAAAGCGTATCGTGTAGTCTGGAAGTAAAAAATTGCATCAATATTGTGGACCACGCTTCTAGAATATATTGCTTCAGTGTTTCGCTTTGTATGGAAGTTTGTAAAAGTTCAGGACAAGAGGCAGGAAAACTTTCTGAGCCAACGGCTATTATGCTTGCTAAGGGAGGGATGATTTTCTGATGCGTAGAGCGGATGGACTGAGAAAGGGGATTTCAGTATCGTCCTGCTAAAAGACTGCAACTCAATTAAAATTGTTTTAACCGTGTTTTTGTGACCGGATCGTAAGATCCTATGATCCGTTTCAGCCTAATAACGTTCTATACTATTTTACGTTTTGTGACTCAGCAGGGGAGCCCGGGTTCACGGGATGAGGACTTGAACACACTTGCGGCAGACTGGATCAGGTTGAGCGATCTTTTGAACTCTCTAGCAGCACTCTCTCAGAACACCGCTTTGCACAACACTGGGAGGGATGGTTTCACGCGTTCGTCACTCCTATTACCTTCCCAGAACTTTCTCTCATTTATTTACTCAAAAGACCCCCTCACAGCATCCCCAAAGATGAGATGGTCTCTGTCATCTTTGGTCTTTAAGAAAGGAAGGAAAATTGTAAGATAGGTGAGTAGGAATTTGGGGATCAGAGGTCCAGGAGTACGTATGAATCTCTCCCATTGTGGACAGACACATACGCCACCAAGACCTGGACAAACTGTACACCCCATGAACCCGGAACCCCTGCTAAGTCACCAAACATAGCGAATCACTTTGGGTTGATCGAATACCATCCAATGAATAAATGATTCTATTATTATAGGCCCGCGGCCTGAAACTTGGAGGTCCCTGTTCTAGAAGGAAGTCACTTTTTAACTCCTGGCTTTATGGTAGAAACGTTAAAACTTGTTGAATTCTTCGTCAGTTGTTCATACTATGAAATAACGAACCTTCAGTAAGAATTCATCAAAAATTTCATAAACAATGTGGTACAAGAAATTTTACCAAAATATTTTCAATAATTCTGTGGTTTGTTCATAAAAGAGCCAATGTCAGATTTCGATAAATATGTTTTTGCGAATTAATTGGGTTATCTGTCGATTTTTAAAAAAACCTCTCGATTTCGAGAAAGGATTTTCGATTATCAGAAGGCAATTTTACATTAAAAAATCGCTTAAAATCCTGCTAAAAATATCAAATTTACACTTGAAGATCTTGTGAAATTTTAAAAAACTGCATGGAGTAGCACATCTTGTCTGCAAATCAATTCAGTTTTTTTTTTGGTGGACTGTAATCAATATTTGACACAACTATTGGGGTTGCTGTGGTTAACAGTTAGAATTGGAAAGAGATTCTTGGTCTTTGGTATACGTCCTGTTGCAAAAAACACACTGCTGTTAATCATCGCACAGCCTCTGTTATTGAATAGAATTAAACGCACCGAGGGAACATGTTCACTGCACAGGTTTTCTTAACAGACTGGTAATATATGATGAATTGTTACAATGTAACTTTTGTAAGTATTCCACACTGTCAGACAGGGACAGGTAATTGGGTGAAGGAATGCAGGAAAACGTGTTAAAGGGAGATGTCAACAATGCATGTTTTTGCGGAAAATCACCCATTTTTTAAAGATTAGTAGCTACTTAAAATGTCTTTACGACTTAGTTGACATTATGGAACTTGATGACCTTGTTGACATTATTGAACTTTTATTTTATTTTTTTGCCTTGTCGTTCTGGTTGAATTTATACGACGTTGTTTACAGGTGAAAAAAATATAATAAGCAGTAATTGTTGATTGAAGTACTAGTACACATTGAAATATTTGTCGTGTTGGAAATAAGCCGGCGTAGCTCAGTGGTCCAGAGCACCTGACCGGACATCAGAAGATGCGGTTTCAATTCCCGTCGGCGGCATTTATTTTTACTCGGGAGATATTTTCAATTTGTACGGATATTTCAGGTGACTAATTGATGCTTACAATAATTTGTTCTGGTTGAATTTATTTACTTTTTTGAAGTGAAACTTCTTTACGCGTGTCATGCATTTTCGAGGACCGGAGTAAAACCGACTCATGACCGTCACGAAAAACCGTGATCATTTGGTGGTGGGGGTACGGGACCCCCACCACCGCTCACCGTTCACTGTCGCTCTCTCACCGTAGTCGCTTACTGAGGTGAGGGAGCCACTCTCTCTCTCTTCTCTCTTTTCCTCTCTCTCTAGCCAACGACGCCACGCCAGGCATCAGTTGCTTGCTTCGTGAGTGTAATACGAGTGAAATACGTAATTGATTGTGGTTTATTCGATTTGGAACAGAGTTTTAGTGTCAAAAATGAGTAATGGCGAGATAGAAGTGAGAAAAAAGAGAGAATGAAATGAAAAGAGAGAGAGAAGAATACTAAAAGTTTCACTTCCGTCGTGCGTAGGCTTGCCACACACTGTATAATTTTTTTTTATATTTTGGCCTTGTTGACCTCGTTGTACTTGTCGACATTACTGACCTTTAATGATATTTTAAACTAGTTAACCTTGTTGACCTACTTAACCTTGTTGACCTCGTTGTCCCTGTTGAGCTTGTCGACTTTGCTGAACTTGTTGAACTTTTTTTGATATTTTAGCCTTGTTAACCTAGTCGACCTTGTTGACCTCGCTGTCCTTGTTGACCTTGGCAGTCCCCAGAGCAAGTAGTTTCCGCCGGCCTACAGACTACAATACAGCTGAAGGCCGAAAGAAACCCCTGCACTGAAGCAGCACTTTGAAGCCTTCCTCCATCAAGTTTTCCAAGTCGCTGCAAAGCGTCTTCTAGTTTCACAGTGACCAAATGGCATACTTTATTAAATGTAGCTTTATGAGTTGTACAATCATTTTCTACAGGGCCTGTGTCACCTTTGGGATGTTGAGCGGAGAATCTTTTTGAGGAAATCAATGAGTAAACATTGGTCTTGAAATGACCAACTAGGAGGCAAATTTGTCTCAGACTTCGTTAGAGGACACATTGGCTTCCGTTCAAATCAAAATGGACGGCATTTCTAGTGTGTGTACTTTGGTTGGCTTTGCAGTGGTTGGGAGCAGTTGAGACTCTTGCGCGTTATTCACATGAAAGTAAATGATAGTACCTAACTGGATGAAGCATGACTTACTTCAGTCCGGCGACTATCTCCATGGCTCCGTTAAAGTTGCCCATGTTCCAGCACGCGAGCGCGACGCGCAGTAAGCACGCCAGGCACGCGCGCCGCTCTAGCACGCCGGGCGCGCCAAGCACGAGTTCCGTGCTCCAAGCGCTCACCTGAAGCACAAACAAATGACACATTAAATATATATATATGAATGAAAAACAAAACATTTCCAGCATACGGAGAAAAATATTAATGCGTTTCCAATTATTGGTAATCCGGTTAAAATGGGATTGCAGACCGTTTCCTGATAAACTTTAAGTAAAGTTGATAATATAAAAATATTTTCATGAACACGTGTTCCGAAATCATGATTATATATTCTTCATGTACTAAAAGTTTATCACGAAACCTAATAATTTATTTGTTAAGGCCTGCAATCTCGTTTTATCAGGATTACCAATAATTTGAAGAGATTCTCGATAGATACGTATTTTTCTTAGTGTGCTCACCGCGTTCTACGCTCATACCGCGAAACACTGGAACCAAGAAATAAGAATTAACCATGATAATCTAAGAAAAAAATCTTTGGTTAAGTTTTATACACAAAGCGAATGTGATTACAAAAAAAATAAAAATTGCTTAGTATAATTGTAACTTTTATGTTTGCTTGTCGTAATACAGGGTAGGTACCAGCACTCCATCGAGGACTGCTAGCTTTGCTTCTTTACTCCTTACTTTCCTTAAAAGATCTATTATAAAATGTCCAAAAAAATAACACAGAAACTTGAGTCGACAACTCTACAAACTTCGCCAAATGCCGATCGGGTAGGACTGACATTTATTTCGTATATTAACTGCTGTAATGTCATCCGATTTCACTGTGTATGTGTACGTGATTATCATCAAATGTCAATAGAATGCATTGTCACCGACAGCAAGTCAGAAAGTGGGGTAATTTTCATTTCTAAGATTTGCATTAATTCATTCATCAAACAGAAATTCAAACAGATGTATTTAAAAAGACCCCCAAAAGCACAGCATTCCCAATGTTGACATGGGCCTTTGAGGCAATTAGGGATATTAATTTCTTCAAGGCGTATTGTCTGTGATGTGCGTTATTACCACGTGAAATTGTTTACGTTCATTTTACTCAAATTTGATTTGAATTTAAGTGTAGCTTTCAAAATTGGAACTGATTAATAATCCAGGCAAGCGATAAAGAGGGTACCTATAACATAATGTTTTAACGGAAAATAATGTTTAAAAAATTAGAATTATAATATCCCGTGATTTTCAAGATGCTATTTTGAAAATAATATTTACACATTTACAAAATCTGTTTTTTTCTTTTTATTTTTTTTACAAAATAATTATTTTCTCGACTAAATTAATTTCTTGAGAATTTGTAAGAGTGTTCAATCATTTGTATGGCTTAGATTTAAGGTTCTAATGTTTTCCATACAAATAGTTGCACCTTTTTCGTTTATCCCTTCAAATTGTTTGAAAGAAAATACGATGTAATGTATTTTGAAGACTGCCGTGTAATCTAATATTGGTGCTCATTAGACGAAAAGCAGTAAAGGAAGTTCTTACAAGGGCGAATCAACAAATTATATTTTTAGAATTAATTTTACGTTCAACAAGTGGTACAGAATGAAACGTACTTGAATTTTAATTAAATAAAAAATTTTAATGAAATTTTTTCTCTTTTGTGACATTTTTTAAATTTATTTATTCACTCGATGAAGGCTTTTAAATAATATTTGTACACAAAGTTTAATGTACGCATGGTCGTCCGATGACTTCATGCATTTTTTTGTCTTATGGGTTTTTAAACTATAAAAATCCTAATTATTCAGTCAATTATTAATGATAACTTATGTATTTGCGCAGAAATACGTAAAATACCAAAATGATATGTCAAGTATTTAAGCTAATATAAGGAGGATAGTAATTTCGGGCACTACATACTACCCCACTTGGCTGCGGGATAGATAATTAGTATTTATTACATGGCATAATGTGCCGAGTACGGACAATGTAAGCAGGCACAAAACAAGCTACAAGTCAAAAATTAAAATCTCTTGACAAACGGAGTCTAGAAAAGTTCGATTTCAAGCACAAAACTGGTTTTTATTTATTTTGTAAATAATTTTATAAGAAAGCAAAAAAGTTAATCAAGTGAAACTGTCACAGATAATCTTAGCTATAATACTGTATTTTTTTTAAATTGTTTTTTTATGCGATCATACATTTCTATAGAAAAATATTTTTTTTAGTAGTTTAGACTAAAAATTTTTATTGAGTAATTTACTATTTTATTTGTATTCTACTCAAGCGAAACGATAGGAAAACCTTCAATTTATCTAAAGAATGTGTTTTTGGCATTCTTATTACGCCTGATTGGGTGTTTTATGGAACATAAAAAAGTGTATAAAGTGTGCCGGATTTTTTATGGATCAGTTACAAATATTCCAATATATTATTTTTTAGTTTGGTCAGTGGTGACGGTAAACTACGATGGAACTAAAATTGTTACCTAGTCTTTACAGCCTCTAAATGGACGAATTGTCGAAATAATTATCAGCAGACTTAGGAACATTATAGAGAGCAGTCTGTCACACGCGTGGGTACACGCAGTGTAATAAGGTTCGTTAAATCGTCTCAAATGACGTCTAATCTGTAATTCGCTATTTTGAAAAGAATAATTAAATCAATCTCAGGCGCCTTGATGACAAGTTGGTCAAGTTTAGTAAGTCTATTAGAAAGGTTTTCAACTTAAAAAAAATTAGTAGGAATTGGAGAGTTATGGTCGGGTGATACAATCAGTTCGAGTTTTGGAAATGACATGTAAATTCTTAGTTCATTGAAACAGAGTTACATAGGGCCATGATTCTGTTTGGTAAATAATGTAGATTCTGTATGTGGTAGCATTGACCTGTTGAATAATCGAAACGTTCCTTGAAATGGGTTTAGCCGTGTTTGATAACCAGATCTAAACAGTCACCATTGTATTCTTCCCCACCTCCGTCCCATACATTAAACTCTGTATCACGAAACCCCAATCGAGAATGTTATAGACCTACAGGTAACGTATTGTACTCTGTTGGGAGCAGTTGGGATTCTGGTGCAATATTCACAAAAAAAGATATTCATACTATTAATGTTTTAATTAATTAGATATTAAAAAAATACATATGGCAAGGATTTAATAATTATTCAAATAATTAAATACGAGTATACGAATATTATTGAAAATAATATATAATAATTAAATACGGAATATGGTATAGCTGATATTGCTCGATTTTTCTGTACTTTCAATAAATATAATATCCATGTATTATCTAAATAAACCTTTCGGAAGAAATTCTTTAAATGATTGTGAACACCTTATGAAAATCCAGTGAATAGTTTAGAAGAACTAAGCGCCCAAACAAAGAGACGAGGACAGTGACTTTGTTTTATACTATTTAAAGATACCAATGTATTGTCACCATTACGAATTTACTAAAAATTTATCAGGAAACGGCCTGTAATCTCGTTTTTATTTTATTATGATCTGGGATGTTCCTTAATATTCCAGACAATTTCAGAACATTTCAGAATGTTCTGGAATGTTGTGGAATGCTCTCGAATACTGTCGAATGTTCTGGACTGTTCTAAAAATATCTAGAGGGCGAAACTTGCAGCCCTTATATCTTCAAAAGCACCACTTTCAGGTCAAAACGCGAACCTTCTTTATGGATGGGGGATAGAGGAGTACAAACCATATAACTTCCTTGATCGTACCGGGACTCGTTTCTGACTTTTAGCGACACGCACATTGAACACTTACTTTTATAATATGTTTTGATTAAAAACAAGGGTTCTTCTTAGAAAACGTGAAAATCCGGTGAAAAATACGTGTCAACAAATATATTTTCATTTTCTTCTGTTTCTGTACTTCATTTTGTTCAACTTAATTTGAATTTCAATTTGTAATATATTTTTTTTTGTAATATCTGCATTTACTGTAAAGCGCCCCTGAGGTGATATCTCACGAAAGCGGCGCTATACAAATCATCCAATAAATAAATAAATAAAAAAACTATAAGCCTTTTCCCCACCCAAAGGAAAATATGTAATATTTATATTTTTTTGTAATATCTGCATTAACTGTAAAGCACCCCTGAGGTGATATCTCACGAAAGCGGCGCTATACAAATCATCCAATAAATAAATAAATAAATAAATAAAAAAACTATATGCCTTTTCCCCACCCAAAGGAATATTTAACCTGCAACCTGAAAAAGCAATCTAAAAAAACCCAGACATATCCATTAACTATTTGAATTAATTAATAAGTTAAATAATTATTTGAATTTCTGATCAGCAAGGCAAACTTAAAAAATCAACCAAGACAAATCAATCAAATATTTGAATTATTTAATATGTCAATCAATTATTTTATTTTAAATATCTAATATTGTTGAATTATCAGAACGCCTTGAAGTTTTGTAGATCAGTATTTGAAAGATTTACTAATTTATAAGGAGAGGGCAAACAACGCTCCGCGCTTTATTGTTGAATTATAATTACTGCAAAACAAATTGACTTACCGAAATTTGAAGCATGGTCAGAACCAAGTCAGAACACTGTTTACGTAATCGAATGAACAAGTCATTACGACCAATATTAAGAAAATAACAACTAGATTTACGATATGTTGTGTAATAAATATTTATAAGTATTGCTTGAAAAGTCTACGCTTGTGTCTGTAAATTTATTAATATTTGTAGCAACAAGAACGCAAACTGCTCCCGACCGTCTGTAGTGGGGAGCGGAAGGAGATTGGAAAGATGAAGGTTGGTTGTTGGCTATTGAATACCCGTTCATAGTTGATGATGAGAACGGGTCGTTTTTTTGACTCGTACGTGGAATAAGCTACAGGAAATTTTTCTTCTTTATATGATCCGGGCCTCTTTAAGACCCGCATTAATAAATACGTTCCTACAGCCCCTAATTTAACCCGCCTCACAACTCTGCCCAACTGTGTGGCGGTATAGTTCCCCTTGTCTTTATACTGTACGGGGGCGCTCTTCTAAGGTGTCAGGTACCAGGTACTTCGTCACCTTCCTCTATCTCATCTCCTTTCATACTACTTTCAGTCTCACAACATTCCTCAATTGGTGATGCCATAGTGTCGCTGGTGTCACTCCAGACGGTTAGGAGCTGTTGGGACTCTTGTGTTCTTCCACCAGGAGGTCTAGCACGGACGATCGATAAACCCCTATGTCAATACGATTTTGACTTTTTTTTCAGTTAGCGATATTTGCGCGCACGGTCAGAAAATGATCCGACAGTAAGTCAATACTTTTAGCTTCCTACAAAGTGCCGGATAATCTGACAATATGTACAAATCTTTGGATAATATCGTTCGGCTTTATGAATTGGGGTGAACTAACTAAGCTCTCAGAACTGAAAAAAATCGTATTCAAGATCCATAGACTTAATCAATTCATCTTTTTTTGTTGTTGTAGGTTTATATTACATTTTAATATCAAGTATAAACCTTTTAACAAATTATTTCTATGACATTAAGGACACTTTACAATACATGTAAATCTTATTCTTTATCGTATTTAGGCATAACCCACGAAAAGCTGCAAGGCTTTTAGCTTCCTTAATATCTGTCGGTAGTTCATTAAAAACCTTAAATCCTTTAAAATAGAGATTATTTTGGGTTCCCGACAAATTTGTTTTTGGAAGTCTAAAATCTCCTCAGTTTCTCGCGGGTTACCCATGTATTTCGAAAATTAAATTTACATTTATTTCAGAAGCAAATTATTTTTTAGCTTAAATATAAATATTAGCGTATTTGTAAATTATTCGCTGTCTCACACTTGAGATTGCTAGTTTTTTCTGAATAATATTATCTTAGAATACCTGATACAGTTTCTCTAAGGCGCGATCAATTGATTCCGTTCCAGTTTCGATAATTTTTGAAGTGAAACTTCTTTACGCGCGTCATGCATTTTCGAGGACCGGAGTAAAACCGACTCATGACCGTCACGAAAAACCGTGATCATTTGGTGGTGGGGGTACGGTACCACCGCTCACCGTTCACTGTCGCTCTCTCACCGTAGTCGCTTACTGAGGTGAGGGAGCCACTGACGAACGTTCTCTCTCTCTCTCTAGCCAACGACGCCACGCCAGGCATCAGCTGCTTGCTTCGTGTACTGCGCGGTGAGTATAATACGAGTGAAATACGTAATTGATTGTGGTTTATTCGATTTGGAACAGAGTTTTAGTGTCAAAAATGAGTAGTGACGAAATAGAAGTGAGAAAAACATTCGTGGCACAAGAGGAATTTCGCGAAGAATGAATCTGTAGAGTTATTGCACTTTTTCAAAAACACCCTTAATTTGGATATGGTTAATGATAGGAACATTAGTACGACTAGACGAGGGACAACAATCGATGCAGTTTTTGCACGATTCATTAAGGATTTCAGTGCTTATGTATATATCTCGCACTTTAGTAACCATCAACCAATTATCACGACATTAGGAAATAATATCCGTGAAAGTGACAATGAAAATGTCACATGATTGGCAAATCGTAATCGAAATTTTTAATTGTAATATTGTTGTGTATGTAATATTTAATAATTGTAAATAGTATTGCATAACTGTAAATAAATTGAAAATTTTTGGAACTGTACTTATATCGAAAATCATTAATGTATAAGAAAATATGGAATTATTGCTTGGGGAGGAGCAACAAACTCGGCAATCAATTACATAGAAACCGCACAGAAAACGATCTTAAAGGTAATACTAAAAAAACATAGACTGACTGATACAAACCAAATATTCAACAGCTGTGACGTACTAGATATACGCCAATTATACGTTAAAACACTACTAAACTACATTTTTGACAAAAAAATAAATTTCAACATACACAAAATAACACTAACAGACCAGTTAGACAAGCGTACAAAGAAAACATAAAAACCCCGACAAATTTGTTTTTGGAAGTCTAAAATCTCCTCAGTTTCTCGCGGGTTACCCATGTATTTCGAAAATTAAATTTACATTTATTTCAGAAGCAAATTATTTTTTAGCTTAAATATAAATATTAGCGTATTTGTAAATTATTCGCTGTCTCACACTTGAGATTGCTAGTTTTTTCTGAATAATATTATCTTAGAATACCTGATACAGTTTCTCTAAGGCGCGATCAATTGATTCCGTTCCAGTTTCGATAATTTTTGAAGTGAAACTTCTTTACGCGCGTCATGCATTTTCGAGGACCGGAGTAAAACCGACTCATGACCGTCACGAAAAACCGTGATCATTTGGTGGTGGGGGTACGGTACCACCGCTCACCGTTCACTGTCGCTCTCTCACCGTAGTCGCTTACTGAGGTGAGGGAGCCACTGACGAACGTTCTCTCTCTCTCTCTAGCCAACGACGCCACGCCAGGCATCAGCTGCTTGCTTCGTGTACTGCGCGGTGAGTATAATACGAGTGAAATACGTAATTGATTGTGGTTTATTCGATTTGGAACAGAGTTTTAGTGTCAAAAATGAGTAGTGACGAAATAGAAGTGAGAAAAACATTCGTGGCACAAGAGGAATTTCGCGAAGAATGAATCTGTAGAGTTATTGCACTTTTTCAAAAACACCCTTAATTTGGATATGGTTAATGATAGGAACATTAGTACGACTAGACGAGGGACAACAATCGATGCAGTTTTTGCACGATTCATTAAGGATTTCAGTGCTTATGTATATATCTCGCACTTTAGTAACCATCAACCAATTATCACGACATTAGGAAATAATATCCGTGAAAGTGACAATGAAAATGTCACATGATTGGCAAATCGTAATCGAAATTTTTAATTGTAATATTGTTGTGTATGTAATATTTAATAATTGTAAATAGTATTGCATAACTGTAAATAAATTGAAAATTTTTGGAACTGTACTTATATCGAAAATCATTAATGTATAAGAAAATATGGAATTATTGCTTGGGGAGGAGCAACAAACTCGGCAATCAATTACATAGAAACCGCACAGAAAACGATCTTAAAGGTAATACTAAAAAAACATAGACTGACTGATACAAACCAAATATTCAACAGCTGTGACGTACTAGATATACGCCAATTATACGTTAAAACACTACTAAACTACATTTTTGACAAAAAAATAAATTTCAACATACACAAAATAACACTAACAGACCAGTTAGACAAGCGTACAAAGAAAACATAAAAACTCCGACAGTAAATTCAAGCTTTGGACAAAGACACTACCAATACCACGCAATAAAAGCTTTCAACAGTTTAAAACTTAAAATTAAAATTGAGGAAAATAAAAATAAATTCTCACACAAAATTACAAAATGGATTAAAGAACAAAAAAGACAATATTACCAAAATTTCATAGCATAAAATAAAAATACAACCTACACGTGACACACAAAACCAATATAAACACACATCACTCACAAACACACAAGATTATTTTCACTGTACCATTTTTTTAAAATTTTTAAATATATTATTATGAATTTTTAATTTTAAATGTATAATTTTTCTCATTAAATGTATTATGTAGTTTTTTTTATATTATAAAATGAAGGCCTCAGCACGGGCAAGCCACCCAGTGATGCCCACATTATTGAAAACCTTGAATTGTAAAAAATATTGTACCTAATAAAAAAAAATAAAAAAATATTAAAAAGAGAAAATCTATGCTTCGTCATTGAATTATTTGACCTATAATCTTCAAACTAACGTAAGACAGAAAAATAATGAAGAAGAATGAAATGAAAAGAGAGAGAGTAGAATACTAAAAGTTTCACTTCCGTCGTGCGTAGGCTTGCCACACACTGTATTTTTTTTTTTTAATTATTTGTTAATTTATTAGTATTTTCAACTTTTTTAGTTATCATCAGCGCGACCGTGCTAGGAAACTCGGTAGATACTCCCCCATCGATCCGATATTGTAAAGGTGTCGGTGACATCGATATTGGGCGATATAGAGTTTAAAAGTACCACTCTGAAGACGAAGAATTGAGATTTTTTTAGCGCAGGAATACAGCCGGAAGTAAAGGAACATTATTTATGAATGAGGTTGAATGTCCCAAATTTAGGCGTAAACTGGTACCGCCTCCCTAAGAGGGTACGGTTAAGGGTGGCTTCTCCCATTTAGCATTCCTGTCTTGAAGGGTTGACGTGAATATTTAAACGGATAATACACTTTCTTTGTTCCTTCTTGGCAACAATTTACTATCGGGTGGTACAAACAGTTTTGGGAGACAATCGCAAATGATTTTTTTTCACATCGCCACGCATTGCTGTACGGAGTAACATTTATACTTTTATTTAAAATTAGCTGACATATACCCGGCGTTGCTGGGGATTATCCTTAGAAGATAGACATATACAATGTTATACTTTTCTGTAGGCCTGTTTAAGATATACAATTCCGTAGTACATTAATTTGATGTATATCATAAGGTTTATCCAGCGTTAGTCAGCAAATGTAAGCGCACGAAATATATTTTTTTACGACTTGATTACAAAACATCGATTTTTCTCTACTTTTTATAAACACTATTTGCATTTATCATATATGTAAACCATCCGGAAAGTTTCTCTAAGTGATAGTGAAAATCTTATCAAAAACTGTTGCGTAGTTTAGAAGAACTAAGCGCACAAATAGACATACGCGTATAGTGACTTTATTTTATAATATGAGTTGGATAACCCTAATATATGAATGTTGATTCAATTTCATGTTCCTACCATTAAATTAAGGTTATATAGGGTTTTCCAATAAGAGGTGTTATTTTGAATAGCCCGCTATTTCAGTAGATGTTACTTTTAAAGCTGTAATTTTTTTGACATTTGACAAGTAGAAACTATGTCATTAATAAAAATGGAACGATATACGCTTCAACAACGCATTGAAATTATAAAAATTCACTTGAGTGAATCAAATGCAAATCATCTTGAGTGATGAGGCCCATTTCCACCTCGGTGGCTTCGGCAAGAGTTATTGTTGAAAAGCCTCTCTATCCTCAACGTGCGACTGTTTGGTGCGGTTTATGGTCCGGCGGAGTCATTGGACCTTACTTTTTCGAAAATGAGGCTTGAGCAACAGTTACGGTGAATGGATTGCGCTATCGAGAGATGATTAATGATTTTTTATAGCCGGAATTGGATGGTATTGATCTGGACAACGTTTACTTTCAACAAGACGGCGCTATGTGCCACACAAGCAACGAACCCATTGATCTTTTACGATTGAATATCAAAATAACGCCTCTTATTGGAAAACCCTGTAGTTCTACGTATTCTTGTAACAATCATACTACGGTTTCAGGCTACAATTATGTTATAAATATATTACACACCATTGGTAACTCTTATGCTATGTTAACTGATGTTTTTTATTACGCGTCTATTGAAGTAAAAAGCTGTACTAATTCATTATTTTCGCAGTGTATAATTTTGTTTCTTATTGTCTTCTTTCATTAACTTTGTTCTAATGTATATTTTTTTGTTTTGTCTTGTTTACTTATATAATATGTTGGTAGTTCTTGGTATGATACATTTATATAAGACCGCTGATATGGTTGAATTAGCTCAGTGGTAAAGTTTGCACATTACAACTAAAAAAAGCATATTATGATGTATATTGTACATTGATTTGTAACTTTTTAATTAAGGTTATAAAATTAACAGAAAAATACAAAAATAATATGATGAAGGTAAGTAAGAAAATAAACGTACAGTTAGTTGAGGTTTCTCAAATACCGCCTCACTAGGCTAGCCTGTGTTGAGGCAGAATTTTTCAAGTTACTTCCTAATAACTTTGAAAATACCTATACTTGTATTAAAATGTATTCGCTCCAATAATGTGATGACTTCAATAACTGCGAATTTGGGTGAATGCACCGGTAAAGGCCCTATTCTTATTTTTGATTTGAAGTTTTTACATTGTCTTTGAAATTGTCTGGAAGAATGTTGTAGAGTCTTGTCGCAAAGTATTTAAAGTTTCGTTGACCAAAAGTAATATGCGTTATCGGTATTTGTAGTAAGTTTTTGTTGTTGCTTCGAGTACATCGTGTATTTGAACTGTACGTCAACTCCATCTAGAACACATTCTTGTACACATATAACAAAAACCAACTCTTACAATACACAATCAGAAATATAACCAGCCAACACTACAATGAATACATCATCACAAAGACAATTCATCAGCTAAGCTTCTAAAATGTTAAACAGACTCCATGATTAACTTAAAAACCTTATGGATCCTTACATCTGCATTACATTTCAATCATAACACCCATACATTCTACACTCTAAGCTCCTATCTCTAATCTTCCTTCATCTTAAAAACCTTATGGATCCTTACATCTGCAGTACATTTAATCATGATACCCATTCATTCTACACTCTAAGCACCTATCTCTAATCTTCCTTCACCTTAAAAACTTTATGGATCCTTACATCTGCAGTACATTTAATCATGATACCCATTCATTCTACACTCTAAGCACCTATCTCTAATCTTCCTTCATCTTAAAAACTTTATGGATCCTTACATCTGCAGTACATTTAATCATGATACCCATTCATTCTACACTCTAAGCACCTATCTCTAATCTTCCTTCATCTTAAAAACTTTATGAATCCTTTCATCTGCAGTACATTTAATCATGATACCCATTCATTCTACACTCTAAGCACCTATCTCTAATCTTCCTTCATCTTAAAAACTTTATGGATCCTTACATCTGCAGTACATTTAATCATGATACCCATTCATTCTACACTCTAAGCACCTATCTCTAATCTTCCTTCATCTTAAAAACTTTATGGATCCTTACATCTGCAGTACATTTAATCATAATACCCATTCATTCTACACTCTAAGCACCTATCTCTAATTTTCCTTCATCTTAAAAACTTTATGGATCCTTACATCTGCAGTACATTTAATCATGATACCCATTCATTCTACACTCTAAGCACCTATCTCTAATCTTCCTTCATCTTAAAAACTTTATGGATCCTTACATCTGCAGTACATTTAATCATGATACCCATTCATTCTACATTCTAAGCACCTATCTCTAATATTTCTTCATCTCACATCCTTATCAAAATTTTCTTAATTAAATTTTCATTTACACTTATTTATAACTAAATCTGAATTATTCAATTTAATATCAAGTATTATGTGAATATTATAAAAAATTCAATCTGTTAACTTCAATGTTAGATGATATAGTATAATTACTAATAAAAAAACACACAACCGCTTTATATAGCACAAATAGTATCCACCAAAACTTTTGTTTAAAGAATTTAAAATTAACCACATGTCATTATTCTTCTATCATGCAACATGACAAATTTACAAAGATAATATTCTAAATAACAATACAAAATGATAGATTACTCAGACAAACGTAAATAATTCCAACTCCGAAATGAAAAAAAAATAGGACAATTCAACTATAAATATCTTTGAGTAAAGTTTTTTAATTCACTGCTCGAAAGTAGTCCAAATATAAATACAAAAAAGATTTTAAACTCCACTTTAAAAAACGCACTGAAAATATAAACTGAATACTTTGGCATATTACTCAAAAAATACAAAATGTCACATCACACACACACACACAAGCCTAGCTTTATTATGAAAGTACATCTTATGTTATTTAAAAAAAATTGCAATAGTTTACCTCGTTGAACCTCTTGATAAGGCACCGGACCTGGCTGGCAGAGCTAGAGGGCGGTGGAGTGCCCAGGGCGGTCTCGCCGCCCAGATCCACGCTCACCTGCCGCAGGAACTCGATGGGTGGGACCTGCAACAAGAACACACAATCACCAATAGTTCGCAGGATCACTAACATCAGAATAAATAGTGTGACTACCTATTTGGACTTCTTAAATATACAGTACAACCTCTTATAACGAGCACCTCCTATAACGAACAAAACCCATCTTCACGTCAATCACTTGTGAGCCGGAACTTCCACGCCATGTCTCTGGTCTCTGGTTAGCACTCGTTCAGCCATAACATTAGTGTCGCCTGTGATCACACAACTTTTGTTCAACCATCATTTGAAAAGTTAATAAACCCTTGCAAAACTGTCCCTGAAGAAAAGACCAAAACACACAGCCATAAAAGTAACTTTATAAATATTACGTAAAATCATTGAAAAGCGAAAACAAGGTATAAACGTGGCTGATCTAGCGAGCCCAAGCAATTGGTCTACTTCAACGAATAGCACTGTCCTCAAGAACAAGGATAAAATTAAGAAGATAGAGCATCATCACTCCGTTACTCCAGCCTATGAATCACAGATAATTTCTAACTAGATACTCTTTAAAACAACGCTTTTCGAGTTTCTGTTTTGAGGTGATTGAAGGGACAAGTCTCACTCTCAGAGAGATTTGGAAAGATCAGTTTCACATCGTTACTTGACTTAAGATAGTTGACAAGTGTTACCAAAAGGACCCTCACTTCTGCTTGGATGAAGCTTTGGCCAAAGAGGGTTTTCGAATGTGATTTTTAGGGATTTTAAACAGTACCCGTGGAATCACAGTCAACGAAATTGTGTCTTTGACCAATACCATGGGACTGGAGGTGGATAACAACGATATTGATGAGCTTGTGGAAGAGCACGATCAAGATCTGACAAGCGAAGAGCTTAAGGAGTTAAAAATATGCTTTAGATAAATTTAAGGTTTTCCTATGGTTTCGCATGAGTAGAATACAAATAAAAAATAATAACTCAATACAAAAATATAAATGTAAGCTATTAATTTTTTTTTTCAATAGAAATGTATGAAGGCGTAAAGGAAACAACTTAAAAAAATTACAGTATTATAGCTAAGATTATCTGTGACAGTTTCACTTGACTAACTTTTTTGCTTTCTTATAAAATTATTTACAAAATAAATAAAAACCGGTTTTGTGCTTCAAATCGAACGTTTCTAGACTCCGTTTGTTCAGCGATTTTAATAAAGCCTGTGATTCAAAGAGAAAGTCTTCATCAAAAAACTGTCTTGTTTTTTATGGAGGCATTAACATATGAAGTCACTACACAATAAACCATAAAAAATACACTTATCTGTCCGATAAATCATGTTCGTAAGGGTTAAAATGCGAAGGAGTTCGTTCATTCTCCCTTTGGAACATAATACCATTATTTTATCGCTATTGGAAGTGCGAAGCTCTTATGGAAAACTCCACAGGGCCAGAATTTGTCATATTTTATTTCCACTTCGATAATAATTCCAATATTTGATTACATTTGACAGGCAATGGTGGATAATACAGCAGCTTGGCCCCTAACCGTAGGACTAAATCATTCAGATAATTTCCAGTTTAGTTAGACTCCGTAGTAAGCTTTTAAAAGTCAGATTATGTGAATAAGAATGCTAGAACTAGCGCACTAATACAGCCAGGAGCACTCCTGTCCCGGTGAGACCGGAACATCGGGGAACTCTTTTGTTAGGAATACAGCAGCTTGGCCCCTAACCGTAGGACTAAATCATTCAGATAATTTCCAGTTTAGTTAGACTCCGTAGTAAGCTTTTAAAAGTCAGATTATGTGAATAAGAATGCTAGAACTAGCGCACTAATACAGCCAGGAGCACTCCTGTCCCGGTGAGACCGGAACATCGGGGAACTCTTTTGTTAGGACTTGGAACACGTGCACGAAGGAATGGAAGGAGATTTGAGCTTAATAATACCGGAATTTAGGATGGGCAGGAATAAAGGAACTGATTGAGAATTATTATTTATTCTTTAAGACATCTTTCTTCTTGCTTCTTCTCATATTTCCTTGCCTATTTTTGGCCCTTCCTGGTTCATTTTGTCTCCTCTTGTCTCTTTATATCCATTCTAGTTTATCTTGTCGCTTCTTGTCTCTTCTTGTTTCTTCTAGTTTTTCTTGTTTCTTCTAACTAGAGGAACTTCTCTTGTCTCTTCTTGTTTTTTCTAGTTTCTTCTAGTTTCTCTTGTTTCTTCTAACTAGAGGAAATTATCTTGGTTCTTCTCGTCTCTTCTTGTTTATTCTAGTTTATCTTGTTTATTCTAGTTATTCTAGTTTATCTTGTCTCTTCTTGTATCTTGTTGTTTCTCTCGGCTCCTATTGCCTCTTCTTGGCTCGCCTAGGCTTCCATACATATTTTTGAATCTTCTTGCCCGTTCTTTCCTCGCCTTCCATATTCTTACGTCTTACCGCCTCTTCTTGTCTTTTCTAGTCTCTTCTTGACTATTATTGCCTCTTCTCGTATCTGCTTGAATCTTTTTACTTCTTACCATTGCTTCTCGTCTTTTCTATTCTACTTTAGTTCTTTCACAACACCGGGTAGAACCAACCTCTTATAAAGTACTCCAGTGGTAAAAGGTATCATAAAAAAATATGCGGGGAAAATTTTTATTCTTTCTTTTTTATCATAATTCGCCTTCGCCAAAGAGAAGAGAACTTTATACCGTAGCGTAATTACATTACCGGCTCATTGTGTCAAAACGCGACGCGCGCTACTAAACTGCGCTCAGTGCGCAGATAAACCAACGTTGTGGGCTTATCCGTATGCCAAAATTAAGCTCAATATTACCATACTTTTGGCGAAATATGGAAAGTAATATATTTTTTTCTAATAATATCGATATTTTTGCTTCAAAGAATGATAACTTTTTTGCGGCCTCCCTGTTTGAGCGGCAAGGCTCTCGAATACGTATCGAAAAATGTTGTTCCACTAAATCGACTCCAGATGTGATGTAGTTTCCATCTTGTACTTGTAGTTATTTACAGTACGTTTCAGAGTGGAATGCACTCTCAGTTTCAACCTGTTGAAAACTAAACCACCATTTAGAAATGAAACGTCGCTTGAAATGGTATTTGCCATGTTTAATGATCAGATCTGAATAGCCAGGCACTACCCCACCATCCTCATTCCCATCTCCTTCCCTTTTCCATTAAACTAAGCCTCACTAACCCAAATGCCGTAGAAAAAATACTTATATTGAATATCGCTAAATATGGTTAAGAACGGAATTGAAGACCGTTTCCTGACAAACTTTTAATAAATTGCAAATATGTTGGAACACGTGTTCGTGCACCTGCATTTGCCTCGATAATATACAACGACTGGTTAGAAACGATATTGCAGGCCATTGACGGATGAATTAATATGTTTCCTAATAAACTTAGTAAAATACGAACGTACTATCAAGATCAAGTGTTCATAAAATTTTTCACATTTCGTCATTGTGTATTATCAAGGCAAATGCAGGTGCATGAACACGTGTTCCGACATGTTTTGAAATTGCTAAAATTTTATCAGGAATGGCCTGCAATCCCGTTTTTAGCCAGATTACCAATAATTGAAGTCATTTTTAAAAAATTATATTAGAAATACTTATTTTTCTTCGTGTTCAGATGGTCGGGAGCAGTTCAGACTCTTATGCGGAAATAACATTTAAAAAAACAATTTCATTGGTCTGTCTTATGTAAGTTAGCGACAACAGTTTCCTTTCATATCCATAGTGCCGTATAGCGCCCTTCGTGGCAGCCGGACGCGTCCTCCAACGCGTCCTCCAACCGCTTTGTGTTTTTTTTAGTATTTTCAAGTGTGGCAACATCCCTTTAAAATTATTATTAAAATCAATCAATCAAAATTTTAAATAAACTTAACGACCAGTTATTAAAACTTTATAGTAATGTGATTTGAGTGCAGTTTGTTAAAAGTGATTAATCGAAAATTTCACTCAAAATATTCTAAATTCGCTCGCGATGAACTTGGGACGAGGATCGGTAACTGTACCTTAGATATTTTCAACGGAATTCTCGGAAACTCTGAAGGCCCTAGCAAATGTTTCGCAAAGCCCAGGGTAATTTATTATCCCGACCGTAGCTTTTTATTACGGGCACAATGCACCGCTTCAATAATCACAGATATGAATGATTGACTCGCCGAACGTCACAGCGGTGCTGCCAAGGTCTGTTATCTAAGTGAGGATATTGTGTCAGCGCTTTATTAGCAGCAGACACATACCTGGACGGATGAAGAACCTCGTGCTGGCACTGTTGGTGGACGCGGTGGACTCCACGCTGCAGCAGCCGGACCAGTTTCTTAACCACCTAGGATTCTTGCTGCAGAGTCTCAATCTTCGTCGAACGTCACAGCGGTGCTGCCAAGGTCTGTTTTCTATGTGAGAATATTGTGTCAGCCCTTTATTAGCAGCAGACACATACCTGGACGGATGACAAACCTCGTGCTGGCACTGTTGGTGGACTCTTTCGCTGCAGCAGCTGGTCCAGATTCTTCACCACCTAGGATTCTTGCTGCAAAGTCATCTGTTTCTTTACTTCATTTGACTTAACTTAACTTTATTTTTGTAATATTTATATTTTTTGTAATACCTACATTAACTGTAATGCTCCCCTGAGGTGATATCTCACAAAAGCGGGGCTATAGAAATTGTCCAATAAATAAATAAATACTGTTCAGACTTCTAGGTATTTTTTATACAGTGGAAAAAAAGCTCCCTTCGAGGGACGATGGATTGAATTGTGCACGTACATTTTCATATGAGTATTTTTACAAAGCATTTTCCCTCAGGAAACAATTAGAAAAAATTGAATTTTTTTTGAAAATTATCATTCATTTTTTGTATTTATGATAACTTCTTTAAAAATCATTTTTGACATTAAACAGGAAGGATGAAATTCACAATACTGAAAGCTGTAGAAATGAGATCACTGAGTGTGTTTTTAGAAAATCTCAACTGCTCCTAAACGTCTCAAGCCAGTGAGACTAGGCATACCCACTTGGTGTAGGTTGTAAGGCTGAAGGTAGTGGTAAGGGGAATGAAATGGAGGAGATAGTAGATATAATAGAGATCCCAGTGAGGATATCATTATCTCTATTTGTTTTTTAAACGTTGTGGTGTTTGTGTTAAGGTTTATAAGGTGCAAGCGGGATAGTATGCTTACGAGATTCTATAGAAGGCTGTGCATGCTAGTAGAGTCCCTCTTTTGTTACAAGCAGCTCCCTAATAAATACAAATACTTGATTTACTGAGTACTACAAGAGTCTCAACTGCTCCCAACCGTCTAAAGCCAGTGAGACTATGGCATCCCCGATTGGGGTATGTTGAGAGGCTGAAGGTAGTGGATAAGGGAAGGAGATAGGGGAAAGTACCTGGCTGTTAAGATCTGGTCACCAGAGAACAATTCTTAATAGAGATCTTACACCAGAGCGATAATGAGAGTATCTTCCATTCTGGAACGTTCCGTAATTGAATCCTATAATTTCTATACCCGCTATATCCGATTTTTTGACAAAATGATCTGAGTATGACATCTTTTTCACATTTTTGCAAGCAACAAGAGGAGCCAAAAATTGAGTTACAAAACCCTCCTTATCACGACCAAAAACCATGTTAAAACTGCGAGTGAGAAACCAAATCCGCTATATCATACAGAAAGTTACTATCAAAACGCGCTATATCGGATTCAACCAATCACAAGCAGTTATTTTGCCAAAATACAATATGGCCGCCGCTCTGACGCCACGCTCGTGTGTCAAAATGATCTACGCGTGTGTTTCTAAACCCGCCATGTCAGCTCAGTTGACTTTCAAAAGCCTCTATATCACGATGTGAGTATCAAAATCCGCTTTATCCATTTTATTTATCGAAATTACTTAATTATTGCTGGATTAAATAATTTCAAATACAGGTATGCGAGCAGTATCGAATTGTATTAGGTATTCTAAAATAATTATTATGCAGAAAAAACTAGGAATGTTTAGTGTGAGACAACGAATAATTTACAATACCCTAATATTTATATTTAAGCTAAAAAATAAGATGCTCCCGAAATACATGTTTAAGAATGTTAATTTTAATTTCGGAATAGATGGCTACCCCACGAGAAACTGTGGAGATTTTAGACTAATCTAAAATATTTAAGATTGTCAATGAATTACCGACAGTTGTTGAAGAAGCTAAAAGCCTCGCTGCTTTTCGTGGGTTATTTATTTACTAATTTTCGGGAAATCCACAGTTAACATTTATTTCGGTTTGTACATAAGTATTATATAGTCAAAATAAAACCAATTGTGGATTTTTTCCTTGTGACTTTACCTCTACTGGGACCATAGACATATGAATATTAGTAGACCTGCCCTAAGTGATTAAAAGCGTATTATCCCCACTCCCCATACCGGTTCCATTGGAGCCGGCTGTGCTCGCGTATGGCCTCAAGTGAAATTTGAAAACGTGACGTCATCATTCTTGTGCGAACTATGGTCGAGGCATCATCGGTTCATTTTACGAAATAACACGGCAAAATGTTGACTTGTACTATGAAAACTTGTAAAAATAGATGTGAAAAAGAGAATAAACCCAATTGTCGTATTACATTCCATATAAAAGCATTATTTTACTTAATTTTAAGCATATTCACATCGTATAATATAGATCAGTTTTAGAAACATATACTATCACATCGAGAAACGTCTGGACGCGAAACACAAAGCTGGTTGGTTGCTGGGAAGTAAATTATGAACATTTATAAAAGAGTCTTAACTAAATACTTAAACGAAATATTCGACTCTGAAAATAGAACCGAATTTTTTTGCCGAATTTGGACTTCGCAAATTTGTTCATAACGTGGCGAGTAATTTGCGCTCCCATGTAAAAATGTCTATTCATTCAAAAGCAGATTTTACTTTTAAGAAGTAAATGGTGATATTATAATGCGAGATGCCTATTTACTGTCAGATTGATTTATTGACGAATCACAGTCAGCCTTACTCCCTTCGTTCTTCAACAGTTGATTTTACCCCTCGCCATTATCTTCTCGTCTATTAATTCCTATGTCTGTGACTGGGACAGAATATGAATTGAAAAATGTACAAAACAAAAGATCATATAAAACGAAAAGTTTACAAAACAAAAAAAATTATCAATACATTTTTAGCCATGAAGAGAGATTGTAAATATAAATCAAATCATAATAGAAATATAAACAATAGAGACATAACATTATTCACAAACCATCAGAGAAATATTCTTTTATGGATCTCTTGTATTTGGTAAGTTTGCAATTGAAAATATCCACCTTGGATAATACGAAACTGTAATTATTGCACAGTTTTTTCAGGCAAGAATTCTGCTTAGAGTTCGTTTTGCATTGATCCATCTAAATACGATAAATAATTAGTTTTAGATGTATTGTAAAGTATCCTTAATGTAATAGAAATATATCAAAAAGTTTATACTAGATATAAAAATGTAATTTTATAACTAAATAAAAACATAAAAAAAGAATAAGCGAAAAGAGGAGTGCAAGGAGAATATATGACGCTAATGTGAATGATAAAAAAAGTCAGGGATATCCGACAAAGACAATCAAATAGATCAAATACTTTAGTAGGGCCATGTCAAGATTCAAAATAACAGAAGAGTAACATGATACGAAACGGTGCTTGAAATGGATATGCAAAGTTTTAAATTTGTTAACTTAATGATAACATTTATTTTATTTATTTATTTATTTAACGCCCAGAGGGCTTTTACATGGTTGGTAGTATAATTTTAATTTGACAGATACTTTGAAACATAAAAAATAAGAATAAAATAACATTTGATAAAAGCTATGCAACAAGTCATACAAACACAAGAAACAAAAACAGAAAATTACAGCTATTTGTAGGTTTACATGATGTGTTTAGGAGTATTGTTGAAATAAATGTTTTAAATGATCCACAAAACTTGCCAAGTTGGTATTGAATATGTCAACAACACCCAAGTAATGATTTCCCATGATGTGAAGTCGTTGTATCGGAGAGTGGGCAATGTAGTTACGCTTATGTGTGCTGCTGTAGAATATTGTATTTTGTCGTGTTGTTACTGTGGGTGTATGTATGTTTATAAGTTGCAGGAGTTCACAACAATCGAATTTAGAGTTAAGTATTTTGAATAAGAACGTTAAATCGTTTATTTTACGTCTATCTTCTAATGTATGTATTTTTAGAGTATTTAATAAGAAATTGTATTTTAAGTCTTCGACAGGGATATTTAATTTAAAATTTATAAAACGTAGAAATGTATTCGCTCAATGTTGTTAATGTGAATTTTGTAAGATGAAGACCAAACTACTGAGTTATATTCAATTAGACTTCTTACTAGAGATACGTATGGCTTGTAAAGAATTAAAGTTTTTAGTTGTTCTTAATACGAAGCCTAGTGTTTTCATACCTTTGTTCACAATTTGATGGATATGATTGGTGAAACTTAGTTTTTCGTCCAAAATAATTCCAAGATCTCTCATTTCCGTGACTCTTTCTAAAGCTATGTTATTGATGGAATATTTGAATAAAACAGGATTTTTGTTTCTGAAGAAAGTCAAGGTTTTGCACTTTACTACATTTAAAAATAAATTATTTTGAACGCACCAATCTCTAAGCTTACTAATATTTGACTGTAGTATATTATTATTATGTATATATTATCTTAATGATTTACCTTAAAATATTGGCCCTGAATATTTAATATTCTTAGCCATCCTGGGCGGAAGGAGAGAGACTCCTCCGATTACCTCTCACCCCAGAAGATAGGTGGAAACTTGAGTGGCATCTCATACAGGACCCCACTGAGAGACAGCCTGGGTTCTCTTGCCCGCCATCAATAGCTTTAGGTGCTCCCATAGCCGCTGTGCTCACACGATGCATAGATGGGGCCTTAAAGAGTCGGCGATATGTGAATGTGGTGCGATGCAGACCACCGAACATGTGGTCAACGAATGCCCGCTCCATTAATTCCCCGGCGGGATTGGTGAGGTCCAAATGGCGAGGCCTGAGGCCCTAGACGTTTCCCTCTGACCCCCCCGCCACCATACAAAAGAAGAATAGGGATTTACTAAATAAGTGTCCACAATCTTTGGGTTGTTTTACTAACGATTTTTCCCAATCACTAGAGCGGGGAATTGTATTTTAATTGGTAAAATGGTGTTGGAAATTACCTGGTAGAAAAGTTGGTATTCCTGGTCAGTTAATCTCAGCGCCACTTCTTCAGGATAGGACAGAATATTTCTAAGGGACATGAGTTCTTCAATCCCGCTTTCTGCAGATATACCTGGAAAAAACAAATTTGTTAAAATACGTATATTAACAACATATTATCATAAAACGGGCAAAATCGAAGACAGGTAACGTTGGAAAAATTAAATGGATTAATTGGTACAAGAAATCGTTGGTCCCCCTTATTGTCATGGTTAGAAAAACGATCTAAACGCTGTTAGAAAGAAAGAATTCAAATCTAGAAGCTAACCACAGAAGAATTAAAATATACACCTCTTATGAAACCAAATTTTTATTTTTAATCATTACTAGTCGACCCCGCAATGTTACGCTATTACTAAAATGTATTTTTAATAATTACTAGTCGACCCCGCAATGTTACGCTATTACTAAAATGTATTTTTAATAATTACTAGCCGACCCCGCAATGTAACGCTATTACTAAAATGTATTTTTAATAATTACTAGTCGACCCCGCAATGTTACGCTATTACTAAAATGTATTTTTAATAATTACTAGCCGACCCCGCAATGTTACGCTATTACTAAAATGTATTTTTAATAATTACTAGTCGACCCCGCAATGTAACGCTATTACTAAAATGTATTTTTAATAATTACTAGTCGACCCCGCAATGTAACGCTATTACTAAAATGTATTTTTAATAATTACTAGTCGACCCCGCAATGTTACGCTATTACTAAAATGTATTTTTAATAATTACTAGTCGACCCCGCAATGTAACGCTATTACTAAAATGTATTTTTAATAATTACTAGTCGACCCCGCAATGTTACGCTATTACTAAAATGAATTTTTAATAATTACTAGTCGACCCCGCAATGTTACGCTATTACTAAAATGTATTTTTAATAATTACTAGTCGACCCCGCAATGTAACGCTATTACTAAAATGTATTTTTAATAATTACTAGTCGACCCCGCAATGTAACGCTATTACTAAAATGAATTTTTAATAATTACTAGTCGACCCCGCAATGTTACGCTATTACTAAAATGAATTTTTAATAATTACTAGTCGACCCCGCAATGTTACGCTATTACTAAAATGTATTTTTAATAATTACTAGTCGACCCCGCAATGTAACGCTATTACTAAAATGTATTTTTAATAATTACTAGTCGACCCCGCAATGTTACGCTATTACTTAAATGTATTTTTAATAATTACTAGTCGACCCCGCAATGTTACGCTATTACTAAAATGAATTTTTAATAATTACTAGTCGAGCCCGCAATGTTACGCTATTACTAAAATGAATTTTTAATAATTACTAGTCGACCCCGCAATGTTACGCTATTACTAAAATGTATTTTTAATAATTATTAGTCGACCCCGCAATGTAACGCTATTACTAAAATGTATTTTTAATAATTACTAGTCGACCCCGCAATGTTACGCTATTACTAAAATGAATTTTTAATAATTACTAGTCGACCCCGCAATGTTACGCTATTACTAAAATGAATTTTTAATAATTACTAGTCGACCCCGCAATGTTACGCTATTACTAAAATGTATTTTTAATAATTACTAGTCGACCCCGCAATGTAACGCTATTACTAAAATGTATTTTTAATAATTACTAGTCGACCCCGCAATGTTACGCTATTACTAAAATGAATTTTTAATAATTACTAGTCGACCCCGCAATGTTACGCTATTACTAAAATGAATTTTTAATAATTACTAGTCGACCCCGCAATGTTACGCTATTACTAAAATGAATTTTTAATAATTACTAGTCGACCCCGCAATGTTACGCTATTACTAAAATGTATTTTTAATAATTACTAGTCGACCCCGCAATGTAACGCTATTACTAAAATGTATTTTTAATAATTACTAGTCGACCCCGCAATGTTACGCTATTACTAAAATGAATTTTTAATAATTACTAGTCGACCCCGCAATGTTACGCTATTACTAAAATGAATTTTTAATAATTACTAGTCGACCCCGCAATGTTACGCTATTACTAAAATGAATTTTTAATAATTACTAGTCGACCCCGCAATGTTACGCTATTACTAAAATGTATTTTTAATAATTACTAGTCGACCCCGCAATGTAACGCTATTACTAAAATGTATTTTTAATAATTACTAGTCGACCCCGCAATGTTACGCTATTACTAAAATGAATTTTTAATAATTACTAGTCGACCCCGCAATGTTACGCTATTACTAAAATGAATTTTTAATAATTACTAGTCGACCCCGCAGTGTTACGCTATTACTAAAATGAATTTTTAATAATTACTAGTCGACCCCGCAATGTAACGCTATTACTAAAATGTATTTTTAATAATTACTAGTCGACCCCGCAATGTTACGCTATTACTAAAATGAATTTTTAATAATTACTAGTCGACCCCGCAATGTTACGCTATTACTAAAATGAATTTTTAATAATTACTAGTCGACCCCGCAATGTTACGCTATTACTAAAATGAATTTTTAATAATTACTAGTCGACCCCGCAATGTTACGCTATTACTAAAATGAATTTTTAATAATTACTAGTCGACCCCGCAATGTTACGCTATTACTAAAATGTATTTTTAATAATTACTAGTCGACCCCGCAATGTAACGCTATTACTAAAATGTATTTTTAATAATTACTAGTCGACCCCGCAATGTTACGCTATTACTAAAATGAATTTTTAATAATTACTAGTCGACCCCGCAATGTTACGCTATTACTAAAATGAATTTTTAATAATTACTAGTCGACCCCGCAATGTTACGCTATTACTAAAATGAATTTTTAATAATTACTAGTCGACCCCGCAATGTTACGCTATTACTAAAATGAATTTTTAATAATTACTAGTCGACCCCGCAATGTTACGCTATTACTAAAATGAATTTTTAATAATTACTAGTCGACCCCGCAATGTTACGCTATTACTAAAATGAATTTTTAATAATTACTAGTCGACCCCGCAATGTTACGCTATTACTAAAATGTATTTTTAATAATTACTAGTCGACCCCGCAATGTAACGCTATTACTAAAATGTATTTTTAATAATTACTAGTCGACCCCGCAATGTTACGCTATTACTAAAATGAATTTTTAATAATTACTAGTCGACCCCGCAATGTTACGCTATTACTAAAATGAATTTTTAATAATTACTAGTCGACCCCGCAATGTTACGCTATTACTAAAATGAATTTTTAATAATTACTAGTCGACCCCGCAATGTTACGCTATTACTAAAATGTATTTTTAATAATTACTAGTCGACCCCGCAATGTAACGCTATTACTAAAATGTATTTTTAATAATTACTAGTCGACCCCGCAATGTAACGCTATTACTAAAATGAATTTTTAATAATTACTAGTCGACCCCGCAATGTAACGCTATTACTAAAATGTATTTTTAATAATTACTAGTCGACCCCGCAATGTTACGCTATTACTAAAATGAATTTTTAATAATTACTAGTCGACCCCGCAATGTTACGCTATTACTAAAATGAATTTTTAATAATTACTAGTCGACCCCGCAATGTTACGCTATTACTAAAATGTATTTTTCGGGCATTTCTGACTTCCTCCACCTTTCACTACTGCATACCACAATGTTACTGTTCAGTGACGCGGAAGTACTCTATGACGGGGGCAAACTTAAACTTAAACTTCTGGCACTAATAAGAACATACTTTGAAATTTTCATAGAAATCGGTCAACCACTTTTCGAGTTGTGCGAGCACAAACACACGAAGTCTAAATACACAGAATTTTTTATTTGTCCAATAATATGTATGTTTTTCGTTTTACAACCTTTAGACGAAAAAACGCAAAAAATACTACATGTTTACATTCAAAACATTAATATTTCTAAATTTTTATTTGTTTTATGACTAGCTATACACCCACGCGTTGCTGTGACTCAATCTGTCTGTGCAAATAAAGAAACAGTAGCGTGTTTTTGATTTTTACGTCCAACAAATGGCGCCGTTTTTTGAAAAAAACTTTTTTTTACAGGTGAAATCTATATTATATTGATATGTTCAAACACAAACGTATTCGAATGCAAAGTTGTGTCAAAATTTCAAAGTAATCCGTAAAGAACTTTTGTAAATTTAATTTTTATTTTTCCGACTTTATGTCCGGGTTAAATCTTCCCCATAGGAAAAACTAAACCCTTCCACACACTTTTCCACAAATGATCATCTAGTCAATCAACATTATGCAAGAGCATTATATAAGCAAAATAAATACAAAACAATACAAGAACAACACGTCAACTCACCAGAGATCAAATGGGAAAATAATTCACCGACTCCAGATATTTTCATATCAGAGGGTTCGGCTCGGTAGAACTCCTAACAGGGCCTATAAATCCTACTGATCCCTCAACATAAATATTTAAAAAATCTTTCGTAATCCTACATGTATTTAAAATGACTGATTTTTCATTGATATATATAAATTTTTTGATAGATCCAATACGCCTTAATTTTTAATGAGAGAGCTAGGTATAATGTTTTAATATTTTTATTTATGATCTTTTAAAAACAGTTTTTAGTTTTAATCTCATTATTTCATCACAGATAAAACATTATGTAGATTCATCTCTCCCACCCACCACCCCACGGAGGCTGTAGCGCAATTTACAGAGTATTGTGTGCATTTAATTAAATAAGTAATTACATAAGACAATTATTCTCCATTTATATATCATTATTATCGTTCATAACGTACAGAAATACGCTGAGAATGTCGGCAGTGACATACACTAGATTAGATTGTACCTTCGACGTTAGGCAGATCGTAGACATACAAAATTATAGAACTGATCACAGTGCCCATGGTTGACGTGGACATCTCCATTTAACAGTATACAAGCAACTTGCATTGTCCTATCAGTATCTAAGATTAGAAAATAAAATAGTAATAATATTAATAATAAATTAAATGGTCCAATACAGATTTAGATAACTTAGAAAGATTAATTAGAACTACGCTAATAAAGTTTAATTGCCATCATCCAAATTCAGCTATAGAACGAGTTATTTACCTAGAAATTTAGGAGGTAGAGGTATAGTCAAAATAACTTATTTGAAACATAATCAGGTAGAAATGTTAAGAACTTTTTTCCATAGGAGAACTCATAGCTCAGAAATGCACAAAATAATTTGCAAGGTAGATAGAAATATTACACCTTTAAATTTATACGAGGAGAAAGCCAACATTTTTATAAATCCCAACCAGGAATTATTAGATTCCTGGTCAAATAAAATTTTACACGCAAAACACTAAAATTATATCAACAAAACGTATGTTGACAAATTTTCGTCAAACAAATGGTTGAGTATTGGAGAGTTGAGCGCAGAAACAGAAGGATTTATGCTTGCCATTCAGGATAGAGTAATTAATACTAAAAATTATAGGAAGCATATAATCAAAGATACAAATCAAATTGATGATTTATGTAGAAAATGTTTGGCTTTTCCGGAAATTATAGAACATATTATATCGGGATTTTCTATATTAGCACCGTCCGAGTATACATTTAGGCACAATCACGTTTTAAAAATAATTCACCAAAGTTTGGTAATTAAACATAATTTGATTGACTGCCGTAATATAATACCATTTTATGAATACGAACCAAATTCATTTTTAGAAAACGAATTTTACAAAATATATTATGATAAAACTATACTAACAGACCAAACGATTAGTCATAATAGACCCGATATAGTTTTACATGACAAAATTAAAAAAAATAACTATTATCATTGATGTCGCTATTCCAAATTCCTGTAATATTCAAAAATCTGCTAATGAAAAAATAAGAAAATACACAGATTTAGGAAATGAGATGAAAAGAATTTGGCATTCTCAGACTGTAAAAATATTACAATTCTTTATTTCGGCTACTGGCATTATACCTAGCTCTCTCATTAAAAATATAGGCGTATTAGATCTATCAAAAAATTTATATTTAAAAATGCAAAAGTCAGTCATTTTAAATACATGTAGGATAAGGAAAGAGTTTTTAAATATTTATGTTGAGCGATCAGTAAGATTTATAGGCCCTGTTAAAAGTTCTACCGAGCCGAACCCTCTGATATGAAAATATCTGGAGTCGGTGAATTATTATACCATTTGATCTCCGGTGAGTTGACGTGTTGTTCTTGTATTGTTTTGTATTTATTTTGCTTATATAATGCACTTGCATAATGTTGATTGACTAGATGATCATTTGTGGAAAAGTGTGTGGAAGGGTTTTGTTTTTCCTATGGGGAAGATTTAACCAGGACATAAAATCGGAAAATTAAACTATATATGGAGATAGTATACATTACCATACTTATCTGGTAGGTCACTTAAGATTAACACTTAATTAACATTATCTGATTGTTTATTAGTGAAATTTATATTCAGGATTTAGGACATAATTGGAAAATCGGATATAACTGGACTTTCTTTCAGGAATGGTATATTTAATTTAAGGGTATGACAGCTTAAAAAGGTAAGTTTTCAGTTTAGACCTGAATTCTGTTGGACTTGTTATGGATCTTAGTTCTGATACCCAGATACTCCGAAAGCGCGATCACCAAACTTAGTATTTGGCTTGCGCTTAGGTTCCATCAGTCTGCCCAGCAGCTGATGATGTTGCTGATCTAAGAGTTGACTGTTTAAGAGCAGAGTGTTTTCCGGGACGCATAGTTCAGATTAATCATGCTTGAAATTGTTTATTGTGCATATAGAGCATACCAAGTCCAAAAGTATTGATTATTTTTGGGTTATTATGCCGTGTTGCGATTCCTCCTTCTTTAGCCAACGTTTAGGACTGCGAATTTAAATGTAAATTCTCCATCATCAGGGCAGATGTAGATTGTGGTAAAGTGTGTGTATATATGTATTTAGAAGTAATACCAATCTTTGTAATGAGGTTTTCTGCGTTTGGTTTTGGTGTAGCAGTGCCAGGACGTAATAATATATACGAGTTCATTTAAAAATTGGAGGGAGACCTAGTGAGTTATATTCCATTGGTTTCGTGTATTTTCATTAAAATTTGAAAACGTATTAGATAATGTGATATGAATGAAAACCCCAGACTGACGTACTGATGACTCTACAATACTCCATCAGTGGTTCTCAACGTGGGAACAATTTGAATATTTTGGGGAACAATTTTTTTGATTTCATTTTTACGATTACTTCACCCCGGCCGCGAGAATAATCATTTCCCTTAGGGCATGTTTCATATTTGGGGTGCTGTGTAGAGGGTATTTTTTTAAGGAAAGTAAGGAGACGAAGTTCTGAAAAAAATAAGCTATGAAGACTGGGTAGGAATCTAATCGTCAGTTTATCCAGAGGGTCTAGTTTAAGGAATTTGATAAAATTACACTATCCGAACGATTTTATACCGAGTTCCCGAGCACGGTTGCGCTGTTGATAGCCAGAGCGATCTTATTGAATAGCTTTAAGGCGATGCAAGACTCTAATAACGGGGGGTTTTGCACGAGACTCACATTTGAATTGATTCCGACGAAGAGCGATCCCCGGTTGTTTACAGGTGAAAAAATATGAAAAGCAGTAATTGTTGATTGAGGTACTGGTACATATTGAATCATTTGGCGGGTTGGAAATAAGCCGACATAGCTCAGTGGATACAGAGCATCTGACCGGACATCAGAAGGCACGGGTTCAATTCCCGTTGGCGGCATTTATTTTTACTCGGGAGATATTTTCAATGTGTATTAGTATTTCGGATGACTTAGTATTGCTTATAATTATTTGTAAGATATTTACATTTAAGATTAATAAAAACAGTGCCTTACCATTAAAATATTTCATGTAAAATGGTTTGAAAATTTTATAAAACGTTTTTCAACAGTTAAATTAGCTATAAGCACAAGATTTATTTTATAAGACGATGAATACTAATATATACGTCAAAAATTATTTTAATAAACCTTACGAAAATATCAATTGTCTAGGTTTGCTAGGGAAAATTCGACCGTAGGCTCATGCAATACGCTGGGCTACGTGCTGAATATTGTTTTACACGACTTCATCACTTAAGTCGTTATGATACCGACTTTTTTAAAGCGAAGCTAAATGCTAAATAACTATTATGATTAATCTTTATAACGAATTGGTGTACATTATGAATACAAAAAAATATGCTTTAGATAAATTGAAGGTTTTCCTATGGTTTCGTTTGAGTAGAAT
Source organism: Hesperophylax magnus (assembly GCA_026573805.1). Lineage (NCBI taxonomy): Eukaryota > Metazoa > Arthropoda > Insecta > Trichoptera > Limnephilidae > Hesperophylax > Hesperophylax magnus. Next base: position 1,329,639 of record JAIUSX010000144.1, on the reverse strand, counting down.
ACAAATAAAAAATTAATTACTCAATAAATAATATAAATGTATGAACGCGTAAAGGAAACAACTTTACAAAAATACAGTATTATAGCTAAGATTATCTGTGACAGTTTCACTTGATTAACTTTTTTGCTTTCTTAAAAAAATATTTACAAAATAAAAACAAATAACAGTTTTGTGCTTGAAATCGAACGTTTCTAGACTCCGTTTGTCAAGCGATTTTAATGCTAATTACCCACAATATAAGGTTTATCAAGAATATACACATTTTTGGGTTGTAGCTTCTTCTTATGGGTATTGTCCCGTATTTTAATAAACATTTTGGAAAGCCGAATCATAAATAAAATTGAGAAACACTGCTTGACATTCTACACGTATCTACGTTATATTATATGTTGTGCACACACAACCAGACGCTTGTGTTCGACTAATTTCAATTTATTCCAACAACAATAATTCCGAGATGCCTTGCATAGTATTATTTGATGAATTCGTACGCCAAAAGGTTGGCAGAAATTCTAAATGTGAAAGGTCGAAGATTTGCTTATGAAAGAGATAAACAAAAAATATCAATTATAATTTCTGCCAAATAAATTACATATTTACTTTTCTCTTTTTCATTGTGTAGTTGCGTTTAGGACAAACTTGGAATTACTAAGTTAACCCTAAATAACAAACGTTAGTTGATTTGACGAAGCAAAACCACTGGAGCGATTTTTGCCATATTATGTCAAGTTTGTAAAAAACGTTTTGAGCAACTAGCTTCAGTTGTTTCAAACCATCTATTTATTTGTGATTTGGAAAATAACGTTCTATTTCAAGTTAATCAATATTGTTGGAGATGCTGAGAAGAGGGTCTTTTTAAGGAAAAAAAGATTTGAGAACACATTTTTATGAACTCACAAAAAAATTACGAATCGCTTCTGGTACTTATCGCTTGTCTGTATTCTTGACAAAATCAGTTGCAATTTTAAAAACGCTATTTAAAATTTAAAACTATAGCCAAGTACCTACTTTACTGCATTTCTGAATTCATCGCACAATCAGTTCCAATTTTAAAAATGATTCTTAAATTCAGTTTAAATCTGAGTTCATTTAAATAGATTTCACGCAGGACTAACAAATACGTAGACAACTGAAATGAGTATGTTAAGCTGTTAGCTGTTAATTTAATTAATTTATACCTCTAATGACAGAGATAGCATGCCGGTTGTACCCTAATGATTACAAGGTTAGCCGATAGTAGCCGATCCCTAGGTAGCCAGCTCAGTTACAGTTGCTTCTCTTGTTAGAATAACTCATAGTCTCCGGTAGAACATATATATATTTAACGAGACTTTCATATAGATTTTGTCGGTAATTAATTAATAAGTAAATATTATTTAATTGATAATCGTACTGACTGTTCCGAAAATTTTGTAACCACTTTTAAATACCCAATAAGTATTTGTAGTGTTATTATTTGGTGGTAGTTTCGATATCATCCACCAGATTTCACTAGAGGGTGTGTGGATCAAAGTAATTACTAACCAATTAATGTAGCTTTAAGATTTTTTTTCCACAGTTCGCGGTACTTACGCCACATAGCAGAGATAGCATGTCGGCTGTACCCTAATGATTACGAGCTTAGCCGATGCTAGCCGTTCTCTAGGTAGCCAGCTCAGTTACAGTCGCTTGTCTTATTATAATAACTCACAGTCTCTGGTAGAACGGACACATGTCTTGCAAGACATTTATTGTAATTATTTACCAAAGTATTTATTGAATGCATTATTTATTGATCTCAAGTTTATTTCATTCTAAGAAGTTAACTAAATAGTACACCAGTACATTACAGTATTATAAAAAAACATTATTATGCGCGTAGTCGAATCGACGAAGGCGTTTATTAAGCGTATATAAAATTAGGTTTGTAATAAAGGGTTAATATAAAAAAAAATAGTAAAGTTTTAATAAAGTTGAGATCGATCTGACATCTATTATAAAATACATTAGTAATTTCCGTCTTTACAAATATCCGTTCTTGATCGAAAAGTTCGAATGATACAGTTTATCTTGAAAACGTGTTTCAATTTGACGGAGAAAATCGATAGAAATAATATGTAATTTCCGGTAGATCGGAGATAAGAAACTTAAAGACATATTCAATTCAGTTTGCTGGTAGGCTATTCAGTGCACAGCTTCAACTCTGATCGATTGACTCTTATAGATATATTAAGCAACATCATGAGGTCTAGCACGGGCGATCGATAAAGACCTTTGTCAATACGATATTGACAATATCCGTTATCTATGGCCAGTTAGCGATATGACCGAGAACGGGCAGAATCTTATATTTGGTTTTACGCCCAGCCGAGTTTTACATGGATTTTAAGAACAAAATATAACTAGTGAGCTTTTAAAAATAAAAATGGAACACTTCCTTCAGTTCACAAACAACTTGAAGTTGAATTATTGTAGAATCGTTAAAGAAATTAGAACACATCTGTTCTCAAATGGTGTATCTAGTTCGTGCTTTGACTTAAAATGTTCCCAAACTTTAGTTCGAGTGTCTTTACTACTTACTAATATTTATTACTTTTAAATGATAAACTAATGTTTATGAGACAAATAATGAAGATAATAACGAAAAAAAATATTTCGCCAAGAAATGAAGATATAATATATCTCGACGCCATCTAGCGAGAAATTTAGCACTAACAAAGCCTTTCCTACAAAAATAAAGTTGGTTGTTTACAGGTGGAAAAAATCTAATAAGCAGTAATTGTTGATTGAGGTACTAGTACATATTGAAGAGCACCTGACCGGACATCAGAAGGCACGGGTTCTATTCCCGTTGGCGGCATTTATTTTTACTCGTGAGATATTTTCAATTTGTAGTGATATTTCAGGCGACTAATTATTGCTTATAATTATTTGTCAAAAATATTTATGTATTAAAAGAAGCGAAGCTAGCAGTCCACGATAGGGTGCTGACAACAACTCTGAAATATGGCAGTGAGGCTGAGGAAGGATGGAAGTAGACTGAATGCTGTAGAAATAAGATCCCTGAGGAGTACATGTGTAAAACCATGTACGACCATGCCGCAAATGTGGATATCCGAAAAGAATACAATGCAGATGATGTAAAGGTAACGGATAAGATTAGTATCAATTTGGATCAAGAACTGATGCACAAATAAAGGTGTATAAGGATAGAAAGGCATGGCATAATCAAGTTAATCAAGTACTTGAGTCGGGCCGTGTTAAGAATTAGAATAACAGAAGATGATTATGTATGATGTGTTAGTGCGAATTTAGTCCTTGAGTTTAAAAACAGTTTGTATGGACCGATCCGGCTCGAAGGACCACTTCATCGTGTTCATCGCCCATAAGATTATGTATAATTACCATTTTCGTGGTCAGTGCTGGTGTTTCTGGCTTCTTCCGCAAGATGTCCTCCTTTTCCCGTCTCTCTCATGTTGATCTGAAAAAAAAACAAACAATTTCACTATAAAAACTGATTATACAAAAATCTACAGCGGATATATTTTTATGTAAAAGGGTTATTATACACTTTATACAGGGTATATCGGCACGTACCCGAAAAATCATAACCAGCGATTCCTGAGAATATATGGAGTAAAAAATGTTATGGCCAATATGAATAGTATATTTTTTTAATACAAAATTTATTAATCATATTAACAATACTGTTTTATCCTTTATCGAAGATTCAAAACCCATCTGGTAATATTTTATTGGCCCGCTTTTACAAACACAACGAAATGGCACGGCACCATTCGTCTCATTTTTAATTATTATTATTTCGTGTGTACGAAAGAGCGAAGACGCTTTTTGACATACTTGCTAATAACAGCTTTTGAACATGAGAAGCAATGCCAATGGCAGTGACGGAGTTAGGAGATTTTTTTTTTTCATTATTTCTGGCTTTCACCCTTCGAGGGTGTTTTTTATTTAAAATTATGGAGAAATGAAAGGTGAATTTAAATATAAATTTTATTTAAATAGGCAAATTTCAAAATTATAATGAAAATTGGAGTCGAGTTCAGATTTAGAAGAGATGAGATGTTGAATGGAGGGGAGGCAATTTTAGATAAGGCTTGATAGAAGAGAGGATATTTGTTTAGAGAGGGACAACCAAAAAATATGTGATCTAAAGTTCCCACTTCTAGACCACAGAATGTACAATCTGGGGAGTCAACGACGTGAATTTTAAAAAGGTGGGAAGGAACGGAACAATGTCCGATCCTCATTCGAATGAGTGAAGAAATTTATTTTTTGGAAAAGTGGGGGAATTGCTGAAACCACGGCTTAGATGGGATAGTCCTTTGTATCGAGGCATAGCAGGCTCCCTTGGATTGACTAGCAATGTGCCAATACTCTGCCCAAACATTGCGGGATCTATCTTTGATGATGGAAACAATGTCAGATAGGGGAATGTGGTTTACGAGGGTAACAACAGGGTTGGACGCTCCTTGTTTTGCCAAGGCATCCGCAATATCATTACCCATGATACCAACATGTCCAGGAATCCAAATCAGAGTTACAGTTTTTCCAGAGCTTTGAATGGAGGCATCATCACTCCAATAAGGCATACAAAGTGATCATCAGGATGACAATTTTTAATTGAAAAAAAATGTTACCGGACAACAAAGTGCCCATAACATTTTTTACTCCAAATGTGCAAAGGAATAGCTGGTTAAAGTTTGTCAGGTACGTGCCGATACACCCTGATCATGTAATCATCAAAGACAAAATAAGTGACTCTTAAATGAAAATTTGAATCAGAAAAGATTCGGTCCCATCTAGAAATTAACCTCTTCGTAGCCTAGAGGCTCTACCACCGAGCTAAACCGACCCTATCTCCTTTTGTGTGAATGCAGCTCTCCCACTGATGTGTAAGACGAATGGTTGAGAGGTCAAAGGGTGGGCGGACGCATCTGTCACCAAGCCAAATGGCATGGACAAATAACCCTTAGTTGCGCACCCCTTGCTAAGTCACCAAACGTAGCGAATAGTGCCTAGCATTTGTGTTATTTCTCAATTTACTCATTGAAAATAGTATTAGTATTTTACAGCACGTTTCAGAATGGAAGATACTCTCAGTATCACCCTGGTGAAAAACCGCCATTCTTAATAGATGTTTCTTATAGGGGATGCCATTATCTTACTAGCTCCTGACGGTTGGGACTCTTGTCTCCGACTTATTGTACCATTCACTTCCGCGACATATATTCTTCTGACGTGTCCCTTTCTTAATCGTACTCATTACGCTTACATCACCCTCACCTTTTTTCCTTATCTCTTTATTTTGAAAAGATTTTTTCTACAATTTAAGAGACAGGTATGGATACTGCCACCCCGGGAACAATTTATTCAGTAACCAACACCCCAAGGTCACCCCAAGTGGTTTGCTACGTTAAGTGAATTAGCAGGAGTGCCCAGGTTCGTGGGGTGAGGTTTGTCTAGGTCGAATCGGGAGAGACTGGTTAAGGGAGACCTTTTGACCTGTCCAGCCGGACTCTCTCGACACATCGCCTTGCAGCACAGTGGGAGGGATGGATTCATGCGTGCGTCACTCCTGGAATGTTCCATCCTTCCTTTCCTAAAAAGACTCTCCGCACAGCATCCCCAAAACTGAATAATGCCCTGAGGGGAATTATTTTAAGGGAAATAGTTTAAAAAACGTACGCCTCAGGAATCTAATTACTACTCACCAATGTCAGATTTTTACCCAACGAACTCTTGTCCGGAGCCAAAGAACTAACCGCTCTTTACCACAGAGGCAAATACACTTATTTCTTCTCTATACTATCATTTACCCAATGTTACCAATCTAAAAACAATAACAATAAAACCAAATTGCTACTTGAAATAGAAAAGCATTTCAAAGTTCTACGAGGCATAATCCTGAAAATTCAGTTATTACCTCTCTTTCTGTTGCACGCGATCTTTATGAGAGTAAGGGAGAGGTTAGAACGGAGCTATCAGCGACCGCCCCCAGCTAACGAGAGGATGTTGCACTGTAAACTTTTTCTTTTGCCTTTTTTAAAGCTGAAATTGGAAATTTCAACCCTAAGGGTGAACACACCGGTTATGGCATGGTTGTCTGCAGAATTATTTATTTATTTTTACGGTACGGCCTACATGGTCGTGGGGATAAGTCTCAAGCATTTCGAAAATCGCGGGTTCAAATCCCGGCGTGCGCAAGTAAATATTATTTAATGAATTTGAGTAATTTATTCATTTTAGTTACAGTTCCATTGAAAGATACTCTAGTATCACCCTGGTGTACGACCACCATTCAGAATTGAAACTTTGCTTGAAATGGCTTTGGCCGTGTTTGGTGACCAGATCTGAATAGTCAGGTACTTCCCACCATTCTCTTCCCCTTCTCCTTCTCCTCCCCGCTACATTTAGCCACACAGCATACCCTAATTGGGGATGCCACAGTCTTCCTGACTCCAAACGTTTGGTATCAGTTGGGTCTCTTGTGCTGTTTCACATTAATAAATGTTATAAAATGCCAATCCCTGTGCCGCAGGTATATTTTTAAAATTTAAAAAAAAAAAATACGTATATTTTTGTTATGTTTCCCCAATGAAAGCTACTTGTATTAATAGAATTTTTTTATCATATTACCATAAAAACCATAAGAAATATATTAGTCGAGTCCAAAATAATATCATGATAATTTATATCATTGCCAGGCTAATAAAACATATTTAAGTATCTATACCATTATGTTACAAGATACAATAAAACCGTGCGTTGACTACTAGCGAATCCACGGTGGATTCGTCCACACACTACGGGTAAAAACGTCAGATATCCATGGTGGATTCTTAGCACGTTAAGGGTTAACTCCTCTTTTAAGGGCAGTTTTTTTTCTTTTTAAGAGGGTGACAGATTACGCTACAAGTTCAAAGCGTTTTATATTACTCTATATTCTATATATCTCTCGCTATACAATCCCTTACAGAACTGTCACACCTAGAAAGATGATGTTTTATAAGTGTGGGCATTGCGATGATAACAATAATAAATAATAATAATACTTGGATGATTTTTATAGCGCCATTTTTGAGCAAGATCACCTCAAGGGCGCTGTACAAATATATAATACATTGTATAAATGGCCCCAATGAAATGGCCCCACCCTACATCTCTGAACTATGCGTCCCAGAAAACACTGGTCTGAGGCAGTCAACTCTTAGATCAGCAACATCATCAGCTGTAGGCAGACTGATGGAACCTAAGCGCAAGCCAAATACTAAGTTTGGTGATCGCTTGGAATAAACTCCCTCTGGAACTAAGATCCATAACAAGTCCAGCAGAATTCAGGTCTAAAGTAAAAACTTACCTTTTTAAGCTGAGAAAGTCCAGTTATATCCAATTATGTCCTAAATCCTGTTTCTAAATTTCACTAATAAACAATTAGTTAATGTTAATTAAGTGTTAATCTCAAGTGATCTACCAGGTAAGTATGATACTGTATATTATTTCCATATATAGTTAGCAATAACATAGATCATTTTAGTATGTATTTGTACAGCGCCCTTGAGGTGATTTTGCACAAAAACGGCGCTATACAAATCATATTTATATTGTAATTAAACAAGTCCATCCAGTTGACAAACTGCTTAAATGGTTTAACCAGAAGAAACATCAAAGAACAATTAAAATATTAAAAAAGAAAATAAAATCTGACTCCTCTCCTTAGTAAGATTATAGCGTAGTGTGTCACCCCAACATATAATACGTTTATGCCACGCCCAAATTATACACGCATATTATAGCTTAATGTGTCCAAGGCTTTATACGCAATTGAACTGCCCCAGTAACAATCTCTTGTATTAATTTAGTGATAAATTGAAGATGTCCACTAACTTGGCATAATTATTTCCCTTCATTAGTATTCATAGCAATGAGGAGTACGTGATAAATATGGTAGTTAGTCAAATAATTTCTGTACTCAAATAAATTTAAACATCTAGTATTTATTAAAGAATCATACTAAACTTCTCAATTTGGGAGAAGGTACGGGTACCGCCGCCCCGGGAACTATTGATTGGATAACCAACAGCTCTGTCATAAATCAGCTTAAGTAGTTTACTACGTTTGGTGTGTCCGGTTGTTCTTTGCGGACGCGTCTGTATACCAATTGCGTGGCAGGCCAGATCGCGAGGGACTTGTTGATGAGACCTTTTGACTTCTCCGGCAGGTCTCTCTCGGAACATCGCTTTGCACCGCATTGAGAGGGATGGATTTATACGTCCGTCACGCGTTTTTCTTCCTCCCCTAAAAATACTCTCCACGCAGCATTCCGAAAGATGCCACAGGTATAGGTCGGGACGCCTGACGAAGACATGGCACGATCAAGTGAACGAAATACTAGAGTCGAACCATGTCAAAAATCAGAATAACAAAAGGGTACCTATGTATGAGACGATGAGACGATGTATGATTGTGGATGAAACAAGGAGTGTGTGCAAAGACCAAGTTGTTTTGTGGTCCTTCCTCTCTGCCTACCCCTTCGGGGGGAGGGAGTGACGGTTAGATAGTGAGCGCGAAATGAACATCTTTTTAAATGAGTAAAAAAGTATGTTTTGCTCTTTTGCAAGCTGTTCTGATCTGGAAAACTTTACTTCCAAATCTTCCTCTTCCCCATTTCCACCCACTCTCTTCAAACTAAGAAAGTAACTGCTTATTGAGATCTGGTCAATCTGGTTGTCTTTCACCGGAGCGATACTGATATTATTTTCCACTCAAGTTTAATTTCGTTATTATTTAAAATAACAATCTTTTCTATCTGTAAAACTGGTGCACTCACCCTTTTCCTCACACTCCAGTGAAAGGTTGAACGTTCCTAAAACAGTAGGCGAATCAATGTTACGATGATTGTATACTCAGTCGAGGCTTTTCTAGTCTTCTTGGGTAGACAAGACTGTACGAGACTATTCTACGAGACTATACAAGTCTGTACAAGACTTTACAAAACTACACAGAGCCTGTAATTCAGCGTTTTTAGGGTGATTTTTCACGAAAAACGGCGTCGTAGAGAGAAATTAATATAAAATTAACAATATTATACAAGACTACAGGACTACAATACCATAGAAGACTTTAATACAAGACTACAGAAAAGTATACAAGACAATATAAGACTACTCAAGTTTGTATAAGACTACCACTTATTATTACTATTACAGATTACACAAGACTATTTAAATCTATGTAAGGCTACACCAAACTCTAAAAGACTTTACAAGAATATTCAAGACTACAAACGTCTATACAAGACCATAATACAAGACCATACAATACCATTTAAGACTGCACAAGATTATACAAGATTATTCAAGACTGTGAATGACTATATTAAAAAACTACGCAAGACTATACAAGACTACACAATACCGTATAAGACTGTACAATATTATACAAAACTACACAAGATCATTAAAAAATATAGAATATTATACAACACTACGAATGACTATATTACAGGACTATACAAGACTACACAACACCATTTAAGACTGTACAAGATTATACAAGATCATTCAAGAATATAGAAGACTATACAAGACTACACAAGATCATTCAAGAATATAGAAGATTATACAACATTAAATATGACTATATCACAAGACTACACAAGACTATACAAGACTACACAATACCATTTAAGGCTGTACAAGATTATACAAGACCATAATTCTATACAATAAGAATATAAGACTATACAATACCATACAAGATTATACAAGACTCTAATTCAAGACTACAGACAATACCATACAAGATTATACAAGACTATAATTCAAGACTATACAATACCATACAAGATTATACAAGACTATACAATACCATACAAGATTATACAAGACTCTAATTCAAGACTACAGACAATACCATACAAAATTATACAAGACTATAATTCAAGACTATACAATACCCTACAAGATTATACAAGACTATACAATACCATACAAGATTATACAAGACTCTAATTCAAGACTACAGACAATACCATACAAGATTATACAAGACTATAATTCAAGACTATACAATACCATACAAGATTATACAAGACTCTATATCAAGACTACAGACAATACCATACAAGATTATACAAGACTATAATTCAAGACTATACAATACCCTACAAGATTATACAAGACTATACAATACCATACAAGATTATACAAGACTCTAATTCAAGACTACAGACAATACCATACAAGATTATACAAGACTATAATTCAAGACTATACAATACCCTACAAGATTATACAAGACTAAACAATACCATACAAGATTATACAAAACTATAATTCAAGACTATACAATACCATACAAGATTATACAAGACTATAATTCAAGACTATACAATACCATACAAGATTATACAAAACTATAATTCAAGACTATACAATACCATACAAGATTATACAAGACTATAATTCAAGACTATACAATACCATACAAGATTATACAAAACTATAATTCAAGACTATACAATACCATACAAGATTATACAAGACTCTAATTCAAGACTACAGACAATACCATACAAGATTATACAAGACTATAATTCAAGACTATACAATACCCTACAAGATTATACAAGACTATACAATACCATAGAAAGATTATACAAGACTCTAATTCAAGACTACAGACAATACCATACAAGATTATACAAGACTATAATTCAAGACTATACAATACCATACAAGATTATATAAGACTATACAATACCATACAAGATTATACAAGACTCTAATTCAAGACTACAGACAATACCATACAAGATTATACAAGACTATAATTCAAGACTATACAATACCCTACAAGATTATACAAGACTATACAATACCATACAAGATTATACAAAACTATAATTCAAGACTATACAATACCATACAAGATTATACAAGACTATAATTCAAGACTATACAATACCATACAAGATTATACAAAACTATAATTCAAGACTATACAATACCATACAAGATTATACAAGACTCTAATTCAAGACTACACACAATAACATACAAGATTATATAAGACTATACAATACCATACAAGATTATACAAGACTATAATTCAAGACTATACAATACCATACAAGATTATACAAAACTATAATTCAAGACTATACAATACCATACAAGATTATACAAGACTCTAATTCAAGACTACACACAATAACATACAAGATTATATAAGACTATACAATACCATACAAGATTATACAAGACTATAATTCAAGACTATACAATACCATACAAGATTATACAAAACTATAATTCAAGACTATACAATACCATACAAGATTATACAAGACTCTAATTCAAGACTACAGACAATACCATACAAGATTATACAAGACTATAATTCAAGACTATACAATACCCTACAAGATTATACAAGACTATACAATACCATACAAGATTATACAAAACTATAATTCAAGACTATACAATACCATACAAGATTATACAAGACTATAATTCAAGACTACACACAATAACATACAAGATTATATAAGACTATACAATACCATACAAGATTATACAAGACTATAATTTAAGACTATACAATACTATATAATATTATACAAGATTATAATTCAAGACTATACAATACCATACAAGATTATACAAAACTATAATTCAAGACTATACAAAACTATACAAGACTATAATTCAAGACTATACAATACCATAAAAGATTATACAAGACTATACAATACCATACAAGATTATACAAGACTATAATTCAAGACTATACAATACCATACAAGATTATACAAAACTATAATTCAAGACTATACAATACCATACAAGATTATACAAGACTCTAATTCAAGACTACACACAATAACATACAAGATTATATAAGACTATACAATACCATACAAGATTATACAAGACTATAATTCAAGACTATACAATACCATACAAGATTATACAAAACTATAATTCAAGACTATACAATACCATACAAGATTATACAAGACTCTAATTCAAGACTACACACAATAACATACAAGATTATATAAGACTATACAATACCATACAAGATTATACAAGACTATAATTCAAGACTATACAATACCATACAAGATTATACAAAACTATAATTCAAGACTATACAATACCATACAAGATTATACAAGACTCTAATTCAAGACTACACACAATAACATACAAGATTATATAAGACTATACAATACCATACAAGATTATACAAGACTATAATTTAAGACTATACAATACTATATAATATTATACAAGATTATAATTCAAGACTATACAATACCATACAAGATTATACAAAACTATAATTCAAGACTATACAAAACTATACAAGACTATAATTCAAGACTATACAATACCATAAAAGATTATACAAGACTATACAATACCATACAAGATTATACAAGACTATAATTCAAGACTATACAATACCATACAAGATTATACAAGACTCTAATTCAAGACTACACACAATAACATACAAGATTATATAAGACTATACAATACCATACAAGATTATACAAGACTATACAATACCATACAAGATTATACAAGACTATAATTCAAGACTATACAATACCATACAAGATTATACAAAACTATAATTCAAGACTATACAATACCATACAAGATTATACAAGACTCTAATTCAAGACTACACACAATAACATACAAGATTATATAAGACTATACAATACCATACAAGATTATACAAGACTATACAATACCATACAAGATTATACAAGACTATAATTCAAGACTATACAATACCATACAAGATTATACAAAACTATAATTCAAGACTATACAATACCATACAAGATTATACAAGACTCTAATTCAAGACTACACACAATAACATACAAGATTATATAAGACTATACAATACCATACAAGATTATACAAGACTATAATTTAAGACTGTACAATACTATATAATATTATACAAGATTATAATTCAAGACTATACAATACCATACAAGATTATACAAAACTATAATTCAAGACTATACAAAACTATACAAGACTATAATTCAAGACTATACAATACCATACAAGATTATACAAGACTATAATTTAAGACTATACAATACTATATAATATTATACAAGATTATAATTCAAGACTATACAATACCATACAAGATTATACAAAACTATAATTCAAGACTATACAAAACTATACAAGACTATAATTCAAGACTATACAATACCATACAAGATTATACAAAACTATAATACAAAAATTGACAAGACTTTTACTTATTTTTATTATTGCTACGATACAAGACTACACAAGACTACACCGAACCATACAAGACCATACAAGACTATTTAAGACGAAAGACTGACCATGGGTACTTAAGACGAATAACCCCTGTACGTGTGATTCATACTAATTTGAAAGAAAACTGTTGTCGCCAATTAGCATAAGACGTTTCTACTCCTAGACGCCAGACAGGCCGATGAAATTGGATATCTGCTCAAGAAAGTACCTACATATTAGATCGATACTTGAAAACTTTTCATCAATTTTATATAAAGTGAGGAAAAATTGACCTCACTTCGGACAAGCGGACATTTTTTTTTTATTTTTTATATTTTCTTTATTCAGTAAAGTTTATACATAACAGTAAACGGGTAAATTTTTGGCCACCACACTAGGCACATGCCCGTGTTGTAGTGGTCAATTTTATGTTAAGTATAATAATACAAATTAAAAATAAGTTGAATGAAAACAAAATAATATAAAAATAAAATAAATACATGCAACAACGAACTTCTATTGGTCTATTTCTCCAGTGAATTATAATACAACTCACAAAGAGAATTGTTATAAAAATTCTTTTCATGGGAACAGCAATCTCCGAAAAACTTACAATGTTTTGCAAAGAAGAAATTTTGTATGAAACCTTTTGTCATTTTGTCGTTGGAACGTTTTTTATCGGTGATATCATTTTGTTCCAATGTGAACCTGTTAGGACGAAGAAGGGAAATTGAGAAATAAGATAATCTGTACTATATGTTACTAAACTCTAGAGCGAAATCGCACTCTTATTCAAAACTAACACCAAGTATATAAAAACAATTAAATCTCAAATGAAAATCTGGATACAAAACATGGGGAAACCAGAAATCTCTCTGTCTGTTTGTGCGCTTAGTTCTTCTAAATTACGCAGCGGATTTTAATAGGGTTTTCAGTATTATTTAGAAAATTTCTTTCGGAAGGTTTGCATATATAAAACATGCATATTATATTTATAGAAAGTAGAGAAAAATCGATGTTTTATAATCGAGTCGAAAAATTATATTTGCGGACATTATATTAGTAACGCTGGCTAAAACTTGTGAGCTACATCAAAATAATGTATGAAGGAATTGTGTATCTTAAAAAGGACTACAGAAAAGTTCTTGATGGTATGTGTCTATATCCTAAGGATACGCCCCAGCAACTTAAATACATTGAGATTAAATACATACTGAAATTAAATAATTGCTTCGTACTATCTATATTAATAAATATTAAAAATTTGGGAAGGAAAAGAGATCCCAGTGAAGATATCATTATTTTCTTGTGAAATAAAATTTACTTGCGCACCCCGGTATTTGAACCCGCGACCTCTGAATTTATGACTTGTAATGGCTTTTTTTAAACTTTTTTTATGTGACACCTCACAAGAACGCCCCTGTCTGTACAGCGTAAAGACAGGGGGAATTATGCCGCCCCCCAGTTGGGCATAGTTGTAAGGCGGGTTAAGGTAGGGGCTGTTGACGGGGAAGCAGATATCCAAAAAGTTGTGCATATCGACAGATTATCCGGCACTTTGGAGGCTGCGCTAAAAGCATTGACATTTGTCTTCCGACTCTCGAAAACATTTTCTGACCGTGCTGAACATAGATCGTATTGACATAGGGGTTTATCGATGGTCCGTGCTAGACCTCCTGGTGGAAGAACACAAGAGTCCCAACGGCTCCTAACCGTCTGGAGTGACACAAGCGACACTATGGCATCACCAATTGAAGAATATTGTGCGACTGAAGGTAGTGGGAAAGGAGATGAGGTAGAGGAAGGTGACGAAGTACCTGGCTATTCAGATATGGTCACCAAACATGGCTAAAGACATTTCAAACAACGTTTAATGGTGGACTTTACCATACTGTGATACTGATAGTATTTACCCAGGAGTCAATCACTGAAAATAATTCAATTAGACTCGTATTTTGGGTGTTTCCATCTGCCAGAAGTGATAATGCATTGTAATAATCACATTCTATTGACTGTTATTCCAGAACTTCCAATATCACGACAAAACCTTAATGAATAATATAAAGAACTTTGTTTAGTGACTAGAACTGAATAGCCAAGAACTTAAAATCTACCTCTTTATCAGCTTCAAAATATAACCTGATTAATGGGTTATGCGGGGGATGTCATAGCCCCACTAACTCCTGACAGTCTGGAACAGTTACACGACAAAAAAAATATATTCGTGAAATTTTTTGTAGTATATACTCGTATATAACTCTTAAGTTTTTGAAGTGAAACTTCTTTACGCGCGTCATGCATTTTCGAGGACCGGAGTAAAATCGACTCATGACCGTCACGAAAAACCGTGATCATTTGGTGGTGGGGGTACGGGACCCCCACCACCGCTCACCGTTCACTGTCGCTCTCTCACCGTAGTCGCTTACTGAGGTGAGGGAGCCACTGACGAACGTTCTCTCTCTCTCTTCTCTCTTTTCCTCTCTCTCTAGCCAACGACGCCACGCCAGGCATCGGCTGCTTGCTTCGTGTACTGCGCGGTGAGTGTAATACGAGTGAAATACGTAATTGATTGTGGTTTATCTCTCTCACCGTAGTCGCTTACTGAGGTGAGGGAGCCACTGACGAACGTTCTCTCTCTCTCTTCTCTCTTTTCCTCTCTCTCTAGCCAACGACGCCACGCCAGGCATCGGCTGCTTGCTTCGTGTACTGCGCGGTGAGTGTAATACGAGTGAAATACGTAATTGATTGTGGTTTATTCGATTTGGAACAGAGTTTTAGTGTCAAAAATGAGTAGTGACGAGATAGAAGTGAGAAAAAAGAGAGAATGAAATGAAAAGAGAGAGAGAAGAATACTAAAAGTTTCACTTCCGTCGTGCGTAGGCTTGCCACACAGTGTATTTTTTTTTAGTTCGACTGACAATTGAACCTTCCTACCCAATTATACCAATCTCGTTATATGTAGATCATCCAATCTTAGTGAAATGCGAATATGTCCGAGTGTATGCATGCGATTGCCACCAAACGTTGATAGAATGCATTGTCATTGACGACGAGTCTATTTGACGAGTTTCAGCTTGATCAAGTGTCGGAAAGTGGGTCAATTACCGCTTCCAAGATCAGAGAAAACAAAATTAAATTCAAATATATGTATTTAAAATGAAAACACGGAAACACCGCATTTATATAAGGTACGAGAATTTTAAAATTCTAAAAATATTACCCAAAATGATTTATTTACGTTACGTTGAAAAACAAAGCGATTTGTCTGCGTTGGAATTAACACGTCACGTGATACGTGTTGAACGTGACATAAAATACGACGCAGATACTTAAAGAACGTATTTTGAAAACATTTCACGTTTTTACGTAAACAAGACAAGGTTAATTTTCAAAAAATATAAAAAGACGTGTTGTTTTAAAGGTAAATTACAAAAACAGTGAATACTTGGAGCAGTTTTTTTTTTAACAAGGTTTTCGTAATAGATTCTATATAAATACACACTGAGAGCATGTTTAAACAGTCCTGGTTTTCTTAGCAGACTGACGAGGTATCAATAAATTGTTGCAATTGTCACTCATGTAGATATTTCAAACTGTCAGACAGGGACAGGTAATTAGGTAACAGGTTGGGTGAGGAAATGCAGGAACATTAGTGGGAGATTACGATAGATGGGAATGCTGACAGAGTTATTGAAAGAAGGGTAAATGCAGGTTACTCCATTAATGGAGGACTGAACGCAGTTGGTGCTAGCAAAAATATGTCAACAAACAGCTTAGCTAGCAGTCCACAATGAAGTTCTGGTACCTACCCTGATGTATGGCAGTGAGGCATGGAACTGGTGTATAAGGATAGTACATGATGCGGAAGTTAATTGGTTGAAGAAGTCATTGACGCTCGAGGAAGACATTGCACGATCAAGTGAACCAAGTCGGGACATATCAAGAAGACGATGAATGAATTTTTTGTTGTTGTTTTTTTTTTTAATAATTTTCTTCATGATGTGAAGATGAAAGGAAGAAAAAAGAAGAACTGAGAAACACTGCGGTGCAAGGCGACAGGTCGAGAGAGTCCTGCTGGAGAGTTAAAAAGATCTCACCCCATGAACCCGGACACCCCTGCTAAGTCATCAAAACATAGCGAACAACTTGGGATGTCCTATTGCAGAGGTGTTGGTTATCTAATGAATTGTTACCGGGGCGGCGGTACACATACCCGCCTCTGATAGAACAAAACGGTCTGATAGGAATTGTAATAAATGTAATACAAATTAGACAATATAAAGGTCATGAAATTTTCGGGATGAAATAGACCCTTTGCTCCGGTCTCTAATAATCTAATTGCGCATTAAAAAGGTCGACATTACCACTGTTGAATAATTAATAAGGAACCTTATCTTTTAGGAATCAAATCCTTTGAAATTTACATGACGTAAGGCATATAGGTTTAGTCCATAGAACGTTTATTTACTAGAGAGTTGACTAAACGGGCTCACTTGAAACAATAATGTGTCTCAAAGTGGGCACAATTCAAAATATTTATTTTCTGTCATTAATTAATGCAAATCTTGGAAGCGGAAATTAACCCACTTCCTGACATCCGATCGAGCTGAAGCTCGGCAGATGGACTCGTTTTCAAAGACAATGAATTATATTAACGCATATATACGCATTGCCTCTGAAATCGGATGACATTAACGCAGATAATATACGAAAGAAATGTCAGTCCTACCCGATCGGCAATTGGCGAGGTTGATAAAGTTGTCGACTCTAGTTCCTGTGTTCAATCGTCAGTTAAAAAAATTTTTTAGTTGATTTAAATTTTTTTTTAAATGAATAGTCCAATCTGCTCCAAACCACCTGGAGCCAGTGAGACTATAGAAACCCTAGTAAAAGGTGCTTTCACAAAACTATGGATATCATTAAAATGTGTGGAAGATTTAAAGCTAATTTTTCTGTTCTGATCGTAATATTTTTGAAACGGTTCCAACTGGCTACAACGTCATTGTGTCGTAGCTGACGCTACTGGCTGGTAAGACGGCTGTCACTGACGTTGGTCGGCGTGACGTCAACAACGCCGTATTCAGCAACAAAAAAATATAAAAAAAAAAAAAACTGTTTTGGTGTTGAGATAATAACGAATCTAGTTTAATTTATATGCCATCGTTATGTTAGCTATGTTAATTGAGTCCACAGAACGAGAAGTACCTAGACAGATTAGATTAAGCGTGTGTTGTGTCCACGGACACACGAATTATGTCGGAAGTATGTCACCCTGCGGTAGCAGTTATAACTTGACGAGGATAGCCCGTCCCAAATATTTCATAAATTCCGTAGGAAAAAAAGTGGTCCTTCGAGCCGGATCGGTCAATACAAATCGTTTTGAATTTATCATATAAATTACCATTGGCAGTGTTTTTATAAATATACCGCACAAGAGCCCCAACAGTCTGGAGCTTATGAGACTATGGCATTCCCAATCAGAGAGATTGAGGAAATTAAAAGTCTTTTCGTGTGTTATGTTGTGAAGTCCAAATATTAGTACGTAGGTAATAGAATTTTATTACAGTAGTTTAAGGAAAGGTTTGTACTAGATATGAAAAGCTAATTTTTATAGCTAAATAAAATTAAACAAAAAAATAGCTAAATCTTCCTTCTCACACGTTTTGTATGAAAACTAAAGAGACAGAAGATAACACAATGATTGTCAGGTACAAACTCTTTCCGGGACTAATATATATATATAAAGGCAAGAGTTAATTTGTTTTTAGGGACTTTTGTCATATTTGAAGTACGTAATAAATTGGTCGCGTCTTATGTGAATTATTTAAGTCTATGAATTGCGTATTCGTTTTCTTTCAATTCTATGAGCTTCAATAATTCAATTGCTCTTGTTCTTCTGTTCGATAAGACACTGCAAATGTACTATCGACATTTCAAATGCATTTGCAGTGTCCGACTAGACATTTTCTCTGTCCAATAGGACATTTGCAGTATCCGACAGGACATTTCCTCTGTCCGATAGGACTTTTGCAGTGTCCGACTGGAAATTACCTCTGTACGACTGGACATTTCCTCTGTCCGATAGGACATTTGCAGTGTCCGACTGGACATTTTCGTTAGAGCGTTGGAGGTCAGTTGGAGGTAAAAACGTAGAACCTGTTTTTTGCCTCATCTCTCATCTAAATATAATACAGGGTTTTCCAATAAGAGGTGTTATTTTGAATAGTCCGCTATTTCAGTAAATATTACTTTTGAATCTATCACTTTTTAACATTTGACAAGTAGAAACTACGCGATTAATAAAAATGGAACAATACACGCTTCAAAAACGCATTGAAATTATTAAAATTCACTTGAGTGAATCAAATGCAAATCATCTTGAGTGATGAGGCCCATTTCCACCTTGGTGGCTTCGTCAACAAGCAAAATTGTCGCATTTGGGACTCGGAAAACCCAAGAATTATTGTTGAAAAGCCTCTCTATTCTCAACGTGTGACTGTTTGGTGCGGTTTATGGTCCGGCGGAGTCATTGGACCTTACTTTTTCGAAAATGAGGCTGGTGCTACACTTACGGTGAATGGATCGCTATCGAGAGATGATTCATGACTTTTTATGGCCTGAACTAGATGGTATTGATCTGGAAAACGTTTACTTTCGACAAGACGGCGCTACGTGCCACACAAGCAACAAAACCATTGATCTTTTACTATTGAATATCAAAATAACACCTCTTATTGAAAAACCCTGTACATCAATGTATTTAACATCCCGTGTGTAGCCGTGTACTAAAGCTTATCAATAAGAATACCTTTGTAAGTGTGTCCTTCGGTTGAGCAGAGCCGAAAGATCCTCGGAAGGATAAATGCGTTTATCTCGGCCTTTACAAAAGATTAATAATTTCAAAAGATATATCCGTTTATTATGTTTGAATATTGCTAGTACGTTTTCTTTGCTTGTAGGAAAAATTGATTTGAAAAATATACCCAATACCTTTAGCATTTATTACATTTTACAAAATAACATTTCCAGAGATTTGAACAATTTAAAATATCCTAGTGAGTACGTGTGTGACATTTCTCACAATTGGAACTGGCAGATCTAGAATGAAAATTGACTGAATGCTGTATAAATGAGATCCCTGAGGCGTATGTGCGGTCAAACCGGTAAAGAAAAAT
This sequence comes from Hesperophylax magnus, assembly GCA_026573805.1. Taxonomy (NCBI): domain Eukaryota; kingdom Metazoa; phylum Arthropoda; class Insecta; order Trichoptera; family Limnephilidae; genus Hesperophylax; species Hesperophylax magnus. The sequence goes on along the minus strand of JAIUSX010000144.1, from coordinate 1,309,151 downwards.
TAAGCTGTTAAAATAGCGATAGAATGCCAGTTTTCTGACAAAATATTAATCATTCAGAATGTATCGAGAACACGTGTTCTTTTCCTAATAAACATCATGACGGAATGAGACAACTTTAACCAGGTGGCTAATTTTTACTAGATGGCTAACATTGACTAGGTGACTAACTTTGACTAAATAGCTAACTATGACTATATGGCTAGCTTTAATTAGGTTGCTAACTTTGACTAGGTGACTAACTTTGACTAAACAGCTAACTATGACTAAATGGCTAACATTAACTAGGTTGCTAACTTTGACTAGGTGACTAAATTTAACTAGGTGACTAACTTTGATTAAATAGCTAACTATGACTAAATGGCTAACATTAACTAGGTTGCTAACTTTGACTAGGTGACTAAATTTAACTAGGTGACTAACTTTGATTAAATAGCTAACTATGACTAAATGGCTAACATTAACTAGGTTGCTAACTTTGACTAGGTGACTAAATTTAACTAGGTGACTAACTTTGATTAAATAGCTAACTATGACTAAATGGCTAACATTAACTAGGTTGCTAACTTTGACTAGGTGACTAAATTTAACTAGGTGACTAACTTTGATTAAATAGCTAACTATGACTAAATGGCTAACATTAACTAGGTTGCTAACTTTGACTAGGTGACTAAATTTAACTAGGTGACTAACTTTGATTAAATAGCTAACTATGACTAAATGGCTAACATTAACTAGGTTGCTAACTTTGACTAGGTGACTAAATTTAACTAGGTGACTAACTTTGATTAAATAGCTAACTATGACTAAATGGCTAACATTAACTAGGTTGCTAACTTTGACTAGGTGACTAAATTTAACTAGGTGACTAACTTTGATTAAATAGCTAACTATGACTAAATGGCTAACATTAACTAGGTTGCTAACTTTGACTAGGTGACTAAATTTAACTAGGTGACTAACTTTGATTAAATAGCTAACTATGACTAAATGGCTAACATTAACTAGGTTGCTAACTTTGACTAGGTGACTAAATTTAACTAGGTGACTAACTTTGATTAAATAGCTAACTATGACTAAATGGCTAACATTAACTAGGTTGCTAACTTTGACTAGGTGACTAAATTTAACTAGGTGACTAACTTTGATTAAATAGCTAACTATGACTAAATGGCTAACATTAACTAGGTTGCTAACTTTGACTAGGTGACTAAATTTAACTAGGTGACTAACTTTGATTAAATAGCTAACTATGACTAAATGGCTAACATTAACTAGGTTGCTAACTTTGACTAGGTGACTAAATTTAACTAGGTGACTAACTTTGATTAAATAGCTAACTATGACTAAATGGCTAACATTAACTAGGTTGCTAACTTTGACTAGGTGACTAAATTTAACTAGGTGACTAACTTTGATTAAATAGCTAACTATGACTAAATGGCTAACATTAACTAGGTTGCTAACTTTGACTAGGTGAATAAATTTAACTAGGTGACTAACTTTGATTAAATAGCTAACTATGACTAAATGGCTAACATTAACTAGGTTGCTAACTTTGACTAGGTGACTAAATTTAACTAGGTGACTAACTTTGATTAAATAGCTAACTATGACTAAATGGCTAACATTGACTAGGTTGCTAACTTTGACTAGGTGACTAAATTTAACTAGGTGACTAACTTTGATTAAATAGCTAACTATGACTAAATGGCTAACATTAACTAGGTTGCTAACTTTGACTAGGTGACTAAATTTAACTAGGTGACTAACTTTGATTAAATAGCTAACTATGACTAAATGGCTAACATTAACTAGGTTGCTAACTTTGACTAGGTGACTAAATTTAACTAGGTGACTAACTTTGATTAAATAGCTAACTATGACTAAATGGCTAACATTAACTAGGTTGCTAACTTTGACTAGGTGACTAAATTTAACTAGGTGACTAACTTTGATTAAATGGCTAACTATGACTAAATGGCTAACATTAACTAGGTTGCTAACTTTGACTAGGTGACTAAATTTAACTAGGTGACTAACTTTGATTAAATAGCTAACTATGACTAAATGGCTAACATTAACTAGGTTGCTAACTTTGACTAGGTGACTAAATTTAACTAGGTGACTAACTTTGATTAAATAGCTAACTATGACTAAATGGCTAACATTAACTAGGTTGCTAACTTTGACTAGGTGACTAAATTTAACTAGGTGACTAACTTTTATTAAATAGCTAACTATGACTAAATGGCTAACATTAACTAGGTTGCTAACTTTGACTAGGTGAATAAATTTAACTAGGTGACTAACTTTGATTAAATAGCTAACTATGACTAAATGGCTAACATTAACTAGGTTGCTAACTTTGACTAGGTGACTAAATTTAACTAGGTGACTAACTTTGATTAAATAGCTAACTATGACTAAATGGCTAACATTAACTAGGTTGCTAACTTTGACTAGGTGACTAAATTTAACTAGGTGACTAACTTTGATTAAATAGCTAACTATGACTAAATGGCTAACATTAACTAGGTTGCTAACTTTGACTAGGTGACTAAATTTAACCAGGTGACTAACTTTGACTAGATGGCTAACTTCGCATAATTCCTGTTACATTAAATAAATGCTGTAAATGTAGATATTTAGTTATTTAAGTGCCTATTTACAAATCTTATGAATTCAGAGAAAAAATTGATTTTGATTGAAGCGCAGCTTTCTGGTGATTTAGTTATTCTAATATATTTTTATTGCATAGTTATGTTCTCGGTTCCTTAAATAAAAACTGGAAAAGATCTTTTTGGAATATAATATTATAATATGTATTTCAATTTGAGATTTGGTTAAAAAATATATTTTCTTCTCTGACCCTTTTTCTGCCTCTTATACTGCATGATCGGCGAAAATCCAGAGGCGTGCCTAATAAATGGGTTCATAAAATATATGATCTAACTTTTTATCAAAATATTTATTTTTTATCAAACACGGTGTCCGGAAATTTGAAGAACAAGCAAGCCCAAATCTTGTGAATTTACATCGTATGGATTATAAAGAACCAAAAATACTTTTTTCTCTATATAGGCATTATTTTTTTGTTTAAATTTCAGTGACATAAAACAATGTAACTTTGTTTGAACAACAATTTTTTTTCTTTAATAACGGAATAACGTTTTCTTCCTCAGAGCAAAATATATACGAAAGTGATAATATAACAAAATCATAGGTGAACAAGTGCGCCCAACGATTGAATTTGGGAGCCACCTCTGGGCTGAAGCTTTTAAAACTTGAAAATCCTAATTGATACTGAAGGAGAGTGATCTGCGGGTTGGCGAACAGACCGATTGTCTTCTCTAATGCACAGACGCAATGTGAGCATTCTAAGTCTGTTCTACAGGTATTTTAATGGAGCCTGCTCTAAGGGGCTAGTAGCATTGATCCAATTCAATGGACACGAGCGGAACGCCCTTTTACAGTTGATGTTTTTTCGACTCGTTTTTGTGTATGTGAAATAAGCATCTGTTTTTCCTCCTTCATATAATCCGGCCTCTTCAATACCAGCATTAATAAATCTCTTCTTACAGCCCCTAGCGTAAGCCTCTTTATAACGCAGCCCAACCGGGTAGCGACATATTTCCTCTGTTTTAAAATTAAATTAATTTAAAAGTTATATCACGAAATCAACTTAAAATATGTTGTATAGGGTTTTCCAATAAGAGGTGTTATTTTGAATAGCCCGCTATTTCGGTAGATGTTACTTTTGAAGCTGTCATTTTTTGACATTTGACAAGTAGAAACTACGTTATTAATAAAAATGGAACGATATACGCTTCAACAATGCATTGAAATTATTCAAATTCACTTGAGTGAATCAAATGCAAATCATCTTGAGTGATGAGGCCCATTTCCACCTCGGTGGCTTCGTCAACAAGCAAAATTGTTGCATCTGGGGCTCGGAAAGCCCAAAAGTTATTGTTGAAAAGCCTCTCTATATTCAACGTGTGACTATTTGGTGCGGTTTATGGTCCGGCGGAGTCATTGGACCTTACTTTTTCGAAAATGAGGCTGGAGCAACAGTTACGGTGAATGGATTGCGCTATCGAGATGATTAAAGATTTGTTATGGTCGGAATTGGATGGTATTGATTTGGACAACGTTCACTTTCAACAAAACGGCACTACGTGCCACACAAGCAACGAAACCATTGAACTTTTACGGGAAAAGTTTCTTTGAATATCAAAATAACACCTCTTATTGGAAAACCCTATAGCTTCTGGTACTATGAATTCCCAACGCGCCGTGTATGGTGTATCTACCTAATACGAAGGTAATTCTTTTAATTTCTGGTGGACGCCGCTGCTAACAGTTATAAGACAAAAGAGGTGGACTTCACAAGGAGCTTAGGATAATGGGAAGGCCTGGCTGAAAAAACGTGGACCTCGTTTGGACCCCGGACCTGCGATAATTCGGACGTTTCCTAAGCTTATCACTAGAGCGCTGTGATATTGTATGGCAGGGGTTACCAATTTTGTATTAAAGCCGGCCGGATTCAACGAATTATTGCACAATCGTCCCAATTGCTTCCAACAGTTTGGAACTAATGGGACTATACCATATCCAGTTGGAGTGCGTTCTGTTGCTGAAGGAAGATCGAAATTACTTGGTTTTCAGATCAATGAACATAGCTAAAGCCATTTAAAACAAGAACGTATCCAGTTTGATTGGTGATCTTCCGCAAGAGAGACACCTACTTAAATTACACAACTTGTAATTATGTACATTGAATTGTAATTTAAGTGTAATTTATGTGTAATTTAAGTGTAATTTAACTGTCATTGATGTGTAATTTATGTGTAATTTGTGTGTAATTGTTGTGTAATTGTTGTGTAATTGTTGTGTAATTTTTGTGTAATTGTTGTGTAATTGTTGTGTAATTGTTGTGTAATTGTTGTGTAATTGTTGTGTTATTGTTGTGTAATTGTTGTGTAATTTAAATTTGATTTAAGCGTAATTTCTGCGTCATTTAAATGTAATTTAAGTGTAATTTATGTGTACTATTAAAATTAATTTATATGTCATTCAAGTACAATTTAAGTGCGTGTTATGTCTCCTGCAACGAAATTTCACTTTTTATTAAGTAATTTGTTTATTTATTTGTATTGTACTCAAGCAAAACGATAGAAAAACCTTCAATTTATCCAAAGCATATTTTTTGGTATTCATAATGTACATCAATTCGTTATAAAGATTAATCATAATAGTGATTTGGCACTAAGCTTCGCCTTCATGTCGATGTAATGAAGTGTTTTTAACAGCAACTTTGTGGTATACAGTAGTTAATGGTGGGAGAAGTCGCAGACGCTCGAAAAAGACGTTTAGCAATACTGAAGCATTGTGGGGTCCACTGGGATTTTATAATTTATAACATTAATAAATAAAGTATCGCAAATCCGTACTAGATATTTACTAAACCTTTGGATTAAAAAATGACTATTCAGTTTGGTAGGATATTTTGGCCTCAAATCCAAATTAACGAAGTGAATAGTTTTGTACGAAAAAAAATCGCTCAGTTGTTGTACTTAATAAATGTTGAAAAGAGCCGCGGGCCGGACGCGGATAGTTTTAACAGCCCTGGAAGACGCTGTATCAACGAGACGGCCAGTTGCCAGGGGTTCTCGAGGGAAATTCAACAATAAGTGAAAAAGGGATAACTTCTTATTGTATTCTTGTCTCACATCTGTTTGTATAATTCTACACACACCCAAAACGGTAACAACGATAAATACTTTTTTTTTTTATTAATCCAATCAGATGACACAGTGGCGTTTTTACTAAGAAACATATTGTAACCGTCGTAAAACTCGTTCTATCTTCTTTTAAGGCGTAGTCCATGCGTAGTAATGTAAAATCATGTGTTTTTTGTTTGAAAATTTGGTCGCCTAGAAATGTTTCAGATGCTTTAATTAAATACTGCGAGTAGAATACATCTTGGCCTTTGAAATAATCGAGTATATTTTAGAAAGTGCCTTTTATTTTATTTTGTGGATGTTCAGGCATAAAAATTTAATTTTTTCTCGATCATTTTATAAATTTCTTAATTCGCCACATTATACAATAAAATCATAACCGAAAATGGGTTCGTAAGTAGGAGATTTTGAACTTTAAAGCAGTTTTCATAGGCCTATACATTATTTTTTTCTGGGCTTATAAAAAGACTTATCTAAAAAATACTCTATTATTTCAAAGGCCAAGATGTATTTTACTCGCAGTATTTAATTAAAGCATCTGAAACATTTCTAGGCGACCAAATTTTCAAACTAAAAACACATGATTTTGCATTACTACGTATGGCATCGCCTTAACAATAATGTATAAATAAATTGTTGCAATGTCACTGATGAAGGCACGTAGGTGCTTCACACTATCAGATAGGGACAAGTATTTGGGTGGAGAAATGTAGGAACATAAATATGTTAAAGGAAGAAGCATATTATAGTTGCGTCAACATAAGTCTGAAACGTTGGCAAAAGAAGGAGGAAACGCACCACGGCATAATACCCCCAAAATAAATCAAGTTGGCCGTGAAAATTTCAAATGATATCTGAAGTTTCGTATGAATAATAAAAAATATTGTTTGGTGTTATTTCTCGAGGTCCTTGGACCTATCTCATCCTTTTTATTTAATTTATTTTCTCCCACAATTCTCACTTGTATTTTGTAATATTTACTTGGTAGTTCCAGTGCTAATTACCAAAGCAGATTGCTATTTGCAGTGCGCAAACTTTGATCTCGGGGGAGTGTGTTTTGTAATTAAGCCCAACTTCCTGCAAGGGTACCCCCTTGGAGAATCGCGCGGCTCGTGATTAGAGATCATTATTTATTTTGCCGGAGATGGAATTCACGCAAGGGTACCCCCTTGGATAAAAAAAAATATGAGAAAAATTTAACTACGAAAAGTTTATCGAGGACGATTAATAAGATATATATCAATACGGTATCGAAGAAATCCGTAAATCTATGATCAGTATGCGATATTTGGGAGCACGTTCAGAATATGATTTCGACAGTTGGTTGACAAAAGCTGTTGCTTTCAGCACGTCCTCCAAGGTAAAATAAGCTGTCATTATGCACAATTTTTTTTTGGCTTAAATGAATGGGGGTGAACTAACTTAATTCTTAGAATTAAAAGAAATCATATGCATGATCCATAGACTTAATTAATTCATCTAAGACAATCAATTGATTCCGTTCCAACTTCGAGAAAAAAAAAATAGTCATAACTAGTACGACCCGAAAAATAAATTAAGTTCCTTTTTAGTGTAAAAAAAGTACAATTTATCTGCCAATGTATATTAAAGTTAATATTATAAGCAATGAATTGAAAATGTCCGGTCAGGTGCTTTGGACCACTGAGCTACGTCGGCTTATTTCCAACACGCCGAATAATTCAATATGTACTAGTTAGTACTTCAATCAACAATTACTGCTTATTATATTTTTTCACCTGTAAACAATCAACTTTATTTGTTATCCTTTGTGATATGCATAAAAAACCTTGTCTTATAAACAAGTATTTAACATAGCGGACTGTCAAATCATAGACAGAAGCGCCAGTGTTATGTCAATTTTTATTATCAATATCGGTCTGGATATCAACAGTGCGACCGTTCTCGAAAAATCGGTATAAAATCGTCGGTAGTTACGCCTTATCGATTCGATATTGTGAAGTTATCTATTTCACTGTACTAGACTCTCTGAATAACTCAAGACAGATAATAATCGTCATAAACAAGCAAGAATACAAATACAATATCACATTACAAACAATCGAAATTAGTATGTTTGATTTGCTACACTTTGCAGAGTGAAATATATTCAGTATCGCGCGATGAAAGATTACCGTTTAGTTGCTTGTTTAATTTATTGATTGCTAGGAGGCTAAGTTTAAACAAGGCAAATAGTTATATGATTAAATTGAACTAACTCTAAACCCCTATCCTTTGGAAGTCTGTAGGGAAAGAAATGACCTCATTTGCTTCTTCAAAATTATAAATGGTATTATTGATTCACCTACTCTACTGCAACTCATTTCCTTCAATATCCCCTCGCAAAGACTCAGAAATAATGAACTGTTCTTCCTCAACCATCATTCGACAAATTTTGGATACTATTCACCATTGTCCAGAATGTGTAGACTGGTCAACTCAAGTCAAAACCTTAACTTTTTTGGGATAAGTCTGAATGATTTTTGCCAGTCGCTAACAAGTGACGGAATATTATAGTGTCCTGTGGTCCTGACCCACGGCGTAGTCTTGACTTGATTCGACTTGTCCCTTTATTTTCTTATATTATATCTGCCACATGTCTTTGCTTTCATGTACCTTTGTCTACTCCTGTATTTTTCATTTTACTTTATTCGTGTTATTATTTTGTAATTTGGACGATTTCAGTTAATAAATAAAACTTTAGTCATGTTTGGTGACCAAATCTGACTAACCAGGTACTTTCCTATCTTCCTCTTCCCTCTGTCTTTAACTTCCCAACAAATCCCAATTTGGAATGACGTAGATCAGTTTCTCCAGACGTTTGTGAGCAGTTAGGATTTTGGTGCGAAAATCGTATAAAAAAATATCATTTAGGTACTCCACGTTGGGTGTCAAGTTGGGTTGCGAAGTGTTTAGTTCGGGGAATGGAAGTGTTTAGGGTAAAGGGCAAGGTTTGTTTAAACACTCTAACTCTTACCTAGCGACGCCGGATGGTATACATTAGGGTGTGTCAATTATTTCAACTTTTGAATTCAGAAACGCCTGATGTCTCAAAAGTTGCGTCTTACAAAGAAAATGAGAACTACATTTAAAATTATTTTTTAAAAAATGGTTATTAGCTCGCTAAAATGCATTGAAAAACAGAAAAAAAACCTAAAACATGTATTTTTAAATAATGGTAATTAATATTTTCCACACAATAATTTAACCTTTTAACGTTTGTTTATTATTAAAAACTGCGTATAGTTGACAAAAATTAAATAAAAAAATCAATTTTATTAATGCAAGTAAATCTACAAGAATTCCGAAATTAACAAAAAAATGGTAAAAATCCACTAAAACGTCTTCCATTGCCATTTAGTTTGCTTTAATTTTCAATTATTGGACTTGGTTTGATATTTGAAGACTCAAATGAACATCTCCCATTTCTTTTCGTCTGCTCCACCACCTCCTTCTCCTACCACTGTACCCCTACTCCTGCCACAATAAGATGTTTGTTTTTTGTCAAGTTTAAGTTGTTCTTTCCAACAGTTTTTCAGATTCTGGTGAGGAACCAGCGCTAAGTGAAGATCATCAATCAGCAGTTGCTCATGATACATTATCTCCTCGAAATGTACAATATTCGAAGATGAAGAATCCCCTGACGAAGTTATCTCAAATTTGTCATCGATACGGTGTATCACACAGAGCAGCAGCTGCCATTGCTTCTGCGGTTTTACAATATGTAAATGAAGCTGGTCCGTCTTCCGTTATAGATCATAGTAGATTACGAAGAGCTAGAAAGCAAACTAGAGATATGTTATTAAATAGCCGTAAATTGACAAATATCGAAGGTTTATTTTTCGATGGGCGCAAGGACAAAACAATGTTTATTATCAAGAAAGGAAGTAAATTTAAAATTAAATTTAAAAACACATAACGCTTGTGCAGGATCCAGGATCAGTGTATCTCGGACACGCTACGCCATCATCTGGTACTGCTAAAGACAGCGAAAATGCCATATGTTCTCTTTTGGAAGAGGAAAATCGTCAAATGGAGACAATTGTTGCAGTTGGTTGTGACGGAAGAAATACAAACACTGGCCGGAAAAATGGAATCATTTCAAGAATGGAACAGAGACTTGGAAAGCCATTGCAATGGCTTATCTGCCAGTTGCACGCCAATGAACTACCATTGCGACATCTGCTATCTTCATTAGATGGACTGACTAGCGGACCTGTAGCTTTCTCGGGACCAATCGGAAGAAACTTAAAAAATTGTGAGAACATGAAAATTATTCGGTTTTTTCCCATTCAATCATCCATACCGGAAAATATAACAGAAAAATAAAGCACGGACCAAAATTATTTATATAATATGTGTCTGGCTGTGTCAAAAGGTATGATAACTGTAGATTTGGCAAGGAAACAACCAGGGAAAATGTCTCATGCCAGGTGGCTAACAACTGCAAACAGAATATTACGGCTATATGTTCCAACGGAAAACCCAACAGAAAATTTGCTGATATTGGCCACCTTTATTGTGAGAGTATATGCTCCAACATGGTTTACCATAAAGTGCAATAGTTCTTGTATAGATGGAGCCCGTAATCTCTGGAAAGTGGTTAGCATTTCCAGATATCTTTCAGCAGAATTGAAAGCTATTGTCGACCCCGTGATCAGAGGAACGCATATTTTGGACACCCGGAAAACATTATTCTATCAATGTTAACCAATGACAATAAATGTATAAGGGAGCTAGGGTGTAGAAGGATCATTTAATAAAGGGCCCTTCAAACTTCAGGAGTGAGAGAGTTCATAATTCCAAAAATTAATTTCAACTGCAATAGCTACATAGAATTAATTGACTGGTAGGCCACAGATTTAATTCTGACAGAACCTCCACTCCTGAGCAACGTAAAAACGGACGAATTACTTAAATTGTGTGATGAAGGAAATGTAAAAAGGTTCGATTTTCCTAAATTTCCTTGCCACACGCAATCAGTGGAAAGGTGTGTGAAGTTGACCACAGAGGCGTCTTCTTCTGTTGCTGGTTACAATGCTAGAAAGGTTATATTTACGCCAAGCAACATTCAAGAAACATAATGCCAAATTTTAATTATATGCAAGATTTTAAGTAATTACTGTTTTAACAATATGTTATCATTCAATTTTGAGCATCCATTATTTTTTATTCGTTGTATTTTGGTCAAAAATGTTGTTGTACGTTGTTGTTTAGTATCTTGAATTTAACCATAAAAAGTGTTATTTTCCCCTTTTATATTTTTAAAAAACACATCACATATGTATAAAAAAATATTTATTTTTCGTTCTTTGTACTGCAGTTATGGAAATAAAATTAAGTGTTCTACAAAATATAAAATATGGACCCATTGTTTTATTTTTTTCCCAAATCACGAAATCAAATTTTTTTCAAAACTTCCGGCCATTTTAGCGAGCTAATAGTGAACACCAATTTCATTTATTTTTACGTTTTCGAATAGCTACAGATCATACGCAACTTTTGAGACCCCAGGCGTTTAAAAATAAGGCAATTTTTTTTCTCTCTATGGAGAGCGACACACGCTAGTATACATTACAACGTGATACGTATATTGTATTGGGTGTTTGAATGCGCTACAGAAAAGTGGAGAATGCGCGAGTTCAACAAGTCATAATCGTACAGATATATCAATGGTAATAATGAAAACATACAAGGTAAAAATTTACCGATTAGAAAGAGAATTGTTGATACAAGCCAGAAGACCTTTTGACTCTTAGACAATAGCATGTCAATTCAATATATGCTTATTATTAAATATTATTATCGATTGACCTTACTAACATACAATACAAACGCAATTTCACCGTTTAATCTTTTCAGTGGATTTCGTGGAAAAAAAGTTTAAAAATTGGTAACCTCGAGTGGCTTGCTACGCTTTTTATTTATTTATTTATTTCATACATTACAGGTACATTTATTTGTGTGTATTGGTTAAATTTTCTTATATAAATGTAAGTTGGGATTTTAAATTAATATTTTTTTTAAATGGTTACTGTACATTGTTATTTAAAGAAAAAGGGGAAAAAATACATACACCCATGTATACATACATAAATACACATATATGCATGCATACACACATATAAGTAAACACATGTATACATACATACATACACATTCATCCATGATTATGTTTGGTTTGGTGTTATAATGTTTTGTATAAAATGGATATCTTGTTTTTTGATCCAGGCTGTGATCAGTTTTTTCAGAGTGGTGGGCATATAATTAAAAAGTTTTGTAGCGTAATACTGGAAGTGTCTTTGTCCGTGTGTGGTGTATGTTATCGGTATGTTCAGGGTATTGTTTGTTGTCGACCTTGTTTTTATTGTTGTTTGAGGTGGCATTGGAATGTGTAGTTTCTGTTGGAGGAAAATTTAGTAGTGGAGATTTGGCATAAAGTTGTCTTATTGACATGACGTCTAATGTTTTGAAAATTTCGCTTGAATTTGTGTAGAATGGTACTTGCAAGATGATTTTAATTATTGCCTTTTGAATTTTTTGTATTGGGTCGATTGCAGTGTTTGTAGCGCTTCCCCAGCTTTGCAGCTTGGTGACTGGGTTTGGTTTTGATTACTGAGGGTGAGATTTGTCTAGGTGTTAGTGGCGGATTTGTCTGCCCACCAGCTGCGTGGTGGGCCGAATCGGGAGACACCGGTTGGCGGAGACCCTTTTTGACCTCTTCAGCAGGACTGTCTCGCTTTACACCGCATTTGAAGGGCATTCATACGGTTGAGACGCACACAACATCCAGCGCCATCTCACACTATTAAGTACAAGACAAACGCTGCATCTAATTCCCCAATCAAATATGCTCATCATACATTAAATATTATTTGTTTAAAATCATTTTCGTATTCACTGCCCAAATTCAAACGTGGCATTATTTATATATTTATTAACGGACATCGTCCAAATTACAAAATAATAACACGAGTAAAGTAAAATGAAAAATACAGGAGTAGATAAAGGTACATGAAAGCAAAGACATATGGTAGATATAATATAAGAAAATAAAGTGACAAGCCGAATCAAGTCAAGACTACGCCGTGGGTCAGGACCACGGGACACTTGTAATATTCCGTCACTTGTTTAGCGACTGGCAAAAATCATTCAGACTTATCCCAAAAAAGTTAAGGTTTTGACTTGAGTTGACCAGTCTATACATTCTGGACAATGGTGAATAATATCCATATTTTGTCGAATGATGGTTGAGGAAGAGCAGTTCATTATTTCTGAGTCTGTGCGAGGGGATATTGAAGGGAATGAGTTGCAGTAGAGTAGGTGAATTAATAATACCATTTATAATTTTGAAGAAGCAAATGAGGTCATTTCTTTCCCGACTATAATAATAATAACTACAATAATATAAATTTTCCAATGCGCATACATTCACATACTGACACAAACACATACACACATATACACTCCACATGTCATCCGGTAATTGCTATATATATATACCATATTTGAGAAATTACAAGGAAACATATCATAAATACCTTAAAACACCTAAATTCTGTAAATCGTTTCGTCTCTGTAAGTAATGTAGGTACCTACTATTTGTTTCTATAATCAATATATACAATGTGCATGCCGTTAAAAGCCAGAAACGTATCCTGGTGCCATCAAGGGAGTTATATGGAGATGTAGCCCTCTATCTTCCATCCATGAGGAAGAGCGTGCTTTTTAAGATATAAGGGCTGGAAGATTCCAGAACAGTCTAACATTCGAGAGTTTTCTAGAGCAGTCCACAACATCTTAGAACGTCTGGAACGTTCGGGAATATCCCAGATCATAATAAACTAAAAACGGGATTACAGGCCGTTTCCTGATAAACTTTTCCTGTAAATTCGTAATCGTGACAATATATTTGTATCTATAAACAGTATAAAACAAAGTCACTATCCACGTCTGTCTGTTTGTGCGCTTAGTTCTTCTACACTATGCAACGGAGTTCGATAGGGTTTTCTTTTTTCAGGAAGGTGTATACATGATAGAACAAATGGATATTATATTTTTTTAAAGTAGAGAAAAGTCAAGCCAAGGTCATGTCTGCTAGTATAATATATAGAAATAAATACCAACACACAGACCCCAGATTCCTACCAACCGCTCAAATCCTCTTCCTTCTCAAAACTTTCTCTACTTCCCTTACTAAATAAAACCTCCAAACAGAATCAACAAATATGACACGTCCCCGGAGAGAAATTATTTTATACTCAAGGTCTCCTTTATTGAGTCAACGTTAAAAAAAATTACCACTGTAATATTAATTAATGTAATGTATGGTAATAAGTTGAGTACTTAAGCAATAGATGGCGCTAGTCATAAAGCTTACTCCAGAGTCCGACAGATGTCGCTAGAGTGTAACAATTACTTGTGAGATGAGATTGACAGGGAACAAGCTTCTCGAACCAGAGAATTACCAACTCTCGGGTAATGAACAGCGTAGCTAAATCCAGACCTATTATCTGTAACGTAAATAAACACAATTATAAGTAGAACCTTAAAATTTTTAACAAAGAGTTTCCAACGCACCGAAATCTGCAAAGTAAGGCAGATATAACAATTAATATATTTTGTGATCCATTTGTGTTCTAGCATCCAATACTCAATCAAGTATCACTCACTAAACGTGAAATGGGACCTGTTTTTGATATGAGTACGGTCAAAAACCTTCGTTAAATTTAAAAAAAAAAATAATGTTTTTTTTTTTTTTTACATATGTCTGAAATTTTAATTCTCTGGTACCGATTATGTGAAGTTTTTGAGCAGAAAATACCTTAGGAGTAAATACAAGGGAGATTATCGCTATTAATTTTTGGGTTAGTATGCCGCGTTGCGCAACCCTACAGCGTCCATCATCAGGGCAGATTTGAATAGATATTTATTTAACAATTATTTTATAAGCAATAATTATTAGCCTGAAACACTCATCCACATTGAAAAATCTCCTGATAAAAGATGCATGACGCCAACGGGACTTGAACCCGTGTCCTTTCGATTTCCAGTCGATAGCTCTGACCACTGAGCTATGGCGGCTTATCTCTTATCCGCGAAATAATCCAATAATTACAAGTGTTTCATTCAACAATTACTGCTTGTTACATTTTTTTCACCTGAAAACAACCAACTTTATTTTATATGAGAAAGGCATTGTAAGTGCTAACTCTCTCACTAGATGGCGTCGAGACAAATTGTCTACATTTTTTGGTGAAAATACTAGAACTTGACAAATATTAATTATTATTTTTTATGGTAAACTAATGTTTAAGACAAGATTTTTTATGCATAGCACAAAGGGTAACAATTATTTTATAAGCAATAATTATTAGCCTGAAACACTCATCCACATTGAAAAATCTCCTGATAAAAGACATGACGCTGTGCTATGCATAAAAAATCTTGTCTTAAACATTAGTTTACCAAAAAAATAATAATAATAGATATTTATTTATTTAAATATAACACAAAAACATGTCACAGTATAAAAGCATAAAACAAATACTAATTTTTTTTTTCTGCCGCAGGGGTAGGCAGAGAGGACGGACCGCCACACAACTCGGTCTTGGCACACACTCCTTGCCTCATTCACATTCACACATCGTCTCATACAAACTCTTCTATTGTTCTGACCCTTGACATGGCCCGACTCAAGTATCTGATTCACTTGGTCGTGCCATGTCTTCCTCGAACGTCCCCGATTTCTGCCACCATTCACATTTTCATTATATATTCTCCTTACTTCTCTCATTCGCTCTACATTCCAAAACCATCTAAGCGTCCCTTTCTTAATCTTACTCATTACGCTTACATCAGCCTTGCACTCTTTGCGGATCTCCACATTTCTCACACGACCACACATGGTACAAATTTATTTATCGAAGTTAACGCACTTTACCCCCAGACACATTATATATCAGTTAATTTTAAAGAAGATATTTTTTATTTTAATAAACTAATGTTTATAAGACAAGGTAATATGCATAGCACAAAGGATAGCAAATTGAAAATCTAGTGGGAAATTTAGCACTATCAAAGCCCCTCCTACAAAATAAAGTTTGTTGTTTA
The DNA here is from genome assembly GCA_026573805.1 of Hesperophylax magnus. NCBI lineage: Eukaryota > Metazoa > Arthropoda > Insecta > Trichoptera > Limnephilidae > Hesperophylax > Hesperophylax magnus. The sequence continues at coordinate 1,293,276 of JAIUSX010000144.1, read as the reverse complement.
CAAGCACTAATTTTTGATTGAAGGACTAGTACATATTGAATTATTTGCCGTGTTGGAAATAAGCCGACGTAGCTCAGTGGTCCAGAGCACCTGACCGGACATCAGAAGGCACGGGTTCAATTCCCGTTGGCGGCATTTATTTTCACTCGGGAGATATTTTCAATTTGTATTGATATTGCTTATAATAAGATCAAAAAATCAATCACAAAATCTCAAATCATAATTTCAAATGATGTTTACATTTTAATAAAAAAGAAAAAATTGACATTTAGCATTATTTTTTTCAGTGAAATTCGAGAGGAAAGCTTTGTGGTCGGGATGATGGTGGGGTGGGTGGGGTGGGTGGGGTGGGTGGGACAGGATGGGATGTACTCTAGTCTGAATAATGAATAAGCTGTTCATGCTGTATTAATAGCCCACAGTTGAGAATGAAGAATCGATACAATGATATTGGGGCGACCATTCTATTATGGTGACTCACTAAATACGGACTAACTATTGCGAAGTAAGAGCTTCACAGATGCACTCATAGAGGGCAGTGCATACAGCTTTCGTGGAAGTCCGCAAGATGGCAGCAAGTGGCCAGTAGTCGCCAGGGCCAGTGGGAAGGATCTCAGATAAACTTACTGTTCTCAGATCTCAATTAGCCAGCTTCTAGTTAGGTCTACTATCGAGTCACCATTGTAATACGCGAAGTATTAATACTGATTAATGATTTATCGCAAAGAATCATTTATTTATAATCTCCTTCCACGACGAGTTGGAGAACTACTGTTTGTACGAACACAACACTGACCAACTGAAACAACAGATCGGTAAGCAATACAGTGAATGCTGCAAGACCCTGCGCAGAAAATTAAGTTTGCTTTGGAACTTTTCTGCGCAGGGCCGGTGGTTTATGTCGATTGCTTACCGACCTGTGGACGGGCTAACTGACTATCTGACGCTATTTTACAGATATGTTAGACCACCACAAAACTTCAGTCCAATATTGTATTTGAATCTCTTTCTAGAAAGAATTGAGTTTTTTCATATATACATATATACATTGTAATGTATGACGTGATATATACATTGTAATGCACGTGCGCGAAACTCGACGGACACGAACTGAACACCCGTTCACGGTTGACGTTGGCTTCATGAGAACGGGCCGTTTTTACGACTCGTTTTTGTGTAAGTCGGCTCGTATGTGGAACGAGCTACCGGCATCTGTTTTTCCTCCCTCCTATAATCCGAGCCTCTTCAAGGCCCGCATTAACAAATCCCTTCCCACAGCCCCTACCTTACTCCGCCTCACAACGCCGCCCAACTGGGTGGTGACATAGTTCCCCTGTCTGTGCACTTCACAGGCAGGGACACTCTTGTGAAGTGTCACATAAAAAAAAAAAAAATAAATAAATAAAAAAAAAATAAAAAAAATATGGAGCTCGTGCTAATGTGGTCTAGATGCTGAGTATTATTGTAGCGGGTGAAGGTTGTACACAATAACGATACTTGATCTTGTACTGATATTTATTGGGGAGCTGCTTGTTACAAAAGAGGCCCACAATTAACGTGCATCGCCTTTTATAAGATTTTGCAAGCATTACATCTCGCTTGCACTCATCCACATTCGTACAGACATCACATGCATACAATATGGTCTCATATAAATCGTTGTGACATAATTACAAATATGAACAAAACGATGTGAGAAAGAGAAAACACCAAGCTTAAAAATAAGGCTTTATATTTTCTACAGAATAATTAAAATGTACACCTCTATGTAACCAAAGGTTCCGATCGATATTTGAGAAAAAAATTATGAATCTTTGTGATTTATTTTATTAATAGTTTACTAATCAAATAGTCTGTCTATGCCGATAGGAAGACAATAGCGCGTGTTGCTTTTAGGTCCAACAGATGGCGCTGTTTTTGTTTTTAAATGCATGTTTTTACCTGTCACATGTGACATCTATACACGGTGTCCGGAAACTCGTAGTACAAGCGGGAAACTGGAGAATCTACACCACATGGGGAACCCAAAAAAACATAAAGTTTTTTGATTTGAGCTTTTTCACAAAAAAAAAAAAAAACCAAAAAAAAATATTTTTCGGCTATTTTTGGGTTAAAGTTTTTTCTGGTGTTTAGGGTTGAACAACAGATGTTTTAACCCTGCAGAGCAGAAATATTTTATGATTACACCGGATTAAATGAAGGGTGATTTCAAAATAATGCTTCAAATCCGAGTTTCTTCATTTGTTTTACTTTCAAATAGTTTTAATTAGTTGGGATCTTCAGTAATAATTGATAAGGACGGGTTGTTTCGGAGAATTCGAACAATTCATCAAATTTCAACGTTCATTTTCGGGTTCTGTGAAAGACTTATTCAAGTTCTGTTTTTATATCATTGTAGGCTAGTTGCTTGACAAAACTGAAATAAAAACAGAACTTGAAAAAATCTTTCACAGAACTTGAAAATGAACGTTGAAATTTGTTGAATTGTTCAGATTTTCCGAAACAACCCGTCCTAAGAATTTGATTAAAAAAAAAAAAAATGAACTTCTTACTCGATTTACTCGATAACGAAAACTCAAATAAAAAAAAATATACTACAAAATCGACTCCAAATGTGATGTAGATTCACCAGTTTCCCGCTTGTACTACGAGTTTCCGGACACCCTGTATAATATAGTTATATAAAAAAACACACGCGTATTCGAATGCAACGTTGTGTCAAAATTACAAAGCAATCGGTGAAGAACTTTCGGAGATTTAAGATTTTGAACAAACGAACACATTCTTTATTTATGTAGATTTTATATGAAACGACAAAAAAGTTAGGTGACCATAATTTTTATAATACATTTGTCTAATGAAAAATGTTTTTTTTCCGTTTTCAATTATTTTATTTCAGTTTTACATGAAAATACGTAAGGAGAGCAATTATTAAAAAAAAAAAAATCATTTTTGATTTAAAAAAATTATGTATTTAAAAAACTAAATGTTTATTTCTTCGGAAGCGTATTTTTAAAAGCAGTTTTTTAGTTGTCGTATACAATTAGAAATATCTCATTTACATGAGAAATTTCCACAAGTTCTCGGAATTTCTGACAGCATATTTAAAAAATATAATGTCAATACGCCAGAGGCAAAAATAAATAGTTGAAGCACGGCTTTCAAAAAAATGTATTTTCATTAAATAATTAAATTAACGCCATCTATGAACGCATAGATTATAACGTACGTTACGTTTACCCTTAACGTAATATTTATATATTTAAAAAAATTAAGATAGAAATTAAGTTACCTTTAAAATGTTATCCCTTTTTCCACAAATCGGAACTTTTCTACAGCAGTAAATTCAGCGACATCTGAAAAAAAGAAAAAAACAATTATGTTTTTTTTTAATAACCTATAGTGTAAAAATTGTAATATTTAATCATTAGACAATTTGAAACAGAAAAATCAGAAAAAGATTCGGTCGTATCTAAGAATCATTTCTAGATACAACAGAATCTTTTTCTGATTTTCTGTTTCAAAATGTCGTTTGTCTCCAATGATTATATTTATATTTTACTGTTCTAACTAACCGGAGCCAATAAATCTTTGGTATCTCAAATTGGATTATTTTAAATAATAAGATATGTCGCTGGGTTAAGTTACATTAAAATATGTAGTTGGATAAGGTAACATTATAATATGTCATTGGGTTAGGTTAAATAACAATATAATATATGTCGCTTGGTTAAGTTACAGTAAAATATGAAGTTGGATAAGGTAATATTATAATATGTATCGGGTTAGGTAAAATAACAATATATGTCGCTGGGGTAAGTTACAGTAAAATATGTAGTTGAATAAGGTTACATAATAATATGACGTGGGGTTAGGTTAGATTCAAATATATCTTTGAATCAAGTGAAACTATAATATGTAATTTTGGTTGTTTTTAAAGTAAATATGTAATTGGATAAGGTTACATAATACTATGATGCTGGGTTTGGTTAGATTATAATATGTCTTTGAATTAAGTGAAACTCTAATTTGTAGTTCTAGTTAGGTTAAGTTCCAGTAAAATGTGTAGTTGGATAAGGTTACATAATAATATGACGTGGGGTCAGGTTAGATTAAAATATGTCTATAAATTAAGTTAAACCATAATATTTACTTGTAGTTGAGTTAAGTTACAGTAATATATGTACTTAGATAAGGTTACATAATAATAAGACGTTGGGTTAAGTTAAAATAAAATAACCTAACACACATAACCGCATCATTAAACTCATTACAAATATTATTTCTCTACATTAATGAATTATTTGTGCGGTTACGTGTGGTCACTCCAGCTATGTGTTGGTACGCGCAATGAGTTCAAGTACAAAAACCTGTAGAATCGTATTGTTGGAATTCCAACTTTGCTTTGTGAGGAGGAATACATTAGGCGATTTATATATCAAACAAAAATTAATCTAAAAAATATAAATACACAAATATGGAAGCAAAACAACTGCAATAATCCCACAGTTAACCATAGTCAAAATATCAAAAATAACTTCGCTAAGCAGCATAATGTAGTTTCATTTTGTTGTTGTTTTTGTTTATAATTAATCTTACTCAAGTTGCTATCCTGTATATTTCAATGGCTGTCAAACGAGCAAAAAGTCACTCGCAACTTGCATGTTTCAGTTGTCCAAAGATATGTCAGTTTTTAATAAATTTGCGATTTCTGTCAAATTACGATATGGGCTTGGGTCCGAGCAGGAAATAAATTAATTTGTTCATTTGTAAGACTATAGGCTCACTGATTATGCAAAAAAGAAAAAAAATAATGGCGGCTTCAACATAACTTGATTCTGCATACATTTTTAACGCAATATGATAGTGACAGGTGACAGCTGAAGTGTTTTTGTCCATTTTTGTCCGGTTAAAATAACTGTTGAAGCATAAATATTTTTTGCTCACTAGCTTAGATATTTTTCTAATTTGATTAAATACTAACGGTTATTTTTAAAATGTGAAGAAAAAAACAATCGTACAAACAATTGTTAAAGTTAAAAAAATAGTAATTTTCAGTGTAACATGCATAAATATAATGATAACATAAAAATAAATACACAATAATGGATTCCAGTCCAAGCAAAACAGCGAAAACGGGATCTGTTATTTTATTTACATTTTTTGTTGCTGGAATAAAGGTTACCTAGCATAGACAATAGACGCCATAAGGAATATCTTTGAGGATTTGTTTAACAAAATCAAGAGATATTATTTTTTTTGTTCATTTTTCTCAAGAGGAACTCTGGTATCAAAAGGGTTAAGGCTTCCTAAGAAAAAATTTGTCAGCACCACAAAACAATTTTTAGTTTTTTTTGATTTGCAAATTTTATGATAAGTTATTCGAATTTGATAATTTACTCACATTTGATAAGTTTCTCACATTTGATAAGTTACTCACATTTCATAAGTCACTCACATTTGATAAGTTACTCATATTTGAAAAGTTACTCAGATATGATATGTTACTTACAGTTGATAAGTTACTCACATTTGGTAAGTTACTCACATTTGATAAGTTACTCACGTATGATATGTTACTTACATTGGATAAGTTATTCACATTTGATTAGTTACTCACATTGGATAAGTTATTCATATTTGATAAGTTACTCACATTTGATAAGTTACTCACATTTGATTAGTTACTCACATTTGATAAGTTACTCACATTTGATAAGTTACTCACATTTGATAAGTTACTCACATTCGATAAGTTACTCACATTTGATACGTTACTCACGTTTGTAAAGTTACTCACATTTGAAAGTTACTCACATTTGATACGTTACTCACGTTTGTAAAGTTACTCACATTTGAAAGTTACTCACATTTGACAATTTACTCACGTTTGTAAAGTTACTCACATTTGATAAGTTACTCACATTTGATAAGTTACTCACATTTGATAAGTTACTCACATTTGATAAGTTACTCACATTTGATAAGTTACTCACATTTGATAAGTTACTCACATTTGATAAGTTACTCACATTCGATAAGTTACTCACATTTGATCCGTTACTCACGTTTGTAAAGTTACTCACATTTGAAAGTTACTCACATTTGATACGTTACTCACGTTTGTAAAGTTACTCACATTTGAAAGTTACTCACATTTGATAATTTACTCACGTTTGTAAAGTTACTCACATTTGATAAGTTACCCACATTTGATAAGTTACTCACATTTGATAAGTTACTCACATTTGATAAGTTACTCACATTTATTTTATAAGCAATAATTATTAGCCTGAAACACTCATCCACATTGAAAAATCTCCTGATAAAAGATACATGACGCCAACGGGACATGAACCCGTGTCCTTTCGATTGCCGGTCGACAGCTCTGACCACTGAGCTATGGCGGCTTATCTCTTATCCGCGAAATAATTCAATATATACTAGTGTTTCATTCAACAATTACTGCTTGTTAGATTTTTTCACCTGAAAACAACCAACTCATGTCATGTATCTTTTATCAGGAGATTTTTCAATGTGGATGAGTGTTTCAGGCTAATAATTATTGCTTATAAAATAATTGTTACCCTTTGTGCTATGCATAAAAAATCTTGTCTTAAACATTAGTTTACCAAAAAATAATAATTACTCACATTTGATAAGTTACTCAAATTTGATAAGTTACTCACATTTTATAACTCACATTTGATAAGTTACTCACATTTGAAAGTTACTCACATTTGATAAGTTACTCACGTTTGTAAAGTTACTCACATTTGATAAGTTACTCACATTCGATAAGTTACTCACATTCGATAAGTTACTCACATTTGATAAGTTACTCACATTTTGGTCTTTGCTAAAACCGAGTATTCTTGTCTAAAGCCTAGATAAGTATCAGGCCTATAAAAATGCTTTGAAGTAATAAATCCTACTAACAAACCCCTTTTCGGTTATTGTTTTTTAGTTTGTGATCTGAAAACATGATTGATTGATTGAAAGATGAAGGTGTGGAAGTACCTGGCTATTCGAATCTGATCACAAAACACGGCTAAAGCCATTTCAAGCTTCAAGGTGGTGTTTCACCACGGTGATACTGAAAGTATGGCAGTCTTCCTCTCTGGGTAATATCACACATCACAAATACCTCTAATTATTGGAGTATATCGTTTCTAGATTAAATTAATTACCTTTTAGGCCTCTCTTATATTGCTCGTAATATTTCTTGGCCCCGTATTACGCGTTCAAAGATGGTTTCAAAGGTAGATATGTAAATACCTACGGATGTTAGAGAGAAAGCGCGCATATAAAAAACAATAATAATTAAGCTAAAATTGTGAAAATATTTAATAATGTTTGAAATTGACCGAAAATCTCTCATCAAACGCTTTAGTTACATTTAAAGATACACTGTGAATTTTTTCATGCCTATAACATATTAAATAACAGAAAAAAACGTGTTTTTAATAATTTTCGGAGCTAACTTTGAGATTTTTTTTCTTAGATCGAGAGAATTTCATATAGTTAACATTTTGGCATAAATAATGTACCTACAGATATTATCTTCGAAAAGAACTTATTTTTGGAACTTAAAGAGTTAACTAAAAAATTGTTTTAAATCGCTAGAAATTGTGTAAAGATGCTGTCATTAAGTTGAAAAATTTGTGGTTTTCCGTTTCTCAATACAATCACAATAAATTGGATATTTCTGAACGTATCTGAAAACTAAAAACTTTATTTTAAAGGTCATAAAATACGCTTTCAAATTTTATAATTAAAAATAAACATAAAAAAATATTAAAGCTAAAAAAATATATATTTTTTTAGATGAATCCCTTTACATTTTATCGTCTAAGTACTGAATTAAATTACTGACACCAAAAAAAACACGTATTTTATTAGACAAATAAATTATAAATATTACTTCTACATCAGTTTTTTGTCGTTTGATATAAAAATAATTAATATAAAAATCATAAATTTTCATAATTTTTTTTTCACAAATGTGCCGAAACCCTTGGTTTCACAAAGGTGTACATTTTAATTTACCTTCGATACTTAAATATAAAGCTTGGTGTTTTCTCTTACTAACACCGTTTAGTTTATTTTTCTAACTAGGACGGTAAGAGAGAAACAACATTTTATATAAGACAATTTTATATAACAAGGCTTAACGACTTATTCCACATTAGCAGGACGCGTACAAATGCTGGTATCAGGGATTCAATCAGAATCAAAACCTCAAGGATTCTGACTTATTGATCCTACAAAGTTCAAAGTAAACAACTTAGACATACTTCGTTTAAATACATTTTTTTAAATTTTGTTTATCTATTTATTTTTTTGTTTTACCCTCTTATTTTTTTCAAAAATAATTTGTAAATTCTTATAAGGATATTGCGCATTTCTTTCATATCTCTATTAGTAAAATAATATTCTTATGTATATATTTTTCTCCAATTTATAAGTCAAAATATTTGTATATGTTTTTAACTGCTGTTTAAGTCAATTCGTGAGAAATAGTTTGGATGCAGGTGAATTCTCTAGTTGATGTTTTGTATATTCTTGTCAATTGATATCTTTATCTGTACCATATGATCATTTCACAAAAGCGAAGAGATCAACCTGATTAGTTACATAACACAGTATGCTAGCTATCCATCTCTCTAAGTACCGTGTTCTGGTTGATATATCTAAGTACATTTAGGAATATTTTGAAAGAGATTTTGGCTGGACCAATAGTAGATTTCTACATAATCATCAAAGGAACGGATATTAAGCCAATGTCAAAAGGTCTGGGATTTTAAAATACCATTATGTCGACCTTTAATTTGGATTTGTCAATTTAAATCTCTTAGATAATAAATTTAAAGCAAAATTCTATTGAAAATAATCCATCCGATATAAGGGTAGGTACCTACTCCCTCGACATACCGCCTTTGCGGTATGTCGAGGTAAATGTCTATTTGAAATTTACTTTCGTTTTATGTAAATAATAAATGCAAATCTTGGAGGCGGTGTTTAAACCACTTCCCGAAATCCGATCGACCTAAAACTCGGCAGATCGACTCGGTGTTGATGACACTACATTCTGTCAACTTTTGGTGATAATAACGTACACACACGCGAAGATATACTGAAATCGGATGACATTACATCATTTAAGGCGAAGCTTAATGCTAAATCATTTTTTTGATTAATCTTTATAACGAATTGGTTTACATTATGAATACCAAAAAATATGCTTTAGATAATTTGAAGGTTTTCCTATCGTTACGCTTGAGTAGGATACAAATTAAAAAATAAATTACTCAATAAAAAATATAAATGTAAACTACTAAAAAAACATTTTTTCAATAGGAATGTATGAACGCGTAAAGGAAACAAGTTTTAAAAAATACAGTATTATAGCTTAGTTTATCTGTGACAGTTTCATTTGATTAATTTTTATGCTTTCTTATAAAATTATTTACAAAATAAATAAAAAACATTTTTGTGATTGAAATCGAACGTTTCTAGACTCCGTTTGTCAAGCGATTTTAATGCCTATTACCTGCAATATAAGGTATACCAAGAATACACACATTTTTGGCTTGTAGCTTCATCTTAATATACGAAATAAATGTTGGTTCTTCTCAATCGGCATTTGTAAAGTCAGTAGAGTTGTCAACTGCAGTTCGACCCAGGTAAGAATGTTCAATCTTCGGACAAACCAAATTTTTGATTTTTTTGAAATGTTTTAAAAGACGTTTTATAATGAACATATTAAAGTTTTTTTAAATATCGTACAATATCATTCTAGTGAGGAGTGGTAATGGAAGGATACGAGAAAGAGGAAGGTTGAAGAAAGTTTCTGTAAGTATTTTTAAGTTTTAAGTAGCTGTTTGACGTTTACGAATGTCAATTCATAGACAGATGCGCCAGTGTTGTCAGCGTAAATCAATTTACATCATCAATATCGGTCGGAGTATCAACAGCGCAACCGTGTTAGTTCATGATAATCCGGGTATAAAATCGTCCATAGTTAAGCTTTATATTGTTAAGTTTTCGATATATCAATTCATGATAATCCACAAATTAAAAAATATCTTGTTTAAAACCTGCGCACATTGCTCGTGTAATGCAATTATTTTAAAAGCAAATATTAAAAAAAACTATCATTACATATTGAATTATTATTTAATGTTGCCATTATTTTTGATTCTATGGGAAATGGGGGAAAGACAGCTTAGTGTTGCCATCATCTACGTTAATACTTTATACGGCTATTATAGACCTAATGGTGTAATGGCCTACATTAGGAAATAGGCTCACTTCTTTGTAGCGATTATTTTAATGATTTAATTCTATAGAAACTGAGAACTTTGTCTATTCGTTCAAGGAAGCATTTTGGTATATGAAATTGTTTGAAAAACATTAAACTTTTGAACAGTGAAGTAGGAAAGAAATCAATGTACATATGCAGATGGCCTCCGTGTTCAAGAAAGGCTCTCGACTAGCAATCAGGATGCCGCAAGTTCAAATCCCGGCGTGCACAAACAAATTTTATTTGATTAATTTATGTTATTTCAAAATTTATTCATTTAAAATACTCTCAGTTTCGCCCTGGTGGACAGTGAAAATAAGATTTGCTAATTTCTCAAGAATCTCTCCAAATTGTTGGTAATCCGGTTAAAAATGGGATTGTAGACCCAATGAATGAATTATTAGGTTTCCTGATAAACTTTTAATAAAATACGAGAATATTATCATGATGTCGGAGCACGTGTACATGAAAATTCTGATATTTTAGAATTTCGTCATGGTACATGTACACTGTTCCTACATCGTTCAAGTAACCGGATTACCAATAATTTGAAGAGATTCTTAATAAATTAAGCGTTACTTATTGTTCTCCGTGTGTAAGACCATCGCCATCGTTCCGAAATGAAACGTTGCTTTAAATGGCTTTAGCCGGGTTTGATGACTAGATCTGAATTGCCATTTATCTTTTCCACCTTCCTCCGTCTACTTATCTTCCCCACTACCTTCAACCTCACAAAATTTGAGATGCCATAGTCTGGCTTCAGACAGTTAGGAGCAGTTGGGACTCTTGTGCGGTATGAGTGGATGAAGCAAGAAGTGTGTTGTCAAGACAGAGTTGTGTGGCGTACCATCATATCTGCCTACCCCTGCAGGGAAACGGTGTAATGGTTAGTTAGTTAGAGTACCTAACCTTAGAAAAAATCGATAATAACTCGTGGTCGAATGAATAGTTGACATTATATTGAATATTACCACAATATTTGTGCCCATAATACATTTGTTTAGCCGCGGTATAACGCTGTTGGTATCGTGTTCGTGGCATTGCGTGAGATTATAATGCCAGCTTGCAGACTGCGTGCAAAACCATTGGAAAATAATAATGAATTCAAATTTATTTTATAGTAGGAATCTGTTGCTTTTGCAATTGTGGAGGACTTTTTCAAACAGATTTTAAACATTTTTGTTAAGATTGATTCTTTTGAAAGAGACTAGATTGTCATTTATATCCCTTTTAGACGTAATCAGATATGATTGGGTCTTTAAAACATGGACTGGACTGTCATCCGCTTAACAATGAATTGATGCAAACGACTATAGATAAATAAACAAACAAAAAACAAAATCGGACACAGAACCGATCCCTGAGGGACGCCAGCTTTTGAATATTAAGAACAAGTTGGCTTTCCACGTGCACAAGGATGATGGAAGTCCTGTCAAAGGTCTTGAAAATGTCAATTTCAACCGTTTGGGTCTCACCGTAGCCACACAGATTATTTATAAGAAACAAACGAAGGTTTGTACAAAAGAAGCAAAGGAAGAGAAAGATAGGATAGGGATACGTGACGCTGATATATTGCTTATAAGAATGTCTGCACAGTTCTCGGTATGGTAATACGGTTGCCTTCCCCTGGAATAAACAAGCGAGCGACCCATTTATCCCCAAATACCCAATTATTGATTGCTCTATAATATTTTTCCATGGAAAACCCCCATTAGGCTATATTCCGTGTCCTGGGGACATACAACACCCTAGATTGGTCATTAAACAGAAAAATTGACAACACACAATGAATAAGGTCTGTAGAAAACAAGCGATAAGTTTGAAAGATTATTTAATCTAAACACAAAATTTGTAACACCAGGTGGAGATGCTGTCCTTGGTATACCGGCATTTCAATGGAAGATGCTTTGATGAACTAGCCTCATTGATCCCTTCAACACCGGTGCACAGTGGGGAAGCACACCTAACGCGCTGCGTTTCTTTCTTCCTAAAACATATATGCTTACCATTTTGGTAAAAAATAGTTGTCCTTGGATAAAATCCAATATTTAAAAAAATTGTAATATTCTAAAGACGGAGGAAGAGTAAGCTCGTAAAACCCATTATTTAAAAGTCAAGTAGACCAAGTCAATTCCGTGGATTTTTTTTAAACACATCTATTAGAATTTTCGAATTGTTTTTATGAATTGATAAATTAACGAATGAAATGGAATCAAGGAAGTGGAATCCAATCAAGTTGAAACTCAGCAGATAGATTTGTTATTGATGACAATGCATCCAATTAACTTTTGGTGGCACTCATACACACACACGCATGCACAAGCACATTTTTTCATGCTCAAAGGCTCAGGCTCTATGACTTTTATCACGATTCCAAGATTTCAGCCAGTTTGGTACCATAGAGCCTGAAAAAATGGCTTTAAAAGTTCGAACCCAAGTCTGAAATGAGTACCCTTAGGAATGATGATTTTTCTAAAATACAACTTTATGCAGACTGATTTCGTTTTGGACCATGATTCTTATCACGATACCAAAATTTCAGCCCGTTCGGTACCATAGAGCCTGAATAAATGTCTTGAAATGTTCGAACCCAAGTCTGAAATTAGTGTCCATAGGAATGATGATTTTTCTTATATTACAACTTTATGCAGATTTTGTGACTGATTTCGTTTTGGACCATGATTCTTATCACGATTCCAAAATTGCAGTCGGTTTGGTACCATAGAGCCTGATAAAATTGCTTTAAAATTTTGAAGTCCATAACACTGTTATTTAAAAAAATTACAGCAGTAATTAATTGACGAAATGTCCAATTTGGATTTAGCTAAGGTGTTAGCGGTGTTAACCCCAGTTCTTGGGGAGAAAGGTTCAATCCCCAATCAAACGAATCGGATAGACAAATTTATTTATGTATTTTTTTAAGTTTTAAAAGACATTTCAAAATTCACAGCATTTTAAAAGCCTGTCCACGAGAAGGAAGGATCAATCCCCCGAAAAAAATGAAATTAGATATAAAATTATAATAATAAACTTGGGTCCGTTGTGAACTTATTTTAGATTTGGTAGTCTAAAATCTGTGTTCAAATTAATAGTATTAGTTGAAAATTGAGTCGTATTTCGTTTTTTATAGTCCTATCTAGTGCAATCTGTTCTACGCACAAGTGAGTGGGCATTATTTACCCCACGGATGAAAACGTTTAGGTTTTACGCCAAGTCTTCTTTTTCTAGCAAAGGAAACAACGATAATAATATCTTTATAATGGCTATCGTTTTATTTCGCAATTAGCAGCTGTTATTCCGGAATGATACGGACGAGTAAAAGTGGTCCTTCGAGCCGGATCGCTCCATACAAATTATTTTTATGTTATCGAGTAACTAATAATTAATCACCACGTCGCAGAGGTAGATACAGAGGATAGACCGCAACAAAGCAAGCTCTATTTAGGCACCAAATTCTTGCTTCATTAACATACGTGAAGCAAGGAACGTTCGTCAAGACATACCTTGTAATGGTCTAGCGTCTCTGCCTACCCCTGCGTTGATTTGACAACACAATTTATCGGTACATGAAATATTTTTTGGTACTTTAAACAAATTAGTTAATGGTTCAATACTAATTTGACCTGACTTGACAAAGCTATTAACATTCAGAGTACCAAATCGTAACACGAGACTTCCTTAGTTGTTCTTTGTTTATTCGACGAAAACCAACTATTTAATTAATTGCCCAGCCAAATTAACCCATTTTCAGACATCCGATCGAACTGAACTCGGCAGATATTCTCGTTGCCGATGACATGCACACATGCACACAAACACACACGCACACACCCAAACACACACCCTAAAATATACATTTTTGACAAAATATACTAATTTATCAGAAGGTACCTTGTCGTGAATTGAAATTAAAATGACAATTATACATAATAATGTTATTTTAAATTAAAATACTATAATAGTTTCCTAGGTACTTTATCGCATCTCTGAATTCTTCACACAATCAGTTCCAATTTTGAAAAATATCAATACTGGATTTTATATGAGCGATTTTTCCCCTTTTAATTCTCCGATTGAACTCCCATTGCCACGAACATAATGGTGAGAACCAGACGCATTTGTACATTCGGCTACTAATATTTTAAAATTGTTTAACTTCTCAAGTTTTGACATATCCTTAAGAAACTGTTAAAAAAATTATTTCTCTGAAAGAAATACTTTAATACTTTAACGTGCCCCACTGTTGAATTCGGCAGCCACCTTTGGTCTGGAACCCCAAAATACCTTAAAAAACTTCTTGACTCTGTTCTTCTCTTAACTAACGGATTTCAATCCGTAAAGCACAGGCGTCAGGTAGGTATGCTGTTCCTGTTCTACCGGTATTACAATGGAGGATGCTCCAAAGAACTAGCGTCATTGATCTCTTCGGGAAACACGCTAAACTGAACATATGTTCACGGTTAACATTTGTTGTACGAGAACGGGTCGCTTCTACGACTCGTTCTTGCTGGCAAAACATAAATCGCTTCAAGACCCGTGATCACTTCTTCCCCTACTCAAAAATTGCCAGCATCCCCAGGGATGACTAAGGGCCTGAGAGAAGTCGAAGAATTCAAATCTATAATAATTATCTATTATGAAGGAATTTCTGCATTTATCAATAGACTTCTATAGCCATTAGGTGCGTATATTGCCTACAATAACGTTTCTAATTAGATTAAAACAGCACTTAGCCTAATGTCCATCATAGAACAGTATTAGATACACAAAGTGCTGACTTCAGTCCATTAGGTTATATCACTGTTTCTCAACTTTATTAACGTCGCTCCCCTTAACCGAGAGTTTTACCAATGTTATTAATAACCTAAAAGGGAACTCAATGTTATATGTGGGTAGAATATTGTGTGCACCAGTTAAATAAAACTCTAATGTCCTCTTTATCATTTATTATATAAACTGTAACCACACATATTGCTCTAGAAAAATAATATTTAGCGTGGGACTCAATATAATAGCATTAATACTCAAGGCGTGTCGAGTTAGAAATTAACCTCGATTGATCACATAAAATGCAAGTACTGACAGTTGAATTTAAGAACAGAAATAAACATGCCATAAAGAATTTACAGGGCGCCAGCTCAGAATCATATTATTCTGAACAAATTTATATTAATTATGAAAGAAATCCCTAAAGATACTAATGAATAAATGTCAATCTCAATTTGGAAGGCATCTTACGTAAGATCCCAAGTCCGCCATGGTCAGCAAGCTTCAACAACCGTCACGTGTCCACGAGAATCTCGCAACAACTGGCGGAACAAATTGAAGTTTGTGTAACATGGTTTGTGATTCAAAAGAAAGTGTCCCCTTAATACCGCCTGCTCGCGTCAAGGCAAGAAAAACATCCCAGTTTTCAATTAGTTTAGCGGCTACGCTAGGTTTGTGTAACATGGTTTGTGATTCAAAAGAAAGTGTCCCCTTAATACCGCCTGCTCGCGTCAAGGCAAGAAAAACATCCCAGTTTTCAATTAGTTTAGCGGCTACGCTATGTTTGTGTAACATGGTTTGTGATTCAAAAGAAAGTGTCCCTTTTATACCTATACTTCACTTCGGGTATGCTCGGATATGTTGGCCACGCCCCCTGTCGATTAGTCGCTGTGCATATAGCAACTCCCAATTGAAACCATACACAGCGCTCTTCACACCGTAGCTCGCAAATCAAAACGGCAACTTGAGAATCCTGTCAGCCGCTTTCGGTAGGAACTAAATAGCAAGACTGCTACAAACTTAGCAGGCCAACTTGGTCGGTTTTAGAGTCACAAATTATTATAAGCAATAATAAATCACCTGAAATATCCATACAAATTAAAAATATCTCCAGAGTAAAAATGAATGCTGCCGACGGGAATTGAACCCGCACCTTCTGATGTCCGGTCAGGTGCTCTGGACCACTGAGCTACGTCTATTCCCAACACGCCAAATAATTCAATATGTACTAGTCCTTCAATCAACAATTACTGCTTATTATATTTTTTCACCTGTAAACAACCAATTTTTGCTATGCATAAAAAACTTGTTTTATAAACATAAGTTGATCATTAAAAAATAACCGTCTTATAGAAATCGTTGTGTCTCCCTTACCGTTATAGTTAGAAATATAGAATAAACGGCGTTAGAAAGAGAAAACACCAAGCTTTATATTCAAATATTAAAAGTAATCACAGAATAATTAAACATCTATATAGATACATTTTCATATGAAACCATAAGTTCCGATCGATATTTGAGAAAAAAATATGAATTTTTTACAAATTATTTTTATATGAAATGACAAAAAATTGAGGTGACAGAATGTTTATAATACATATTTCTGATATAATATATATATTTTTTATCAGTAATTGTGGTTCAGTAAAGTTACGAAGAAAATAAGGAAAAGGGTGAGCTATTTTCAAAACTTTATTTATTTTCAATTAAAAATGTTAATTTTTTCAAAATTATTTCTTTATTTCTAATAAGATAACAATATATAGTAATATATGCCTCATAAGGACATTACTAGTCACAAACATGATGTTCCATTAGAGGCTTTGAAGGACAGATATGACCGAGGTACATACATTACGATTTGTTCGTCGTTGGTTGTTTGTCTCAAATATTTAAACATGAAAAAATGGATAATATCCTAAAAAGTGATTATAAATTGGTGAAATTTTTTCATTAAAAGTTAATATTTTTTTTATGAAACGGCATAAAAAGTAAATTGACAGTTTTCTTATAAATTCCCTACATCAAAAGTGAAGTAACAGTTTTCTTACTAATTCCCTACATAAGAAAGGAGTGACAGTTCTCTTACTAATTCTCTACATAAAAAGTGAAGTGATAATTTTTATGCTAGTTCCCTACATAAAAAGTGAAGTAACAGTTTTCTTACCAATTCCCAACATAAAAAGAAGTTAAGTGACAGTTTTCTTGCTAATTCCTCACATAAAAAGTGAGGTGAATGTTTTGATACTAATTCTCTACATAAAAAGTAAAGTGACAGTTTTGTTTCTAATTCCCTGCATAAAAAATGAAGTGACAGTTTTCTTACTAATCCCCTACATAAAAAAGTGAAGTGACAGTTTTCTTACTAATTCCCTACATCCAAAGTGAAGTGAGAGTTTTCTTACTAGTTCCCTACATTAAAAATGAATTGACAGTTTTCTTAATAATTCCCTAAATAAAAAAGGAGTGACAGTTTTCTTACTAATTTTCTAAATACAAAAGTGAATACATTCGTTTTCTTACTAGTTCCCTACATAAAAAGTGATGTGACAGTGTACTTACTAATTCCCTACATAATAGATTACGTCTAAAAGGGATCTAAATGATAACCTAGTCTCCTTCAACGGAAGCAATCTTCCGAACAGGCCTTCCATTGATATGCTTGGTATAACTATAAGTGACCAGCTCAGGTACGGGGGCTCCATCGAAGCCAGAGTAAAGCTGGCCTCTCAGAAGCTGGGCGTACTGTACAGGGCCCGCAGATACTTTAATAATACACAACTGCTGACCCTGTATAAATCGCAAGTGCGCCCTACTGTCGAATTTGGCAGCCATCTCTGGTCCGGAGCCCCTAAATACCTGAAAAAACCCTCGACTCTGTGCAAAAACGGGCGGTCCGTTTGATAGATTACCCAATCTTAACAAACGGACTGCAATCTTTAGAGCACAGGCGTCAGGTAGGTATGCTGTCCTTGTTCTATCGGTATTACAATGGAAGATGCTCTGAGGAACTAGCGTCATTGATCCCTTCGGCACCGGTGCGTAGTCGGGATACACGCCAAACGCGCGCCCAACATTTGTACACGGTTGACATTTGTCACATGAGAACGGGTCGCTTCTACGATTCGTTCTTAAGTTCAACAGCTCGGCTGTGGAACGAACTGCCGGCCTCTGTGTTTCCTCCCTCCTACAACATTGGACTCTTCAAGAGCCATGTTCACTCCTTCCTCTCCACAAAAAGACCCTCCACACAGCATCCCCAAAGATGACATAGGCCTTGAGGGAAATTATTTTCTTCAGGGCCTCCTGTGTGGAGTTAATATAAAAAAAAAACATAAAAAGTGAAGTGATAGTTTTTTTACTAATTCCCTACATAAAAAGTGAAGTGACAGTTTTCTTACTAATTTCATACATAAAAAGGGAAGTGTCCGTTTTTCAAAATCTCCCGAAAAGTTTTTTTATAACCTTTTTAACATGGTCGTGTTTGATATTAAATTAGTATTTTTTAGGAAATATCATATTTTTATTTTAACGATAATTTTATCTAGTTTCTAAAATGGTATTTCTTTTTACGACAACTTCAAAAATAGACAATATATAGGACATTTTATATTTTGAAACTTCACCATATTTCACCTTAAACCTGAAAGGTTAACCTGTTCACATTCATAAAACATCTCATATATACCCTTCTGTTATTATTACTCTTTACGAGTCCCGACACAAGTATTCTGGTTTATTTGGTCTTGCCATGACTTCCTCAAACATCCCCGACATCTTCTGCCATTCACTGACACATTCATTTGCTCTCCATGTCCAAATCAAGTGTCCCTTATTAATCTTACTCACAACTAATAACCTTATTTCAAGTCTTAAATTGTTTCCAAATATTCACATTTTTTCTGATTTAAAATTTTCAATTTTTTAACATGGTAAAATATAATTAATTTTCTGTCAAAAACGTAACTTTGTCATTCGGGTTGACATGAAAAATGATTTTTATTAATTTTATCACTGTCAAACGTAAGCGAGCTGCCCTCGTTCACTGAATAAACAATCTCTAGAAGTGTCATATTGGAAGATAGATTTAAAACATGTTACACTGTGTAGCTGACAGCATTTCGTAACCATTTTTTTACGGTAGCTCGATACTGTATTTCCCGTAGGGATGTTATCTTTAGGGATGCTGAGTGGAGGGTCTTTTCAAGGAAAGGAAGGAGATGAAGTTCTGACAAAGAAAAAGCTATGATATTGCGCAGGAATCTATCCCTCCGACGCACAGTGGGCTGAAAATCGCCTTTCAGAGACTTGAATTTTCTAGGGTATTTTTTTTGGCTAGAAATGGATTCTGCTGATCATTACTATGCTTTAAAATTTCGTATGAAGCAATTGCGTGTACAAATGAAGGAGTTATCATTTTTTTAAGAAAAAAATGTATGGCACTGAAATTAAAAATGAGGTTATCTCTGAAATCATAAGGTTGGCCATTCTATCCTTACACACAGATATACTACTATTTTTTTGACATGTATTGTGGCGCAATTTGCGATATTTTTTTTTTAAATCCTCAAAGTTGAAAAAAACACTTTTTAATGTTGATGATTCATTTTAATGCTTAAATGCTTTACATATGAGTAGGCTTGCAGTGTAAATAAAATATTTTAAACTAGACAAAGCAAGTCTCTATGTCTATGAAAAGCGATTTTCAGCCCACTGTGCGACGGCCACCGTGGTCGAGAGGTAAGACTCTCCACTAGCAAACCGAAGGTCGCAGATAGAAATCCAGGCTTGCGCAAGTAAATTTTATTTGATTAACTTTTGTTATTTCACAATTTATTCATTAAAAATAATATATAGTATAATTGCGGCACGTTCTCTCACGATACTCTCAGTATCGCCCTGGTGTAAGGAACACTATTCAGAATTGAAACGTGGCTTGAAATGGCTTTAGCCGTGTTTGGTGAGCAGATATTAATAGCCAGGTACTCTCCCACCTTCCTCTACCCCATCTCTTTTCCCTTATCACTACCTTCAGCCTATAAAATACCCTAATTGGGGATGCAATAGTCTCTCTGGCTCCAGACGGATGGGAGCAGTTGGGACTCCCACTGCGGTGCTAGGCGATTGGGTCGAAAGAGTCCTGCTGAAGAGGTCAAATGGTCTCCCTCAACCAGTGTCTCGCAGCGAACCACTTTGGGCGGCTTATAGCAGAGGTGTTGGTTATATAATAAATGGTTGCCGGGGCGGCGGTACCCACACCCGCTCCCGAAATTGAATATTTTTATTTTTAATTTATAAAAATTCTTGAATATTTTCTAAGTTGTGCCCTAAAAGGCGCTATAAAAATCATCCAAATATTATTATTTTGCGCTATACAAACGTTGATTTCTAAGACTAATATTTACGGGATAACAGTAAATAAAAAAAATAATATATCCGAAATAACCTCAATTTTTCAATACGGGGATTTCGGTTCCATGATAACTCAACACAGTGACAATTCAACACACTTTTAAAAAGTGATATAAAGTCATTAGAAACGATCATTTTTTTTTTTACCTTACCTAACCTAACCTAACCTACTTAACCCAGTTAATAAAGTTTTTGTTTCATAACTTTCCATGACTTTATATAACTTTTTAAAGATGTGATGAATTATCATTGTGATGATTTATCCGGTCACCGGGAATTTCATGTGTCGGTCTGCCAAAATGCGACGTTGCCAGCCCTTTCGGAGCGTAAGTAAAGGCATTTTTACTAGAAAGAATTCAAATCAGAACTAATACATTATTTATTAATGAGAATTCAAATCGGAACTTGTACATTATTTATTCAATGTGTAACTCAAACACAGTATAACGTCTGAGAAGTGTTTGTTAGGTAAGGAACCATCATAAAAATCTTACGAATTCAAGAGGAAATTTTGGTTTTTTATCTACTTTTTTGGACGCAAGGTTTTGTTCACAGAACTACTTGAACTAAAATTAATTAAACTTACTTGGTTATACTTAATTATTGTTAGAAAATAATATTTTTATCTGTTTGATTCCTAAATACTGAAAATAATAAATTCGGTTGTGATTTTAAAACTGTTGCTTTGAAGTTTCTAAATTTCTAAAGAGTCTCTAACATGAAGAATGGACTTTCACAAATAATTTCACTCTTGGCCTGTGACATTTTTAGGGTTGCTGGGTCTTTTCGAAGAGAGAAAGAAAGGCCTATGTCACATCTTAGGATGCTGTATGGAGGGTTATTACAGGAGAGGAAAGAGTGAACATGTGTTTGGCAAAAGATCGAAGTTGTGGGAGGGAGGAAACACAGAGGCTGGCAAATTGTTACGCAACCGAGTTGTTGAACTCAAGAACGAGTTGTAGAAACGATACGTTCTCTTGTGACAAATGATGGTCGCGCGTTTGGCGTGTTTCTCTAATATGCACCGGTGATGAAGAGATCTTTAGCTTGTTCCTCGGAGCATCTTGCATTGTAATAGCGGTAGAACAAGATTACCGTTCCCAACTGAGCCTGCTCTCTAAAGATTGTAATCCTTTTGTTCAGATAGGAAAATTTATCAAACGGACGTGGGGCACGCGTTTACGAAGGGATCAATGACATTCATTTATCGGAGCATCTTCCACTTTAATAGTGGTAGAACAAGGACAGCAACCACAGTATTTGTTATGCATGCATTCACATGAGATTCAGAACTCAATTAAAGTAATTCTACCACGCAAAAGATCCCATTAATAAAAACATCAAAGTAAAGCATCTTTCAAAAATATGATAAAATATTCCAGAAACTTACGAATTCTGTTCCCGTTTTCTTCATATTTCTGCTTCCATAAGTGAGCGAGATTGGCTCGTAAAGAAAATTAGTTTCACCTCGGGGGGAGGGAGGGGGGAATGTGTGGAGTAGGGCTAGGGGAAGGTTGTATTATATGGTGCGGTATGCATTGTTCGGCCGCAAAGCGATGGCATGTTTGCACGAATTTCAAACATACATGGCCATTGATAGAACTTGCAATACAGGGGATTTGTCAAATTGTGATCAAGTTGGTCAGAGAAACTATCTGAGGTCAAGACGTTTGTCCGCAGGGATAGGCAGAGAGGATGGATTGTCATTTCCTTTCACTTCTACTAAATTTTGAAAGTAAACCTGCATTATTTGGACTTTTTCCTTGCTTGTTGAATATTTTATGCAAAGATCGTATTTTATCACTGTTTTTGTACATTTCGGAGGTGTTAGTTAATCATTTAGGCAATTTTATTAGATAATTTGATAATATTAGTCAATGTTTTCTATTTGCTAGTGTATATTTTACTAATCAATATTATAGGTCATATTTTGGAATTGTTAGTACATGTTTTACGATGTATATGTTGGAAATATTGGTGCATATTTTGTCATTGTTAGTGCATGTTTTTGTTTCGTTGATATATATTTATGCATTGTTAGTGCATGTTTTTGTTTCGTTGATATATATTTATGCATTGTTAGTGCATGTTTTTGTTTCGTTGATATATATTTATGCATTTTTAGTGCATTCTTTTGCATTATGATGCATATTTTGATATTATTGGTACATATTTTGTCATTGTTAGTGCATGTTTTTGCATTATGATGCATATTTTGATAGTATTGGTGCATATTTTGTCATTTTTAGTGCATGTTTTTGCATTATTATTAATATTTTGACAGTATTGGTGCATATTTTATCATTGATGTTGAATGTTTTTGGATTACTGATATATATTTTTGCATTTTAAGTGCATATTTAATGGTTGATGTTGCTTGTTTTCGTTTTGCTGATGTATATTTTTGCATTTTAAGTGCATAGTTTATCATTTTTAATGCATGTTTTTGCATCATGATGTATATTTTGACAATATTGGTGTATATTTAATCATTGATGTTGCATGTTTTTATATTGCTCATATAAATTTTGTCATTGTTAGTTCATGCTTTCGCATTGTTAATGCATATTTTGGTAATATTGGTTAATATTTCGGCATTTTAAGTGCATATTTTGGTATTTTTAATGCATATAGTCTTGCATAGGGCCAGCAGATTCGTCAACGGTGACCAGCTTAGAAGTACGTTCAACAATTAAATTTAGAAACCACCTCTGTGCTGGAGCTCCTTGATACTTGAGAAACCTACTTTATTCTGTGCAAGGGCGGTCTAATTGACAATCCGTTGCTAATCTCTAACTCATGCTGAGTCTGCTATGAAGGTATTTCAATTGCGCCTGTTCGAAGGAGCTAGCAGCATTGATCTCCTGTGCACTGGCACGTCCGCGAAACACCCGTTCACAGATAATGTTGGATTTATAAGAGCAAGTCATCATTGTGCAAGTTTTCTAGTTCATGGAACACCAACGATGTAGGGACGTTGAGGTTACACCGGCTTTACACTGCTTAAACAGGGGGGCTCTCTTATGAGATGTCACATAAAAAAAGTATATATAATCCGACGTCCCATCTAAACCAATTAAAGGCCTACCTAGTAGAGATAGTTCCAATTCCAAGGCTACAAAATATGCCAAACGTACAGAGGCTGCGGATAATAGAAATTTGTTTACTCCAATATATATTACACAGTCCGTGTCATAACTACATTAACCCAACATCCGACAAATAACGGTTTGTTGCATGTTTTGGAGAGATTTGCCTACAGAAGCAGATAGTGTGTTACGTTGGGCGTGTTGGTGTGCCCGTACCAAGCAACTCAATTTTATCTTACTTGGAGTGAAACATATTTAAAAAAACATTTTAAAATATCGATCTTCTTTGATTGTCTAAGCTCTTAGGACGGGTTGTTTAAAATTAAAATTCAAGTTCTGTGTAAATTCTATACACCGGTTATTTCACGAAACTTGAATAGGACTCTCATAGAAATCCCGAAAGCCCTTCTGGGCGGAAGGAGAGAGGCTTCTCCGATTACCTCTCACCCCAGAAGATAGGTGAAAACTTGAGTGGCATTTCATACAGGACCCCACCGAGAGACAGCCTGGGTTCTCTTGGTCCGCCATCAATAGCTTTAGGTGCTCCCATAGCCGTTGTGCCCACATGATGCACAGATGGGGCCTAAAAGAGTCGGCGATGTCTGAATGTGGTGCGGTGCAGACCACCGAACATGTGGTTAACGAATGCCCGCTCCATTCATTCCCCGGCGGGATTGATGAGGTTCACTCGGCGACGCCTAAGGCCCTAGAATTGCTCGCAGACGTAGATGTCCCCCTCTGACCCCCCCACCATACGAAAGAAGAAGATATAATTTGAATATCAATTGTGAAATTTAAAGAATTGTTAAAATTCTGTGAAATGAACCCGTCCTTATATACTCAAAATAATAATGAATTATTTATTTAAATTGGCAAGTGAGAAAGAGAAACAGTAAAGGAAGCTTTTTGGCTTCAGATCTGGTAAACAGATAGAGGTAAAGCCATTTAATGCAATCTCAGGGCCAATGTGATCATGCGGGATGCTGTGTGAAGGATTTTTTTGAGGAGAGAAAGGATTGAACCCACGCTGTAGGGAGGGAGGACACACAGAGCCTGATAACGCGTTCCATTGCCGAGCGAAACGACCTGTTCTCATGTGGAAAATTTCAACTTTGAAAAATGTTGGGCGCGTGTTTGGCGTGTTTCTTGACTGTGCACCGGTGCTGAAGGATCAATGAAGCTAGTTCTTCATAGCATCTTCTATGGAAATATCGGTAGATCGAGGACAACATTATTACCTGACACTTGCGCTTAAATATTTCAATCCATCTGTTCCGTCACGCCGATTGCTTTTGACAGACCGTGTGCTAACCAATAGTATGGTCAGAATTTGAACTGTGTAGTTTAAATTCACACACGTCAGCTATAACCACGGAGTGCCGAGAGCCGCAAAATCGCACAAAAACGTTCGTCCTGTCAAAACCAATGTGTATACTATCGCCGGTTATTTATTGGAATAATCCCTTATACGTATTTTATCGCAATCCAATTAAAAATAACGAGTGATACCGTTCAACGATCACCGTTCCAGTGCTGACAGATGATTCTCGAGATGCAGATTTCATTCGCCACCCGGTAAGTTGATTGTGAATTAACCTTACGAATTGTGTTTTCGCATTCGCCTGTCATAAGCCATAGGCTTCACCCATGCTTTATCTGTGTGAAATAGCCCTTTAAAATACGGCTACCTCAACCCTTGTTCGTTCCTCGAACACCATCTATCAAATGCACCACGCGGTTCCGCGTATAGACAAAGGTTTTTTCATGTATTTTGGGGCTCTGTACTGTAGGCCCTGGAGCTCTAGCACGACGATCGATAAAGACTTATGTCAACACTATATTATACCATTATTTATGGTCAGTTAGCGATATTTGTGAGCACGGTAAAAAAAGCGCTTCCTTTAGCACGGCCCTCAAGGTGATGTATAAGCTACACTGCATTTTGGATAATGTCGTTTGTTACGCAAAATAACTGGTTTATTAATGAATGGTGATGAACTAACTAAGCTCTTAGAACTGAAAGAAATCATATACACGATCTAAGATGCAGTGTCTAGCAACACTGAACAGGCGGTTCGGAACTGCTCGGGAAGGCCGAGCACTTCCGAACCGGTCGCGTAAACTACGGGCGCTGGCGGAGCAGCGCCAGACGGGAAACCACCCCGATAGCGAGCACACGTTATCAAACCACGATTGCACAGCTCGGTTGTAAATAGCATTTATAGTAATAAATTTCTAAAAGAACCATCAGAGTGTCAATCATCTAACGTGCCTAGAGCTTCAATATAAAGTGTAGTAAACAATAGAAACACTACATAAGATGTGATCGATTGCGTTTCAGCATCGAGAAACAAAAATTGTTAGTTTTGATGTTATGACTAACTAATGACCTCATGAACTAAAAAGTGCACACGGACTGCCAATCTATATTAAAGTTAATATTTCAATTAGAATGTCAATAATTCATAGAGAGACGCACCATTGTTGCCAGCTTTTATATCGGTCTGAATATAAACAGTGTGACGGTAATAAGGCTATTTTATACTTATAAGAGATAAGGATCTAAAGTCACTTTTTATTTAATGTTTAAAAATGATTATTTTTGTTAGTAATACTTGATCTTCATTGTTGTTATTATTTAAATTTGTGAATCTTTTGCGCGGTTTTATTTCGATTACTGTATAATAATGACTAGCCATTTAATAAATAAAGATTCAAAATTTTAAAATTGGAAATTCATATGTGTAATTTCTATCACCTAAGAAATTCTAAAAAAAGTTCTATAGGATTCATATGTCTTATAGTGATTTATAAATGTGTTAATTTTAACTATACAATTGTAAATGTTCTCCAAAATGCAATGGAAAGAATCTCAGACTTGTGATGTCTCGAAAGAAACCATTCATCTGTTCTGAATGCAATTACTAATGTTATCCAAATTGACCCTGGTAATAAATTACATCTTTGCGATTGTTTCAAGGATAAAGAAACCATCCTGTCACTTCGAATGCAATCAACAATGTTCTCAAAATTTGTTTTGACAGCATTGCCATTCCATTGTAAGAATATTATGTACTAAATACACAATTTGGCTGTCCTGAAACGGGAATCCTTCCCAGTTGGACAGACAAAGGTTCATTTTGTTTTGTATTGTTTGTAATTTATATATATATAAAATAAATAAATAATATAATCGCCTACTGATCCGATATTGTAAAGTTATAGATGTCACTTAGAGTTACGCCAAGCATAACAATGAAATGCTTGTTGGGAACATTGCTACTTCATCGTCTTCGTAACATTATTTCAATTAAATGAGTGATTTATTTACTAACATATCTACAGGATGTAGATACTAAAATCAAACATCTCCCACAGGGTGTTTACAATGTCTGTAATATGTATGAATTAGCAAGCGACATAGACACAACAGAGCTTTGTGGTTAATGTTAAAACATATTTCAATCAAATATTACACACTGGCGTAAACAACGCTTATTCACCACAAGTTCCGTTTATTTACATAAAATAAACATTATAATGATATTCGCTTGAGGAAAATCATTTTTTTTGCTGCCTACACGAAGAAAAATGAGTATTTCTAATTTATTAAGAATCACCTGAAATTATTGGAAATCCGATTAAAAACTGTATTGCAGGCCTTACGAATGAATTAACAAGTTTTCTGGTGAACTTTAAGGACGGGTTGTTTCTGAGAAATTGAAAAATTCTTCAAATTTCAAAGTTAATTTTCAAGTTCTGTTCTGTCAAGTAACTGGCCTAGAATCATACAATAACAAAAATTGGATAGAACATTAAAAAAACTCGCAAATTAACGTTTAAATTTAAATTAAAAAAGTAAATTACGAAAATATTAGTACGATGTCGGAACCCGTGTCTTTGAAAATCAGAATTATTTCGCATTTCGTCATGATATGTAATATTAATATGCAAATTCATCGTATTCCTGCAATCCCGTTTTTAACCGGATTTCCAATAATTTGAAGAGATTCTTAATAAGCAATACCCAGGGTGGAAATTTGGGGTAGTTGTGTCCAGGAGTAATGTGTCCCTCCCACAGACATATGAATATTAATAGACGAGAAGTTAAGGACGAGGGGCTAAAACAAGAGTTGCGGGACGCAGAGAGGAAAGCTGACTGTGATTTGTCAATAAATCAATCTGACAGTAAATAGGCATCTCGCATTATAATATCACCATTTACTTCTTAAAAGTAAAATCTGCTTTTGAATGAATAGACATTTTTACGTGGGAGCGCAAATTACTCGCCACGTTATGAACAAATTTGCAAAGTCCAAATTCGGCAAAATAAATTTCTTCTATTTTCAGAGTCGAATATTTCGTTTACGTATTTAGTTAAGACACTTTTATAAATGTTCATAATTTACTTCCCAGCAACCAATCAGCTTTGTGTTTCGCGTCCAGACGTTTCTCGATGTGATAGTATATGTTTCTACAACTGATCCATATTATACGGTGTGAATATGCTTAAAATAAAGTAAAATAATGCTTATATATGGAATGTAATACGACAATTGGGTTTATTCTCTTTTTCACTTCTATTTTTACAAGTTTTCAAAGCACGTGCTATTTCGTGCATTTTGCCGTGTTATTTCGTAAAATGAACCGATGATGCCTCGACCATAGTTCGCACAAGAATGATGACGTCACGTTTTCTAAATTCACATAAGGCCATACGCGAGCACAGCCGGCTCCAATGGAACCGGTATGAGGAGTGGGGAATAATACGCTTTTAATCACTTAGGGCAGGTCTACTAATATTCATATGTCTATGGTCCTTCTCAAAAAACCTCCAAACCTCACCCCATCAACGTAGACACCTGGAGCGGTCCGTTCATACATGCTGTGGATGCTCCGCATCCCTTGCATTTAGAATGAAAAGATTTGGACTTCTAGCTGTAAACAGCAATACTGCAATTTAAATATTTTAATATTTCCACAGCGACCATAATGTGATATTTTTTACAAAAACTGCGCTGTAAAAAATCATGCATTTGCCTTTTTCCGTGTACGCACAACGAACGGCACGATACAAATAGCGCGGGCGAGTCTAAATACACATACATTCTCAAATACTGTGAAACGCGTAACATACACGTATACAAGCAATAATACTGTGGTTTGGAAGTGATCTGGAAACCGCAACCAAGAATGCTAGAACGTACGGTCTTTCTGCGCATGCGCAATGAGACCCGCAAGCCAATATCTTCGTCAACTTTATGCAATATTAATGACAGCATCCAACGTGCAAAAACCGTCCTTAATGCTAATATGTATAATGCTCAGAATTATATACTGTTGGGAAGTAAGAGCTTCACAGATGCACTCACAGAGGGCAGTGCATAGAGCTTTCGTGGAAGTCCGCAAGATGGCAGCAAGTGGCAAGTAGTCGCCAGGGCCAGTGGGAAGGATCCCAGAAAAACTTACTGTTTCAGACCTCAATTAGCCAGCTTCTAATTAGGTCGACTATCGAGTCACCATTGTAACACGCGAAGTATTAATAAATCCCTGATTTATCACAAGAACCTATTATTTATAATCTCCTTCCACGACGAATTAACTGTTCATGGGAACACAAAATATATTATACTACTAGTATATTACTAATCCATTGGATTTTATTCGATGGCTGCTTTGACAGTTTGCTTTGAGCTCGAATACTGAAGTCGAATTCTTATTGAATATTATTAACCTGCGATTTACATTTTAATCATAATTTAAATAAATAAAAATGAATAACCAAAATAAGATGCATACTTCGCCAACGTGTTATAAATGATGACAGTGAATCGTGTGGTTGTATAGTTGAATCATTAATGCGAAAATGTTTTGTGTCTCGGCCATTTGCGGAAAAAAACTTATTCTGTAAACTGGAAATATTGAGTTATGGAGCTTAAGGGCCCACTATTCGAATTTCATCCAATTTCCGACATACTTTCCTTAAAATTTTGAAGTTTTTAAGCTCTTAAAAAAATATATGTTATTCTTTAAGATAGTATCTATTTGTTCCAAAAGCCGAAACGGTAATTATTTGAAATTCCCTCGATAGAAATAAATCGCAAAGTATGCTCCGAAAAATATTATTAACACGTTTATTTCTGTTATTTTACAAGTTATATGTATGAAAAAAATCACAATGCTTCTTTTAATGCTACTCAATAGACCCCATAAGTAATTTTTGCTATTTTTGAAATACGCCGTGATTTATTAAACATTTTCACAACTGTCGCTTACGCCTATTGCTTTTAAATCATATTTATTATAGCGCGCTCGCTCCGACTTGCAGATTAAACTATCTTTCTTTGAGAAGTTCATTCGCCAACTCGAGGGCTTTGGGGGCAGACGTGTCGTTCATCGTTCTATGATCTACAGACGTGCGATTACGTGCAAATATTTGAATTTATAAAGATAATTTTTACGCGTGTAAAGTTTATGAGTTAATAAATATTGTTTTTTCAAAGATGGGAAATACACGAAAGATATCCCGTATTTCAAAGAAAAAATGTTATCTCATAAAATTATATCCTATCTAATAGGTGAGAAGAAAAAAATACAATTTTTGATTTATAAGCTTATATTTATTATAAACGATAATTTACTATAAAAATTAATAATTCATATTTTTATTTATGTATTGTGTAGTAAAAAGTTATTATTTTTTTTTCAGAATAGGTACTTTGGGAAATAAAACTAATTCCAATGCATTAGAAATTACGGGGTAAATTTTTATTAATTTAATTTTCTTGTTGTCTTGTCTCTTTTCTTGTTCCTATACGATCGTGATTTATTTGCGAATTAACTTTCTACGTACACAAATACACACGTCACTTTACATCTGCTCCTTAGAGTAATATTACTCTAAGATCTGCTCTAATGATTCACAATGCAACGATGTCCGAAATATAATATAATATGTAATAATAATATGGGCCACCTGTTTCAAATAACAATACTCGAACTTGGAATCCAGAAAAATAATGAACGGGCCAGCGAAAAAAGCTATCGAAAGTTCTGAAACTGTGGGGAATATAATTAAATAAAATAAAATACTTTTTTGTTTTAAAACCACGATATTTATTAATTTAAGAACCGACCGGTTTCGCTTTACTTAAGCATCATCAGGGTACAAATTAATACTAAACAAAAAGTACATAATGTGTGCATATATATAACAAAATATAGAGGGAGACAACATGATACAAATATAAGCAACACAAAGACGGTCATAAAATACATTAACATAAGTGCACAAGTAATGGAAAAACCGCTAGATAATTATGTAGACTAATGGGTTATACGAATAAATCGGGAGAAACAAAACATCAACTGGCAAGGTGGTAAGGAGGTAAGGAGAACTGGGAATTTTTTATGGGTTTATTGGAAACAGACTTAATATTGGACTACTTGATGTGTCTAATTGATTATTAAGTATCTGACTTTTGGTTTTTACAGCTTTTTTAATTTCTAGTGCCTCTAAATTGTTTAGTCTGTTACCATGCCCGTTTTTATGTAAGA
This sequence comes from Hesperophylax magnus, assembly GCA_026573805.1. Taxonomy (NCBI): domain Eukaryota; kingdom Metazoa; phylum Arthropoda; class Insecta; order Trichoptera; family Limnephilidae; genus Hesperophylax; species Hesperophylax magnus. The sequence continues at coordinate 1,262,145 of JAIUSX010000144.1, read as the reverse complement.
TGTTAGCACCGGTTCTATGACAGAATGTATGATCTTTATCGATCAAATGATTTGCAAATTCGGAAAAACCGTTATTATTGAGGTTTTATTGATGTTTTGTTTTTCCCGATTTATTCGTATAACCCATTAGTCTACATAATTATCTAGCGGTTTTCCATTACTTGTACACTTATGTTAATGTATTTTATGACCGTCTTTGTGTTGCTTATATTTGTATCATGTTGTCTCCCTCTATAATATATTTGTATCATGTTGTCTCCCTCTATATTTTGTTATATATATGCACACATTATGTACTTCTTGTTTAGTATTAATTTGTACCCTGATGATGCTTAAGTAAAGCGAAACCGGTCGGTTCTTAAATTAATAAATATCGTGGTTTTAAAACAAAAAAGTATTTTATTTTATTAAATATGTCAAACCACAAAGTGATTGCTTTCTACAATAATATAATTTAGTTCAGTGATGTTATTTTTTATGTCGGAAGGAGGCCCTGAAGAAAATAATTTCTCTCAGAGCCTGTGTCATCTTTGAGAATGCTGTATAGAGGGTCTTTTTTGAGGAGGAGGGAGTGAACCTGTCCTGAATGTCAACTGTACAATTTCTTCCCAGAATTAACTTTATTGTACGTTTTTTGACTAACCGTACCTTGGTGTTCTATTTTCAATAAACTCTTTAATTATGTTTCAGATGTGAAATCTATACTCTGCTACAGAATGTTTTGCCCAAGTCTTGTAAAGATGCAAAGGCACGGACGTAACAATAAAATCATTTGAGCCCTTTACTGTTATTTAAAAGGTCACTTGAAGTGCAGTTATAATCAATGATTTTATTTTTTTTCTAGCTTCCACGAATAATTTGAAAAGGCATTATCTAAGGATTATACTCTTAAGGAGAATATAGAAAATGTAGAAAGGTGAAACGGATTTAAGATTTTCGATGAAATTATTGTGTTGTGAAATATTTATTTTGTTATTTATTACTTTATTTTTTTTTGCAGTTTTACCGTACGCGGCCTTGTTGTAGAGTGGTTTATCTAACTGTCATGGAAAGTTTTTTTCTGAGCTTTAAGAGAAAGGTTTCTTAAAGATACTGGAGTTATTCTAGGGCTATGTTAGATTTTTAACATCGATCACCGTAATGCTTGCCTTCCTGAATAAATCTAATTTTATTTAATCATTTACGGCCAAGATGTTTTTGACAATGGTGTGTTTTTATCTTTCTGTATTCCAATCATTTAGCTTGGCTTCTAGGGTTGTGCCCCAGTATTGCTTTTTGGAGACTGTAAACGGATCTCTCGGCATTTAATGAAACTGCAGCAGAACAAAGGCTGTTGCTATATTGACGTTCATGGTATGTTTTGCTCAGATTGACGATAAGGTTTCCAGATCCGCATTTCGCTCGAAGCATGTTTAGGGCAATAAGTTCATAGTTTAGGGTTCTTTCACCGTATTTATGGGAACATTTCAGAACCACCAATCTTTCATTTTGAGTGAATCTTGTGTTTGTGATTAAATTATATTTGACAATTTAAACAAATAATATTTAGAGAAGTTAAAAATAAAATTGAAAGTTCACTGAAAGCTTAAACTATTAAAAGTAGTAATTTCATAAAAATGTAAATAAATAGAGCCCCTTTCACATTTTAGAATGTAATTTTATGTTGCTTACATGTTTTATTACTCTTTATAATTATTGAATTGTTTAAATGAATAAATAAATAATTACAAAAAAGTCTTCTGATTTGTAAGTCCTCAGGAAGCACTAAGGATCTTTCTATCTATCTTTATAATATAATAAATTTGATGAGCATAAAAATGTAAACGTGTATATAATTTATATAAATGTACAAAAGTAGATATTACACTTGTATAAATATTATATTGCGCATATTATACAAGATGTCGGGGGTAAAGTGCACAAACTTCGGGAGGTGATTCTAATTGATAGTACAAGTAAAAAAGAAAAAAAAACTTTTTTTGGAATTCCAACGTTTTAAGATAGTTTTCGAGTAAAAAAGTTTAAAACCTTATTGATGTAAAAATATATTTATTGATTTTATAAAAGTTATAAATTACTTTTATAAAAGTGAGAATAGTATTTTAGTAAAGTAAAGTAATTTTTATACCTATACAAATAACTTTCGTAAATGTTTTTTGTAAAATTAAAAAAAAAAAATTAATTAAATCCGTAATAAAACCCATATTTTGAGAACCATCTTCATATCGACTTCGTTCTCATTTGGTCGGTGCATTATTACTCTAAGGTCGGTGCTAACTAAAAATGGTTCTGTTTTTCTAAAATTGCAATAGATGTCGGTAATTTAATTTCATAATCCCCAAAATTATTCCTAATACGAATTCAGACACCTCTGTCGGATTCTTTTAACACTAAATTTTGTAGGTGTTGCCCAAATCTAAATTCTTTACGCGGAAAGCGGGCCCTTAAGAGGAAGCTCCAAGCCAACAATGTGTATATTCTTGGTATCCCTTATATTGTAGGTAATAGGCATTTAAAATCGCTTGACAAACGGAGTCTAGAAACTTTCGATTTCAAGCACAAAACTGGTTTTTATTTATTTTGTAAATAATTTCATAAGAAAGCAAAAAAGTTAATCAAGTGAAACTGTCACAGATAATCTTAGCTTAAATACTGTATTTTTTTAATTGTTTTCTTTACGCGTTCGTACATTTATATTGAAAAGAATTTTTTTTAGTAGTTTATATTTATATTTTTTAGTGAGTAATTTGTTTTTTTATTTGTATTCTACTCAAGCAAAACGATAGGAAAACCTTCAATTTATCTAAAGCATATTTTTTGGAATTCATAATGAACACCAATTCGTTATAAGAATTAATCAAAGTAGTGATTTAGCATTAAGCTTCGCCTTGATAGATTTATGGAGATAATTTTAGACGGTACCCAATTGTATCTTGTTTGTGGGCTAGCGTCTAGATGTGCATATTTGATATCAAGTACGTAGTAAGTACGAATATAAACATTTGATGTCTAGCATCCAAAGTTGTTGCTTATCCAATGAATGATTCCCGGGGCGGCGGTACCAATACCCGCCCTCAAAATTGCATTTTCCCATTCTGATAAAAACATGCAGTTACATGATGTAGCCTTTTTGAAGAAGAGAACCATTCGCTACATTTTGGTGACTTAGCAGGAGTACCCTGGTTAATGGGGTGAGGTTTGCCTGTGTCTTAGCGGCGGAACACTTTTTATCATCTCCAACCATTTTTGACTCTATTCGCTGCCTTAGTGCTTGTATGTTCAATAGACCATTTAGCAAATTTTACAGGAGACGTTTTTTTTACTCTATTCGCTGCCTTAGTGCTTGTATGTTCAATAGACCATTTAGCAAATTTTACAGGAGACGTTTTTTTGACTCTATTCGCTGCCTTAGTGCTTGTATGTTCAATAGACCATTTAGCAAATTTTACAGGAGACGTTTTTTTTACTCTATTCGCTGCCTTAGTGCTTGTATGTTCAATAGACCATTTAGCAAATTTTACAGGAGACGTTTTTTTGACTCTATTCGCTGCCTTAGTGCTTGTATGTTCAATAGACCATTTAGCAAATTTTACAGGAGACGTTTTTTTGACTCTATTTGCTGCCTAAGTGCTTGTATGTTCAATAGACCATTTAGCAAATTTTACAGGAGACGTTTTTTTTACTCTTTTCGCTGCCTTAGTGCTTGTATGTTCAATAGAACATTTAGCAAATTTTACAGGAGACGTTTTTTTGACTCTATTCGCTGCCTTAGTGCTTGTATGTTCAATAGACCATTTAGCAAATTTTACAGGAGACGTTTTTTTGACTCTATTCGCTGCCTTAGTGCTTGTATGTTCAATAGACCATTTAGCAAATTTTACAGGAGACGTTTTTTTGACTCTATTTGCTGCCTTAGTGCTTGTATGTTCAATAGACCATTTAGCAAATTTTACAGGAGACGTTTTTTTGACTCTATTCGCTGCCTTAGTGCTTGTATGTTCAATAGACCATTTAGCAAATTTTACAGGAGACGTTTTTTTGACTCTATTCGCTGCCTTAGTGCTTGTATGTTCAATAGACCATTTAACAAATTTTACAGGAGACGTTTGACTCTATTCGCTGCCTTAGTGCTTGTATGTTCAATAGACCATTTAGCAAATTTTACAGGAGACATTTTTTTGACTCTATTTGCTGCCTTAGTGCTTGTATGTTCAATAGACCATTTAGCAAATTTTACAGGAGACGTTTTTTTTACTCTATTCGCTGCCTTAGTGCTTGTATGTTCAATAGAACATTTAGCAAATTTTACAGGAGACGTTTTTTTTACTCTATTATTGACCAATCGCCTTGTACTACAGTGGGAGAAATATTTAAACAACACGTAGAAAAATTAAAAGCAAAAATCATCCCACTAATTGGTGTATTTGGTAGAATTGCCCATCTCCTACCAACGGAGGTAAAGAGGGGCTTATACTTCAGTTTAATCCAGTCCCATCTAAATTATTTAATAGAAATATGGGGTAACACATAAATTACATACCTAAATGATTTACAAACAATACAGAACAAAGTTATTAAAAAACTCTTCAATTATAACCCGGACACTCCCACAAAAAAACTGTATCAGGAAATGAAACTTTTGAAAATAAGAAAATTGTACGAATACAACATATGCCTCCTAATCTATAAAATCCAAAATGGACTTATACACACAAACACAACATTTAAACAAACGTCACAAGTACACGAACATTATACTAGGCAACATAACAAATTGTACACACATGCTGTAAGGACTGAAAGTGGCAAAAGAGGCATTGGCCACGAGGGTGTACAAATATACAATCTCCTTCCAGATAAACTTAAAACGGAGAGTATAAATGTGTTTAAAAAAAAACTTTTTAATCTTAAGTTATTAGAACAATATTAGAAAACTATTTATTTAATGTTACATGTAACAATAACATGTTAATGACAGTTGTCGAGTTTTTGTTTTGCTCTCAATAATTAATGTTTTTTTAACAAGTATTGAGCTAAAATATATCAAAATCTATAAAACCAAATAAATAAAAATATAAACTAACAAATAAATAGTGTTTGCAAACAAGTCAACAGTTAAAACTATCATTTAAACTTCTGTGTGCAGTGAATCTGTTTCTTCTTAATAATTATATTGCCAAATTCCGCCGAATATCGCTTTCAAAATGAATACGAATGAAGCACTTTCTCTTCTAAATAAAGCCAAGGAAGAGATTACTGGCATCCATAGTGCCATTACCGATCCCTCTTTAAAAATCACTAAAGATCAAATGGCAAAAATACTCACCAAACTATCTAACCTCTCTGGTACCATGCAGGACCTAGGAGTAAATGTAGGAGTCCTGGAGGGGAAAGTTATGACATTTGAAAACATCATAGAAAAGAAAGTATTACCCCAAGAAACAACACCAATTTGTGACTTGCTCGCAGAGATAGAGGAACGCAAGATCCGCACCAAGAACGTGATTTTACTTAACGTTCCCGAGTCTAGTTCCAACTCAAGCATGGAGAATATCTTGGAAGATAAAAAAATAGTTTTAACCATCGTTAGTGAAATAAATAGCGAGTTCAAAACGGAAGAAGTTAAAATTTACAGGCTTGGTAGTAAAATTTCAAACAAAATCAGGCCCATTAAAGTCGAATTTGAAGACCCTAAGCTGGCAAAACTTATTCTTTTTAATAAAAATACTTTGCCTAATGGAATAAAAATGAAACCGGATAGGACCCTCCAACAAAGAGAACATTTGACTGACCTCTGGAAGGAAATGGAGGAGAGAAAAGAAAAGGGTGAAATTGATTTGCGAATCAAACATTTTAATGGATTTCCTAAAATTATCAAAAGCCACGCAAAAAACTGATAAACAAACATAACACACTCTTAAGAATCAATGGATATTATCAAAATGTTCGAGGAATCCGTACGAAATTGCAACAACTTAAAAGGAATTCACCCACCTTCTCATATGACATTTTATTATTAACTGAAACATGGTTAAATGCAGATATCGGCTCGTCAGAATTAGGCCTAAATCAATATACTATCTATCGCCTTGATCGAAGTCTTAATTCGAGCAAAAAGTCTAACGGAGGAGGCGTGATGTTATGTGTGTCTAAAAATATCTCATCCTGTAGACTACCGGTCAAGCACACAAATGTTGAACACATTTTTGTAATGCTCAACATACCTTATAGTAAAATTATTATAGGTTGTGTCTACATCCCACCTGCATCGGATTTGCAAATATATAAAAACCACAATGAGGACATAAAAATGCTGAAATTCAAATATCCGAAAGCAAAATTCATAATTGCTGGTGATTATAATCTGCCGAACTGGACCAGCCAAGATGACATCGGATCTGCCACAAACGAAGTTGAATTACAGTGCGCTAAATCCAGTGAAATTCGTGATATGTCCATATTCCTAGGACTAACTCAATCAAACAATGTGTCTAATTCTAATAATCGAATGTTAGATTTAGTGTTTTCAAGTGATTCAAAAACAGTGGTTGAGAAATCTGACGAATTATTATTGCCTCTAGATAAACACCATCCACCATTAGATATTATTATAACAAATATGTCTGGAAGATCTCCAAACCTAACTACCACATCGTATAATTTCTCCAAAGCCGAATACCATAATATTATTGAGTACCTTACCTCGGTAGATTGGTCATTTTTAGACAACGAAAATAATTTAAATAATCAATTAGAACAATTTTACTCAATTTTAAATACCTCGATAGAGCGCTTTGTTCCTAGGGTCAACTTCACACCATCTAACTATCCCAAATGGTTTACGAGGGAATTAAAAAAACATATTAATTATAAAAAACATATCCATAGAATATATAAACATACCAGAAATCCTAATATATTATAATAAAACAAATAAAAAACTTTATTCCACTTAATTTTATTTTGACCGTAACCGGTTTCAGCTCGTCAAAGCCATCTTCAGACTGGTACACAAAATTCTTAGTCTACGGTTTATATACACAACATATGGGGGAGGGGGGAGAGGGGTAGTTTATAGGGTTTTAATCAATTTTATTTGTTACTAAGTCGTTTAAGATTGTGGAATTTCTAAACATTTGGTAATTCCAGTAAGCTAATTACCTTGGGTTTGTAGTTCATTTCAATATTTATTAGGGAAAAAACCTCACAGGTAATATGCATTAGACATAATTTTATTGTCAAATCATTATTTATGATGGGATTATATTTGCTTTTTGAAAAGATACATGTTTACATTTGAGAAATTATTATAGGAATTAAGAAAGTAGGGACTTAGCAACTGATACTAATAGCTTATTAATTACAAAGTTACTTATTGAAGGGGTACATGTTTACATTGAAGTAGGGATGGTCTAACCTAACTACATATTTTAATGTCGAAATTATTATGAAAATTACAATGGATACAAGAGCGGAGACTTGGCAAATGATTCTAATTGTTTATTCATTACAAAGTTAGGGTCTATTTTATTAATTAAGCGATTAATAAAATAGACCCTAACTTTGTAATGAATAAACAATTAGAATCATTTGCCAAGTCTCCGCTCTTGTATCCATTGTAATTTTCATAATAATTTCGACATTAAAATATGTAGTTAGGTTAGACCATCCCTACTTCAATGTAAACATGTACCCCTTCAATAAGTAACTTTGTAATTAATAAGCTATTAGTATCAGTTGCTAAGTCCCTACTTTCTTAATTCCTATAATAATTTCTCAAATGTAAACATGTATCTTTTCAAAAAGCAAATATAATCCCATCATAAATAATGATTTGACAATAAAATTATGTCTAATGCATATTACCTGTGAGGTTTTTTCCCTAATAAATATTGAAATGAACTACAAACCCAAGGTAATTAGCTTACTGGAATTACCAAATGTTTAGAAATTCCACAATCTTAAACGACTTAGTAACAAATAAAATTGATTAAAACCCTATAAACTACCCCTCTCCCCCCTCCCCCATATGTTGTGTATATAAACCGTAGACTAAGAATTTTGTGTACCAGTCTGAAGATGGCTTTGACGAGCTGAAACCGGTTACGGTCAAAATAAAATTAAGTGGAATAAAGTTTTTTATTTGTTTTATTATAATATATTATAATGGAATTCCACCACGAATTATCGGTCTCAAAAATAGAAATATTAGAAATCCTAATGATTACATAACTTTTACTAAATTACGTAAGCAGTGTAAAGAATTATCAATAAAATGCTATAGTGATTATGTAAGCCTAATAAGGAAGTTGAGTCCATTTTTTTTATTTTTTTTTATCAATGTTCGCATTCAAACTTAAATACTGGTATTTTTTTTTTTTTTTTTAAAGTTTGTTTTCATAATTAAATTAATTCTCAAAGTTTAAATTTTATTAAGCCCGCCAAAACGAGCGGAATCCGAGCGGTAAGAGGCGGGGTGTGGTGTGACGTCATTAGAACTGTGAAAACCACGTCGCATAAGCATTTTGTATCGAAAAATTTGTAATTCTTCAACAAGGAATTCCAGTAATTTTTTTACCAATGTTAACCGTCTATTAGAATTGATGTTATTAAAAAAAAAAGAAAATTGATTAAGATTTCATAGTTAAATTAATATTTTAAGTTAGAATATTTGCTTTTCTCGCCCAGTACGGTACTTGTACGGTATTGCCGTCGCTACTTGTTGACGTTCCCCGCGCGAATTCAGGACCACCGCGCAGAAAAGTAAAGACCAATAGTAAAATAACGGTTTACAGCCCAGTTCACTGTTTGACTTTTCTGGGCGGCCGGCGGCCTGAAGTGTATCACATGCTATGTGACATGTATAATAATAAAAACTTCTAAGTTATGCAATAAACAACATATTATTATAAAGCACTCTACGAATATGTATCTTTAGAAATCCATTTCATATAATAATAACAACAAATACGTACATATATTTGACAAACCCAAATAAATCTTTGGCCTATACACCTCTCTCATCTAAACCGACCATCTCTCATGTAATAGAAAGAGATGCACCATAGGTGATCTGTTGTACGTACAATCACGACACATGTGACGTCAGAATTCTTTCGACCAATCGTGGAGCGTACATAGTCAATTGCTATTCAATGCTTTTTCAAGAACGTTTAACTAATTCTAAGAATAATAATATAGAAATATATTTATATATTTAGAATCGATATTTTTTGATCTACATGAACATATTTTTTATAAGTCAAAATATTTTTTACTCAACTTCCTTATTGAAAAAGAGGTACACCAAAATGTTAAAAAATTATGGAGTTTTTCTAAAAGTCAACAAAAAAATGATTGTGGATTTCCCAATAACATGTACTTGAAAGAAAAATGTGCCGACAGTATCGAAGGTATAGTTAATCTATTTGCTGATTCATTTAAAAGTGTTTACGACACAGATATTCGTGTCAATACGATTCCCGATATTTCAGTGGAAGAGGTATTAAATCTAAGCCAATGTTTCATCAAAAAAGAATCTATAGAAAAAGTCATAAAAGAATTAGATAGCAATAAATCTGCTGGACCGGATGGTATTCCTCCAATATTTTTCAAAACCTGTGTTAGTAGTCTGATATATCCTCTTTATAAACTCTTTAACAATTATTATTTTTTTTTTGGTAAACTAATGTTTAAGACAAGATTTTTTATGCATAGCACAAAGGGTAACAATTATTTTATAAGCAATAATTGTTAGCCTGAAACACTCATCCACATTGAAAAATCTCCTGATAAAAGATACATGACGCCAACGTGGCGTCATGTATCTTTAACAATTCTTTAAGTTCTGGTTCTTTTCCAGCTCAGTGGAAAAAGAGTTATTTAACCCCTATTCATAAAAAAGGAGATAAAAGCGATATATCCAACTATAGACCAATTTGTATAATGTCTGCTTTACCGAAAGTTTTCGAGAAATTAGTCCTAGATATCATTGTAAAACCTATCAACAACATTATTGTTCCTAACCAACATGGCTTCATCACAGGTCGCTCTACCGTAATTTAATGATCTATGAAAACTACATATCTGAATCTCTGGGTCTCAAACAACAAGTGGACAGTATATACACTGACTTTAGTAAAGCTTTTGATAAGGTTCGACATCACATACTTATTTATAAACTTCGATTGTTGGGCATCAAAGGTAAATTATTGAGTTGGATTGTTAGTTATCTTAGCCATAGGGTGCTTAGTGTAAAAATTAATTCTGTACAATCTTATATATTCGAGGCCACAAGTGGGGTTCCTCAAGGGTCCCACCTCGGCCCAATATTTTTCTTATTATTCATCAATGACATTGTTGACCAATTTAATGATGTAGAAGTTCTGCTATTTGCTGACGACTTAAAAATATATAAAAGAATACGAAATGTATACGATTGTCAAATTTTACAGAGTAATTTAGAACAACTTCATCAATGGTGTGAACAAAATGCTTTATTTTTGAACATTCAGAAATGTCAAGTAATACGATTTTCCAAAACTCGTTATAATATATTACATGAATATACATTAAATAATATTAAATTAATACCAGTATCACATATTCGTGACTTGGGTGTAATATTCGTTGAAAACTTGTCATTCATTGAACACATCAACTATATAACTAATAAGGCTTTAAAGATGCTTGGCTTCCTTTGCAGAACTTTAACCGATTTTAAGTCCATAGATTGTATGAGAACCCTCTATATTTCAATAGTCAGAAGTCAATTGGAGTATAATTCACCTATTTGGTCCCCTTTATATAAAGTTCACTCCAATAATATAGAAAGAGTTCAGCACAAATTTCTTAAGTACGTAAATTTTAAGCTCGGAATTCCTATTGATTACATTAATTATGTCAGTTTGATGAATCAATTGAATCTAATAACACTGTCTGACAGGAGAATTATTTCAGACCTGGTTGTGTTACACAGAGTCATTAACAACTTAATTAATAGTCCTGCCATCCTTGCCACTATTAAACTACATGTGCCGACTAGGAATACAAGACAAAATATAACATTCTTCTGTAATACATACTCGACCAACTATCAGACACACTCACTGACCAATAGGATGCACGATCTGGGCAACAAGTATGGGGGTGTTATTGACTTATTTATTGACTCCATATATAGAATTAAGCATAATCTACACCAACACTTTGTTGAATCCTACAAATTAGAGTAGCTTTGGTAAATTAGTTTTAATGATTTGTTTTATATGTAGTGTTTTTGTAATTTCTTTTTTACTTTATGTTACTCTTACGTTTTACTAATATTGCTTCATATTTTTTAATATTTTCTCATTATACCTGTAATCACAATTTTACAAGTGTGTATTTTTTACCTTCTTTAAAATGGATTACATCTATTTACTGTCAATATCTCCTGTATAATACATATTCTCTTATTGTACTGCATCATGTATCACTTCTATGTAAAAGCCTTTTTAGGCGTATATATATATAAATAAATGTTATATGTTTAGGTTAAGAAAGTGAAATGTAAATTTCTTTTAACTTAATAAATAAATAAAAAAATAAAAATAAAAAAATCTTACTTGGAGTGAAACATATTTAAAAAACATTTTAATATATCGATCTTCTTTGATTGTCTAAGCTCTTAGGACGGGTTGTTTAAAATTAAAATTCAAGTTCTGTGAAAGTTATATACACCGGTTATTTCACGAAACTTGAATAGGACTCTCATAGAAATTAAAGTCTCCCACCCGGCATGCCGCTCGAAGTCCCGAAAGCCCTTCTGGGCGCAAGGAGAGAGGCTTCTCCGATTACCTCTCACCCCAGAAGATAGGTGAAAACTTGAGTGGCATTTCATACAGGACCCCACCGAGAGACAGCCTGGGTTCTCTTGGTCCGCAATCAATAGTTTTATGTGCTCCCATAGCCGCTGTGCTCACATGATGCACAGATGGGGCCTAAAAGAGTCGGCGATGTCTGAATGTGGTGCAGTGCAGACCACCGAACATGTGGTTAACGAATGCCCGCTCCATTCATTCCCCGGCGGGATTGATGAGGTTCACTCGGCGACGCCTAAGGCCCTAGAATTGCTCGCAGACGTAGATGTCCCCCTCTGACCCCCCCACCATACGAAAGAAGAAGATATAATTTGAATATCAATTGTGAAATTTAAAGAATTGTTAAAATTCTGTGAAATGAACCCGTCCTTATATACTCAAAATAATAATGAATTATTTATTTAAATTGGCAAGTGAGAAAGAGAAACAGTAAAGGAAGCTTTTTGGCTTCAGATCTGGTAAACAGATAGAGGTAAAGCCATTTAATGCAATCTCAGGGCCAATGTGATCATGCGGGATGCTGTGTGAAGGATCTTTTTGAGGAGAGAAAGGAGTGAACCCACGTTGTAGGAGGGAGGACACACAGAGCCTGATAACTCGTTCCATTGCCGAGCGAAACGACCCGTTCTCATGTGGAAAATTTCAACTTTGAAAAATGTTGGGCGCGTGTTTGGCGTGTTTCTTGACTGTGCACCGGTGCTGAAGGGATCAATTAAGCTAGTTCTTCATAGCATCTTCTATGGAAATATCGGTAGATTGAGGACAACATTACTACCTGACACTTGCGCTTAAATATTTCAATCCATCTGTTCCGGCACGCCGATTGCTTTTAACAGACCGTGTGCTAACCAATAGTATGGTCAGAATTTGAACTGTGTAGTTTAAATTCACACACGTCAGCTATAACCACGGAGTGTCGGGAGCCGCAAAATCGCACAAAAACGTTCGTCCTCTCAAAACCAATGTGTATACTATCGCCAGTTAATTATTGGAATAATCCCTTATACGTATTTTATCACAATCGAATTAAAAATAACGAGTGATACCGTTCAACGATCACCGTTCCAGTGCTGACAGATGATTCTCGAGATGCAGATTTCATTCGCCACCCGGTAAGATGATTGTGAATTAACCTTACGAATTGTGTTTTCGCATTCGCCTGTCATAAGCCATAGGCTTCACCCATGATCTGTGTGGAATAGCCCTTTAAAATACGGCTATCTCAACCCTTGTTCGTTCCTCGAACACCATCTATCAAATGCACCACGCGGTTCCGCGTCTAGACAAAGGTTTTTTCATGTATTTTGGGGCTCTGTACTGTGGGCCCTGGAGCTCTAGCACGACGATCAATAAAGACTTATGTCAACACCATATTATACCATTATTTATGGTCAGTTAGCGATATTTGTGAGCACGGTCAGAAAAAAGCCTCTACCTTTAGCGCGGCCCTCAAGGTGATGTATAAGCTACACTGCATTTTGGATAATGTCGTTTGTTACGCAAAATAACTGGTTTATTAATGAATGGGGATGAACGAACTAAGCTCTTAGAACAGAAAGAAATCATATACACGATCTAAGATGCAGTGTCTAGCAACACCGAACAGGCGGTTCGGAACTGCTCGGGAAGGCCGAGCACTTCCGAACCGGTCGCGTAAACTACGGGCGCTGGCGGAGCAGCGCCAGACGGGAAACCACCCCGATAGCGAGCACACGTTATCAAACTACGATTGTACAGCTCGGTTGTAAATAGCATTTATCGTAATAAATTTGTAAAAGAACCATCAGAGTTTCAATCATCTAACGAGCCTAGAGCTTTAATATAAAGTGTAGTAAACAATAAAAACACTACATAAGATGTGATCGATTGCGTTTCAGCATCGAGAAACAAAAATTGTTAGTTTTGATGTTATGACTAACTAATGACCTCATGAACTAAAAAGTACACACGGACTGCCAATTAAAGTTAATATTTCAATTCGAATGTCAATAATTCATAGAGAGACGCAACAGTGTTGCCAGCTTTTATATCGGTCTGAATATAAACAGTGTGACGGTAATAAGGCTATTTTATACTTATGAGAGATAAGGATCTAAAGTCACTTTTTATTTAAAGTTTAAAAATGGTTATTTTTGTTAGTAATAATTGATCTTCATTGTTGTTATTATTTAAATTTGTGAATCTTTTGCGCGGTTTTATTTCGATTACTGTATAATAATGACTAGCCATTTAATAAATAAAGATTCAAAATTTTAAAATTGGAAATTCATGTGTAATTTCTATCTAGGATTTATATGTCTTATAGTGATTAATAAATATGTAAATTCTAACTATACAATTGTAAATGTTCTCCAAAATGCAATGGAAAGAATCTCAGACTTGTGATGTCCCGAAAGAAACCATTCATCTGTTCTGAATGCAATTACTAATGTTATCCAAATTGACCCTGGTAATAAATTACATGTTTGCGATTCTTTCAAGGATAAAGAAACCATTCTGTCACTTTGAATGCAATCAACAATGTTCTCAAAATTTGTTTTGACAGCATCACCATTCCATTGTAAGAATATTATGTACTAAATACACAATTTGACTGTCCTGAAACGGGAATCCTTCCCAGTTGGACAGACAAAGGTTCATTTTGTTTTGTATTGTTTGTAATTTATATATATATAAAATAAATAAATAATATAATCGCCTACTGATCCGATATTGTAAAGTTATCGATGTCACTTAGAGTTACGCCAAGCATAACAATGAAAGGCTTGTTGGGAACATTGCTACTTATCGTCTTCGTAACATTATTTCAATTAAATGAGTGATTTATTTACTAACATATCTACAGGATGTAGATACTAAAATCAAACATCTCCCACAGGGTGTTTACAATGTCTGTAATATGTATGAATTAGCAAGCGACATAGACACAACAGAGCTTTGTGGTTAATGTTAAAACATATTTCAATCAAATGTTACACACTGGCGTAAACAGCGCTTATTCACCACAAGATCCGTTTATTTACATAAAATAAACATTATAATGATATTCGCTTGAGGAAAATCATTTTTTTTGCTGCCTACACGAAGAAAAATGAGTATTTCTAATTTATTAAGAATCACCTCAAATTATTGGAAATCCGATTAAAAACTGTATTTCAGGCCTTACGAATGAATTAACAAGTTTTCTGGTGAACTTTAAGGACGGGTTGTTTCTGAGAAATTGAAAAATTCTTCAAATTTCAAAGTTAATTTTCAAGTTCTGTTCTGTCAAGTAACTGGCCTACAATCAGACAATAACAAAAATTGGATAGAACATTAAAAAAACTCGCAAATTAACGTTTAAATTTAAATTAAAAAAGGAAATTACGAAAATATTAGTACGATGTCGGAACCCGTGTCTTTGAAAATCAGAATTATTTCGCATTTCGCACGATATGTAATATTAATATGCAAATTCATCGTATTCCTGCAATCCCGTTTTTAACCGGATTTCCAATAATTTGAAGAGATTCTTAATAAGCAATACCCAGGGTGGAAATTTGGGGTAGTTGTGTCCAGGAGTAATGTGTCCCTCCCACAGACATATGAATATTAATAGACGAGAAGTTAAGGACGAGGGGCTAAAACAAGAGTTGCGGGACGCAGAGAGGAAAGCTGACTGTGATTTGTCAATAAATCAATCTGACAGTAAATAGGCATCTCGCATTATAATATCACCATTTACTTCTTAAAAGTAAAATCTGCTTTTGAATGAATAGACATTTTTACATGGGAGCGCAAATTACTCGCCACGTTATGAACAAATTTGCAAAGTCCAAATTCGGCAAAATAAATTTCTTCTATTTTCAGAGTCGAATATTTCGTTTACGTATTTAGTTAAGACACTTTTATAAATGTTCATAATTTACTTCCCAGCAACCAATCAGCTTTGTGTTTCGCGTCCAGACGTTTCTCGATGTGATAGTATATGTTTCTACAACTGATCCATATTATACGATGTGAATATGCTTAAAATAAAGTTAAATAATGCTTACATATGGAATGCAATACGACAATTGGGTTTATTCTCTTTTTCACATCTAGTTTTACAAGTTTTCATAGCACAAGTCACCATATTGCCGTGTTATTTCGTAAAATGAACCGATGATGCCTCGACCATAGTTCGTACAAGAATGATGACGTCACGTTTTCTAAATTCACTTGAGGCCATACGCGAGCACAGCCGGCTCCAATGGAACCGGTATGGGGAGTGGGGAATAATACGCTTTTAATCACTTAGGGCAGGTCTACTAATATTCATATGTCTATGGTCCCTCTCAAAAAACCTCCAAACCTCACCCCATCAACGTAGACACCTGGAGCGGTCCGTTCATACATGCTGTGGATGCTCCGCATCCCTTGCATTTAGAATGAAAAGATTTGGACTTCTAGCTGTAAACAGCAATACTGCAATTTAAATATTTTAATATTTCTACAGCGACCATAATGTGATATTTTTTACAAAAACTGCGCTGTAAAAAATCATGCATATGCCTTTTTCCGTGTACGCACAACAAACGGCACGATACAAATAGCGCGGGCGAGTCTAAATACACATACATTCTCAAATACTGTGAAACGCGTAACATACACGTATACAAGCAATAATACTGTGGTTTGGAAGCGATCTGGAAACCGCAACCAAGAATGCTAGAACGTACGGTCTTTCTGCGCATGCGCAATGAGACCCGCAAGCCAATATCTTCGTCAACTTTATGCAATATTGATGACAGCATCCAACGCGCAAAAACCGTCCTTAATGCTAATATGTATAATGCTCAGAATTATATACTGTTGGGAAGTAAGAGCTTCACAGATGCACTCACAGAGGGCAGTGCATAGAGCTTTCGTGGAATTCCGCAAGATGGCAGCAAGTGGCCAGTAGTCGCCAGGGCCAGTGGGAAGGATCTCAGATAAACTTACTGTTTCAGACCTCAATTAGCCAGCTTCTAATTAGGTCGACTATCAAGTCACCATTGTAATACGCGAAGTATTAATAAATCCCTGATTTATCACAAGAACCTATTATTTATAATCTCCTTCCACGACGAATTAACTGTTCATGGGAACACAAAATATATTATACTACTAGTATATTACTAATCCATTGGATTTTATTCGATGGCTGCTTTGACAGTTTGCTTTGAGCTCGAATACTGAAGTCGAATTCTTATTGAATATTATTAACCTGAGATTAACTTTTTAATCATAATTTAAATAAATAAAAATGATTAGCCAAAATAAGATGCATACTTCGCCAACGTGTTATAAATGATGATAGTTAATTGTGTGGTTGTATAGTTGAATCATTAATGCGAAAATGTTTTGTGTCTCGGCCATTTGCGGAAAAAAACTTATTCTGGAAACTGGAAATATTGAGTTATGGAGCTTAAGAGGAAGCTCCAAGCCAACAATGTGTATATTCTTGGTATCCCTTATATTGAAGGTAATAGGCATTAAAATCGCTTGACAAACGGAGTATAGAAACTTTCGATTTCAAGCACAAAATTGGTTTTATTTATTTTGTAAATAATTTCATAAGAAAGCAAAAAAGTTAATCAAGTGAAACTGTCACAGATAATCTTAGCTATAATTCTGTTTTTTTAAAGTTGTTTCCTTTACGCGTTCATACATTTCTATTGGAAAAATATTTTTTTTAGTATGTTACATTTATATTTTTTATTTGTATTCTACTCAAGCGAAACGATAGGAAAACCTTCAATTTATCTAAAGCATATTTTTTGGTATTCATAATGTACACCAATTCGTTATAAAGATTAATCAAAGAAGTTATTTAGCATTAAGCTTCGCCTTAATGGATTTATGGAGATAATTTTAGACGGTACCTCTTTGTATCTTGTTCATGGGCTAGCTTCTAGATGTGCATATTTGATATCAAGTACGTAGTAAGTACGAGTATAAACATTTGATGTCTAGCATCCAAAGTTGTTGCTTATCAAATGAATGATTCCCGGGGCGGCGGTACCGATACCTGCCCTCAAAATTGCATTATAACATTCTGAAAAAAAAAACATGCAGTTACATGATGTTGCCTTTTTGAAGAAGAGAACCATTCGCTACATTTTGGTGACTTAGCAGGAGTACCCTGGTTAATGGGGTGAGGTTTGCCTGTGTCTTTGTCATCTCCAACAATTTTTGACTCTATTCGCTGCCTTAGTGCTTGTATGTTCAATAGACCACTTAGCAAATTTTACAGGAGACGTTTTTTTGACTCTATTCGCTGCCTTAGTGCTTGTATGTTCAATAGACCATTTAGAAAATTTTAAAGGAGACGTTTTTTTTACTCTATTCGCTGCCTCAGTGCTTGTATGTTCAATAGACCATTTAGCAAATTTTACAGGAGACGTTTTTTTGACTCTATTCGCTGCCTTAGTGCTTGTATGTTCAATAGACCATTTAGCAAATTTTACAGGAGACGTTTTTTTTTACTCTATTCGCTGCCTTAGTGCTTGTATGTTCAATAGACCATTTAGCAAATTTTACAGGAGACGTTTTTTGACTCTATTCGCTGCCTTAGTGCTTGTATGTTCAATATCTGCTCTCTTAGATCCATCTTAGACCTAACGACTCTAAAATGCGTATATTTTGCCCTTTTTCAATCGATAGCAACATATGGTATTCTGGGATGGGGTGGCTGTGCAGAATCCGTCATTAATCCAATAATTACAGTACAAAAACTAATTCTCAGAATTATATTTAAATGTCATCCTACCTATCCCTCCAAAATACTATTTACTAAAATTAAGGTCTTAGATATTCGCCAGCTATTCATTAAGACAAGCTTATGCTACATACGAAAAAATGACTTGATAGTGGCTCCTCAACACCAAGTAAACACCCGCTTTTCATCAAATCTGGGATGCGTGGTGCCAAAAACTAGAACCACATTGGCTCAACGACAATTCTGGTCTATCGCCCCTAAAATATACAACGCGTTGGACCGGGACATAAAATCAACTAATACTATATCCCTTTTTATTATACGTGTCCAAAACTGGATATTTGAAAGGGGACGAGCCTTTTTTAAAGAATACATGAGTTTCTAACTTTTAAACCATTATAATAAAATTAACCATGTATCTGTATACTTATGTTTATATGTGAATACACATTAAATTTGTGTGTGTTCATATATAGATGTGTATGAATGTATTTATGTATGCATCTATGTATGTCTATGTATGTATGTATATGTATATATATCTGAGAATATATATATGTGTATGTATGTATGTTTGCATGTATGAAAAACATGTATTTTGTTTTATATTTTGTTTTTATTTTGTTTTATTTTATTTTGTTTTATATTTTCCTTAAATATGTTTATTTTCTTTTTTTTTTCCTTCCATATTATGTTTGATTTTTTCTTACTACAACATATGGTTTTATTGTAATTTATAGCATTATGACTACCACAACACGGGCATTAGCCTAGTGTGGGAGTTATTAAGTACACAAAAATTGTAATTCATAAAACTCACTGAATAAATTAAAAAAAAAAAAAAAAAAAAAAAAAAATAATAATAAAAAATAAAAAAAAATAGACCATTTAGCAAATTTTACAGGAGACGTTTTTTTGACTCTATTCGCTGCCTTAGTGCTTGTATGTTCAATAGACCATTTAGAAAATTTTACAGGAGACGTTTTTTTGACTCTATTCGCTGCCTTAGTGCTTGTATGTTCAATAGACCATTTAGCAAATTTTACAGGACACGTTTTTTTTTACTCTATTCGCTGCCTTAGTGCTTGTATGTTCAATAGACCATTTAGCAAATTTTACAGGAGACATTTTTTTGACTCTATTCGCTGCCTTAGTGCTTGTATGTTCAATAGACCATTTAGCAAATTTTACAGGAGACGTTTTTTTGACTCTATGCGCTGCCTTAGTGCTTGTACGTTCAATAGACCATTTAGAAAATTTTACGGGAGACGTTTTTTTGACTCTATTCGCTGCCTTAGTGCTTGTATGTTCAATAGACCATTTAGCAAATTTTACAGGAGACGTTTTTTTGACTCTATTCGCTGCCTTAGTGCTTGTATGTTCAATAGACCATTTAGCAAATTTTACAGGAGACGTTTTTTTGACTCTATTCGCTGCCTTAGTGCTTGTATGTTCAATAGACCATTTAGCAAATTTTACAGGAGACGTTTTTTTGACTCTATTCGCTGCCTTAGTGCTTGTATGTTCAATAGACCATTTAGCAAATTTTACAGGAGACGTTTTTTTGACTCTATTCGCTGCCTTAGTGCTTGTATGTTCAATAGACCATTTAGCAAATTCTACAAAACGATAATGAGAGAAGTAAGTATGTGAATTGTGCAGAGATGAGATTGAATGAGAAGAAAATACACGGTCTAAGCATAGACGAAACATGGAACCACATAAAAGTGAGTCTTTGTGAATCTGCTAGAGAGGTTTGTGGAATAAGTACGCAAGGTAGGAAGAAAGGTGATGCATGGTGGGATGATGAGATTAAAGCACTGGTCTCAGAGAAGAAGAAAGCATGGTTATGTCTGATTGCGGCTGGCAGTGCTTCCAGCGAAGAGAAGGATCGAGCGAAAGAAGTATATAAGGAATGGAAGAAAAAAGTAAGAGTTGGAGTGAAAGAACGAAAGAAACGCCTGGAAGAGGAAGAAGGAATGAAAATGACAAACCATTTCCAAGAAAACATTAAGTTGTTTTGGAAGGAAGTCAAAAGGTCCCGGTGTGGCCCTGAAACCGGAAGCATGAAAGTGATAAAATCGAAAGATGGAAAAATGTTGACGAATGAGGAAAAAATAAAAGAGAGATGGATGAAGTATTTCGAGGAAGTCTTTGAAAGCGAAGTGAGTGACAGTGATTCTAGCCGCGAATCAGATATGAATGATGATGGACTGAATGTTACCGAAATTAGCATAGATGAGATAGAAAGATCAATTAAGTGTATGAAGAATGGTAAGGCTGTCGGTTTTGACAATATTGCTACTGAATATTTTAAAGGAGGTAGCCGTATAATTCTCACATGGTTGTGCAATCTTTTTAACCAATGTTTAAAGGAATGTTACACGCCTTTAGATTGGAGAAGGGCAGTGATCATGCCATTATACAAAGGTAAAAGGTCACGTATGGAATGTGGGAATCATAGGGCTATTAGCCTGCTAAGTTCAGTTGGCAAGCTGTATGGTAGAATTTTGATTGAAAGGGTAAGAAAGGAAACAAAGGATAAAATATGGGATGTGCAAGGTGCCTTTATGAGTGGAAGGGGGTGCATGGACCAGATCTTCTCATTGCGTATGCTCACCGAGAAGTTTCTGGCAAAAAACCAGAAACTTTTCTGTGCCTTTGTAGATCTACAAAAAGCATACGACCGAGTCGACAGGAAAAAGCTATGGAAGGTGTTGTCCAAGTATGGAGTGAATGCGAATCTGACTCAGGCAATTGCGTCTCTATATGAGGGAAGCGTTGCATGTGTTAGGGTGAACGGTGGTTTTACGGGGTGGTTTGATATCACAAAAGGTGTTAAACAAGGCTGCGTAATGTCACCGTGGTTATTCAATCTATACATGGATAATTGTATGCAAGAATTGAAAGAGGTGGGATTGGGCGCGAATTTGAGTAATCTGAAAGTATGTTGCCTGTTGTATGCTGATGATGCGGTGCTGATTGCTAATAGTATGGTTGATCTGCAGTCTCTCGTGTCTAGGATGAACGAAGTATGCGTGAAGAATGAGTTAATGATGAATGTAAGTAAGTCTAAAGTAATGGTGTTTGAAAGAGAAAGTACGAAAACAGTGTGCAATATAGCTGTGAATGAGGAATACTTGGAGCAGGTGGATGAATTTGTGTATTTAGGAAGCATGTTTACGAGGGATGGGAAGGCTGACAGAGATATTGAAAGAAGAGTAAATGCAGGTAACTCCATTAATGGAGGACTGAACGCAGTTGGCGCTAACAAAAAATTGTCCAAAGAAGCGAAGTTAGCAGTCCACAATGGAGTGCTGGTACCTACCCTGATGTATGGAAGTGAGGCATGGAACTGGCAAAGAAAGGATGAAAGTAGATTGAATGCTGTTGAAATGAGATCCCTGAGGCGTATGTGTGGTAAAACCATGTATGATCGTGTGAGGAATGTGGCTATCCGCAAAGAGTGCAAGGCTGATGTAAGCGTAATGAGTAAGATCAAGAAAGGGACGCTTAGATGGTTTGGGCATGTAGAGCGAATGAGCGAAGAAAGGAGTGTAAGGAGAATATACAATGCAAATGTGAATGGTAGCAGAAGTCGGGGACGCCCGAGGAAGACATGGCATGACCAAGTGAATCAGATACTTGAGTCGGGCCATGTCAAGAGTCAGAACAATAGAAGAGTATGTATGAGACGATGTATGAATGTGAATGAGGCAAGGGGTGTGTGCCAAGACCGAGTTGTTTGGCGGTCTGTCCTCTCTGCCTACCCCTGCGGGGAAACGGCGTGATGGTTAGTTAGTTAGTTAGTTAGTTAGCAAATTTTACAGGAGACGTTTTTTTGACTCTATTCGCTGCCTTAGTGCTTGTATGTTCAATAGACCATTTAGCAAATTTTACAGGAGACGTTTTTTTTTACTCTATTCGCTGCCTTAGTGCTTGTATGTTCAATAGACCGTTTAGCAAATTTTACAGGAGACGTTTTTTTTACTCTATTTGCTGCCTTAGTGCTTTTATGTTCAATAGACCATTTAGCAAATTTTACAGGAGACGTTTTTTTTACTCTATTCGCTGCCTTAGTGCTTTTATGTTCAATAGACCATTTAGCAAATTTTACAGGAGACGTTTTTTTTACTCTATTCGCTGCCTTAGTGCTTTTATGTTCAATAGACCACTTAGCAAATTTTACAGGAGACGTTTTTTTTACTCTATTTGCTGCCTTAGTGCTTTTATGTTCAATAGACCATTTAGCAAATTTTACAGGAGACGTTTTTTTTACTCTATTCGCTGCCTTAGTGCTTTTATGTTCAATAGACCATTTAGCAAATTTTACAGGAGACGTTTTTTTTACTCTATTCGCTGCCTTAGTGCTTTTATGTTCAATAGACCATTTAGCAAATTTTACAGGAGACGTTTTTTTTACTCTATTCGCTGCCTTAGTGCTTTTATGTTCAATAGACCATTTAGCAAATTTTACAGGAGACGTTTTTTTTACTCTATTCGCTGCCTTAGTGCTTTTATGTTCAATAGACCATTTAGCAAATTTTACAGGAGACGTTTTTTTTACTCTATTCGCTGCCTTAGTGCTTTTATGTTCAATAGACCATTTAGCAAATTTTACAGGAGACGTTTTTTTTACTCTATTCGCTGCCTTAGTGCTTTTATGTTCAATAGACCATTTAGCAAATTTTACAGGAGACGTTTTTTTTACTCTATTCGCTGCCTTAGTGCTTTTATGTTCAATAGACCATTTAGCAAATTTTACAGGAGACGTTTTTTTTACTCTATTCGCTGCCTTAGTGCTTTTATGTTCAATAGACCATTTAGCAAATTTTAAAGGAGACGTTTTTTTGACTCTATTCGCTGCCTTAGTGCTTGTATGTTCAATAGACCATTTAGCAAATTTTACAGGACACGTTTTTTTTACTCTATTCGCTGCCTTAGTGCTTGTATGTTCAATAGACCATTTAGCAAATTTTACAGGAGACTTTTTTTGACTCTATTCGCTGCCTTAGTGCTTGTATGTTCAATAGATCATTTAGCAAATTTTACAGGAGACGTTTTTTTGACTCTATTCGCTGCCTTAGTGCTTGTATGTTCAATAGACCATTTAGCAAATTTTACAGGAGACGTTTTTTTGACTCTATTCGCTGCCTTAGTGCTTGTATGTTCAATAGACCATTTAGAAAATTTTACAGGAGACGTTTTTTTGACTCTATTATTGACCAATCGCCTTGTACTACAATGGGAGAAATAGATTCATATGTCCGTCACTCATAGACACACAGAACCCCAGATTCCTAAACAGAAAAAACTTACTTTTATAAAAATTGCTAAGTTATTAAAAAATCTCTTCAAATCATTCGTAATCCGATTAAAAACGGGACTGCAGGCCCTTAACGAACAAATTGATAGATTTTCTAACTTTTAATAAATTAGGAATGTATTAGCACGATGTCGGAACACGTGTTCATATAAATGATGATATTTTCGCATTTCGTCATTATATATTATCAAGGGATGGTGCAGGTGCGTGAACACGCGTTCCGTTATATTAAGAATGTACTAAAAGTCAGATAACAGCCTGCAATACCATTTTTAATAATAGCATGACTCATTTTTCTCTGTGTACCTTTTTCCTTCCTTATTTCCTTGAAAAGACCTTACGCACAGCATCCCTAATGATGACATACTCAAAACTATTTTATTTATATAAGTGGAGATAATTTTAAATAAATCACCGTTTGTAAAATTAAAAAAAATAAATACGTTTAAAACACACGCCTTTTTGTATAACGTATTATTATCGTTCACTTGATTCAGACGTTTTACCTGACAGTCCCAAATTACCCACAACGTGTCTCTCAGTTAGGATTCTCCGCTTAGACCTGCGGGGATACGTCTGTCTGTTCACGACAGACATTGTAAAGGGAAAGGGATAGATGTTTTGCTGTTCAAGGTTCGTGTAAAGGACGAAACGCGAAAAACATTTGCGGTCAAAGTCATTATTATCTGTCGAAAACGTAGCAATTATGTTTAAAAAAAACACGTGAGATTTCAAAGGGAAATTTTTTGTACTTTTAGATTGATACAAAGTAGACCAGAGATTATTATGTAACAAAAATTGCCTCAGGATCATTGTTTCATTATTTTTTTATAATGATAAACTAACGTTTATAAGATAAGGTTTTATGCACAGCACAAAGGATAACAAATAATTATAAGCAATAATTCGTCATCCGAAATACTAATACAATGCTAAGAGGAACCCAGTTGTTCCTCCCACCACTTCTTCATCCTTAGCTCAAAGACAATTCTCGTACTTAGGCCCTAAATTGCTTAATCTTATTCCCGATGCATGGAAAACAAAAAGTGCTAACATTCTCCGAAATCTGGTAAATAATTGACTTCTGATTTTGGGGAGAGATGAATGCGAAAATATGCTAATTAACAGTCATTAACTTGCTCTTCTTAAATGTCGTTTTTTCGAACTACCCTGTATTTTATTTTGTATATATATATATATGTATTACAGTAAATTTATGTGTTTACCATTGTAAAATTAAAATCTGCTTATAACCTTTCTTTACATCTTTTTATTTTATTTTTACTTTTTTTTTAATTTCTCAACTCTCTTTTAAATTTTAAATATTAATTTCATCTAAATAAAAAGTAAAATTTCAATTTTATAAACTCATATGTCAATAATTTTTTACTATATTGCTATTTTTGTATTATCATATTTGAATATTTTTTTAGTCTATTGTCTACGTTTATATTATTTAAAATACAAGTTAGCAACTTTTTATATCAACCAAGAAAACTTTTCATATTATTTATAAAGTGCAATAACTAAGTAAAATTCAATACAATAGACCAGTGGTTCTTAACCTGGGTTCGATCGAACCCCAAGGGTTCGGTGAGTCAGTCTCGGGGGTTCGGTGGAGGTCAACACCCCCGACTTATATGATTCGTGGTGACACGCCCCGCTTGTCCATCATTGGCTGTTATTGCTAAGAAAGCTCTGGAGATTTTTATACCGTTTGTTACGACATATCTTTGCGAGCAATCCTTTTCGAAAATGCTGGATATAAAAACGAAGAAGAGGAATAGACTTTGTTGTGAAAATGACATGAGAGTGGCACTTGCCAAGGTAAAGCCGCGAATTTCTGAATTGGTTTCTGAAAGGCAACAGCAGAAGTCACAATGATTTGAAGTAAATATTAATTAATATGTTTTATGTTTTGATTAAACCATTAAAAATAAATGTTTTGATTTTTGTTTTTTATTTTATTTTTTTTTCATTTTGTACACCTATATATAAATATACCATGTTTTGAATTTGTAAAAATCTAATTATATTTTTCAAATTAGGAGGGGTTCGGTGAATGGGCATATGTAACTGGTGGGGTTCGGTACCTCCAAAAAGGTTAAGAACCACTGCACTAGACTAAACATGAATCGCTTTTAATAAATATGCCTATTTTTGACTGTCCTAAAACAGTTAATCTCCTAGTTGGACAACCAAAGATCACTGTAATATGTAATATGTCATGTTTTAAAAAAAAATAAAAAATAAATAAAAAATTGAAAATATCTCCCGAGTAAAAAGCCGACATAGCTCAGTGATACAGAGGATATATATGGATACAGAGCACCTGAACGGACATCAAAAGGCACGGGTTCAATACCCATTTATTCGAGAGATGTTTTCAATTTGAATTAGTATTTCGGATGACGAAATATTGCTTATAATTATTCATTGTTTCATATTTATTTTCGTAATTTGAAGGATGACATGCATAGACATATGAATATTAGTAGACCTGCCCTAAGTGATTAAAAGCGTATTATCCCCACTCCCCATACCGGTTCAATTGAGCCGGCTGGGCTCGCATATGGCCTCAAGTGAAATTTGAAAACGTGACGTCATCATTCTTGTGCGAACTATGGTCGAGGCATCATCGGTTCATTTTACGAAATAACACGGCAAAATGTTGACTTGTACTATGAAAACTTGTAAAAATAGATGTGAAAAAGAGAATAAACCCAATTGTCGTATTACATTCCATAAGAAAGCATTATTTTACTTTATTTTAAGCTTATTCACACCGTATTATATGGATCAGTTTTAGAAACATATACTATCACATCACAATGTAGCGATTCTCAAGTGTGCTCATCGTTGTTTACTGGGGTTGTAGCAGTGCGTACTTCTGGACGGGCAGTTCCTACCCGATTAAGATAATCATTGGTCAACATTCTTCAATTGGCACGACTGTTTCGAGCTATGAGTGCGGGTTGCACTTCGTTGAGCTCAGTTGCTTGCTGGACTCGGTTTCATACGGTGTGTTTGTGCGACGCTAGAACAATGAGGGTCTACTGTGCAAACTACGGAAGGTCTTTTTCACTTATATCTTTTAACAATGTACTTATAATTTAAATAGGGATTACTCATTTTAACTTCTTGCGTAGTTATTTTATAACTCGCTGGCGCCCGCTCAGACATTCTTTACAAGATTAAGTGTTTTTAAATTCATTAATGTCACATGTTCTTTAGTCAAAATTTTATCAAGATGGCGTTATTTACACGTACATTCTTGTCACGCTCTGAGTTAAATTGTTTGATAGAGTCTCATGTTTATTTTATTTGATTAAACATTTTAATTATTGTTTTAATAAATTAGCGTCTGTTGATATTTAAAGTATTCTATTTTTATCATCCTTATCAGTTCTCATCACTACCTACCTACTTTGAATTATTGCGTGTGCGTGGATGACTAGATAATTGTATTCGGTAATTTTACCAATTAATGTCACAATCGAAAGACCCATCATTAATTAATACAATTATCCTTTCATCACCCATCCACGATAAAATGTTACAAAATGGCAGCCCTTGTGGGTGAACCTAAGTTTGACTAAATAATAAATGCAGTATTTTTTTTTTCTTTCATTGTTTTAATCTTGTATTGGATGTCTGATTTTTTTTTTTTTCATAATTTTCTTGTATAATCCCTTGAAAAAAGACCTTTCGTTTTGCATGGTAGATGTTCGGGTGTTGCTCGAAATACATCGTGTCACTGAGATTTTATTAATTCTTCATTTCACGCAGCTTTTCATCCGGCACAACTCATGACGTTTTTCGTCTTATTATCGTGTTCGTTAGTACGCTGACGTCACACTTATTTTATATTTTTTTGTGTTTTGCGGCGATTGTGGTTGTTGTATTGTTGCTTGCATGTTCTAATAATTTTTTTTTCTACCTACCCTGTTAGTTAGGTATGACGGATTCGACCATTTTAACAAGAAGTCGTGCGTTAATCATGTCTAAACCAGAGGATGGCACTTCTTCGGCAAATTCGGCGGTCGCATCTAACACAGTTCCGGTTCACAAATGGAACTTAACCTTCGACGGTACTGGGAACGTGCATAATTTCATTGAACGGGTCAACGATTTGTCTATATCTCGGAACGTAAGTACAGCTTCTCTTTTTTCATCTGCGGTGGAACTTTTTTCAGGTCATGCTTTAGACTGGTTTAGAGTCAACCGTTCTTCTTTCAAGTCATGGACGGATATTGTAATTGCTCTAAAGGAAGAATTTGAGCTTCTGGACCATGAAAGACGATTAGTTGCTCAGATCAGAGCCACGTACCAGCAACAAAAAGAGAACCTGGGTTCATTCATAACGCGGGTCTTGACTTTAAACAATCAATTGTCGTCAAAATTACCAGATGACGAAATTCTGGAAATATTACAATGTAATATGTTACCGAGATACATACAAAAATTATCGCTCTCTGTCATCTCGGACATTAATTGTCTGAAAAAATTGGGAAAAATGATTGAACTTGCAGACGTTCGGTCTGATTCCAGACCTTCCCCGCCAAATGCAAATACTGTTAATTTTAATAATGTTTCGCATTCCTCCTCAAATAATGCATTTAGCAGAGGGAATAACAGAATGTCTCAGAATAATCCCAATTTCAGGAATCATCGTC
This sequence comes from Hesperophylax magnus, assembly GCA_026573805.1. Lineage (NCBI taxonomy): Eukaryota > Metazoa > Arthropoda > Insecta > Trichoptera > Limnephilidae > Hesperophylax > Hesperophylax magnus. The sequence goes on along the minus strand of JAIUSX010000144.1, from coordinate 1,233,561 downwards.
AATCTTTTGAATTCAGTAAACGTAGCCCGTCAAATATGAGTTCTAGGGAGGTGAAATGTTTCCGCTGTGGCCGTCCTGGTGTGAAGGCGCCTTCATGCAACTGCCGGCAGGCAAAAAACTAGATGTCCTGGGGGTCCTGTCTGCGGGCGGCAAGTCGACACCGTTCGCTGACATCACCGCCAGGCATCGGCTTGCTGTGCTGTCGGAAACCAGAACTTTCTTCAAGAACCTTTGGACTTCGAAGGTGGTGAGTGCGGCTAAAAGGGATGGCCGTCCACACATCATTTTCCAGGTTCTGGGTTCCAACTTTTCTGGCCTTCTTGACTCTGGTTCGCATATCTCAATTATTGGTAATAATTTTCATCGTAAATTTTTAAATCTAGGGTTAAATCTTTCTGTTCTTAAGAAAAAATTTTCACTCACTTCTGCTACGGGTCATACTGTGGAGTGCGTTCACAAAATTGCGGTTCCGGTAGTTCTTGGTAACGTTAAGAAAATTTTTAATTTTGTAGTTATGCCAGACATAAAATCTAACATCATCCTCGGTTGCGACTTTTGGAAAGTTTTTAACATTTGTCCCAAGTTAACTAAATTAATGACTAATGACTCTGACAATAGTTGCGTGTCTGAGGTAAGAGGACTAGATAGCTTTGAGAACTTGGATTCATTTCAACAATCAACTTTAAATAACGTTATACACGAATTTGAAGCCTTTTCTGGAAATCGGTTGGGTAGAACGTCTCTTGAAAAACATGTCATTGACACGGGTGATTGTCAACCTATTAAGCAACGTGTTTATCCGATTTCTCCTCATTTATTGCCGGAAGCTCACAGAGAACTTGACAGACTATTAAAACTGGGAGTAGTAGAACCCAGCAATAGCTCGTGGAATAATCCTATTGTTTTAGTGCCCAAGAAAAATGGTTCTTTTAGACTTTGCTTGGATAGTAGAAAACTCAACGCGGTCTCGCGGCGGGACGCTTATAGCCTACCATTGATATCTGATATCTTAAATAGTCTCGGAGGAGCACGATATCTATCAACTTTAGACTTAAACGATGCGTTTTTTCAAATCCCGTTAGAGGAAGATTCTAAAGAGAAAACCGCTTTTACTATACCTAAACGAGGCCTCTTCCACTTTGTAACAATGCCTTTTGGTCTTCATGGTGCGAGTTCTCGGATGATGAGGCTTATGGACAAGGTTTTGGGTCCGGAGTTCGATGGGAAAGTTTTTTGTTACCTAGATGACATAATTATCATTAGTTCCACCTTTGAAGAACACATTGATCTTTTAAGACGGGTTAAACAAAAGTTACAAGCCGCGGGTTTGACTATTAACGTAGAGAAGTCAGTCTTTTGTCGTGACTCCCTTAAATACCTAGGTTTCGTGATTGATAAGGATGGGTTGAGAACTGACCCGGGAAAAGTGAAAGCAATCGTTGACTTCCCCATTCCAACGTCGCAAAAGAGCTTGCGTAGGTTTATCGGTATACTTTCTTGGTACAAAAGGTTCATTTTAAATTTTTCTTTAATTGCAGCACCCTTGCATAATTTAACCAAAAAGGAGTTTGCTGGTAAAAAAATTGTATGGAATGAACAGGCTGATGCTGCCTTTACTAAATTAAAGAATATTCTGGTCAAGGCTCCTGTTCTTGCTTGTCCCGACTTTAGTAAACCCTTTACAATTAGTTGCGATGCATCGAACACCGGTTTGGGGGCGGTCCTTTCTCAATCTGACGTTAATGGTATAGAACACCCTATTTCCTTTATTTCCAGATCACTATCTGCACAGGAGAAAAATCACTCCACAACCGAGAAGGAGTTAAATGCTATGATCTTTGCACTAGAGAAATTTAGGGGTTATATTGAAGGTTCGCCTATTCCTGTCAAGGTGATCACTGATCACTATAGTCTAAAATGGCTTACAAACTTAAAGTCTCCGTCGGGTAGATTAGCGCGGTGGGCGGTTAGACTTCAGCAGTTCAATTTTGAAATAATTCATAGGAGCGGAAAAGACAACATTGTTCCGGACGCACTGTCTCGTGACCCTTTACATGTTGACTTGATTAATCAGTCCTTTTCCACTTCCGACCGATGGTACTTAAGTTTGAAAGAAAAAATTTTGGCTAATCCGGAAAAATTTCCAGCGTTTAAAGTTTGCAATGGTGTCATCTTCAAACACATTCAGAGCATGGAGGCTCTACACAGGTCTTATGACTGGAAGGAAGTTCTCCCAAAAGAGTGTAGGAAAAACGTCATCGTTCAAAATCACGTTCCGCCTTCTTGTGCACATTTTGGCATCTTAAAAACGTTAAATAGGATTAAACTTAAATACTACTGGCCCAAAATGGCAGCTGATGTGAAGTCATTTGTAAGCAAATGTCATACTTGTTTAGGTTATAAAAGTTCTAACTTACTGCCTCCTGGTTTGATGGGTGACCCGAAACTGGTGCAAAGGCCGTGGCAAATGATTGCGACAGATCTATTAGGTCCTTACCCTAATTCTTATAAAAAGGGTTATACTTACCTTTTAGTGGTTTCTGATTTCTTTACCAAGTATACTAGACTTTTTCCTCTTAGGAAAGCAACGGGTAGTGTTATTGCGGAAATTTTGGAAAATGATATCTTTTATAAATTCGGTGTTCCAGATACGATTGTTTTGGATAATGGCCCACAATATATATCGCGTGACATGAAAGCGCTGGCCAATAAATTTCATATCCGTCACTTGTTTTATAATTGCAGATATCACCCGCAGAATAACCCTGTTGAGCGTGTAAACAAGGTGTTGGTAGCAGCCCTGGGTTCTTTTGTGGGATCTGATCACAGATCCTGGGCGTGCCATCTACCTGAAATTGAACTGGCTATAAACACGGCTGTTCATGAAGTCACAGGCTATACTCCGTTCTTCCTTAATTTTGGTAGAGAGATTGTAATTTCGGGAAATGACTACAAAGGTGTAAACTTTAACGCGGAAGACATTAGATTCTCTAAACGCGATTCATGGGCATCTGATTTACATGAATTAAATGACATTTTCTCCCAAGTTCGCACGTCCTTAAGACAATCATACGAACGTAATAAGGTTCAATATAATCTGCGTCGTAGGGACGTTCAATATGAGGTTGGGGACATTGTCTGGAGAAGGTCATTTGCTTTGTCTGACGCTGGTAGATACTTTTCAGCAAAATTAGCCCCCAAATTTATACGTAGTAAAATTATTTGCAAGATATCGCCGGTTGCTTATCAATTAGCGGATATGACAGGGAAACCCGTGGGAACTTTTCATGTTAAGGATATAATCAAGTTAGAAGAAGCTAACTGACCTTGGGGTGGGTTAATTGATGAACTATTTTTTCTTATGTTGTAATCGTTATACTTTTATTTGAGAATTAATCCCTTTTCTCTTGTTATATATTAGGTTATTGCTTGCCTTGCCCTCAGGTTTGCAATTTTTCTTGTGTTCTCTCATTGTGAGGACATGACTAGTATTTTTGTGTCTTCACATTGAGTGGATTTTTTTGTATAAGTTTTGTTTTGTCCTTGTGTACATGTGTAGTATGTGTTTTGGGAGTAATGTGTCCATTCCGATTCAACGCGGGGGATTGACGTTTTTTAATCTCACGCATTGAATCCACACATTTTTTTGGATTTAAGTGCAATTATATTGTATTGAACATTTTGTGATCTCACGATTTGAATCCATTGTATCATTTTATACGTTATCCTAGGGCAGTGAAGTTCACAATCTCAGTTGGCCACTGTTTTGTGCTATTTTTCTGTTCGAGGGATCTTTTAATAGCTGATTTTACTTTGTGAGATGATACTAATTGTTCTTTAATGAACTAAGTCCGCGATGGCGACTTGTTTTGAGGTACGGTTTGTCCTTTCTAGAGGGACATACTGTATTTCAATTATGGCATATACGAAGCTGTATTTCGGTTTAACAGTTCTGTACCAAGCTTGGTCCTCGTGTCATTTTTATTGTGCGCATGGTTGTTCTTTATATGTTGTTCCTTAGTACCTTAGTTTGCCTTGGTGTTGGTTGACTATTTTAATTCATTAATTTAGAAAATACTTCATGCAGTTTTCCGCGATAGCCTCAGATGCTCATAACAATCTATTTTTCTCTGGTTTTAGGAAACCATTGGCATGGTGTTTTCTTTGATTTAGTCACTGTTGATTACACTTTTCAAATATTTTTTTTAAAAAAATTTTATGCCATAATAATTAATTTAATAATTTATTTATTTATTTAATATTTATTTTGAAATTTAGTGGGTTTTCATTCGCTCAGGTTATTTGAGATTTACAGAATCATAGTTTTTTTTAATATTTAAAAATTGCATCCTTTCATGAAGTTTTTTTTTACTTTTATTGCTCTTATTGTCCTTGGCTTGATTTATTATTAAATTGATATTTGTTCATATTATTAAGAATGTCAATGAGTAATTTTTTTTACATTTTCTTTTAACAAATACTATGCGTTTTCACATGCAATTGCTGTGGCTTCTCTCTGAGCTCAAGATAAGTCGCATCAGTTTCATTTGGACTTAGCTGTATTTTGTCAATATTGGGTCATCAATATATGGTTCTGTTTGAGCCCTCACTTCTATCTTATTATGAATTTGGGTTTGTTTCTGGGATAACTTTATAATTTTTCATCTCTGCTCACAGAGGGCAGTAACTTCAATGTGGATATAGACGTTATTATTTTCATTTTATAGTGTTTTCTTTTAGCTTCAAATTTAACTTTTGTTGGGCGCTCAGCTTTCACTTTTAGCTAGACTCGTTTTATAAAAAAAAAATTTTTTTTTTTTTTAATAAATTTTGTTAGTCTTTACTACAGTTTATCTTTTCATTTGTTATTCTATTCAAGTTTTTGTTTACACTTTAGTAGTTGTTAAATTCCTTGCTCAGTAATCCATTTTGTCAAGCATAGCATACCTTTCTTTTCACTTGCCTCAAGGAAGTCAGTCGCCTTCATCACTCTTCGGTTCTTCACGTCAAGATAACTCAAGATAATACAAAATTTCAAGATTTACAAACTTTTATCTATTCTTCGAGGAAGCAATTTTGTTCAAGATCGAGTCTTCAGGGAAGCAACATTCTTCTACGGGATGAGTTTAATAGGATACTACCTGGCCGTTCACTGCTATCAGAAAGAGGGTGCAGCTTCTCAAGATTGCATTGTTGTCAACATTGGAGAATGGTGATACAATTATCGGGGCTCTTTATCTTCGCCAAGCAAGTTCAATCTTCTTCACTGATGTCAGAAGAGGGTCATTCAGATATTCCATCAGCGAGAATTCTTCCTTCTACTTCCTGGGTGTTGGCGCTTCAATCCTTGCTCAGCGAGCACTTCACGGACTTCTACAGAACGTGCTGGACTCTTCTTCTAAGGCATTATCGGCATTTGTGACTCTTTGCCACTTATTGGACTTGGATTTGGAGGCATATGGAAAATATCAAAAAAAATTATCGTGCCGAAAATTTTTTTCCTTTGGAAGGGGGGTAATGTAGCAGTGCGTACTTCTGGACGGGCAGTTCCTACCCGATTAAGATAATCATTGGTCAACATTCTTCAATTGGCACGACTGTTTCGAGCTATGAGTGCGGGTTGCACTTCGTTGAGCTCAGTTGCTTGCTGGACTCGGTTTCATACGGTGTGTTTGTGCGACGCTAGAACAATGAGGGTCTACTGTGCAAACTACGGAAGGTCTTTTTCACTTATATCTTTTAACAATGTACTTATAATTTAAATAGGGATTACTCATTTTAACTTCTTGCGTAGTTATTTTATAACTCGCTGGCGCCCGCTCAGACATTCTTTACAAGATTAAGTGTTTTTAAATTCATTAATGTCACATGTTCTTTAGTCAAAATTTTATCAAGATGGCGTTATTTACACGTACATTCTTGTCACGCTCTGAGTTAAATTGTTTGATAGAGTCTCATGTTTATTTTATTTGATTAAACATTTTAATTATTGTTTTAATAAATTAGCGTCTGTTGATATTTAAAGTATTCTATTTTTATCATCCTTATCAGTTCTCATCACTACCTACCTACTTTGAATTATTGCGTGTGCGTGGATGACTAGATAATTGTATTCGGTAATTTTACCAATTAATGTCACAATCGAAAGACCCATCATTAATTAATACAATTATCCTTTCATCACCCATCCACGATAAAATGTTACAGGGTAAGTAAATTATGAGACATTTGTAAAAGTGTCTTAACTAAATACTCTGAAACTAACTACGACTCTGAAAATAGAAGCTGCCTTACTTTGCCGAATTTGGACTTCGCAAATTAGTTCATAACGTGGCGAGTAATTTGCGCTCCCATGTAGAAATGTCTATTCATTCAAAAGCAGATTTTAGTTTTAAGAAGTAAATGGTGATATTATAATGCGAGATGCCTATTTACTGTCAGATTGATTTATTGACGAATCACAGTAAGCCTTACTCCCTTCGTTCTTCAACAGTTGATTTTACCCCTCGCCATTATCTTCTCGTCTATTAATTCCTATGTCTGTGATGACATGGCAAGTCCAAGACGATCAGATACTTGAGTCGGGCGATGTCTAATAAGTAAGAATAATAGAAGATAAAATAGTGTGTATGAATGTGAATGAGGCAAGAAGTATGTGTCAAGACCGAGTTGTTTAAGACGATGTTTAATTTTAAATCACCATTTTGATTAATCTTTATAACGAATTGGTGTACATTATGAATACCAAAAAATATGCTTTAGATAAATTTAAGGTTTTCCTGTCGTTTTCCTTGAGTACAATGCAAATAAAAAAATAAAATACTCAATAAAAAATATAAATGTAAAGTACTAAAAAATAATTTTTCAATAGAAATGTATGAACGCGTAAAATAAACCAATTTTAAACAAATACAGTATTATAGCTTATATTATCTGTGACAGTTTCACTTGATTAACTTTTTTGCTTTTTTATAAAATTATTTACAAAATGAATAAAAACCCTTCTTGTGTTTGAAATCGAACGTTTCTAGAATCCGTTTGCAAAGCGATATTAATTTTTTTTTTTTTATTTTTTTTATAGTGAAAACCTCACAAGAGTCCCAACTGCTCCCGTCTGGAGCCAGTGAGACTATGGCATCCCCAATTGGGGGATGTTGTGAGGCTGAAGGTAAGTGGGGAAGGGAAAGAGGAAGGTGGGGAAGTACCTGGCTATTCAGATCTAGTCACTAAACACGGCTAAAGCCATTTGGAGCAACGTTTCAATTCTGAATGGTGGTCTTACACCAGGGCGATACTGGTAGTATCTTCCACTCTGGAACGTGCCGCAAATATACTAAATATTATTTTAATTAATTAATTGTGAAATAACACGAATTAATCAAATAAAATTTATTTGCGCACGCCGGGTTCGAACCCGCGACCTTCGGAATGGCAGTCCAATGCGTTACCACTGGACTATGCCGGCCGTCATCATTAATGCCTATTACCTACATTTGTGACAATATAAGGCTTACCAAGAATATACAAATTTGTATATTATCGGTATATCTTATATTGTAGGTAATAGGCATTAAAATCGCTTGACTAACGGAGTCTAGAAACTTTCGATACGTTATTAAGGCGATGCCATACGTAGTAATGCAAAATCATGTGTTTTTGGTTTGAAAATTTGGTGGCCTAGAAATGTTTCAGATCACTACGTTGTGTAATATTTTAAATCGAGCCGCTATCAATAACAACCCTTACATAGATGGCGATAAGGCTTAAATTCCCACTTAACACCATCCGCCTGTTTTGATTTATGCAAGAAAAAAACATGGCCAAAAAGTGCATTTTGTTTTATTTTGTGGGATGTTCAGGCATAAATATTTAATTTTTTTTTCGATCATTTTATAAATAACTTAATTTGCCACGCTATACAATAAAACTATAACCGAAAATGGGTTCGTTAGTAGGAAATTTTGAACTTTAAAGCATTTTTCATGGGCCTTATACATTATTTTTTTATGGGCTTATAAAAAAACTTATCTAAAAAATACTCGATTATTTCAAATGCCAAGATGTATTCTTCTAGCATTATTTAATTAAAGCATCTGAAACATTTCTAGGCGACCAAATTTTCAAACAAAAAACACATGATTTTACATTACAACGCATGGCATCGCCTTAATTAAATACTGCGAGTAGAATACATCTTGACCTTTGAAATAATCGAGTATTATTTAGATAAGTCTTTTTATAAGCCCAGAAAAAATAATGTATAAGGCCTATGAAAACTGCTTTAAAGTTCAAAATCTCCTACTTAGGAACCCATTTTCGGTTATGCTTTTATTGTATAATGTGGCAAATCAAGTTATTTATAAAATGAACGAAAAAAAATTAAATATTTATGCCAGAACATCCTCAAAATAAAATAAAAGGCACTTTTTGGCCATGTTTTTTTTCTTGCATAAATCAAAACAGGCGGATGGTGTTAAGTGGGAATTTAAGCCTTATCGCCATCTATGTAAGGGTTGTTATTGATAGCGGCTCAATTTAAAATATTACACGACGTAGTGCATCGCCTTAAGACAGATATGTGATATGCGATTTACATGATATGTTATTAAGACAGACGCAGGTGCATGAACACGTGTTTCTATATTATTAAGAACTTACTAACACTTTATCAGGAAGCGGCTTGCAAACCCGCTTATAACAGGATTACCAATAATTTTGAAGAGATTTTTAATAACAAATTATTACAAGCAATAATTAGTCGCCTGAAATATCAATAGAAATTGTAAATATCTCCCGAGTAAAAATAAATGTCGCTGACGGGAATTGAACCCGTGCCTTCTGATGTCCGGTCAGGTGCTCTGGACCACTGAGCTACGTCAGCACGTCAAATAATTCAATATTATATATAAATAAGAAATAATATTATATAATAATAAATAAAAGAATAAGCACAGATTTAATACTGTTACAAAGAATACTACATTTTAAAATTGACTGTCCCAAATTACTTCAATGTATCAATATCCATGTTCCCAAAAAATCATGCCGACATTTCTTACCTTTTTACTTCAATAACACCAGGACACTAGCTTACCAAAATTCTCCGATTCCGACACTTCACAGTCTTTCTGATCTGGGTGATATATTTCATTTTAAAACTAATCAGTATAAATGTTGTATATTCTATCACTTTTATTCTTCTAGACACAAATAGACCTATGTACCCATATAACTTCTCCGCTTCTACTATTTTGTTTTGTTGAATCTTTTAAATTCAATTAAATGCGTGAGGATTCATTTTTGCCATTATGTTTACATTCTTCTTTATTGTATTAATTTTTAAGTGTTTACTCTGATACAATATGCTTGTATTTTTTTTTAAAGAAAAGCCCACTAGGGCGTGTAATAAATAAATAAATAAATATGTACCAGTACTTCAATCAGCAATAACTGAATTTTATATTTTTTCACCTGTAAACAACCAACTTTATTTTGGTAGTTAATAATTTGTTATCCTTTGTACTATGCATAAAACCTTGTCTTATATACATTAGTTTATCATTAAAAAAATAATAAGATTTTGTATAAATCAGTATTACCTATTTGTGTTCGTGTAGTTTGCTAGTTAATGGAAATGCAATAATTAATGAGGGCAGGCTTATGGGGGTGATAGTGGTGATGACGTCACAAGGGTAGATGGCTAGAACCAGCAGCTCAGTTAGTTCTACATGTCCGCCCACGCCTTCTTTGGAAAATACACCTCGGGGGTGCAACACTGCGAAGGCCATTAAATCAGGGAGATTTAGTTTTGTCATTGTACGATTTAGCTTTTAAAGTTCTTATCTTTTAAAGGATAACAATTAATTATAAGCAAGTCATCCGAAATACTCCCGAGTATAAAAAAATAATACTTAAAATAATAATATTTAACAAGTCAAAAAATATTTCACCAATAAATGTAGATATCATTATATCTCGACGCCATCTAGTGAGAAATTTAGCACTAACAAAGCCTTTCCTACAAAAATAAAGTTGCTTGTTTACAGGTGAAAAAATATAATAAGCAGTAATTTTAGATTGAGGTACTAGTACATATTGAATCATTTGGCGTGTTGGAAATAAGCCGACATAGCTCAGTGGATACAGAGCACCTGACCGGACATCAGAAAGCACGGGTTCAATTCCCGTTGGCGGTATTTATTTTTACTCGGGAGATATTTTCAAATTGAATTAGTATTTCATATGACTAATTATTGCTTATAATTATTTGTTATCTTTTAAAGTTCTGTTGGGAAGTACGAGCTTCATATATGCACTCATAGAGGGCAGTGCATAGAGCTTTCGTGGAAGTCCGCAAGATGGCAGCTAGTGGCCAGTAGTCGCCAGGGCCAGTGGTAAGGCTCTCAGATAAACTTACTGTTTCAGACCTCAATTAGCCAGCTTCTAGTTAGGTCGACTATCGAGTCACCATTGTAATACGCCAAGTATTAATAAATCCCCGACTCATATAAAATAACCATTTATTAATAAACTCCTTCCACGACAAGTTGGAGACCTGTTTGTACGAACACAACAAGTTCTGATGGCCAACTTTATGGTGTATTTATGAAACCTATCCCAAGGGTTTTTGCATGGGATGAATTGTAATCTTGTTAGCAGAAATTAATCAACTTCCTGAAACTCGGCAGATCGACTCGTTGACAACAATAATGCATTCATGCAAAATCACACGCACAAAAATGCATATCTCAGAAATTGGATGAGGTTTTAAAAAAATTACAGCAGCAATTGCAGGATTTTGTTTGGTAAAATAAGTTATTTTATTATTTACCTTTAAAATGCTTTCCTTTGACAGCTTATTCCACAAATTGGACCTCTTCTACAGCAGTAAACTTGGTGACATCTAGAAATAAGAAAAAAATAAATTAACGTTTGGTTGCAATCACGCACATACACACGGAAAGTTAATCAGTTAATATTTGAAATACATTTCGGTACTACCCGATCGGTATTTGACGAGGTTGTTAGGGCGGTTGAGTTACTGTGCAGGAATGTACAATTCTCAGTCAAGACTTTTAAAACTGATGAATTGTGTTTAAAAAAAGTTAGTTTTAACGTGTTGATAGGTATGATGTGATGCTGAAAGAAGTGAGGATGGAAAGGAGATGGGAAGAGAAAGGTGAGGAAGTATCTGGCTATTCAGATCTGGCAACTAAACAAGAATAAAGCCATTTCAAACACCGTTTTAATTCTGATTGGTAGTCACTTACGAGGATGATAATTTAAAGTACTTCCCACTCTAGAACGTGTCGCAAATAATTTGTAAAAAGGAAGTATTTAATCATCACGCCGTTTCCCCACGGGTGTACGCAGAGACGACAGACAACAGAGCATTATCCATATACCTACAAAATAATTTTTCCTTATTTACATGTAAAAAATATTTAAAATTGTTATCTACCAGTCAATCAGTGAGAAATAGTTAGGATGCAGGCGAATTCTCAAGTTATTGTTTTACAAAATTATCTTTTAATTACTGTCTGTATCTGTGTTTTCTCCTTAAATAAATAAATAAATAAAAAACAATCAACGCGATCTTGGCACATACTCCATGCCTCATACACAATCATTTTTTTATATTTTTTTATTTATTATTTAATAAATGTTTACCTGTTACATTTTTTGACATTTTTTTCAACTAGCATACTAGGCTAATGCCCATGTTGTGGTAGTTGTACATGAAATAATAATAAAGATAACATAAAATAACAAAAAATAATATTTTATAGAAACATAAGTATGCAAGTGTGAATCATACATGAAATAATAATGAAAATAACATAAAAGAACTAAAAAATTTAATTACTATTTTATAGAAAAATAAGTATTCAAGTATGAATCATACACGAAATAATAGTGAAAATAACTTAAAAGAACTAAAAAACACTATTTTATAAAAACATAAGTATGCAAGTATAAATCATACATGTAGTAATAATAAAAATAACTTAGAAGAACTAAAAAATAAAATTTTATAGAAACATAAGAAAGAAGTAACGAAAAAAAAAACATTTATGATAAATAAAACTAAGAACAAATATATTAAAATTATTAGTAAACTGAAAAATAAAGAAAAAAGTATATGTATATTTAAAAAGACACAGATAAAAAATTTAAAAATTAAGATTAAAATATAAACATGATTAATATAGATTGTTTGATGCATATAATTGTTTGTGTGCATGTTTATTTATCTCAGATATTATCTATAAGACAACATGTTTATGTTCAACACTTAATTTTAATTTTCGTGATATGAGACAAGTTGAACAGAAGTTTTAATAATTTTTTTATTTTTTTTTGTGTTAGGAGCTCATATAATCTTTAAAGAAAGGTCGTCCCCTTTCAAATATCCATTGATGTACACGGGCAGTAAATATGGATATAGAATTGCTTGACTTTAAGTCGGTACTGGAATATAATTATAAGAAGGCTATAACAACATACCTTAAACACAATAATTAATGTCAGGAATGATAATATTCTTCTGCATTGCTCCTATATCATATTTTACTACATCTAAACTATTTATTTCAGATATCCTTAAAGCGTTAACTAACATTATGTATATTTATTAAAAATTATTATTTCTTATCCATGAGTATCATTAAATCGCTGACAGCCCTGAATTGTTAATGCCAAGTTGCGATACCTAATCAGCTATTGCAAGTACAATTAATTTTGTGGATAACAATAAATCACTACTGACTATTATCATAGACACCTCATACTTCGACTTAAGACAGGTCTTATACAAGCCTAATATAAATTAGTTCAACTATTGTATCAATGGTATATATTTCTTTTTAATTATGCATTGTCTTAATATTATTAATTATTAATAACTGCATCACTTGCAATAGTGTTTTTGTGTACACATCAATTGTTCTTTAATTTTTTGCTATTATTGAAGTAAAACTTCTTTACGCGCGTCATGCATTTTCGAGGACCGGAGTAAAACCGACTCATGATCGTCACGAAAAACCGTGATCATTTGGTGGTGGGGGTACGGGACCCCCACCACCGCTCACCGTTCACTGTCGCTCTCTCACCGTAGTCGCTTACTGAGGTGAGAGAGCCACTGACGAACGTTCTCTCTCTCTCTTCTCTCTTTTCCTCTCTCTCTAGCCAACGACGCCACGCCAGGCATCAGCTGCTTGCTTAGTGCACTGCGCGGTGAGTGTAATACGAGTGAAATACGTAATTGATTGTGGTTTATTCGATTTGGAATAGAGTTTTAGTGTCAAAAATGAGTAGTGACGAGATAGAAGTGAGAAAAAAGAGAGAATGAAATGAAAAGAGAGAGAGAAGAATACTAAAAGTTTCACTTCCGTCGTGCGTAGGCTTGCCACACACTGTATTTTTTATCCTGTTTATCACTGTACGCTCTGTAATTCGATTATCACTGTATTCTAAAAGCCATTTTATGGCGTTTGAATTGAATAAATTTTGAAAATTTGGAATCCACAATATAAACTTTACATAGATAGTGTAGAACGTATCCAAAACAAATTTATAAAATATATTAGGTACCTACAGATTCAACAATAACTTTGAGTGTACATTTGAAAGTTTGCAGCGGAGACGAGCAGTAGCTGACTCATTATTTATACACAGAATTTTAAACAATGACATTGACTGTACTGAACTTCTGTCCCTTATTAACTTCAACATACCTTTGAGACGTACACGACATACAATGCTATTCCACAAGCTAAATTATAAAACAAATGCAGCATCTAATTCGACAATTGACCGGGCTCTTCATACTCTAAATAATATTTGTCTCAAATCTAACATTGACATTTTTTTGGATTCACTGCCCAAATTCAAACGTGGCATCATGTCAATAATTTAAACTGTTCAATGCGCATACATACAGACACACACATACACAAACACTCACACATGCATTACATACGTCACCTGGTAATTAAGGAATAAACATACCACTTAGCAGACATTACAAGGAAACATATCATAGGTATAAATCATGAAGTATCTTATTTCTGTATATTGTTTCATCTCTATAAATCATGTACTGTTTGTTTCTATAAAATAAAATAAATAAATAAATACTGATTCTCGAAAGTCTTAATTTGAAACAACTCGAGTTTTGGTTCTCTTGTTCGTACCATGTCTTCACTCACTCATCTTTATAACATTGTAACATTTACTGCATATTACAATATTACATGAAGTAAATGGTAGAAAAAATCGATGATGCCCAAGGAAAACTCTTATTTCCGCACTGGAATGAGATATGCTGTCGAATTATAGTTGATATATTGTGGTTTTATAATAGTAAAACTGCGGGATTCATCATATTTCATGAAGTGAATAGTGGAAAAAGTCGAAGACGCCCAACGAAGACACGGTACGATCAAGTGAAATAGTTTTATTTTCTGCATGATTTTAATCGTATTTAATTAATTAAAATATGTATGTATGTCTTCACGAGTGATTTTCCCTGTATTTTGACAGTGTCCCCCGAACACAGACGCCGCCTGGCGGTCGTGCTGCTCATTTGAATATTTCAAATTTGGAATTCGGATTTTGGCGGGAAGAGCGCGTTTAACGGCTGACCTGTCCACCCTGATTAACACTGACGCAGCAAAGGGCGAGGGCGTCCAGCCTGCTAGCCGTGGGCCCTAGACACCTGGTTCTCAATTTATTATTAAATTCATTACCATAAAATAACAAAAATAACTCAAAACATTTTTTTTTGTAATTTTCATTATCATTTAGATAATTTCTTCCTGAAGGTTTATATAAAACAAACATGCATATTAAGTTTATAAAAAGTAGACAAAAGACGATGTTTTGTAATCAAGTCGTAAATAATATATTTTCGGGCGCTTACATTGCTAAAGCTGGCTTAACCCTATGATATACATTAACATAATGTATTACGGAATTGTATATCTTAAAAAGGTCTATAGAAAAGTCAGTCATTGTACATGCCTACCTCCTAAGAATAAGCCTCAGCAACGCGGGGTACAGCAGCTAGTACATATATATACAGGGTTTTCCAATAAGAGGGGATATTTTGAATAACCCGCTATTTCGGCAGATGTTACTTTTAAAGCTGTCATTTTTTGACATTTGACAAGTAAAAACTACGTCATTAATAAAAATGGAACGATACACGCTTCAACAACGCATTGAAATTAATAAAATTCACTTGAGTGAATCAAATGCAAATCATCTTGAGTGATGAGGGCCATTTCCACCTCGGTGGCTTCGTCAACAAGCAAAATTGTCGCATCTGGGGCTCGGAAAACCCAAGAATTATTGTTGAAAAGCCTTTCTATCCTCAACGTGTGACTGTTTGGTGCGGTTTATGGCCCGGCGGAGTCATTGGACCTTGCTTTTTCGAAAATGAGGCTGGAGCAACAGTTACGGTGAATGGATTGCGCTATCGAGAGATGATTAATGATTTTTTATGGCCGGAATTGGATAGTATTGATCTGGACAACGTTTACTTTCAACAAGACGGCGCTACGTGCCACACAAGCAACGAAACCATTGATCTTTTACGATTGAAAATCAAAATAACACCTCTTATTGGAAAACCCTTTATATATATAAAAATTCAGCTTGCGTATGTTTATGCTCGCATTACTCGAAAAGTGGTTGACCAATATCGCTGAAAATTTCAAAGTTAGTTCTTATTACTGTCAGGAGTGTTTTAGAGAGTTGTTTGAATGATAAAAGAAATCGGGGACGTCCGAGGAATAGATAGGAGTCGAATTAAAGTCGATGTCATGTAGTTTTATAAACAGTAACATCAATATACTACTAAATTTTATTATTATGTCTGTGGAATCCTCTGCACGGGAGATCCCAGTGAGGATATCATCATCCCTATTTATTACAATAAAAAGGAAGACAATGAAACACTTATTATTATCATCCATAATTATTTCAGAGTGCCTAAAATTCGATATAATTTTATTAATTGAACCGAGAGCATTTCCGTTAATTATGGACAATGTAATTAGACGGCACTCGCAGGGCAAGGGACCTTTTGTCCCCCCTCTCAGGGGCTGTAGGGCTGTAGGGCTCCAGGGTCACAGGTTTATATGTCTACAACAGCCCTAGACACTAATAACCGGGCCTGAAGGGGCGACCTCACTTGAACAGGGACCTACAGAGGTAGTCTACAGTGAGAACAATAATACCAAGGGTGGAGTCTAGAAATCTCAAATATTTACCGTTACTTTATGGCTTGGCGAATTTATACAGAATCTTGAGTCTCAGGGGCCCATATTTTATACAGAGTCGTGTGTCCCAGGGAGTCACCAATTCATACAGTGTCGTGTGTACCAGAGACCCACATTTTCATACAGTGTCGACCCACCCGTTTTTGTACCAGGGACCCAAAATTTCATATAGTGTCGTGTGTTCCAGATACCAACAATTTCGTACAGCGTTGTGTGTCCCAGGGACCCACAATTTCATACAGCGTCGTGTGTCTCAGGGACCTAAAATTTCATTCAGAACCGTATGTCCCAGGGACCAACAATTTCATACAGCGTCGTGGGTCACAGGGACCCACAATTTCATATAGTGTCGTGTGTCACAGATACCAACAATTTTGTACAGCGTCGTGTGTCCCAGGGACCCACAATTTATACAGCCTCGCGTGTCCCAGGGACCCACAATTTCATACAGCGTCGTGTGTACCATAGACCCACAATTTCATACAGCGTCGTGTGTCCCAGGGATTCACAATTTCATACCACGTCGCATGTACCAGGGACCCACAAATTCATACAGTGTCGTTTGTACCAGGGACCCACAAATTCATACAGTGTCGTTTGTACCAGGGACCCACAATTTCATACAGCGTCGTGTGTCCCAGGGATTCACAAATTCATACAACGTCGTGTGTCCCAGGGACTAACCAATTCATATGATGTCGTGGGTCTCAGGGAACCACAATTTCATACAACGTCGTGTGTCCCAGTAACCCACAATTTCATACAGTGTCGTTTGTACCAGGGACTTAAAATTTCATACAGCATCGTGTGTCCCAGGTACCCACAATTTCATACAGCGTCGTTTGTACCAGTGACCCTCAATTTCTTACAGCATCGTGCGTCCCAGGGACCGAAAATTCCATACAGCTTTGCAAATTGTTAAAAAACCTTTTGTTCTGTTATTTAATATGTTATATGCATGAAAATAAAACTCAATGCAACTAAAGCAATTGAAGATAGATTTTTGGTTTATTTATAAGGAGTCGTGTTTTATTAAATTATTATGATAGTTTTTTTTAATATTAGCGCGCTCTCTCTAACATTCGAATTTACATACCTCCCTTTCAAATACACTTTTACAAATGAGTTACAATTATAGTGAGATTTCCTGAGTTGTTCTTTGTTCATACATATAAAACTAACTATTTTATTAATTTTCCAGTCCGATAGGATGCATTAGACTGGCTTGGAAATAAATTCAATTCCGTTGATATCTTCATTTATAAGATAAAAAATTAAAATCAGAAATAAATATCTAACACTTAATTTCGCTAAAATTATTGTATCATATAATCTGTAACTTACCTTTATGTAAATATTTAACTCATAATCAACTTTTTTTATTTAATGTTAATTTTTTTATTTACTCCGGGCAAGTATTAATACTTTTTTCTCTCTCCTCTCTTTTATTGTAGTTTTTGTGTTGATCTGTATTATTATTTATTTTATTATGTTAATTTTATGCACTATGTTATGTAATAAATTTTAATTTGTTTTACATTTATAGTCGACTGGCGTAAAAGAATAATAAAAAAGCAATCGATGGGGCTTGAAAATTTAACAGGCAATGTACACAGCTGCGTGATGAAAATGTCACATTTATAGGAGTAATTTAATATTTAGCTATACTAATTGCTAATATAACAATGCATACACAGTAAAACTATATTTCTGAATTTTTTTAATAACATTACATAAAGGGTATTTTGGAATACGTTGATTCCGTGGATTAATTATTTTTTTGGCCATGTTGTTTGTACGCCTCCGTTGAAATTGGCATTGAATTATTTTTAATTATTCTTTAAGATTTCGATCAAATGGTATGTTTCTGCGCTTAGTTCTTCTAAACTACGCAACGGATTGTGATAGAGTTTTCAATATCATGTAGATAATTTTTTCCGGAAGGTTTATATATATAATACAAGCATATTATATTTACAAAAAGTAGAGAAAAGTCGATATTTCGTAATCAAGTCGTAAAAAATATATATTTTCCAACGCTTACATTGTCAACGCTTGCTAAACCTTATGAGAAACATCAAAATAATGTAGTACGGAATTGTACATCTTAAAAAGGTCTACAGAAAACTCCTGAACTGTATATGTCTATCTCGTAAGCTAAACTCCCAGTAACGCCGGGTACATCTCACTTTTATCTTTCTTTGAACTAAGTAATGACCGCGGATCTAACAGGAGTTCAGACAGAGTGTAAAGTATCCACGGTTAACAGCGGGCACTCGAAAAATCCCATTCAAAATATTGACGTTTTTCTAGGAAAAAATAATAAATACAACCTTAAAATAATAATTTTATCGCTGAGGCAACGACCGAGTAACCACGCGACGTTCGTTATAATCTACATGTTCATAGATGGCGTTAATTTAATAAGATAAATAAATAATTTTGTCTATATAAAAATGCGTTCTTAGGTAAAATTGAGGTTATTTTTTTTTTTTATTTAGCGGGTAGAAATTTCAATTGATTTACAACAAATTTGTGACTAACTAACTAACTAATCATCACACCGTTTCTCCGCAGGGGTAGGCAGAGAGGACCGCCAAACAATTCGGTCTTGGCACACACTTCTTGCCTCATTTACATTCATACATCGTGTCATACATACTCTTCTTTTATTCTGACTCTTGACATGGCCCGACTTGAATATCTAATTCGAAATATATAATGATGTAAATGCGAAATAAGTGTTTTTAATAAATCGTTTTTTTTTTTACATCACTTCCCTAAGGGCCTGTGTTATCGTTTGGGATGCTGGGTGGAGGGTCGTTTAATGGAAAGTAAAATGATGGGTAGGAATTTGGGGTTCTGTGTGTCCGTTAGTGACGAATGAGCCAATCACTGCCACTGCGATGAAAGGAGTTGTATCGAGAGAGTTCAAATGAAGACGTCAAAAATGTCTACATCAAACCTGTCCCGCAAACCTCACCACATAAACCCGAGAACCCCTGCTAAGTCAACAAACGAAGCGAACCACTTGGGGCAACCTATGGCAGAGGTTATCCAATAAATGGATCCCGGGGCGGCGGTTCCCATATCCGCCTATCAAATTGAGATGGTTGTTTGTAATTTAAATTTACGGTCATAATAGACTGAAATTGTTTTCTAAATTATTTATCGTTAAGAGGAAGCTACAAGTCAAAAACGTGTATGTAATAGGCATTAAAATCGCTTGACAAACGGAGTCTAGAAACGTTCGATTTCAAGTAGACAAGATACCTTTCTCCCGTTTAGAAGGTAAAGTGTGCTAAATTTCATCAACATTCCACACCTTTTCACTGTTCTTTATTATATAAATGGCATAAGGGACGTTTTTTCAATGTGTTTATTTATGTTTTGTATTTTAATTTTAAAGTTTTGCCAAGAAGCTGTTTTTGATTTCAACCCATTTCCGAGATCCGCAAAGAGTGCATGGCTAATGTAAGCGTAGTAAAGGAGGATATATAATGCAAATGCGACTGGTAGCAAAAGTCGGGGACGCCCGAGGAAGACATGGCACGATCAAGTGAATCAGATACTCGAGTCGGGCCATGTCAAAAGGAATAATAAAAGAGACGTTTTGGCGTTCCGTCCTCTCTGATAACCCCTGCGGTGAAATGGCGTGTTGGTTAGTAGTCAAGAGTGTTCAAGCATGTTTTGCACAGGACTGTACAATACAGTAATGTACACGACATCCATTAGCGGCTATTACTTGACGGTTGAATGTTGTGTTTATCAATGGTACGATCAGGGGAGTTCAATCTTTATTAATATTTATTTTATTTTTTGGAATAACTTAATGAGTAAAACCTTGTAACAGTTAAAAGTTATTCGCTAAGCCACGTTTGGGCCGAGCTAAAAATAATAATTCAAATAAGCCACGTTGGGCCGCCATTGTCACAGCTAAAAAGGAACCAACAGGATTGTAAAATAAAAGAGAAAATAATTTCAATATTTATTCCAACATCGTAAAGAGCAAGAGATCTCTACTTAACAACAATATTAGTTACATCTCAGGGGTGAGCGTCAGTACGAAGTACTAAGCGCACAGACGGAATTTAAATTGGTAGCAAAAGATTGAGTGTGACATTGTGTGTTGACATAAAATATCTAACCTGTTAACGAGTGAAGGGGCGCCAAACAACACTTTTTTTAATTTTTTTTTATTATTATATTAACTCCACACAGGAGGCCCTGAAGAAAATAATTTCCCTCAGGGCCTATGTCATCTTTGGGGATGCCGTGTGGAGGGTCTTTTTGTGAAGAGGAAGGAGTGAACATGGGTCTTGAAGAGTCCAATGTTGTAGGAGGGAGGAAATACAGAGGCCGGCAGTTCGTTCCACAGCCGAGCTGTTGAACTTAAGAATGAATCGTAGAAGCGACCCGTTCTCATGTGACAAATGTCAACCGTGTACAAATGTTGGGCGCGCGTTTGGCGTGTATCCCGACTACGCACCGGTGCCGAAGGGATCAATGACGCTAGTTCCTCAGAGCATCTTCCATTGTAATACCGATAGAACAAGGACAGCATACCTACCTGACGCCTGTGCTCTAAAGATTGCAGTCCGTTTGTTAAGATTGGGGAATCTATCAAACGGACCGCCCGTTTCTGCACAGAGTCAAGGGTTTTTTTCATGTATTTAGGGTCTCCGTTCCAGAGATGGCTGCCAAATTCGACAGTAGGGCGCACTTGCGATTTGTACAGGGTCAGCAGTTGTGTACTATTAAAGTATCTGCGGGCCCTGTACAGTACGCCCAGCTTCTGAGAGGCCAACTTTACTCTGGCTTCGATGGAGCCCCCGTACCTGAGCTGGTCACTTATAGATATTTTATAACACTTAAAGCGTTGTTAAATTTAGAAGCGGTGCAAACCGATGACCAGTGAATAAATGTTACTAGCTGATTGCGTCATCGCTTTCCCAGAAGTCTGTCAACTGGAGCGCTCGCTTGTATCTTCCCTCAAGTCGCGTCGCCCCCAGCTGGCTGCCCGATTGGTACTGAACGTCGCCGCTCTCGAAATTCTGTCTGGAGCTCTCTTCTAGAAGAGACCATAGAGCATACGTCACATAGATAACTGAGAAGTCTTGTCAGTTGTTTGAAAATTAGTTGCAGGGCAAAATTGAACTGCTACAACCTCAAATAGTAATATTTAATTATTGAAAACTATATTAGCGATTCCTAAACGAAAATTTGAAACAAAAAAAGATACGGTCACATCTAGGACTCGAACCCAGGACCCTTGCCTTGTCGGGGCACGGCTCTACCACTGAGCTAATGGGACCCTCTCTCCTTCTGTCATATTTAACTGTATCATACTTCGAATAAGAACTACCAATATTGGCAACTATCTTAATGTATGATCGCAATATTCAACCCGAACTAAATGCTATCGAGACAGTGTCTTAGATAAATATATGTTATTTTTATTTTAATGTGCGACATCTGTTGATTTTATCTGCAAGTCTACGATGAACATTTTCTTTTTTTGAATTTTTAATGTATTCAACCTCAAATTTTAATAATTAATTATTGAAGTAGTTAATATTAATTATTTATAAATTATAAGTCCCAACCGTTTGGACTAGCAAACTATTCATATCTTGTCAACAAACGAAAAGGCGAAAGTCATTTTAACCAACAACGCCTCGTTTCTGCATGATGTTTCTTCATGAGGACGATATTGATTTTTAACGAATGAATAAATTGTGAAATAAAACAAATTTCAAACAAAAAATTCGCGACTTCCGGATTCGTAGTCGAGGCTCGTAATAAAGCGCCTGAAATTCAAATTGCAGCCAATATGCATAACTTTTGTGTTAGTAGGAAACTACTAATTAAGAATTTGCGTCAATTTTTTAAATTTTATTTTCAAATTTCTAAGAGCTTCAGACCAGAGGTGGCCGCCAAACACAAAAGAAAAACTCACACGTCATTCTAAATACGGCTAAAATACTAAATGTCTACAATATTGACAACTCCTGCAATTTAGTAGAGCACTCTGTACGGAAAACTCGAAGTAGCATTGAGTTTAATTGAGAAAGATTGGCAACCCTTGTTGAAAAATCACCTAAATTCATTAAACCGACTAATTTACCACTACGTCTCGTTTCCTTACAGGGGTAGGCAGAGGAGATACCATCACCGAACTCTGTATTGTCTAGAATACTCTGCCAAAGTGAACTCAACAGAATTTAGTGCTTAATTTAAAACTCGTCTTTTTAGGTATGTTTTGATATTTTCACGGCCAAAAGTATTATATTGTGATTTGTTTTGGGGTATTATGCCGTGTTGCCCTATCGTTCCACGTTGGCTAAATAAGGAGGTAGCGCGACACGGCATAAAACCCTAAAAAACAATCACTATAACTCGTCTTTTTAGTTCAGTCAGAAACTTTTCAACTTTACAGTCCACGAAATTGTTAATTTCTAAATATGTAAACAAAATAACGTCATTTCATAAGAATTCTTCAATACTAAAGAGTCCTAAATTATCCAGACTCTTAAAATAAATATATTGATCGGTCAGTGACCGAGTAGGCATCGCGTTTGGGTCTCACCCAGGTTTTTCTATTTACAAGTTATAATTCACTACGGTAAAGGGTTCACCATAGACATATGAATATTAGTAGACCTGCCCTAAGTGATTAAAAGCGTATTATCCCCACTCCCCATACCGGTTCCATTGGAGCCGGCTGTGCTCGCGTATGGCCTCAAGTGAAATTTGAAAACGTGACGTCATCATTCTCGTGCGAACTATGGTCGAGGCATCATCGGTTCATTTTACGAAATAACACGGCAGAATGTTGACTTGTGCTATGAAAACTTGTAAAAATAGATGTGAAAAAGAGAATAAACCCAATTGTCGTATTACATTCCATATGTAAGCATTATTTTACTTTATTTTAAGCATATTCACATCGTATAATATGAATCAGTTGTTACTATCACATCGAGAAACGTCCGGACGCGAAACACAAAGCTGGTTGGTTGCTGGGAAGTAAATTATGAACATTTATAAAAGTGTCTTAACTAAATACTTAAACGAAATATTCGACTCTGAAAATAAAACCGAATTTTTTTGCCGAATTTGGACTTCGTAAATTTGTTCATAACGTGGCGAGTAATTTGCGCTCCCATGTAAAAATGTCTATTCATTCAAAAGCAGATTTTACTTTTAAGAAGTAAATGGTGATATTATAATGCGAGATGCCTATTTACTGTCAGATTGATTTATTGACGAATCACAGTCAGCTTCACTCCCTTCGTTCTTGAACAGTTGATTTTACCCCTCGCCATTATCTTCTCGTCTATTAATTCCTATGTTTGTGGGGTTCACCAATTTTTTAACGTTCCAAAAATTGGGTGCATTATGTTATATTTATTAAAACGCCATAAAAAAGCCTTTATAAAAGAATGAAATCGGATTATAAGCACACAGTGGAAGTAAACAGGAAAATATTAGTAGTAAATTACGGAACAAGTAATGTGTACACAAAAATATTATTTCAAGTGATACAGTTGGTAATAGAAGTGCAGTGAGACAATACGTAATAATAGTAAAAAAAATCGTTCTGTTAGTAAAAAAAAAAGAAAATACATAGATTTAGGAAATGATATAAAAAGAATTGGGCATTCTCAGACTATAAAAATATTACCATTTGTTATTTTGGCTACTGGCATTATACCTAGCTCTCTCATTCAAAATTTAGGCGTATTAGATCTGTCTAAGAATTTATATATAAAAATGCAAAAATCAGTTATTTTAAATACATGTAGGATTACGAAAGATTTTTTAAATATTTATGTTGAGGGATCAGTAGGATTTATAGATCCATTTACAGAGCCGAACCCTCTGATATGAAAATATCTGGAGTCAATGAATTATTTTCCCATTTGGTCTCTGGGAGTTGACGTGTTGTTCTTGTATTGTTTTGTATTTATTACGCTTATATAATGCACTTGCAAAATGTGGATTGACTAGATGATCATTTGTGGAAAAGTGTGTGGAAGGGTTTAGTTTTTCCTGTGGGAATATTTGACCCGGACATAAGGTCGGAAAAATAAAAATATTTGGCTAATGTATAGCGCCGTTTTCGTGAGAAATCACCTCAAGGGCGCTGTACAAATATATTTCTTAAAATTAGTGACTTACGTCTGAGACTTTTATCTAGTGACTTACGACTAAGGCCTATAACTAATTAAAAGAAATATCTACTAGTGTAATAATTGGTTTGTATAAGACATGACATAAATCGAGGTATGACGTGTTTATGATAATGAAAAGAAATTAATATAAAATATGTTATGTTGTATTTCAGAGATGGATTGCACTCGGCTCTTGTTTGCTGTAGTATATTTTTGTAATGACCGATCGGTGGCTGAGTTGACAACGCGTTTGAGTCCCACCCAGGCGTAGTGTGTTCAATTCCTCGGCTGACTAAGTCCTCCATCACGTCACAAGCAACATTTTCCATGTAGAAAGTTTTACTGTCATCAGAGAGGTTGGAATATAACCTCGTGATTTACAGAACTAATCCGTAAATCTGTGTTCAGTTGTTGCTGTGGAGATGTTGATTAAAACTCCCGGATTTACTAATTTATTGCGAGAATAATTTTTACAAGAAATTCGCAAGGAACTCGCGGTGTAACGACGGGGGCAGTAGTCAACCGCGGGGTTAGGACGCTAGATACAGAATGATTTCTGCTAGTCACGGTTTTCCGTTACTGGTCTAGCAGTGATACCAGTGGTATAAAATATCGCCAAATTAAAGCAGTCCTTCTACATCTGCTTTCTGTAGTGGAAGTGAAAGTAGGATTTTCGAAAGTTGTCAGGTTATTTGCGACTCGGAATAAAAAAAAAATGTTAACTCCACTTTCCACTAATCTTCTATAAAATATAATATCAATAGTAATTTGGCGTAAAATAGGAAAACAGTGTCGTAATTTTAAAAATTAAATTATGTCAATCTGAAGTGACCTGCCAGCTGTCAGGTAAGTATGTTTTTATGTGTCTGTCTGTTAACAATAAAATTTGATATGGTCAAAGTTAATGTTAACTCACTGAGCCCAAATGGATGTTTTTTTTTACGTATTGGGGCGTCCACCTAGTGACGTTCATGTCACGGGCTAAGAAGAGTGTCTGCAAGGTAATGTCTGAAACGAGGAATGTACCCAAAGTAATGTGCCGATAACCGCGAAGAGTAGAACATATATATATACATATACAGGGTTTTCCAATAAGAGGTGTTATTTTGATATTCAATCGTAAAAGATCAATGGTTTTGTTGCTTGTGTGGTACGTAGCGCCGTTTTGTTGAAAGTAAACGTTGTCCAGATCAATATCATCCAATTCCGGACATGAAAAAACATTAATCATCTCTCGATAGCGCAATCCATTCACCGTAACTGTTGCTCCAGCCTCATTTTCGAAAAAGTAAGGTCCAATGACTCCGCCGGACCATAAACCGCACCAAACAGTCACACGTTGAGGATGGAGAGGCTTTTCAACAATAACTCTTGGGTTTTCCGAGCCCCAGATGCGACAATTTTGCTTGTTGACGAAGCCACCGAGGTGGAAATGGGCCTCATCACTCAAGATGATTTGCATTTGATTCACTCAAGTGAATTTTAATAATTTCAATGCGTTGTTGAAGCGTGTATCGTTCCATTTTTATAAATGGCGTAGTTTCTACTTGTCAAATGTCAAAAAATGACAGCTTCAAAAGTAACATCTACCGAAATAGCGGGCTATTCAAAATAACACCTCTTAGGAGGCCCTGAGAGAAATAATTTCCTATCCTTGGGGATGCTGTGTAGGGGGTCTTTTTTAAGAAAATGAGAAGGAGAGGAATTTCTGGGAAGGTAAAAAAGGTATGAGGGTTGGGCAGGAATCTGTATGTCCAGGATGTCCAGGAGTGACGAACTAATGGGTCGAGAGAGACCAGCCGGAGAGGGTAAAGCATCTCCCCAAACCCGCACCTAGTGGGCGTGTGCATCCGCCGCCAAGACGTAAACACACCTCACCAGATGAACCCGAGCACCCCTGCTAAGTCACCAAACGTAGCAAATCACTTCGAGTAACCTATGGCAGAGGTGTTAGTTATGCCATAAATGGTTCCCGGGGCGGCGGTACCAAATTAATGTTTTGGAATAAAATTTTAAGGTTGTATACACGTGTACCGGAAAACTGGATTGCATTTTAATTATGGATATTATATTTTAAACACTTGAAAAGTTTGAATTTATTTCACTTGAATTATAAATGCATCCTTTAAAAATAATAAATTATTTAGACGACCGTCAATACTCCCAACTCCGAAATGTAAAAAAAACAACGGGGCAATTCAACTTTAAATATCTTGGAGTAAAATTTTTTAATTCACTCTCAGAAAGTATTCGAAATATAACCCTAGAATGCTAAACCTCGCCTGTGAGGCGAAGCAATTTTTTTTTGGAGTGATATCTCCTGATCGCTCACTCGTATCAAAGCATGCGCTCGCGCCAACTCAGTTGAGTGTTGTACGAGCTAGCGCACAGACGTTTTTTGGATTTGCTCGGCTGCGTTGTTGAGATACAGACACGTGTGGCGCCTGTGAGGCGAAGTTTAGCATTAAAGGTAATTTTTTTGTACATATATGTTTGTAGTTTTTTTTTTGATTTTTTGCTAAAAATTAAAGTTTGAGTATAATTTTTATAGTTTTATGAAATGGCAACGTCTGAAGCGCAGCTACTTAAATGGCTGGAGGAAATATCGGTAGATGGAAGTGAAGAGGACGACGATTTAGGAGCGGATTTTGATTCAGATGACAGTGTGGATGACCCCAATTACGTCACTGAGTTAGACGATGACTTGCAGAATATTCATGTATCAAATCAAATTCATGTCGATGTACAATCCACACCGACTCATGTTCAGGAAGCTTTAGCCACGGCGCAAAATAGGGAGCAGCCGGCTTGTGAGAATCGGATAATTACGCCATCGGCATCGATTATGAGGGGAAAGAACAAATATATTTGGTCCTCAGAACCTTCTTCGTCACAACAAAAATCGAACAGAACTCCTTCGAGAAACATAGTCCATATTGTGCCAGGCCCAAAAGAAGGCGCCAAGGGCATTGTTGATCCCATGAAATGTTTTGAACTGTTTTTTACTTCGGAGTTGATGGACGAAGTACTTTTGCGGACTAATGAATATATTATACAAACAGCTACCAAGTATAAAATTCAGAATACTACTACATCACAGGTCAGAATAGAAGAGCTTCGTGCGCTTCTTGGCATATTTATCTTGAGCGGAGCGTTGAAAAATAATCACTTGACAACAAATGAGCTGTTTGATCCTACGATTTGTGGATCCCAAAATTTAGCTGCAATGAGCTGTGAACGGTTTGAGTTCCTTGTAAAGTGTCTGCGTTTCGATGATCGTAACACTCGAGACGACAGAAAAAAAACTGATAAGTTTGCGCCTATCCGAAATATTTGGGAAATTTTTATCAAGCAATGTAGAGATCTGTATAAACCAAGCTCATACGTGACAATAGATGAACAACTTTTGGCATTCAGGGGACGATGTCCATTCCGTATGTATATTCCTAATAAGCCGGCCAAATACGGAAGAAAGATTGTTTTAGTGTGCGATGTTAGATCAAAATATATGTTTGATGCCTCACCGTATTTGGGAAAAAACCTCGGTACAGCTATAAACGAACCATTAGGCTCTTACTATTGTAAGCTGCTTACAAAGACTATACATGGCACAAATCGTAATTTAACTGCCGATAACTGGTTTACTTCTATACCGCTAGCTGAGCAATTGCTTCGACCACCATACAACCTTACTCTTATTGGAACAATTCGAAATAATAAGCAAGAAATTCCACCAGAGTTCAAACATAATTCATCACGCCCTGTTGGGACATCTCTTTTTGGATTCCACGAAAAGCTCACTCTTGTTAGCTACAAGCCAAAACCTCAAAAGACCGTTCTTTTGCTCTCTACGATGCACGACAAGCCTTCTGTTGACTCCGTTTCCGGTAAGCCGACAATAATTCATTCTTATAACGAAACAAAAGGTGCTGTGGATACTTTTGACCAGATGTGTGGTCACTCAAGCTGTAGCCGTAAAACTAGGCGTTGGCCACTTTGCATGTTCTATGGAATGTTGAATATGGCTCTACTCAATAGCTTTGTAATTTATGTATCCAATTGCGAAGCTTTGAAAATAAAGCCAATGTCAAGAAGAGAATTTCTCAAGATATTAAGCAAGAACCTATGCAGCGACTGGTGCGCCATCCGTTTGGAAGAAAGGCCACGTATGCAGAAAAGAGTCCGTTCTGCAATTCATGACGTGGTTGGTCATAATACTGACACTGATTCAGATGAACCATGCATAAAAAAGGGAAAAAGATCAATGTGTGACTTCTGCCCCCCGAAATTGAGGCGTATGAGTATTTATTTCTGCGCAAAATGCAAGTTAACATACTGCTTAGAACACCGGTCTCCAAACTGTTGCAAATGCGACAAAAAAAAGTAGGTGGAAAAAACCGAAACTTTATTTTGGTCTCAATGAATATTTTTAAGTTGTAAGCTGTGAAATATATTTTTATAGACTTAGTACATCTCAGGTCTATAAGACCCAGAAGTTTTTTTTTTATTTCCAATTGTGAATTTTTTTGATTTTTTTTTTTTGTAAAAGATCTCTGTATACCACGAAACAAAATATATGATCTTAAAATAAGCTTTTAATATATTTAATGTATTTAAAAAATGAATTGTGTTATTTTTTTTTTGTTACCCAATATGTAATAAAAGTGTTTTTGTTTTTGTTTTAATATGTTGTATTTTTTTTAAGTAAAATATGGTTTTTTTTTATAAAAGTCGCCTCACAGGCGAAGTTTAGCATTAATGGGCTAAAAAATATGTTTAGTATTCTAGGGATAAATAACAATAAAAATTTGAAACCTAACGTTCAAAATCACACTGAAAATATAAACTTAATACTTTGGCATATTAGTTACAAAATAACGAAGAAATTGACACATCCCCCATACACACAAGCCTAGCTTTACTATGGTAATAAATCTTATGTTTAAAATTAGATAAAATAATAACTATATATTCTGTTAATTATGTATTATGTACATAAAAACACATGTTAGAATTTCAATTTATCGTCACCTCAGTGCTTAATTGTCCAAACGACCATTTGCAAATTTTACAGGAGGAGGTTTTCTTTGATTATTTCAATGAAACATTATGACAGGTGTTTAAGATGAAGATATTTCCATCAAGCTAAAGGTCTGATCAGCTTAAGTAATTCTTTGTAAATTGACTAAGGATAGTTTTTGATACTTTTTTTTACATTTTAAAATGGAGATTGAACAAAAACGCACCACCAGAATTTTGTAAAAGGAGATTGAACAAACTGGAATTGGAGATAGGGCAACTTTTGCGTAGAACTTTCCGTGCTTGTTTGTTCAAACGACCACCTTTAGTTATATACAGGATGAGTTTATTTTCAATATTTCTATTATGGATACTGACTTATGTGGAATCTATATATATATATTTATAATAGTGATTTTTTCTTTGTTTGTTCCTTCTTATTTCCTATACCTTTTCTATACATAAAAGTGAGCTCTGGCGTTATGAAATTTATATACAAATTCACATCTTATTTCCCATACCACCCTACCGACTGCGATAAAACTTTGTAACTTTGAGTTGTGCGCATGCCTGCGAAGGTTTCCCTATATTATATTGAACTATGGCGTTGTGAAATTTGTATAAAGATTCTCTTATTATTTCCTATATCATTCATCCGATTGCGATGAAACTTTGGTGAGTTGCTTTGCGCACGCCGGCGAAGGTTTCCATACATAAAGGTGAACTCTGGCGTTATGAAATTTGCATTCAGATTGTATAATAGGTGGCGATCGAGTTGTTATAAAAATGTGTGCATTATTTCTTGTAGCTTAGCAGTAGGGACTGAAAGAGGGTAGGGTGAGGGTAATCCGTGAAGGGGGAGGGTTCGTGGGATGCGGGACAAATCTTTCTTTGAGTGGCATTGAAACGCGTGCCAGGTACTCGACAGTTCCATTATAATAATTTACTTCAATGATAATAATATATTAAACAATGTCCAACTTTTTTTTATTTCTGACCGTGACCGGGTTTAGCCTATCAACCATCTTTAGACTTCCATCTTCGTTGTTACGACATAGCAACGAAAATGGGATATCCATATAATTTGAATAAAATCATTGCATTCCACCCCTTTTAATCCCCCTCCCTAAATTTAATGTATATAAAGCACAGTTTAAGGAATATCTGTACCAGTCTGAAGATGACCGCAGTAGGCTGAATCTCTTACGATCAGATTTTTTTTTATGTGACACCTCACAAGAGCGTCCCTGCCAGTATACAGACAGGGGAACTATGTAACCACCCGGTTGGGCGGCGTTGTGAGGCGGGTTAAGGTAGGGGCTGTATGAAGGGATTTATTAATGCTGGCCTTGAAGAGGCTCGGATTATAGGAGAGAGATGCCGGTAGCTCGTTCCACATACGAACCGACTTACAAAAAACGACCCGTTCTCATGAAGCTAACGTCAATCGTAAACGGGTGTTCCGCTCGTGTCCGTCGAGTTTCGCGCACGTGCACCGGTGCATCAGGGATCAATGCTGCTAGCTCCTTGGAGCAGGCTCCATTGAAATACCTGTAGAACAGACACAGCATGCCTACATTGCGTCTATGCATTAGAGAAGGCAATCGGTCTGTTAACAACGGATTGTCAATCAGACGGATCGCCCTCCTTTGCACAGATTCAAGTAGGTTAATTAAGTATTTTGGGGCACCAGCCCAGAGGTGGCTCCCAAATTCAACTGTTGGGCGGACTTGAGACTTGTACAGGGTCAGCAGCTGGTCACTGTTGAAGGATATCCTAGCCGTGTACAAGACGTCCAGCTTCTTGGAAGCCTGATTTACTCGGGCTTCTATGGATCCCCGATACTTGAGCCGGTCTGATATACTAACTCCAAGCATTTCAATGGAGTCTTTATTGGGGAGAGTGCTCCCATAGAATTGCGCCTAAACAGTACGCGTGGCCAAAAAACTAAATCACTTAAATTATATGAAATTTATGCAAATTATTTCAGTGAATAATATACCTATACATGTTTTTTTGGCTAAAAATTAAAATCCTACCGTTTTTGTTGGTAATGCTCAGAATCGTAATCAAAACCCCAAAACACACAAATGAGGAAAAAATCAGAATTATAATTTATTATATAACTATAATTTATTTCAACAAACTGCATAATCACTATAGATCAATTTGTAAATCTCAAACGGCTACATACAAATACGGATATACTGAAAATTTCGAATTGAAATACTAATCTGACTAGTTTAATATGAATCGTCAGTCAAAAAACCAATTTTGACAGCAAAAACTTGCAAAAAGTAGAGTCTGAGCGAAAACAGAAAAGTGAACACGCTGTATGACAAAGTTCATTGCAATGTAAAAAACAAAACAAATTTGGTATTGATAGCGATATTTAAAACTAACACTTACCGCTCTATTTCCGCACTGCTGCGTATGTATGCACTTTTGTAATTAGTTATTGACATTTTCCTGTTGTTTTGTCTATCAAAAACTCCTTGGTATATATTTAAATGCTTTTTTACTTCCGCGTAACACCAGAAAACAAACACCGTTGGAATGTAAAAACTTAAGATGGTGGCATCACGTGATCCTCGCATCGTGCTGTAATTGGTCGGTTGGTGGAGTTTGAACAAACTAGCACGCAATTTTAATTCTCGACTCTAGGAGGTTGGCCTAATAAGGAGATTGGCCAAACAAGGACTCACTTTTAGAATATTGTTGTGGACATTGACATTTTAAAATGCTTATAATTAATTGTAGGAGGCTGATAAAACTATTTTTTCTTCATCGAACGACGCGTAATTTGATTCTTAACAATATTGCGTTAAAAACTCATTTTCGCTAAAATGGTCGTTTGGACAATTAAGCACTGGGGCGACGTTATAGCAGTGCTTATCAACTAGGCCAGTGGTCGGCAAACTTATTGGCCAAAGAGTCAAATATGTACATTACAACGATTCTGAGAGATCTGAGAGCCAAATCTGTTTTTTAATTTAGTAAACCTTTGTTATAATTTTAGGCCTTCATAAAATTACGGGTACACTGAATAAAACGTGATTTCACACGTAACAAAAATTTATTCGTTGATAGATAATAATATGATAGTAAGGTACCTATCCATAAATTTAAATCATGTCAATGTCTGACAAACACTTAATGCGAACAATGTACTTGCATCTTCTTGGAAAATGTCAGTAAGTCAGGTTTTTATGTTGTTGTTTTTAATTTTAAGCATGATTCCAGGTTCTCATCAATAAGACGACTTCTCAGTTTACTCTTGATAAAGTGAATGCTTGAAAAAGATTATTCGCATGAATATGAAGAATCAAAAAGGGAATGAACAGCAAACGCAAATTTTTTCAGCTGATCGTAAGAGTCAGGAATACTATTCCAGACGTTGAAAATGATCATGTCTTCCTTCTCCAGGTCTTTCAAAACAGACAACTTGTGTTGTGAACTAAGATCACACTTGTTCTTCTCCAATATTTCCAAATCAATACAAAGACGTTGAAATTTAGAGCTCCATATTTACTAGTTTTATTAAATCCTGCAATTGTATTTCAAAGTTACCAATGTCAATAAGAGGATCTTTGACAAATGCTAAGGTCGCTCTGCGGTTTTTAAACTTCTGAAACCTGCTGCGAAATGCTTCCCTCATATTTCAAATTGTTGTTTTGAAATGGTGTTTGTCAATAGAGGAATTATTTCAGTAGTTTAAAAACAGCAGAGCGACCTTAGCATTTGTGCCAGAGCCGCACTCAAGGAGCCAAAGAGCCGCATGCGGCTCCGGAGCCGCACTTTGCCGACCACTGAACTAGGCCATAGACAACATACAGAAGTCATAATATTTAACATTACTCCAAAAGTAAACAATCAGCAGAATTCAAGCTTTTAACAATTTTTTTATAATTTTTTCACGACCCCTAAAAATATGAAATAAACGATAAAACGTAGGTGCATTCAATTGCTCTCTAGTACTATAAGCAGTTTATCTGTCTGCATATTAAAATTTGGAGATATAATTTTTTGAAATAGGGCATGAAATTTACAAACCAAACATAAATTCGCTATACGAATCT